>CM035836.1:5232227-6432227 GCA_020510985.1 Pholidichthys leucotaenia
GCAGGGGAACACCAGTGTTATTCTTTTCTTACAGATATTGCAACAAATCATTTGTTCATAAATATAATTTCTTTAAACCCAATTTTTCAATAAAATCATAGCAGTGTTTTCCTGTGGTTCAGGCATCGGGTTTATTATGGATTATATTTTGAGTTCTTGTTGTTTTTGTTTTGTACATGTGTTTTTTGTGCGTTTTGAGCCACTTTCAGGTGGGCACTATCCAAGATTCACCAGCCCAAACACACGCGCCCTCTCTCTTTGACAGTCAGCTGTTCGTGGTTTGTGTGCATCATCTGCCGTGTTGTCAGCCAGCCAATGTTGCCAACACTATCACGACATGTTAGCCACTCCACACAGCCGTGGTTCTGTTGCGACCCTTGAAGCGATGTCGGCCCTGGGACGCAACCGTGGTTAACACGTCTCCTCTCCGTGTTCGCTGAGCAATGTCGGCCCCGAACGCCAACTGACCGTGCGGTGATTTCCACAGGTTGAACAACGCCACAGCGCAAGACCGCTACCCGATTCCCCACATACAGGATTTTTCCGTTCACCTCACCAGAGCACACATTTTTTCCAAAATAGACCTGGTCCATGGTTATCACCAAGTCCCAGTGCGCGTGGAGGACATACCCAAAACAGCAGTAATAACTCGGTTCGGTCTATTCGAGTTCCTGCGCATGCCATTCGGGTTAAAAGGCGCGGCACAGACATTCCATGATGGATGCAGTGCTGCGTGATCTACCGTTCGTGTTGATCTACCTGGACGATATCCTGGTAGCCAGTGCATCCGAAGACGAAAACGAAACCCACCACAGGACGGTTTTCCGGAGGTTGGAGGAGCACGGGTTAATAATCAACCGTGCAAAATGCCAGTTTGGCGTGACGGAGATTGATTTTTTTGGACACCGCGTCTCTCCGGAAGGAGCGATCCCGTTGCCCGACAAAGTGCGCGCCGTGGCGGATTTTCCCCGGCCTCAGACGGTCAGGGCGCTGCAGGAATTTTTGGGGATGGTGAACTCATGCAACCGTTGTACACCGCGCTCAAGAGACAGACACCTGCGGATGAGGTTGAATGGACCCCGGAGTGAGAGCGGGCGTTCTCGGAGGTTAAAGCAGCCCTGGCAAATGCCGCACTGCTGGCGCATCCGGACCCGGCGGCCCGGATAGCGCTCACCACCAACGCTTCAGACGTGGCCATAGGGGTTGTCGAAGAGCAGCGCGTCGCTGGGGCTTGGCAGCCGCTCGCTTTTTTCAGCAGAACTTTGCGCAACAGCGAGCGTAAATACAGCGTGTTCAACAGGGAGTTACTGGCCCTCCACCTGGCCATACGCCACTTCCAGTTCTGGCTGGAAGGGCGCAGCTTCACCGCGTTCGTGGATCACAAGCCACTAACGTTTGCGATGGCCAAGGTTTCAGAACCGTGGTCGGGCCGGCAGCAGAGACAGCTGGCCGTGATCTCAGAGTTTACTACCGATATTCAGCATGTGTCAGGTAAACTGAATGTGGTGGCAGACTGCCTCTCGTGGGCCATGGTGGCCCCGATCTACGTGGGGATAGATTATGCAGCCATGGCCGCGGAGCAGATTAGCGATGCAGACGTGCACGCGCTCCAGTCTGGACCAACAGGGTTAAGGCTGGAGAGCAGGGTGCTGCAAGACGGCATACCCCCCCTAATCTGCGATGTCTCCAGGGAAGCCCGCGTCCAGTGGTCCCGGTCGCGTGGCGCCGCTGCGTGTTTGAGTCGGTTCACACTCTGGCACACCCAGGAGTGCGCGCATCAGTCAAAATGGTGGGAGAGAAGTTTGTGTGGCCGAGCCTACGCAAACAAGTAAAAGAGTGGGCTGCAGCCTGCATGGCGTGCCAACGAGCCAAGGTACACAGACACACGAAGGCTCCCTTGGAGCCGTTTCAGGTACCGGCTAAGAGGTTCGACCATGTTCACGTGGACCTCGTGGGCCCCCTTCCGCCATCACAGGGGTGCACGCACCTCCAGACAGTAGTGGACCGCACCACTCGCTGGCCAGAAGCAGTACCGCTGGCGGCAACCACGTCCACGGACATAGCACGTGCTTTTTTAACAGCATGGGTGGCGCGTTTTTCCCGTCGGACATTACATCCGACAGGGGTCCTCAATTTGTTTCCGAACTCTGGTCCATGATGGCCTTTAGCCTGGGGGTTGCAATTCATCGCACAACTGCATACAACCCACAGGCCAACGGGTTATGTGAGCGTTTTCATAGATCACTGAAAGCAGCACTCAGGGCTTCACTGACGGATGCAAATTGGGTAGACAGGTTGCCATGGGCTTTATTGGGGTTGCGCTCCGCGCCAAAAGAGGATTTGGAGGCGTCCCCGGCAGAGCTTGTTTTTGCGCAGCCCCTACAGCTGCCCAGGGAATTTCTGCCAGATAATCCCGTGCCAGACAGCTGCCCGTCTCAGGTTTTGCAGCGTAGCGCAAACACAGGCACGCTGCCGGGCCCTGCCCACCACTGTTTTCCGCGTGTTTTCGTGTCTAAAACTTTGAAGAACGCGGAGTTCATGTTCGTCAGACACGACGCCCGCCACCCTCCATTGCGCCTACCCTATGATGAACAGTTCAGAGCGTTGGAAACAGGGGATAAGCATTTTTTGCTAGACCTGGGGGGTAGATGGGAGAAAACTGGCATAGACAGACTCAAACCCGCCTTTGTAGTGGCGGATGAGCAAGTGCTGTTGGCTAGGGCCCCTCGGCGTGGAAGACCCCCACGGAGAGCTCCCCAGGGAAACGATTCACCAGAGCAGCCACACGGACAGAGCGAAGTTCCACCACCCCCCTCGCCACGGCTCACCCGCAGTCAGACACACTCCCAGCAGCCCCCCACCGGCACAGCAGTGCCACGGAGGCGGTTAACCCCAGTTACAGCAGATATGGGAGGAGACTGAAGCAAAAACAGCGTGTGGACTGATGTTCTGTCTTAAGA
This sequence comes from Pholidichthys leucotaenia, assembly GCA_020510985.1. Taxonomy (NCBI): domain Eukaryota; kingdom Metazoa; phylum Chordata; class Actinopteri; order Cichliformes; family Pholidichthyidae; genus Pholidichthys; species Pholidichthys leucotaenia. Next base: position 5,235,188 of record CM035836.1, read on the forward strand.
TGCTGGGGGGGGGGGGGGCGCTATAGGACCTGGGGGAAGTCAGATTATTTAGCACCTCAGACAGAGACAGTGAATAAGCATGAGAGAACGATGACCAGGGAGTTCCTGGGCATATAGCCACAAGGAGTCAGAGACATAGGGGGTTGAAGGCAGTGTAATGTAAATGTCATGCTGTGTGATGAGAAACTTCCATGTAAATGTGTGAAGAGTGACTTGGGTTCAAGAGGAGAGAGCTTGCTGTAATGTTTCATTCTGTTCTGTGCTTGAGAGATGTGAAGTGTGTAATAAACTGTCTGTCATGAATCTGCCTCTTATTTCACACACTCCACATTGTAACATTATGACTTTTCCTGTACATTTGATACTCTTATAAATTTGTGGATTATTTTGTGGCTAATGTTTATCTTTTTTTAATCCAATCCAACTTTATTTAAAAAGCTCTTTAAAAACGACAGTTGACACAACATGCTGTACATCAACGATAAATAAAATACAGTTAAAGTTCAAAACAGCCAAACCAATCGTCATACAATAGAGACAATAAGAACAAATAAAATCAATGTCTCAAACATGGTCAAAAGCCAGAGAATAAAAATGGGCTTTAAGAGGAGTTTTAAAACTGGACAGTGAAGAGGCCTGTCTGATGGACAAAGGCGGATTATTATAAAACTGCTGTTTTGTTTTTAATAAATTTTCAACAGAATGTGGCAAAAAATTTTCTTTTTCCCCCAATTTAAACTTTTGACCATAATTTTGTAGAGCCAGAACACAACAATAACTCTGAATTCAAAGAAATATAATTATTAAAATTACATTTAAAGAAATGAATTAACTTAAATGAACAAATATGCAGTTATTTCTGTTATAGTATTTCTATGTATTTATCATTTTTTAGAAATCTCACCAACCAGACAGCAGGAAAAACCTCCATTATTTTGAAATCCAAATGTTGGCACATTTAGTTTGACTGAAGGCTGCTGACTGATTAAAGTCATTTGACTTCGTGAATTCCGGTCATCTTAACTTGCCAGGAATGTAATAATGAACATAAATTATGAGTTAATATTGCAGTAGCTGGTGAAGTAAATCCTCAGCGATTCATCAGTCACTCTTGCCTTTCCCTGCAATGAAGCCTAACCAGACCTGTTAGCCAAGCGACTCCTCGTTGTTGTTCTGGTTATCAGCGGGTTCGTCGGCCTCCGTCGGTCTATGATGACCATGGAAGAGAATCCTAAACGTCTACTCTGCTGGAACAGCACCGCCTGTGGCTGAACAGGCCGATGCACGAATGGCAGTCCCTGTCACACAGGTCGCACTTGTGGGTGGTCTCTGTGCTGCTGGGTCTGTGGTGGTTCTTCCTGTGGGTCCTTTTTTCATCTGCTGCAGCAGTCAGTCTCTCTTCACCCGCCTTGAGCTGTCTGGTCAGGGTGCCTCTCCATTTGGAGCGGTCCATTGCAAGGTCCTCCTAGCGCTCTGTGTTGATCTCCAGGGCCTTCATGTCTCTCTTGCAGACGTCTCTAAAGCGCAGCTGTGGTCGGCCAACGTCTCTCCTGCCAGTTGCCAGTTCTCCGTAGAGGACATCTTTGGGGATTCTGCCATCCTCCATACGGTGAACGTGGCCTAGCCAGTGGAGCCTGTGCTGCCTGAGTAGAGTGAACATGGAGGGAAGGCCGGCGCGGGACAGAACTTCTGTGTTGGGCACTTTGTCCTGCCAGGATATGTCCAGGATGTGGCGAATGCAGCGCAAGTGGAAGGAGTTCAGTCTCTTTTCCTGCCAGGCGTATGTTGTCCACGTCTCACTCCCATAGAGCAGTGTGCTGATGACGCAGGCGTTGTGCACTGCCATCTTCGTCTTGACAGAGAGATTGGGATTCTCCCACACTCGTATGGTGAGGCGAGCGAGTGTGAAAGCTGATTTTCCAATCCTCTTGTTGATCTCTGTATCAAGGGAGAGGTTGTTGCTGATCGTGGACCCCAGGTACGTGAACTGATTCACGACCTCCAGCTCGTAGTCGTTGATGGTGATGGTTGGTGGTGCTTCCGTGCCTTGCGCCAAGACGTTAGTCTTCTTCAGGCTGATGGTAAGCACGAAGTCCTTGCATGCTTGGGAGAAGCGGTCCATCAGGGTCTGAAGCTCCTGCTGTGTGTAGGTTGCAACTGCAGCGTAGTCTGCGAACAGCATGTCTCTGATTAGAGCCTCGCGTACTTTTGTTCTGGCTTTCAGGCGGGCGAGGTTGAAAAGCCTGCCGTCAGATCTTGTGTGCAGGTAGATTCCCTCTGTTGCTGTGCTGAAGGCATGCCTCAGGAGCATAGCAAAGAAAATTCCAAAGAGGGTTGGCGCAAGTACACAGCCCTGTTTCACTCCGCTGCGTATGTTGAATGGCTCTGAGACGTTGCCGTCGTGCTGCACTATCCCCTGCATGTTGGTGTGAAACGATTCGATGAGGCTTTGCAACTTTGGTGGGCATCCTATCTTTGGCAGGATCTTGAAAAGGCCCTCTCTGCTGACCAGATCGAACGCTTTGGTGAGGTTGATGAAGGCGACATACAGGGGCATGTTCTGTTCTCTGCATTTCTCCTGGTGTTGGTGGCTGGAGAATACCATGCCTACCGTCGATCGCTCAACACGGAAGCCACACTGAGACTCGGGGTAGACACATTCGGCAAGCTTCTGTAGACGAATGAGAACAACACAATGCTGAGGAGGGAGATGCCCCTGTAGTTGTTGCAGTCGCTTCTCTCCCCTTTGTTTTTGTAGAGGGTGATGATCTTGGCATCCCTCATGTCCTGTGGTACGGCACCTTCCTTCCAGCACTGGCAGAGGATGTCATGCAATGGCAGCAGTAGGGTGGTCTTGCAGTGCTTGATCAGGTCGGGGGGTATGCCGTCGTTGCCGGGTGCCTTGCCAGCGGCCAAGCTATCAATGGCCTTGCTGAGTTTGTCGATGGCTGGCTCGACGTCAAGTTCGTCCATGGATGGCAGGCAGTCGATGGCATCAAGGGCTAACGGTGTCATGGTGTTCTGTCTGGAGTAGAGGTTGGAGTAGTGTTCCACCCATCTCTCCATCTGCTTGTTCTTTTCTGTGATCATCTCCCCAGTGGAAGATTTGAGGGGGGCCGTCTTGCTCTGAGTCGGACCAAGTGTTTTCTTGATGCCATCATACATACCACGGATGTTCCCTGTTATGGCAGCGGTTTGAATGTCTTGGCTGAGCTGAGTCCAGTACTCGTTGGCACAGCGCAGAGCAGTCTGCTGAACTTTGCTTCTCGCAGCCCTGAGAATCTGGAGATCCTTCTCGTTTGGGTACTTCTTGTACTCAGCAAGTGCTGAGCGCTTGGCTTCAATGACGGGGGTTATCTCGGTCAACGTGGCATCAAACCAGTCCTGTGACTTCGAGGTCTTCCTCCCAAAGGTAGCCAAGGCTGTGTGGCGGATGGTGTTTCACAGCTCTTCCCACTTCTGCTTTGCAGATTCTCCTTCTTGTGGTACACCAAGTTCCTTCTCAAAGGTGGAGGCAAACTGCTCAACAAGTTCTGGTTGGGCCATCTTGCTGGTGTCAATCCGTGCCTTTCCAGGCTGTCTAGCACGATTGAATTTCTTCAGCTGCAGCTTGACCTTGCAACACACCAATGAATGGTCTGTGTCGCAATCTGCACTCTGGAACGAACGGGTGATTAGCACGTTCTTCAGTGAGGTGCGCCTGGTCAGGATCAAGTCCAGCTGATGCCAGTGCTTTGACCACGGATGTCACCAGGAAACCTTGTATTGGGGCTTGGTCTTGAAGAACGAGTTTGTGATGCACAGATCGTGATATGTGCAGAACTCGAGCAGCCGCTGTCCGTTGTCGTTCATTCTGCCCACGCCAAATGGTCCAAGACAGGAGGGCCAGGAGTCATGGTCAGCACCCACTCTGGCATTGAAGTCTCCAAGAAGAATGAGTTGTTCAGAGTTGGGGATGATCCTGACAGTTGTTGCGAGATTCTCGTAGAACTCGTCTTTTGCCTCTGGCATGGCTGTCAGTGTTGGGGCATACACACTGACGAGGGTGACTGGGCCTTGAGTGGTGTTCAGGCGGAGGGTGAGGAGTCGTTCAGAGCCATTGCTGCCCGGTTCCACCATCTTCAGCAAGGTGTTCTTCACTGCAAAGCCCACTCCGTGTTCCCTGTGTTTGTCACTGCCCTTTCCCTGCCAGTAGAACGTGTAGTACTCCTCTCTCAGTGTGCCTGCGTCAGCCAACCGTGTTTCCTGGAGAGTGGCGATATCCATTCCCAGTCTCTTCAGATCATTATTGATGATGGCAGTCTTCCTGGTGTCATCGATGTCCTTGAGGTTAGCAGCGAGTCCTGTCATCATAGTGCGGACGTTCCAAGTTCCCAGTTGTAGAGTTGGTCTCTTTTGTTTTTTTGTCTTGCCTGGTGCCAAGGTTCTCAGCCTGCTGTTCGGACTTCTCCTCATCCCCATGCACCCAATGAGGAAAGCAAGCTGTGGCGGGACAACACCTTATTGGCTGGGGGCTGCCCAGCTTGAGGCGGGCGGTGGCTGTCCAGTGAGCTCCGATGATCCCTCCCACCGTCGGGAACAACCCCTGGCGCCGCGCTCTACACCAATTGAGCAGTGGCTTATAACCGGTAACTGTCATTCCCCGTGTTTTGTCTATGCCAAAGGCAAAGCTGGAGTGTCCTCTCCAGTGATCCGGTGTTCTACCTTCCAGCGTTGGGCGTTGGTAGGATTCAAGCCTGGGCAGGAAGATATGGAGGACAAGATGTTACCCATGCAGCATGTCCCCCCTCTCCACGTCACTGATGAATCCAAAGGAACAGCAGGGCTGCTACAGTTTGGCACCAGCGCCATCGCAGGAGCTGCCAGAACGATGTTGAGCACAACAGAGAACTGCCTTAGGGGCTCCGACTCCAGATTTTTCCTCAGGGTTGACTCCCGAAGCCTTTCCCGTGACCGGGTGTGCCGCAAGGCAGCGGAGGTTTGAAATCAGGGTTTACCGTCCCCTAGATGGGCTACCTTCCCAGGTTGATGAGCCACCATCTACCCGAAGCATCTGGTTTTAAGGCGCCAGAGATCCGCCCTCACCCCTTCTCCTATTAGTAAAAGCAGTTCCGCCGGGCTTAGAGACTAAACCACACGGGCAGGCTAGGAGTTGGACTTAGTTGTCAGAGGCTTTTCGAGACGCACGCCATCAGGAGCATTTTATGAACACTGGGAGCTTAACACCAGTGCCGCTCCTGGCAATGACAACCTTGGAACCATCAGCAGGTTCAAATCACCAGAAATTCCCCCACTGCTTATCTCTTGTTGTCAAGTGGCCCTCACTCTTGTGAGGTTTGACCAGCAGTTTCCCCCACTTGAATGGGATGCTTGCTTCGGAAGATAGAACTGGAAATCACTCAGTGACCAAGACTCAGCTTTTCCTTTTCTTTCCTTTTATTTTTGAAAAGTCATCAAGGCCAAGCACAGCCAAGCACAGGTGAAAAACCTTTAAATACAACACAAAAAGAGGGTCAAGGAAAATGTAACCCAAGAACCCATAATAAATCAACATTACCCAAAATCAAATACTAAATTTTTAAATTACTAAAACCCAATCTTGAAATAAGTAGAAAATACTCACATCTAAAGCACCCCAAATACTAAATACATCTTAAAACATTGTTCAATAATGATTTTTAACCTTACAACTTTAGCAGCTTTTAATTTTTAACTCTTAAAATACACTCCATTTTAACTATACTTTTAAACCCACATGATTTTATAAATATGACATTTTAATTTACATTTCAAACAATTTCAAATTGTTTTTTAATACATCACATTTAACCTAAACTTGATCAAATGACTTTCCAAATGCAGCTACAAAGACACATATCACAAATGGATGCTCACCGGCTCCTTTTTCCTTGCTTGAAACAAACTTTAGTCCTGCAGTCTTTTCCCAGGTCCAAATTCTCCAACCATTTCTCTCACACACTGCTTACTCTCCACTACCCTGTCAGTAACTGCCTCCAAGCTCCCTAAATCACCAGATCCTTCCCACCTGGTGCAATCCACCAACTGCCCTCAGGCTGGGAAGCACACCCAGATCTAAAGCACTCAGGTAGAGAGGGTGTGGCCTGCAGCTCAGCTCAACACTTGTACTTTTTTCCGTGTTTAAAGTACTTTAATAAGCTCATACTTCTCTTGGACAGCAACGCTAGATAGACACGCTCTGCCAGCAGAAACGGTGACGCAGGCGCCGGGTGGGCGGGGCGCCTCCACGCGGATGACAGTCATGCATGTTGTTCATGTGCACACTTGCGGAGCGTTTCTTTCATATTTAATTTTTCTTAAATTAATATATTATAGGCACAGCGGCATACTTCCTTAGGGAGGCGAGCCGCCACACAGAAATGTTACCAGAGGAAACCCTGATAATGGAGTTGGATGTCTCGATTACTTTGGAAGATGTGTGTAAAAAGTGACATGGATACAAAAGTCTAGAGAAACCTTCAGCTTTAGACTGAAGAATTCAGCCCAGTAGAGAGACGTCTCTTGTTAAGCCAGTGATTTAACAATTTCTGTACATCTCTAGTACTGGGAACAACATTTGAATCAATTCTTATAGTTGCATCTTTTGTAATTATAATTACCTCCACCAAGGAGCTAATGTAATTGGGGTGGTCTGCTTGTTAATATGATTATGCAACAACTACTGGACAGATTTATATAGAGTGATGATACGATCTTTTGACAAGGAGTGATGATATAGAGTGAAGTATGTGGTGGTAATACCCCCATAAGCTGGTTGCCAACCGCCAATAAAGTCTAAAAGAAGATGATTTCAATGAAATTTTCACCAGAGGTGGTTCAGAATCAGAATCAGAATCAGGTTTATTGCCATTGTTCATGTAGTACACAAACTAGGAATTTGTCTCGGTACAATGCTGCAACTTTAAACATGATAAGATAAGAGAAATAAACTATACATGTAATAAAGTGTAGGATAAGATTAAGTGATACTGGTCAACAGTTAAAATATATATTAGCCAGCAGCAGATACTGTGGAGAACTATATAGTGCAGTCGGTAATGCAGAAAGAAAACAGTGATGATTGACATGAGTCTGGTTGAGCTGCTGTACATAGTGCACGAGAGTCAATAAGTCACTTAGTGTTCAGCAGTCTAATGGCAGAGGGGAAGAAGCTGTTCATGTGACGGGAGGTTTTAGTCTGGATGGACTGAAGTCTTCTACCAGAGGGGAGGGGGGCAAACAGTACGTGACCAGGGTGTGAGGGATCGGCTATGATCCGGCCAGCACGCCTCCGGGTCCTGGAGATGTACAGATCCTGGAGAGATGGGAGCTTGCAGCCGATCACCTTCTCAGCAGTGCGCACGACGCGCTGCAGCCTTAGTCTGTCCCTGGCAGTGGCTCCTGCGTACCACACGGTTATGGAGGTGGTGAGGATGGACTCGATGATGGCTGTGTAGAACTGCACTAACATCTTGGTGGGTAGCTTGAGCTTCCTCAGCTGCCGCAGGAAGAACATCCTCTGCTGGGCTTTTTTGATGAGTGAGCTGATGGTCAGCTCCCATTTGAGGTCCCTGGTGATGGTAGTGCCTAGGAAGCGGAAGGAATCAGCAGTGGTGATGGGAGAGCCTGAGAGGGTGAGGGGGGGCAGAGGAGTAGTGACTTTCCTGAAGTCTACAATCATCTCCACTGTCTTCAGAGCGTTCAGCTGCAGGTTGTTATTGCTGCACCAGGACGCCAGCTGGGCCACCTCTCTCCTGTAGGCGGACTCGTCGCCGTTGGAGATGAGCCCAATGAGGGTGGTGTCGTCCGCAAACTTGATCAACTTGACAGACTGGTGGCTGGAGGTGCAGGAGTTGGTGTAAAGGGAGAAGAGTAGGGGGGAAAGTACACAGCCCTGGGGTGATCCGGTGCTGATGCTAGTATAGTCTGAGACAGTCTTTCCCAGCCGCACATGCTGCCTCCGGTCTGTCAGGAAGTCGATGATCCACCTGCAGAGGGAGTCAGGCACGTTGAGCAGGGACAGCTTGTCCCGGAGCAGAGCGGGGCGGATGGTGTTGAATGCGGAGCTGAAGTCCACAAACAGGATCCTGGCGTAGGTTCCCGGGGAGTCCAGGTGCTGCAGGATGGAGTGGAGGGCCAGGTTGACTGCGTTCACCTGCGTTCATCTTGGCCTAAAGAGGAACCCAGTCCATTTTAGTCATGATCCAAGAATGCATACCTCTGCCAGTGTCATGAATTGCCCCACAAGGCAGGAACGAAGATCCACGTGCTGAACTGTAGTTGCAAGATTTGTTGAAGGGAACAAAAATTCCAAATAGTTCACAAAACACAAAAATTCAAATAGTTCACAAAATAGCTTGCAGGCAGAGAAGGTGGGATTAATCAGGAAATTGCACCAGAACGGGGAATGGGTTCTGATGCACTGTGACAGAAGGCAGAAGCTCCAACAATGAATGACAGAAACAAGGAACTTAAATAGGACATGGAGTGAATGAACACAACTGGATGCAGGTGTGGATCACATGAGCGGGCAAGGGGTAACAAAGATTACAATAGAGATCAGCTGGGAGTAACGAGAGGGAAAGACAGGAATGACAGCTGACAGGAGCACCACCCACAACAGAGCAAAAAACCCGGAAGTGCCACTGACAGCAGCAGCCCCGGAGAGGGAGAGAAAAAACACAACAGGATACAAATATGATATGAAGGCAAGTAAAGACAAGTACCTGAAATATGTAAGTAACAAAACGATAATGAACGTAACCAGAAAAATAAGTCATACTAAGAAACAATGCAGAATATATGAAAATCAACCAAAAATAAAATAACAGGAATAAGAACTCAAAAATAGAACATCATACATATATCCATCCACCGGGGGGGGGGGGGGGGGGGTGGAGCCTATCCCAGCATCTTTTGTGCGAAAGGCAGGGTACAAATATAAAAACAAAAGGCAAAGACAAAGGGCACGGCACAATCTGATAGCCAAGGCTCTTATCTTCTCACAGTGTGTTAGCATGAATCCTCCAGAACTACTGGATAGACTCTGATGCACTTTAGTAGTAGATTAGTTTATTTGACAGGGACAGTGCAATAAACATAGACAATTAATCAAAGACAATCAATCTGATGTGTTGCACATAGAGTGTATAGCTATTAGCTAATTTGCAACTCTTGTCCCTGGATGGGCTTTAGAAAAAAGAATCAAGATAAAAAATATACACAATAACCACATACATCAATGCAGAAAAATTATAAATACACAATTATAAATATTATAAATATTATAAATACACAAATATAACAGCCTGACTCACATTTAACATAAATATTATAAATATTATAAATACACAAATATAACAGCCTGACTCACATTTAACACATATAACATAACTCACATTTGCCTATTTCAGGCCTTCCTCCCTCCGTCACTCACTATAAACAAACACATTTATTCCTTCCCTTCATTCACTCTCACTTTGCAGACAATTAATTCATACATGAGTACATTCTTGTTTATTTTTCAGCCAGTTTTTAACATTTTTAGTGAATGTTTTAAAGTCCGTTATTATTTTAATTTCATTTGGCATTGTGTTCCAGATGTGACTGCCCTTTATAGAGAAAGCTGTTTGTCCAAATGTGGTTCTGCGGTGGAATATTTTACAGTTATTGTTAACAGAACTCCTGGTGGCTCTGCTGCTGTCCTGTCTTTGGACAAAACCAGCAAGTGGCTCGGGTGCTGATTTATGAAAACATTTGAACGTTAATTTCAGAAGACAGAGGTCAATGAAGCTCTCAAAACTCAATAGGTTGTATTTTTTTAAAACATTACAGTGATGCCACCTAATGGGCTTTTTGTCCAAGATTTTTAGGGTTTGATTATATAATGAACCTATATGTCTTATTGTGGAAGGGGCTGCTTGAGCCCAGACTGTCAAACAGTATGATATATGAGAAAAAACCATAGAATGCATATACAGTGCAGCTGCTTCGTAAGGTATGTAATATCTAATTAATTTAAAGCAGTTCAGATTTTTTTTTACTGTTTTTGAAATTTTCTTTATATGAAGATTAAATTTGAGTTGAGGATCTAGTACAATGCCAAGGTATTTGAATTCTGTAACTAAACTGATGTCATGATCATGTATATTAACTTTAAAATGTTGCAGGTTACATTTTTTGATTGAAAAGCACATTGAGACTGTTTTCTGAAGGTTCAGCAATAGATGGTTCTTGAGGAGCCACTCTTGGACATCAACCATACTTGTAGACAGTACATCTGCAGCCTGTGCTGGAGTCTTGGCAGCTGTGTAAATAACTGCATCATCTGCATAAAGTTGGCATGTTGCAGCTGAGCAGTGTAACGGCAGGTCATTAATAAAAATGCTGAAAAGTAAAGGACCAAGAATGGACCCTTGTGGGATACCCATGCGGTTGTTTAAAAATGAGGATTTATCCTGGTGAACTTTTACACACTGTTCTCTATTCTGGAGATAAGATGCAAACCATTCTAATGTATTTGGGGAGAAGTTAAAAGATACCATTTTGGATAAAAGCAAACTGTGGTTTACAGTATCGAAAGCCTTTTTGAGATCTAGAAAAACAGCTCCTACCACATTACCCCTGTCCAAGGACTGTTTGACGTTTTCAATAAGGCAACAATTTGCTGTTTCTGTTGAGTATCCTGGTCTAAAACCAAATTGATGTGGATGAAGAAGTTGATTGTCTTGTAAGTAGTCTATCAGCTGTGTAGCTACAACTTTTTCAAGAACCTTAGATAGGACTGGTAAGATAGAGATTGGGCGGTAATTGCATATATCGTCTTTACTGCCTGATTTATGAACTGGTATGACGACAGCTTTTTTCCAGCCAGATGGAAATGTACTAGACCTAATGGAGAGATTAATGAGATGAGTCAGTGGTTTGATTAATATTTTGCTGTGCATTTTGAGAAAGGAGGTGCTCATATTGTAGATATCATTAGTTTTTGAGTTTGACAGTGTTTTAACAATACCAGCAATTAACTTCTCATTTACCTCATCGATGTGAAAAGTATCTGTTGGAAGTATGGAATTTGTGTTGTTGAGCACATTTGGCAGCACAAAAATTTTTGTTAAGTCTTCCACAGAGCCCACAAAGTGTGAATTAAATTCATTTGCCAAAGTAGCCTTGTCACTGACGGTCTTGCCATTGATTCTAAGTTCCTTTACCCCCTTCTGATCGTTTTTTTTATTAGTTAAGTTATTTAAATGCCTCCATAGGGAACTGTTGTTACCCTTTGCATGATCTATCAGTTTATTGTAATAAGATATTTTTGATTTTCGCAGCTCATGTACCACTTTATTTCTTAAACTTTTGTACACAAGGTGATCATTTTGTAGTTTGGAGGTTAGTGATGTTTTCAGTGCATAGTCTCGCCTCTTCATAAGTTTTCTTATTTCATTATTTAACCATGGTAGGCTAATCTTCTGTTGTCTACTTTTAATTTGCTTTGAAAATTTTTCTATAGACTTTGTGATTGTTGCAGTTATAAAATTACAACAATCATCTACTTCACATGTTGACATGAGCTGCTCCCAATTTTGATTCTCTAAGTAATGTTCAAACTCCTCATTTTTTGATTTGGGGATAATAAAATTTGATTTGTCAATATCGACTCCCCCAAAATACTGTAGTCGCTTTTTAGTAAGTTTCCTGACAGCAAGAACCATGTTATGATCTGAGAGACCAGTTACAAGATTATAGGTTCTGGTTATTCGTTCTGGTTTATTAGTAAATACCATGTCAATAAGTGTTCTGGATTGTTTGGTTATCCTGGTGGGTCCTTTGATGATTTGCTGGTAATTAAATTTAGTCATGAGGCTTTTCAGTTTTTGTTTGTCTTTTTTATCAGACCAGTTGATATTAAAGTCACCATGAATTATTGTTTCTCTGTTCTTCTCAAGTTGTTTAACCAGATCACTTAATTCATTATAAAAGGAAGAATTGTGTGATGGTGGGTTGTACAATACTGCAATGTTGAAATTCATTACCGGAGAGAGACATACATTAACAGCTAAACATTCAAGTGAAGTATTCAAATCAACCAGTTGACATTTATATTTGTCTTTGATGTAAATTAAAACACCTCCTCCCCTCCCTACCTGCCTGTCTTTTCTAAAACACTGGTAGCCCACAATATCGATCATATTAGTGTCTATGTTCCTGTGTAGCCAGCTTTCTGAGAGACAAAGGTAGTCCAGATTTGAGTCCAACAGCAACACCGAAATCTCATCTCTTTTGGGGATTATGCTCCGTATGTTTAAATGACCGCCGAGGATCCCCTTTGGTTTAGCCTTGGTGTCCCAAAGAACTCGTGCATGATTAACAGTTTGGAAAAATAAATGTTGTTTTTGCTTTTGTACAGCTCGGTTTTGTGCTAACCCAGTGGTCTGCTGTTTAATAGTGGCAGGTCCAGGGTTAAGGTGAATATCTCCTGCCAGAAGTAGCAGAACTAACAGAACTTTAATTGTATATCCTCTGCCATATTGTGATTTTTGCTTAACAGCCATGTTTGCCTTAATTTGGAAGTTTTTGCTCAGGCCTTTTAAAGACCACATAGAGTGTAGGGTGAGATGTCCAAGCCCAAATCCATACAGATAAAACTTTTTAACTTCACCTTTGGTTGAGTTTGTCGGAAAATCCTTCTTGTTGCAGGTCCAGACACACAAAGACAAAACGAAGAGGAAGTAGAGAAGTAGAGAAGGCTTATTAGTGGTGCCCATCAGCCCACTTTTTAATCCGGTGGCCGCCATCTTCAGTCTTTCTTGGAAAGAAGGAAAAAGAAAATCTGTGGATAGTAAAATAAATTCTGCTTATATCGCCAGAATCTGATCCGATCGTCCTCGAATCCAGCTGGGCCTCAGCTAGCCAACTAGCCCCTTCCGTTGCTGGTCTCGTTGCTCATAGTCGCCGTAACTGGTCTCCCGTCCCGCTCCTCCAACCGAGTCTCGTCACACACCGCCGCTGCCACCGAGCTCCGCTGAGGTCACGGTAAGTCCTCCGCTAGGCACCGCCACCTACCGTTGTCTGCCTGGGTGAAATCTCTGCTGAGCCCCGTCAACAAATAGCCGCTTGCCTGGTAGTATCTCCGCTGGGCCTCGCAGCTGGGCTTCGATTCAGGCTGGTGTAAGGTGGAATGACTGGCGCCAGCATTAAGCTAACTAGCGTTAGCTTAGCAATCGCTTCGGGTAGTCTCGTCGCACACCGCCGCTGCAGTCACGGTAAGTCCTTCGCTGGGCACCGCCGCCTACCGCCGTCTGCCTGGGTGAAATCTCTGCTGAGCCCCGTCAAACAAATAGCCGCCTGCCTGGTAGTATCTCCGCTGGGCCTCGCAGCTGGGCTTTGATTCAGGCTGGTGTTAGGTGGAATGGCTGGCGCCAGCATTAAGCTAACTAGCGTTAGCTTAGCAATCGCTTCAGGTAGGGCACATCAGTGAATCACAAGGAAGCGCTGGAATCGCTGGTCAGTTTACTCACAGTGGCCGGATAAAAGCGATCAAAGGGGTAATCCACCGGAGGTATATCCGATCGCTGTAGGTTAGATTTTTAGAGACTGGCGCCAGCCAAGCCACCAGAACTGGCTTGTTTCCTACACATGAACCCATTACATTTTGGAGGTGATCAGCGAGGGGCAGAAGGAGCCTTGGCGGAGGTATGCGCTCTCTGAGTGCCTTTCTAGTTTTGTTTGTGAAATCATAATAGGCCTGTTCTGTTATACTTGTTTACTACACACTGCAGTGATATGATACTGCACTGTTGGTTATATTGCTCAATAATTATGAACCTTGTCAGTGTTAGGATTAAAAATTGTTCGGATGAAAAACCTTAGTAGAAAAAAACCATCTAAGCCTACCCTTTAAAAACTTATCTATGTGTGTAGATGGTTTACCCAGATTCGTTTTTCAAGGAAGAGATTGAGTTTACTTGAAACATGTATTTATTAAGTAAGCAAGTTGAATATAGTAGGTTACAGCGCCGGGTCAAACATTCTCTCCCTGACAGCAACAGATCGTGTCAGTTCATGAAGTCTGACTGACTATGCTAGCCCTGACCCGGAATATTTGTACACACATGAACAAAGAACAAAGCATGCATTTAATGAGTGGACAGTCCAGGTGTCTGATTCAGGGAGGATCGTTCCTGGCGCCGAATGTCTCCACATGAAGGTCACTTCACCTCCCAGGTCAGCGTAGGCCAGGCTCAGCCATTCCTTATCGCAACTGTGCCTCCTTCCCATAAATCCCAGGCGTTTGTTATTCTCTCTCATGAGACAAAGGTCCACTATTTTGCAGAGAGTGAACCACACACTTAGCAATATATTTTCCATTATGGTATATTGGTTATTTTACCTAGATATAAGCAGAATACAAACATTTTGAGTCACACAAATAACTGTTATATGATTATATTGAACACACATATATTTTGAAGCACACAACTAACTACTATGTGGTTATATTGATCACACACATATTTTAAATCACACAGATTACTGTTATATGGCTATATTGATCACTTTTATCTCATCATCAGTAAACTATAAGGTAGAAGAGAGGAGGGAAAAAAATCTCGAAAACTGACCTGAAAGATTCAATAAACCATGATGCTGCAGTTTTTCCTGTGGCTGAAAGACCTTGGCGTGGTCGCAACATATTTTTCCGGGGGGGCAGTAAACATATGACATAATTGTTACTGGAATATGTTAATTTTATACAATTTATTTCTTTTTTTAAAATTTTGCACACTAACTTTGCATATGGATCTTACCATTTGAAGTATTGTACAAGCGAGGCTTGAATACTGGAATATTGGTCCAGTTGGAGTCCCACCCAGACGTCCTGTGTTGAGACTTTTTAGTGGTGTCATCCTTCTCTCCTTCCTCTCCTCTCACCTCTCCTGGACCGTCTGCCTGAACACTTTGTTGTCCTTGGCTCATCTCTTCTGTCTCA
This sequence comes from Pholidichthys leucotaenia, assembly GCA_020510985.1. Lineage (NCBI taxonomy): Eukaryota > Metazoa > Chordata > Actinopteri > Cichliformes > Pholidichthyidae > Pholidichthys > Pholidichthys leucotaenia. The sequence goes on from CM035836.1 coordinate 5,250,195, forward strand.
TCTTTCCCTCTTTGAGCTCTGTCTAATTCAGGTTCTCTCTCTGTCTATGGTGGTATAGAAACAGGTTAAAAAATATCAAGTGTTCTGTTTTGTGTTGCAGGAAAATGACAAAAATATGTGTATTTTTATTCTAGTGTTTCTTTTTTTTCATTGAGACAGTAGGGAAGGGCAAAGGCATTCATAATAGTAATGTACTCATGCATACTTAAACTAGAAAAGCACTCGGAGAGCGCAGACCTCCGCCAAGCACCACAGTTCCCCCCATACAGTGTTTTACGTCATAAATATTAAACCTGCATTTATTGTGTGAACATTTTCAGATTCCTTGACCATGAAAACATATGACTAGCAATTGGATTCACATTGATAGGATTAGTGGTTCAGTAGTTATTCACAAAATCGCAATTCCCGTAATGGCGGTTTTCTTCTGGATCTCGCAATGTTAAAGAATCATTTAAAAAATTCCTGGATCCAGACAGTGATCAGGATCACCACCAAAATGTAATCATCTGTAGGATACCCCATTTCTGACAATCTCTGAAAATTTCATGAAAATCCGTCCATAACTTTTTGAGTTATCTTGCTAACAAACAAACAAAAAATTCCTGGATCCAGACGGTGATCCCGAACATCCCCAAAATTTAATCAGTTCTTCCTTGTACCATTTCCAACAACACATGAAAGTTTCATCGAAATCAGTCCAAAACTTTTTGAGTTATCTTGCTAACCAACAGACAAACAAACAAACAGACAAACCCCGGAAAAAATATAACCTCCTGGTGGAGGTAAATATATGATCAGGTGGGTATTGTAACCAGAAATTCTACTCATGTAAAAGCAGTGCTTTGAAATTAACCCCTTGCACTCCGGTCAATTTCCCTAAAAATGCCAAAAAATAATGTGCCCAAAGTAAATCGAAAGCTGTTCTTCAACCCTTTGCAGCATCTTCATGGGGTTGGTCTCATTTAAAAGAAAACACTTTGAATTTTTTGGCAAAAAAACATGATCTCTCTAAGTGCTCCAGCCACTGCGTTACAGTCATCTAAACATAGTGAACTTGAAGAAAATAAATTTGGCCGGAGTGTTTTTTTGGATACAAATGCTTGCAAATAACACACAGCTTCAGATCCGGGCTGAAACATGCAACAGAAATGTAGAACCAAGTGTTATCCAGCTGAGGTCCAAATTTTGTAACAATACCACAAAAAACAAATCTTTTACATAGCTTTGTTCTCAGGCTGTTCCCAGGCGTTTTGGAACTGTGCCAAATTGTTCCAAATGGCACAGTTTGGAAAAACGTCTGTAACTTTTGAATGATTCAATGTAGAAGCTTCATTTAGGGCTCTAGTGAAAGGTCACATTCAGGGCTGTGTCTGTGTCTGTGTGGGGGGGGGAGTTGTCCCCCCCCCCCGCTACAGAGGACGGAGATCCGCCCTTGCTACATGACGGATTACACTCGGATGTGGCATGTTTCCACAGCACCGCTGTCACCGCGGCTTCCCCCCCCCCTTGCTACTGTGTGTGTGGGGGGGGGGTGCCCCCCCTTCCCTCGCTACAGCGGACGGAGATAGGCCATCGCTACATGATGGATTACACTCGGATGTAGCATGTTTCCACAGCAACGCTGTCACCGCGGCTCCCCCCCCCCCCCCCGCTACAGAGGACGGAGATCCGCCCTTGCTACATGACGGATTACACTCGGATGTGGCATGTTTCCACAGCACCGCTGTCACCGCGGCTTCCCCCCCCCTTGCTACTGTGTGTGTGGGGGGGGGGTGCCCCCCCTTCCCTCGCTACAGCGGACGGAGATAGGCCATCGCTACATGATGGATTACACTCGGATGTAGCATGTTTCCACAGCAACGCTGTCACCGCGGCTCCCCCCACCCCCCCCGCTACAGAATCGTAGCGGCGGGGGGGGGGGAGTGTTCACTGTCCGGAGGCGGCGAAGAACCGTGTAACGCGGCGCATGCACTTCGGACATCGTGCGCCGCACAGTTGTAATTTACCGATCAGTCAAAAGTCATTTTGGATTACAATTTTCAGGGATAAATAAATAATTTAGCTTATAACAGCTTACCTCTTCACAGCAGCAGTGTCCTGGCGAACTTCTCTTCCTCACTGTCAGATGAACGCTGGTCCGCTCGTGGTTCTAGTCTCGCGACCCGATCAAAACATAATTCCATTATTGCGGTTTTGTGCTTCCATGATTGCGGTTTTTGGCGAACGATTTTTCAAAACAAATAACAGTAGTAATTAAAAAAAGACTGGCGAAGGCGTGTGTGTCACTCAGTCACTCAACCAAAACAAATAAGCACCGCCTGTGGCCGAACATGCCGGTGCACGAATGGCACTCCCTGTCACACAGGTTGCATTTGTGGGTCGTCTCCGTGCTGCTGGGTCTGTGGGTTCTTCCTGCGGGTCCTTTTTTTCTCTGCAGCAGCAGTCTCTCTTCACCCAGCCTTAAAAAAAACAGCTCGCGAACTTCTCTGCTTCAACTGGCTCACTGCATTCACAGCGTTGGGAGGCGGGTCCTTCTGGCTAGGTTTTCATTCATTGGTTCTTCAAAGTTTCAGAAACCCAATTCAAGGCTCTTATTAGTCGAATGAGAGGTCAATCAGATGAACTAATCTGTTCGCAGCTGTGTCTGCAGCTTTTATTTTCAGTGGCCACACCACCTACATCACCACCATCAGGATCATGCGTCCGAGTCATGCGTCCGGCATCGTGTGCTCTTGTGCGCCCTCGTGCGCTCTAGGACGCAGAGACTTGCCCGTCCGCGGTACAACGGAGCGCAAGAGGTTAATAATTAAAAGTAGTCAAGCAAAAATTTCTAGTTAAGGGTACAAAGAGCACTCACTTAAAAACTTGAGTAATGACTTCAGTCTTGAAAGTCTGAGGGTTTTCTCAAAAATTTATAACAATTTTCTTAAAGTTTTCTACTTTTCTCTGTAAATTTATCTAAATTTGAAACCATTTTCCTCAAATTTGTAATTTCCTCTTGTATAATTGACTTTTCTTGTACATTTTAAACTTTTTTTTTTTTTTTTTATAAATGTGTGGATTATTTTATGGCTTATTTTTGGATATTCTCCTGAAAGATTTTTTGGCAGAGAGCAGAATTCATAGGTCCATTTACCACAGCAAGTCTCCCAGGTCCTGAAGCAGCAAAACAGCCCTAGACCATCACACTACCACCACCATGTTTAACTGTTGGTATGATGTTCCTTTTCTGAAATGCTGTGTTACTTTTACGCCGGATGCAATGGGACACACACCTTCCAAAAAGTTGAACTTTTGTCTCATCAGTCCACAGAGTATTTTCCCAAAAGTCTTGGGGATCATCCTTCCTTCCTTCTTTTCTTTTTACTTGTTTCTCCTTTCTAAAGCCCATCCAGGGACAAGAGTTGCAAATTAGCTAATAGCTATACACTTTTTGTGCAACACATCAGATTGATTGTCATTGATTAATTGTCTATGTTTACTGCACTGTCTCTGTCAAATAAACAAATCTAAGTGTTTTCTGGCAAAATTGAGATGAGTCATCACTGCACTCTTTGGGTAATTTTGCTCGACTGGCCACTCCTTCACCATTTGTGGATAATGGCTCTCATTATGGTTCACTGGAGTCCCAAAACTTTAGAAATGGCCTTATAACCTTTTCCAGACTGATAGATCTCAATTACTTGGTTCCTCATTTGTTGCTGAATTTCTTTGGATTTCAGCATGGTGTCTAGCTTTTGAGGATCTTTTGGTCTCCTTCACTTTGCTAAATGGTACTACTCACTTATATCGCACTTTTATTCTCATCTCTTGATGACCAAAGCGCTCTACAGATCCTGCTATCCACCCATTTACACACTGATGGTGGCATGCTGCCAAACATGGCACTTCCAGACTCACCAGGAGCAATTGGGGTGAAGTGTCTTGCCCAGGGACACAACGGCAGGATATCTAGGGAGAGCGGGATTCGAACCGCCAACCATGTGGTTATTGGATGACCTGCTCTACCTCCTGAGCCACTGCCGTCCCCGCCACTTTGTCAAGCAGGTCCTATTTAAGTGATTTCTTGATTGAGAACAAGTGTGGCAGTAATCAGGCCTTGATGTGGCGAGAGAAATTGAACTCAGTTTTCCAAAGATGTGATAAACCACAGTTAATTTGTTTTGTTTGTTTTGTTTGTTTGTTTGTTTGTTTGTTTTGGGGGGTGCACTTTTTCCACACAGGACCATGTAAGTTTGGATTTTTTTTTTACCCTTAATAATAAACACCTTCATTTAAAAACTGCATTTCGTGTTTACTTTTGTTATCTTTGTCTAATATTCAAATTTGTTTGATGACAAACATACAAAAAAAATGAGAAATGGGGAAGGGGGCCAACACTTTTTCACACCACTGTAGGTGTTCCATGCTTGTGGCGTCATTTTCAAAAAGACTTGAGGCTGTAATTGCTGCCAAAGATGCATCAACAAAGTTGTGAGCAAAGGCTGTGAATACTTATGTAGATGTGAGTTCTTAGGTTTTTATTTTTTATAAATTTACAAAAATCTCAAAAACTTCTTTTACGTTGTCATTATGGGGTATTGTGTGTAGAATTTTGAGGGAAAAAATTAATCCCTTTTGGAATAAGGCTGTAACATAACAAAATGTGGAAAAAGTGTTCAGCGCTGTGAAGACTTTCTGGATCCACTGTATTTAATATTGGATCATTTTCCTCAATAAATAAATGAAAAAGTAAAATATTTTTCTCATTTAACTGGATTTTCTTTATCTACTTTTACTAACTAACTAACTAACTAACCTGCACTTATATAGCGCTTTTAGGACTTGTGTGAAAATCTGACGAGGTTTTAGGTCATATTTATGCAGAAAATTTTAAAGGGTTCACAAACTTTCAAGCACCACTGTATATAAATAGCAGATTTGGGTCCAAATACTCATCAGTTACTTTGTGAAATCCTGGAAAATAATTATAAATGCAATTGATTGCTTCTTAAAAGTAATTGTACTTTTCATATAGTTTTGGTATATTTGAATGATGAATATTTCCGTCAAACATTTAATGTTTTCAGTGTCTATCAGGTTGATACACAAGTAGGTTTCCACATCAATGAATGTGTGGAATACTTTTCTGAAATACTTTTTCACAGCACTGCATGTTCACAGCCTGTTTTTTCTTCATCCTTTTTGCTACAGGAACATGAAAGGAAAAACAGAGTGAAACCTCAGCAGCTTCAGGAAGATGAAGATCCTCCAACTGCAGCAAACGAAGCAAAATCACACAGTGACAAGAGTAGAAAAAGAATACAGAGAAAACACCACACTAGGCAGAAACAATGCTTTTGTGATGAATGTGGGAGAGGTTTCACACTGTTGGGTACCTTAAAAACACATAAACTGATCCACACTGGAGTTAAGCAGTTTGTGTGTGGTCGTTTCACATAGGCTTTGATCTCTTATGAGACAGGAAGCTCCTGTGGTTACGTACAGGTTCAAGTTGAGAAACCCTGAGACACAGGTTGTGCTTGACTTTATCTGTCATTTTGACAGACATGGTTGTAAAAATTCTGTTATGATCTGTTATCTCATTTTAATTAGATCACCTTCAGTGTAATCTGTCAAATGAAGACAGTTTTCAGAATTTTCTGTCATTGCTGAAAATATCTGTCAATGAAGGACAATTTTCATTTCATGCAACCTCTGCCCTGAGATCAGGCTGTACTGGATTCAGATCCCTGAAATGTCTGAACCAACATTTCATTTAGAAAGCAGAGATGCTCCATGTTTTGATTGTATGTCTGACTTTTCCTTCTCTGTTGTTGTTGCTCAATCAACTCAGTTCACTTCATTTATTTTCAAATCAGCTTCATTTGCATAGTGCCAGATCACAACCAGGGTTGCCTTGGGTGCTGGAAATCCTTCACAATGCATGAATTTTAATATTGTATTTTAAGGGTTTTAAAAGTGATTAAATTTTACAAAACTACATTTTAAAAAACTTGAAATTGTAAGGATGTTTCTTTTTCAATAAATGTCTGTCTGAATAAATAGTTTCCTATAGTTCACTTGTTCTATGGAGAAATAAAATAAATTGGAGAACCTAAAATTCCAGCTGCTCAGCTGTGCCTCGGTTGGCTTCTGTGTGACTGTGGTCAGTCAGTTTTCAGGTGTGACCTCACCCCCCACAAAGACACACAGGTGTAGTCACTGCACCATCATGGCGTGAACAGTGGCATGGCGTGGCTACATTTGTTTGGGGACGCCAAATAAAACAGAGTTGTGTGGGAGTTTCTGAGGTCAGTATCTGTAAAACTGTTTCATTACACTGACATTAAACTGGATAAAATATTGAAGATGACCAAAAAACAAAATTCCTGCAGCTCAGTTCCTGATGAAGTTACAAGTCAAATCAAATATCAATGATCTACATGTATTTTATAATATCTAAATGATATGAATAAAATAAAAACATTGATAAGTTTTTCCTTTGCCAGAATAGAAGAAAATTGACTTTAATTGAGGGCAGCTCAGCCAATCAGGGAGCTTTACATTTTCTCCTCTTAATGATGTTTAATAAGAAAAGAAGCTAATAGCCCACTGTGTGGAAGAGTAACGGCTCCCCGGCAGCATTGTTTTTCAGTCTTTCTTAACAAGGAAGTGCACACATTCAGGCTTTTGTTGCCCGGGCAACAGCCCATTTTCTTTGTCTGGCTGAGTGGCCCTTCTGAAGGGAAAATAAAAAACATTTAAAGCGTACCTGTGGTGGTTGTGAAAAAAAAGATATTATATTGAGCCCCTGTCTCACGTTCTAGTTCAAGTTTAAGTTGAAATTCATGTTCAAAGCAATTTGATATAAATCCATTGCTGATGTGCTGGTTCAGCTGTGTCAGCAAAACATGAGTGCAGCCATACTAGCGGCTACATGGCCTTCCAGGACGCTTCCTGTGACGTAATTTCGTTGACACCGCGATCTGGATCAGTATTGGCTGAGCCTGCAGTGCCCGGATGTGCAGCAGCTTACGGGATATTCAAATTCAAATTCAAACGTTTATTTCAAACTCAGGGTTCATATTAAATGCAGAACTAAAATGAGTAGAAAATAAATAAATAAATGCTTAAATTCAGCGGCTTGTCTCCTCTGATCTGAGCTCTAACAGCTGCGAGACGGGCTGGGCTCCTCCCTCGCCGCGGGAGCAGCAGAGAGAGAGAGCAGCAGAGCAGAGCAGTAGACACTCGGCGCTCTTGTAAAAACAAAAACATACAATGCGATATGGATATCGCAACATGGCGGAATGTAAAGCCTTGGGATGTCTCAATAATAAGCGAAAAAACAAAGATAAACACTTCTTTTGTGTAGCCAAACCCAGCTCACCTTGTCAGAAGATCGGAGCGGAAAAGTGATCTCGGAACAGGGCACAGACGAATCCTTTCAGACGAAATTGCGTTGTGTGTGAGGACCACTTCCTCACTTTAACCCTCAGAAGACCTTTCTGGCTCAAACCTGTAGCCATGTTGGACAAATTCTTCCCCAGAGTCCGACAATTCAGCCATAATAGAATAAAAACACTCACAAAAGCACCCTAGTCTCTCATACAGGCGAAGCATTGACTGTTGAGTATCAACGAAGTGACATCACATCCGCATGTGTCATGGCTGCGCTCAGAGTTTTCATTGGCTGGCCATGCCTGCGGTCGTATTTGTATATTTCTCCGGTGGTATTTGGCTGGCAATAATTATTTAACCAAATAACGAATAATTTACCTAATGTTTTCAAGTTGAATGCGTTTAGACGACCACCACAGGTACCCTTTAAACAAAGAACTGTTGTGCCTTGTTACATTATTAGTGGTACTGGATGATAACATTTTTTTAACCATGATTAATGTTTTGGAATGTTGAGTTAATTGTGATTACTTATCCTTTAATCCCATGTTTTTCCTTTCAGATACAGTGTACCTTAAAGTGCTGATGACGCGATTTTGACATTTTTTTAGCATGTTGTGTAAACCCAAAAGTCATTGTCGATGATCAATATAATATTTACAACCGCACCTGCATAAACTAGTTATCAAAAAACTGCAGCCGCTGACTGGACTGTGGTGCCGCCCACTGAATGAAGGAGGAGGTTGAAATGATGTAAACGACAGAATGGATGTCAGTGTTGTTGACTGGAACACCAGCAGCTTTGTAGCTCACAGTTTCTCTGGTTTCTTGTTTTAGTTTTACGGCTATGCCTTCACGTTGTGTCACAGGCTTAGATAAACAGCAAGACCACATCACACGCTTGAGCTCCAACTGTCATAAGCCTCCTCGTGCGCTTTTACGCAGGAGGAGCACATGAGGAGGAGAAGGATGAATGAATTTAAGTGCAGGATTCACCACATATACAATGTTTGACTGGCAAGAGCCGCCTAAGTACAAACACTGCTGGCATGACAATTTGGACACACCTGGGCGAATAGTAGGAAAGATAATTACTGGGGTGAAACAGCTGACTGTCAAATGGAGAGGGTGCGTGTCAGACCGGCCAATGTTGGACAGTGCCCACCTGAAAGTGGGTCAGAATGGCTGCCCAACAACCACCTGCCAGAGCGGCGGCTACAGGCATGGAAAATAAAAGGAACACAGACATGAAAACAACAAGAACTCAAAAGATCATACATAATGAACCTGATGGATGAGCCACAGAGAACAATCAGAACCGAGCCTACAGGATAGCACGGGCTCGGTTCGGGACACCATCTGACTATATTGTATTCATTGCCACTGATTTGGACTTTTTCCTGTTATAATAATTAATTTAATATTTTTGATAGTTATAGTACATGTGTGCTATACCAGTTATGAGTACTGACTACATGACTACAGTATTTTGGGGGAGTCGATATTGACAAATCAAATTTTATTATCCCCAAATCAAAAAATGAGGAGTTTGAACATTACTTAGAGAATCAAAATTGGGAGCAGCTCATGGCAACATGTGAAGTAGATGATTGTTGTAATTTTATAACTGCAACAATCACAAAGTCTATAGAAAAATTTTCAAAGCAAATTAAAAGTAGACAACAGAAGATTAGCCTACCATGGTTAAATAATGAAATAAGAAAACTTATGAAGAGGCGAGACTATGCACTGAAAACATCACTAACCTCCAAACTACAAAATGATCACCTTGTGTACAAAAGTTTAAGAAATAAAGTGGTACATGAGCTGCGAAAATCAAAAATATCTTATTACAATAAACTGATAGATCATGCAAAGGGTAACAACAGTTCCCTATGGAGGCATTTAAATAACTTAACTAATAAAAAAAACGATCAGAAGGGGGTAAAGGAACTTAGAATCAATGGCAAGACCGTCAGTGACAAGGCTACTTTGGCAAATGAATTTAATTCACACTTTGTGGGCTCTGTGGAAGACTTAACAAAAATTTTTGTGCTGCCAAATGTGCTCAACAACACAAATTCCATACTTCCAACAGATACTTTTCACATCGATGAGGTAAATGAGAAGTTAATTGCTGGTATTGTTAAAACACTGTCAAACTCAAAAACTAGTGATATCTACAATATGAGCACCTCCTTTCTCAAAATGCACAGCAAAATATTAATCAAACCACTGACTCATCTCATTAATCTCTCCATTAGGTCTAGTACATTTCCATCTGGCTGGAAAAAAGCTGTCGTCATACCAGTTCATAAATCAGGCAGTAAAGACGATATATGCAATTACCGCCCAATCTCTATCTTACCAGTCCTATCTAAGGTTCTTGAAAAAGTTGTAGCTACACAGCTGATAGACTATTTACAAGACAGTCAACTTCTTCATCCACATCAATTTGGTTTTAGACCAGGATACTCAACAGAAACAGCAAATTGTTGCCTTATTGAAAACGTCAAACAGTCCTTGGACAGGGGTAATGTGGTAGGAGCTGTTTTTCTAGATCTCAAAAAGGCTTTCGATACTGTAAACCACAGTTTGCTTTTATCCAAAATGGTATCTTTTAACTTCTCCCCAAATACATTAGAATGGTTTGCATCTTATCTCCAGAATAGAGAACAGTGTGTAAAAGTTCACCAGGATAAATCCTCATTTTTAAACAACCGCATGGGTATCCCACAAGGGTCCATTCTTGGTCCTTTACTTTTCAGCATTTTTATTAATGACTTGCCGTTACACTGCTCAGCTGCAACATGCCAACTTTATGCAGATGATGCAGTTATTTACACAGCTGCCAAGACTCCAGCACAGGCTGCAGATGTACTGTCTACAAGTATGGTTGATGTCCAAGAGTGGCTCCTCAAGAACCATCTATTGCTGAACCTTCAGAAAACAGTCTCAATGTGCTTTTCAATCAAAAAATGTAACCTGCAACATTTTAAAGTTAATATACATGATCATGACATCAGTTTAGCTACAGAATTCAAATACCTTGGCATTGTACTAGATCCTCAACTCAAATTTAATCTTCATATAAAGAAAATTTCAAAAACAGTAAAAAAAAATCTGAACTGCTTTAAATTAATTAGATATTACATACCTTACGAAGCAGCTGCACTGTATATGCATTCTATGGTTTTTTCTCATATATCATACTGTTTGACAGTCTGGGCTCAAGCAGCCCCTTCCACAATAAGACATATAGGTTCATTATATAATCAAACCCTAAAAATCTTGGACAAAAAGCCCATTAGGTGGCATCACTGTAATGTTTTAAAAAAATACAACCTATTGAGTTTTGAGAGCTTCATTGACCTCTGTCTTCTGAAATTAACGTTCAAATGTTTCCATAAATCAGCACCCGAGCCACTTGCTGTTTTCGTCCAAAGACAGGACAGCAGCAGAGCCACCAGGAGTTCTGTTAACAATAACTGTAAAATATTCCACCGCAGAACCACATTTGGACAAACAGCTTTCTCTATAAAGGGCAGTCACATCTGGAACACAATGCCAAATGAAATTAAAATAATAACGGACTTTAAAACATTCACTAAAAATGTTAAAAACTGGCTGAAAAATAAACAAGAATGTACTCATGTATGAATTATTTGTCTGCAATGTGAGAGTGAATGAAGGGAAGGAATAAATGTGTTTGTTTATAGTGAGTGACGGAGGGAGGAAGGCCTGAAATAGGCAAATGTGAGTTATGTTATATGTGTTAAATGTGAGTCAGGCTGTTATATTTGTGTATTTATAATATTTATGTTAAAGGTGAGTCAGGCTGTTATATTTGTGTATTTATAATATTTATAATATTTATAATTGTGTATTTATAATTTTTCTGCATTGATGTATGTGGTTATTGTGTATATTTTTATCTTGATTCTTTTTTCTAAAGCCCATCCAGGGACAAGAGTTGCAAATTAGCTAATAGCTATACACTCTATGTGCAACACATCAGATTGATTGTTTTTGATTAATTGTCTATGTTTATTGCACTGTCCCTGTCAAATAAACTAATCTACTACTACTACTAGTATTGTTTTTCTTGTGACCAAACTCTTGAAAAAATGAGGACTATCAGTTGCTTCTATTTTCTTATTATTGTTGACAAAAGCAGTTAATAAACAATGATAACAAACAAAACTGCATTTTTTTGAGACATAAGTAAAAGGAATACATTATTTTAGGATATTCTCCCAGTTCCTGCTGCTGGAAAACATCCCCACAACGTGATACTGCCCCCACCATGCTTCACTGTAGGGGTGGTATTGGCATGGTTATGAGCAGTGCCTGGTTTCCTCCAAACATGATGCCTGGCAGTCACGCCAAAGAGTTCAATCTTTGTCTCATCAGACCAGAGAATTTTGTTTCTCATGTTCTGAGAGTCCTTGAGGTACCTTTTGGCAAACTCCAGGTGGGCTGCCATGAGCTTTTTATTAACAAGTGGCTTCCATCTGACCCTTCAACCTTACAGGGCTTATTGGTGGATTGCTGCAGAGATTGTTGTCCTTCTGGAAGGTTCTCCTCTCTCCACAGAAGAACGTTGGCGCTCTGACAGAGTGACCATCGGTTTCTTGGTCACCTCCCTGACTAAGGCCCTTCTCCCCAAAAAAGAACAAACTGTTGGCCAACTGTGTAAATAGACCAAACCAAAACTCATGAAGAAAAAATGTGTGCAGTGGAGCAAGATGAGTTTCATTTGTTACACTACATAACATAACAAAGGTATATGAAGAGTCCTGGTGGTTCTAAAATTCTTTCATTAACGGATGATGGAGGCCATTGTGCTCTCCTGGGACCTTCAAAGCAGCAGAAATTTTTCTGTACCCTTTGTGGGGAACGTGAAATGAAGAAGCTGAGTGATTTTATAAATCAGATTTAATGTCGGCTTCACATCCCCAACATGTCTCATCCCAAGGCAGAAACAGAAAGAGGCTGAACGCAGTCAGACCCCCATACTTATGCATCACATAACAAAAGCCAACATTATTATGCATTACACAACAAAAGCCGACTTCACACATCCTTGTCATATCCTTCCGATGTCCTCCCGTTCCTCCACCTGACCCCAGGGGGTCAGGAAGTCTTTTCAGGTCTGCACCGCCGCTCCTCCATCTCCTCGTTGCGGTGGAGACTCATTGTCCTCTTCTGAGACGTGAGGTCATTCCACACATGTAATTACAACACATTCCCCTGTGTCTATCATATGCAGAAATGGATACATGAACTACACCCTTCCCCATATTTGTGCCTCGAGACAATCCTGTCTCAGAGGTGTACAGACAATTCCTTTGACTTCATGCTTGGTTTGTGCTCTGACATGCACTGTCAACTGTGGGACCTTATATAGACAGGTGTGTGCCTTTCCAAATCATGTCCAATCAACTGAATTTACCACAGGTGACTCCAACGAAGCTGTAGAAACATCTCAAGGATGATCAGTGGAAACAGGATGAACCTGAGCTCAGTTTTGAGCTTCATGGCAAAGGCTTTGAATACTTATGTACATGTCATTTCTTCATTATTTTTGTAAATTTTTAATAAATTTGCAAAAATCTAAAAAAAAAAAGTGGTTTCAAGTTGTCATTACGGGGTATTGTGTGTAGGATTTTGAGGAAAAAATGAATGTAATCCATTTTGGAAGTGGATCCTGAGTCTACATACCGGCTTCCTTCCTCATCTTGGATCTCAGTTCCAGCAGAGTTGTGAGAGAGGAGCTGCTCACTGTTTGGTTCTGCTTCACTCTGCTGCTTTTCCTCACAAACAAGAGTCCCCATGAAGGGATCGGCCTCCAGCTTCACTACCAGCTCTTCTCCCTCCTGACTGATGCACAGTTCCTCCTGTTCCTCTTTAACCTGTGGAGCTTCTGGTTCCTCCTGGTCCAGGACAGAGTTCCTCTCCTGGTTCCAGAGCTGCTGCTCAGTCAGAACTTCTTCCACTTTACATTCAGGTTGCTGTGAGAAATCTGGAGGAACAAAGACAAAAAGTCAGAAAAAGAGAGTTTCACTACACAAATGAATAAGAAAAATATGTGCCAAATTTAGGATTTAAAAACAAGAGATTGCACATTTAAGACACAACCATGATTGAAAAACAGATCCAGAGTTTTCTAAAGCCTCATTCAGACCATTATACGTAGTCCCACATTCCTATTCTGTGGAGTTTTATCTGGGAGCACCAGCGCATATTCAGCAGTCTGCGCTGACGATCGATCTCTTCCTCGTACTGGTTGGTGATTAGTTCAAACTCTGTGATTATTTCTTCAGCAGCAGCAGCCAGTCGCTCTCTCACCAACTCTCTCAGACGCCCACCTGAAAACATCTTTACGGTTTGTTTACTTCCTCCAGATGTTGTGATGCCGACGGTCAGAGCTAGCAGGATGAGGCTAGTTCAGTTAGCCTGAAGGCCCAATAAAAGTACTCAGACTCAGAATGTGGACTTCTACGTGGTTCTTTATTCTCCAGCACTCAGCGCAGACCATCAGTGGCAGGACTCCACAGAGCTACATCAGCTATTCATCCATGAGGAGCAGAACAGGAGCCGAACCACCAACAGAAAGGAGCGCCCCTAACAGAGCGGCACACCAGCATTTAACCCTCATAATGTCTCCTGATTGTCACCTTTTGTCCTCTGGGGTCCAAACTGTAGTGATGGCAAAATCGAAACAGTGTTTTGGAACGTTCCGGAACCTAGGTGGAACTTGTGATTCAAAACGCTGTTCCAAGGTCTGTATCAGAAGGACGGTGTCACGTGACTGTTCCATATCGTTCCATTCCGCCCCCAGTTGTTTTGAAAGGTCACAGTCGTTTTTGTTTCAGCAAGTGAATACAAATCCGTGTGTGGTTCCTTCATTTGTATTTCCAATTAAAAATAAAATCAGAAAAAAACAAATTTTTGGTCTCATTTTTGTTTTGTCCTTTTCTAAACTTAGGTAGAAAAAAAATATATTATCAAATTTTGGGACATACCTGTGTTTAATTTTGCTCTTATTGTTTTATAGTCCAAACAAAAATATTAAGTTATTATTTTGGTTTATTATTTTGCGACACCAAAAGTGTTAGTGTTAGTGTAGGTGATGAGTTTAATCAGTTCTTTAAAGTGTCTCTAGTTTTATCTATGATGTCTGACCTCCATTACACAAAATTAAAATGCCTATTATATGAAAACTAGTGATGGCAAAGTCAAAACAGTGTTTTAGTGCGTACCGAAACCTAGGTGGAACTTCTGAATTGAATCAATATAAGCAATTGAATTGCAATATAAGCTGCGGCTTCACTCTCGTCGGCCTCAGTCGGTCTATGATGACCATGGAAGAGAATCCTAAACGTCTACTCTGCTGGAACAGCACCGCCTGTGGCTGAACAGGCCGATGCGCGAATGACAGTCCCTGTCACACAGGTCACACTTGTGGGTGGTCTCCGTGCTGCTGGGTCTGTGGCGGTTCTTCCTGCAGGTCCTTTTTTCATCTGCTGCAGCAGTCAGTCTCTCTTCACCCGCCTTGAGCTGTCTGGTCAGGGTGCCTCTCCATTTGGAGCGGTCCGTTGCAAGGTCCTCCCAGCGCTCTGTGTTGATATCCAGGGCCTTCATGTCTCTCTTGCAGACGTCTCTAAAGCGCAGCTGTGGGCGGCCAACGTCTCTCCTGCCAGTTGCCAGTTCTCCATAGAGGACGTCTTTGGGGATTCTGCCATCCTCCATACGGTGAACGTGGCCTAGCCAGCGAAGCCTGCGCTGCCTGAGTAGAGTGAACATGGAGGGAAGGCCGGCGCGGAACAGAACTTCTGTGTTGGGCACTTTGTCCTGCCAGGATATGTCCAGGATGTGGCGAATGCAGCGCAAGTGGAAGGAGTTCAGTCTCTTTTCCTGCCGGGCGTATGTTGTCCACGTCTCACTCCCATAGAGCAGTGTGCTGATGACGCAGGCGTTGTACACTGCCATCTTCGTCTTGACAGAGAGTTTGGGATTCTCCCACACTCGTGTGGTGAGGCGAGCGAGTGTGAAGGCTGATTTTCCAATCCTTTTGTTGATCTCTGTATCAAGGGAGAGGTTGTTGCTGATCGTGGACCCCAGGTACGTGAACTGATTCACGACCTCCAGCTTGTAGTCATCAATGGTGATGGTTGGTGGTGCTTCCGTGCCTTGCGCCAAGACATTAGTCTTCTTCAGGCTGATGGTAAGTCCGAAGTCCTTGCATGCCTGGGAGAAGCGGTCCATCAGGGTCTGAAGCTCCTGCTGTGTGTGGGTTGCGACTGCAGCGTCGTCTGCGAACAGCATGTCTCTGATTAGAGCCTCGCGTATTTTGGTTCTGGCTTTCAGGCGGGCGAGGTTGAAAAGCCTGCTGTCAGATCTTGTGTGCAGGTAGATTCCCTCTGTTGCTGTGCTGAAGGCATGCCTCAGGAGCATAGCAAAGAAAATCCCAAAGAGGGTTGGTGCAATACACAGCCCTGTTTCACTCCGCTGCGTATGTTGAATGGCTCTGAGACGTTGCCATCGTGCTGCACTATCCCCTGCATGTTGGTGTGAAACGATTCGATGAGGCTTTGCAACTTTGGTGGGCATCCTATCTTTGGCAGGATCTTGAAAAGGCCCTCTCTGCTGACCAGATCGAACGCTTTGGTGAGGTCGATGAAGGCGACGTACAGAGGCATGTTCTGTTCTCTGCATTTCTCCTGGAGTTGGCGGATGGAGAATATCATGTCTACCGTCGATCGCTCAGCGCGGAAGCCACACTGAGACTCGGGGTAGACACGTTCGGCAAGCTTCTGTAGACGAACAAGAACAACTCGTGCGTAGACTTTGCCAACAACGCTGAGGAGGGAAATGTCCCTGTAGTTGTTGCAGTCGCTTCTCTCCCCTTTGTTTTTGTAGAGGGTGATGATCTTGGCGTCCCTCATGTCCTGTGGTACGGCACCTTCCTTCCAGCACTGGCAGAGGACGTCATGCAATGGCAGCAGTAGGGCGGTCTTGCAGTGCTTGATCAGGTCAGGGGGTATGCCGTCGTTGCCGGGTGCCTTGCCAGCGGCCAAGCTATCAATGGCCTTACTGAGTTCGTCGATGGTTGGCTCGGCGTCAAGTTCGTCCATGGATGGCAGGCAGTCGATGGCATCAAGGGCTGATGGTGTCACGGTGTTCTGTCTAGAGTAGAGGTCGGAGTAGTGTTCCACCCATCTCTCCATCTGCTTGTTCTTCTCTGTGATCATCTCCCCAGTGGAAGATTTGAGGGGGGCCGTCTTGCTCTGAGCCGGACCAAGTGCTTTCTTGATGCCATCGTACATACCACGGATGTTCCCTGTTATGGCAGCGGTTTGAATGTCTTGGCTGAGCTGCGGCTTCAGCCATCACCCATTTCTGACAACTTATGTTGAACTGTATAATCAGAGGAGTTATTGTTTAATTTGACCTTGTTGGATTTTTTTCCCCTTTATTATATTATTCTGTTTCTTTTTAATCTTTACTTTTAATCTATCCAAAATAAATAAATAAAAATCATTGTTCCGAGGTCTGTATCAGAAAGAAGATGTCACGTGACTGTTCCATTTCGCGTTCCATTACGTCACCAACTGTTTTCAAACTTCACCGTTGTTTTGTGCAGTGATTGTGTTATCCCGTTTCTCAAATGAATAAAATGCTGCCATTACACAATATTAAATTGCCTATTCTATGCACAATTTATGTATTACATAAATACTTTATTTGTAAAATACTAATTTCTCGTGTCCTTGCCTGACTGGCTGCTGATTCATCAGCCCACATGCCTGAAACATTTCAAAGCTCCTCTGAAGTGCAGTTTGGTTGTGAAGTCTTGCCTCTCTGAGTGTCTTGAACTGAGCTGCTTTTGGATTTACATTATTTGGAAATGGATGGGGGTAGAAAGCGTCCCAGGTCAGCTGTTTGGGATCACTATGACCTTCTTGAGGGAAAAAAGTTAAATGTATGCACTGTATGCAACATCTTGCATTTTGTAACAATACAACAAGTAGGTGGAGACACCTACGGACAAAACATCCTGATGCCTGCATTCCTAGCACAACACAACTGAGTGCTGAATCAAGCCATGGCCAGCGTAATGTTTACGGCATGTATTCATGTTCTTTTAATACACATATGAGTATACATTTATTATTTATACACCTTTATTATTATTTACAATAAATATAATTATGCATTTGATCACTAAAAGAAGCCATCGTTGTCGTCGGCCTCCGTCGGTCTATGATGACCATGGAAGAGAATCCTAAACGTCTACTCTGCTGGAACAGCACCGCCTGTGGCTGAACAGGCCGATGCGTGAATGGCAGTCCCTGTCACACAGGTCGCACTTGTGGGTGGTCTCCGTGCTGCTGGGTCTGTGGCGGTTCTTCCTGCGGGTCCTTTTTTCATCTGCTGCAGCAGTCAGTCTCTCTTCACCCGCCTTGAGCTGTCTGGTCAGGGTGCCTCTCCATTTGGAGCAGTCCGTTGCAAGGTCCTCCCAGCGCTCTGTGTTGATCTCCAGTTCCTTCATGTCTCTCTTGCAGACGTCTCTAAAGCGCAGCTGTGGGCGGCCAACGTCTCTCCTGCCAGTTGCCAGTTCTCCGTAGAGGACGTCTTTGGGGATTCTGCCATCCTCCATACGGTGAATGTGGCCTAGCCAGCGGAGCCTGCGCTGCCTGAGTAGAGTGAACATGGAGGGAAGGCCGGTGCGGGACAGAACTTCTGTGTTGGGCACTTTGTCCTGCCAGGATATGTCCAGGATGTGGCGAATGCAGCGCAAGTGGAAGGAGTTCAGTCTCTTTTCCTGCCGGGCGTATGTTGTCCACGTCTCACTCCCATAGAGCAGTGTGCTGATGACGCAGGCGTTGTACACTGCCATCTTCGTCTTGACAGAGAGTTTGGGATTCTCCCACACTCGTGTGGTGAGGCGAGCAAGTGTGAAGGGTGATTTTCCAATCCTCTTATTGATCTCTGTATCAAGGGAGAGGTTGTTACTGATCGTGGACCCCAGGTACGTGAACTGATTCACGACCTCCAGCTCGTAGTCATCGATGATGATGGTTGGTGGTACTTCTGTGCCTTGCGCCAAGATGTTAGTCTTCTTCAGGCTGATGGTAAGCCCGAAGTCCTTGCATGCTTGGGAGAAGCGGTCCATCAGGGTCTGAAGCTCCTGCTGTGTGTGGGTTGCGACTGCAGCGTCGTCTGCGAACAGCATGTCTCTGATTAGAGCCTCGCGTACTTTGGTTCTGGCTTTCAGGCGGGCGAGGTTGAAAAGCCTGCTGTCAGATCTTGTGTGCAGGTAGATTCCCTCTGTTGCTATGCTGAAGGCATGCCTCAGGAGCATAGCAAAGAAAATCCCAAAGAGGGTTGGCGCAAGTACACAGCCCTGTTTCACTCCGCTGCGTATGTTGAATGGCTTTGAGACGTTGCCATCGTGCTGCACTATCCCCTGCATGTTGGTGTGAAACGATTCGATGAGGCTTTGCAACTTTGGTGGGCATCCTATCTTTGGCAGGATCTTGAAAAGGCCCTCTCTGCTGACCAAATCGAACGCTTTGGTGAGGTTGATGAAGGCGACGTACAGGGGCATGTTCTGTTCTCTGCATTTCTCCTGGAGTTGGCGGATGGAGAATATCATGTCTACCGTTGATCGCGCAGCGCGGAAGCCACACTGAGACTCGGGGTAGACACGTTCGGCAAGCTTCTGTAGACGAATGAGAACAACTCGTGCGTAGACTTTACCAAAAACGCTGAGGAGGCAGATGCCCCTGTAGTTGTTGCAGTCGCTTCTCTCCCCTTTGTTTTTGTAGAGGGTGATGATCTTGGCGTCCCTCATGTCCTGTGGTACGGCACCTTCCTTCCAATACTGGCAGAGGACGTCATGCAATGGCAGCAGTAGGGTGGTCTTGCAGTGCTTGATCAGGTCAGGGGGTATGCTGTCATTGCCGGGTGCCTTGCCAGCGGCCAAGCTATCAATGGCCTTGCTGAGTTCGTCGATGGCTGGCTCGGCGTCAAGTTTGTCCATGGATGGCAGGCAGTCGATGGCATCAAGGGCTGACGGTGTCACGGTGTTCTGTCTGGAGTAGAGGTCGGAGTAGTGTTCCACCCATCTCTCCATCTGCTTGTTCTTTTCTGTGATCATCACCCCAGTGGAGGATTTGAGGGGGGCCGTTTTGCTCTGAGCCGGACCAAGTGCTTTCTTGATGCCATCGTACATACCACGAATGTTCCCTGTCATGGCAGCGGTTTGAATGTCTTGGCTGAGCTGAGTCCAGTACTCGTTGGCACAGTGCCGAGCAGTCTGCTGAACTTTGCTTCTCGCAGCCCTGAGAATCTGGAGATTCTTCTCGTTTGGGTACTTCTTGTACTCAGCAAGTGCTGAGCACTTGGCTTCAATGACGGGGGTCATCTCAGTCAACTTGGCATCAAACCAGTCCTGTGACTTCGAGGTCTTCCTCCCAAAGGTAGCCAAGGCTGTGCGGTGGATGGTGTTTCGCAGCTCTTCCCACTTCTGCTTTGCAGATTCTCCTTCTTGTGGTACACCAAGTTCTTTCTCAAAGGTGGAGGCAAACTGCTCAACAAGTTCTGGTTGAGCCATCTTGCTGGTGTCAATCCGTGCCTTTCCAGGTTGTCTAGCACGATGGAATTTCTTCAGCTGCAGCTTGACCTTGCAACACACCAATGAATGGTCTGTGTCGCAATCTGCACTCTGGAACGAACGGGTGATTAGCATGTTCTTCAGTGAGGTGCGCCTGGTCAGGATCAAGTCCAGCTGGTGCCAGTGCTTTGAGCGCGGATGTCTCCAGGAAACCTTGTGTTGGGGCTCGGTCTTGAAGAACGAGTTTGTGATGCACAGATCGAGATATGTGCAGAACTCGAGCAGCCACTGTCCGTTGTCGTTCATACAGTTATATATTTTACATATAGTTACATATATTTACAATACATGAAGTTGCATGGCAGCATTCCTCCTAACTCAGTCTTTTTGTTGTTCCTTGACAGGAAGGCAAAAAGAACTGAATGTACACAAGCACCCCCTAAAAACAGTGACTGATGTCTATTTTGTAAACAAGCACCCCCTACAAATACTAACTGAAAAAATATATATTTTCAGACAAATAATACTAGAAACCCAAACAAAACACGAAACGTTGAGATAAAGACCCGAAAACACTCGACTGGTTCAGTGTAGCATTATAACATTTGGCCACCAGATGTCGCTGTGGGGAGATGTTTCGAACGTTCCAAACGATCGATTCTTTATTTGAATCAATTGTTCCAAATGATTCGATCTCTCGATCGTTCCATTTCTGCCATCACTACCAAAATGACCCCGCCTGGTTTGGTTTAAAGCATAGAGTATAAATTCTCAATTAATTCTCTGTAAAACCTTTCGTCTTACATCGGTCCAACCAGTTACCACAATTTTTCCTTTTGGTTTAGAACTCAGGACCAACAGACCTTTTTTCCATCAAGATCTACCCTGTTTTTAGCTGATCCTCATGTTGTTCTGGGGTCATTCTGAGGGTTAAACACACACAGTTGACATCATACTTCCGAGCAACAGATAAGTTCTCTCTCAAAAAAAGCAAATAATTTGCCATTGTTGAGCATGGGTTCCTGCAGAAATTAAAATCATGATGTTTTAATTTATCGAGATGCACCAGCACATAGTCCACACTAAAAACCTGCAGATGTGACAGTAAATCATTGACAAATGTGATGTTCGTGTTTTATTCAGTACATCAAAACCAGTATTTAGCTGTTTACATTATAGACAGAAAGACCGTATTGTACCGAGGGGAATTCAGGTTCTCAGGAAAACTGCTGCTTATCAATTAACTGTTCATCGATTGATAAGGTAAATTAACTCTTGATTAACGAATTAATTGATAACTTGTATCCCTAGTTACCATGGAGCACTTTAAGCTGATTTTAAGCCTAAACTCTTACTGTTAATTCAGATTAATTAATGCAAGTGAATGCAGCATCAGGTGACAACAGCCAATCACAATCAGAGTTGTTGTCTTTTCAGCTTTCCTCCCAAGAACAGCAGGGACGTGCACAGACATTTAGAGGGGCTGCTGCTTTAACCTGAAACAAGGGCAAAACTACAAGAAAAACAGGAATTTATAAGACAAAAGTCAGGAATTCATAAAAATTTCACACTGATGAGCAAATATGTCAGATATAGACAATAACAATCACTGAAAATGTAAAGGAAAACAGAGAAAATGGACTAAAAAGACCCAGGAATTTTGTGAGAAAAATGTTCTATATTTTTGAAAGTTACAGAAGAAAAATATTGACAAGAAAAAGTCTTTTTTGGTGTGACCAAAAAATCAATGGAAAAACAGAGAAATTAATTGGTAAAAATTTTAAAGTTGGCAGAAAAAAATGTGAATTTGTGACATGAAAATCATAAAGAAAAAAATCGAAGAAAACTCGTAAAAAACCTCAAATTTTCAAAAAGTCTAAAAATTTTTCCAAAAAATCTTTAATCCCAAGAAAAACAAAGAAAGAAGAAAAATTATTTCCCACTGGGAATAAAAAAGTAGAAAATTTATGAGAATCTTCCAAAGTCCCAGTTGAACATTTCTACATTTATAAGAAAAAATACAGACGTGGACAAAATTGTTGGTACCCCTCTGTTAATGAAAGAAAAACCCTCAAAGGTCACAGAAATAACTTGAATCTGACAAAAGTGATGATAAATAAAAATTCTATGAAAATTAACCAATGAAAATCAGACAATGCTTTTGAATTGTGGTTCAACAGAATTATTTTTAAAAACAAACTCATGAAACAGGCCTGGACAAAAATGATGATACCCTTCACTTAATATTTTCTTGCACAACCTTTTGAGGCAATCAAACGATTTCTGTAACTGTCAATGACACTTCTGCACCTCTCAGCAGGTATTCTGGCCCACTCCTCATGAGCAAACTAACTGCTCCAGTTGTCTCAGGTTTGAAAGGTGCCTTCTCCAGACGGCATGTTTCAGCTCTTTCCACAGATGTTCAATTGGATTTAGATCAGAGCTCATAGAAGGCCACTTTAGAATAGTCCAATGTTTCGCTCTTAGCCATTCTTGGGTGTTTTTTGCTGTGTGTTTTGGGTCATTATCCTGTTGCAAGACCCATGACCTGCGACTGAGACCAAGCTGTCTGACACTGGGCAGCACATTTCTCTCTAGAATACCTTGATAGTCTTGAGATTTCATTGTACCCTGCACAGATTCAAGACACCCTGTGCCAGATGCAGCAAAGCAGCCCCACAACATAACAGAACCTCCTCCATGTTTCACAGTAGGGACAGTGTTCTTTTCTTGGTATGCTTCATTTTTGTGTCTGTGAACATAGAGCTGATGTGCTTTGCCAAAAAGTTCCAGTTTTGTCTCATCTGGCCATAGGACATTCTCCCAGAAGCTTTGTGGCTTGTCAACATGCAGTTTGGAAAATTCCAGTCTGGCTTTTTTAATATTTGTTTTCAACAGTGGTGTCCTCCTTGGTCGTCTCCCATGAAGTCCACTTTGGCTCAAACAACGACGGATGGTGCGATCTGACACTGATATACCTTGACCTTGGAGTTCACCATGAATGTGTTTAGAGGTTGTTCTGGGCTCTTTTGTTACCATTCGCATTATCCGTCTCCTACTGTGGCCACGTCCAGGGAGGTTGGCTACAGTCCCGTGGATCTTAAATTTCTGAATAATATGTGCAACTGTAGTCACAGGAACATCAAGCTGCTTGGAGATGGTCTTATAGCCTTTACCTTTAACATGCTTGTCTATAATTTTCTTTCTAATCTCCTGAGACAACTCTCTCCTTTGCTTCCTCTGCTCCATGTTTAGTGTGGTACACACCATGTCACCAAACAGCACAGTGACTACTTGTCACCCTTTAAATAGGCCGACTGACTGATTACAAGTCAGTAGACACCTGTGATGTTAATTAGAGGACACATCTTGGTTGAACATGTCCCTATGGTCACATTATTTTCAATCTTTTCTAGGGGTACCATCATTTTTGTCCAGGCCTGCTTCATGAGTTTGTTTTTTAAACTAATTCTGTTGAACCACAATTCAAAAGCATTGTCTGATTTTCATTGGTTAATTCTCATAGAATTTTTATTTATGACCACTTTTGTCAGATTCATGTTATTTCTGTAACCATTGTGGGTTTTTCTTTCATTTACAGAGGGGTACCAACAATTTTGTCCAGGTCTGTATATTTAAAAAAACACATTTCAGAGGAAAAAAAGTCCCATTCTGATTACAAGGTTAAGAACACAGTCTCACAATGAAAAGAACAAACAAGAAAAATTTAAAAAATGCAAATTTACTAGAATAAAGTGATACATTTACAGGAAACAGTCACATATTTCAGAAAGAAAATGCTCCAAATTTTACAAGGAAAAGTTGAATATCTAAAAGGAAAAATGAACCTATTTCTAATGTTAGCAGGACAGCTTTTTCCTTTGATTTTCCCTCCAGAGGGGAAGCTCAGACAAAGACGGCAAATGGGCTGTTGCCCGGGCAATGGTAGGTCGAACCTGTGCACATCCTTGAAGAACAGAGCTGTTGCAGCAGCGTGGGACCATTCAGGCTGTTGGGGAAGTGACGCTCACCTGGTCAAAGGTTGATGGTCCATCAAAGTCACTGAGGAAACATTATTTTAAGGTGAAAAACTTCCACAGTGTTGCTGAAAGAGATCGTTGATCACGGACATGAAGCCACGTTCACAGCTTCTAATATTAGCTTTAGGCTGCATGTCACCAAATGTGGTTTTTTGTCGCCCGGCCACCCTGAACGTCTTTTTTTCAGTGCTTGTGCGCTGTGCTCTGGAAAAAAGTCTGTGCCCTGTGTGCCAACAGCAGCTTGTCACTCACAGCTCAGCACTTCCGCTTTTCCTGTGGTCAGACTTTCTACTGATTTTTTAATAGCAGTCTCTAAATCACAATGGATAGCAAACAGATTCTAGCATTAGTAGCAGCTCTGGATGTAAAATCTGATGACACAGAAAGCAGGAGTCTGAGTCTAGACTAGTCCAGGTGTCCTCTGTCCCCCCATGCAGCAGTTCTGATTGGCTGCTTCAGGTCTGACAGTGAAGAGCTCAGCTGCGTCTCTGAAAAGTTGAACTTTTTCAACTCTGAGCACTGCCGCAAAAAAACGGCCACTGCCCAGAGCATTTCCGGCTCAGGACGCTCAGCGCTGTAAAGGCTGGACTACAAAGAGAATGACTGGAAAATAGCGGCCCAGAGCTGAAAAAACGCCTTTGGTGGACACGCAGCCTTACAGTAGGCTGTTAATTACTCAAGCAGAAGAAACAGGAGTCAGAAATATAACAGACTACAGTGCTCACAGCCTACATTTTGATGGCAAATTTAGGTGCCATATTGGTACTGAACAGGGCTGTCATGGTGGAGGAATTTCCCCTGCGGTGACGGTGGATAGCTCAACAGCGCGGTATGCGGTATCATTGCAAATGTTTTTAGGACCCAGTGGTCTCGCAATTTAGGCAGAGTTCATAACTTATGTGGCAAATGATGGAAACGATGTTGAGAATCGCTGCAGCTCTGCTCTCAATGTATGTGATTGTGATGGAGCTCTTCCTACAGTCATGAACTACTGATTCTGTAAAAAAAACCAACAACAAAAAAAAAAAACCTTGATCATTTTCATAAAGCAGTGGCAGTAACTCCAACATTTCAACTACAGGGTGTGTGGATTGGTTGGAGACAGCTGCTACATTCAGCTTATTTAAACAGGACAGACTCTGTGCAGGACCCTCTGTGGCTCTTGTCTCCATGTCTAATGCCGCAGTCCGAAAAATCACCTTCACACAGCAAACCAGCAATGATCTATGCAGTAGCAGAGCTTAATCTTCAGGATTATTCAACCTCAAATCATGTCCTAAAGTCAAACTGTTGACATTTCCATCAATTAAAGTATTTCTGGGGCTTCATTTTCCACGGAGACACGTCTCTGCACACAGGGAGGGCGGTGGATGGTGTCTGGAATAGACTCCCGCTATGTTTTCTGACTCTGTGGAGTCTTTTAAAAAGCAGCTGAAAACTTTTTTTAAGGAGGCAGGAAGTTCCACTTTTATATGGTCTTCGACATGACCCAGCCGGGATTTTAACCCCGGCCTCCCAGGTGTGGAACAGATGCTCTACCAACTGGGCCACCACTACAGTCTTTTTTTCTTTTTTTTTATAAAAAAGGATTTTAGTAGATTTTAGAATTTCAGACCTTTTTATTTGGAGTCAATAAACACATTTAGTCGTCTCCTGTATTGTAACATTTTATATTACATGCTTTGGTTGAAATTGAACAAAGATGTTTTTTAAATTAATATAGAGCTAAAAGGAGCTAAAACAGGAGCTTAATAAAATCATGTGTGAAAGCAAGTTAAATGATCCTGGCCTGTCTGGAGACAGCTGTGGTCTTCTGAAAGACTGTCCACGAAAGGAGGACAGTTCTTAAAGCACATTTGGAGATAAATTTGTCCATCTGTCAGATTTCTCCTCCATTTGTTTTAATAAAAGATGTTGGAAGTAAATTCATGGGTCACTGCAAATACTTTGCTTTAAAAAGGCAAAGTTGTCACAGAGTGGGAGGGAAAAATCCTGAATAGTAAAATGCATCAAGATGCATTGAGAATGATTTTAGAATCAAGTGGGAGTTCTGAATCATAATCAAAGCATGAGGTGCCTAATGATTCCCACACCTAGTTCAGACCTTGGCTGGGGAGGAGGACCGACTTATTTGACCTCTTGCAGCTTTAAGCTGGATTCATGCTGCACCTCTGCTGTCCGGGTACGTGGAACTGGAAACCTCGAGTGACGAAATCTACATCATAGTCTCCACTCCGCTCGTGTCCGCAGTGCTCGACCGCGGATGACCGCGTGCAGCCCAAATTTTGTGACCACGCCGCCTGCCCACGACCTGAACACGCTGAAAAGCGCATGTGCAAGACTGAATGTCCCATTCATGAGGTTGCGAAATCGGCACAGCATACAAATACAAACTAGACAACGAAGAAGCGGAAGACGAGAATAAACATACATGAATCATACATACATACTTCAGCAGCAGCATCTTCATAGAAAAGGAGTGAAAAGCAGGAACTCAAGCAGCGTTTCTTCATTGGGAAAAAATCCTGGCGCATTAGCACAACCTATCGGGCGGGAGGGAAACTACAAATGATGGTTGTGAGCATGCGTCAACCGCTTGGCCTGGGTCAATGAAAAAAGCGAGCATGAACAGCGCCGCGTGCGTGCCGCGCTTGTCCAAAGCTCACGCGGACCAAAGCGGAAATGCAGCATTAATTAGGCTTTAGTTGGTGACCCTGATTTAAAATAACAGCCAATTTATATCTGCAGATGGCAGCAATGGGCAATTTTCTCATTTTCAGAATTTTTTTTTTTTACGTTGGGTTTTTTTTTTGCTATTCTCCTCTGGCTCAGGAAATATTTAACTTATTGATGTTTACATTTTCATTCATATATGATTTAGAAGAAAACCTGAAATTTATGAGAATCAAGTTTCAAAAAGTTGACATATCGTGATATGAAATTTTTGTCATATGGCTCAGCCCTGGGCTATATATACAGGTAGATCTCAAAAAATTAGAATATCATGAAAAAGTTCACTATTTTTTGTCACTCATTTCAGAAAGTGAAACCCATTTATTATATAGTGTGGTGATATTAGTTGTTGGTCTCACACACAAAATCGGATCTTTTAATGTGAAGGTGGAGTTTTAATGTGAAGGCGGAGTTTTTCCGTTTTGGATGGAGATAAAAGCAGGAAGTGAAAAAATGTAAATAAAGGTTCCTTGGCGCGACTTTTCGGTGCGACAGACGTTTGACGGATGGTCAGATCTCCGAAAGAGAGTCAAAGAAGTTTGTCGGGTGGTTTGGCAAGGAGGTTGGGTGACGGGACTGGAGTCTGCGGGCTTGGGAAAATGGAGAGGAGGAGCAGAGTAAAGACAGGTGTGGCGGGTCGGCGCAACAACGTTGTGAATGGGCCAGACTGGGGAGATTCTGATTTGTGGGACAGTGAACATAGTATGGATACTGGGCAGGGAAGCGGGAAAGGGAAAGAGAAAAGGGAGAACAACTTTCCCGGTAATAATGCAAAGAAGGTTAGAAGTAGTGGAAGTGGTGGTGGTGCGGAGGGAGGAGGGCAGGAAGGAACCGAGTTAAAAATTATTGTAAGGTTTGAGGACGAAAAGGGGATATCCACAATGAGTCCAATTAAATTAACAACAATATTGAAAAATCAGGTAGGAGACATATGCATGGCAAAGGTATTGAGGGACGGAAATCTACTGATTGTGTGCAGGAGTGAGGAGCAAAGGGAAAGAGCTGAAAAAATGAGGGAGGTTGGGCGATTTAAAGTGAAAAATACAAGCATTATTGATAATGGGTCAAAGTGGAACAAGGGTGTAATTTGGGGGGTGCCAATAGGAATAACAATGGAAGAGGTTAAAGCTAATTTAAAAGGGGGGGTAGTAAAGGCAGCTCGTAGGCTACAGGCCACCCGGGAAGGACAGAGGAGAGACACTGAGGGCGTGGTGGTTGAGTTTGAAGGAGAAGTGCTCCCCAAAAGTGTAAGTTTGGGCTTTTTGAGGTATGGGGTAAGAGAATTTGTCCCTAATCCATTTCGGTGCTATAATTGTCAAAGGTTTGGGCACATAGCTAGCGCTTGTAGGTGGAGGAAAAGGTGTGCAAGGTGTGGGGGCAACCACCAGTACGGAGAATGTAAACAAGAAACGCCAAAGTGTTGCAACTGTGGCGGGAATCATAGTGTGGCCTATGGAGGCTGTGAAAGTATGATGAGAGAGAGGGAAATTCAGCGAGTCAGAGTACAAAGTAAAGTTTCATATGCTGAAGCAGTGAAAAGGACGGACCAGGGAGGAGGGAATGGGCAAAGGACTGGGGGGAGGCTGCCTGCAGGGGAAAGAGAGCTGGTACGGAATGGGGAAATTCAGGTTGATTTGAAGAGACTGGTTATCTTTATAGCAGGAGTTGTGAATGCCACAATGGAAGTAAAGTCTAAAACTGAAAGAATTCAAATAATAGTGAAGGCAGCAGCTAATCATCTTGGTTTCAGTGGTTTAACTTGGGAGGAGGTGAGGAGTGGGCTCAGTAGCCAGATAAGTCAGGATCAAGCATTGACTGGAAAGGAATTGTGAGGATGGTTATAGTGATTCAATGGAATGCAAGAAGTTTGGTGGCAAATGGGCAGGAATTTAAACGATATATTGAGGAACTTTCAGACAAACCATATGTCATTTGTGTTCAGGAGACGTGGTTGAAACCTAATCTGGATTTTAAAATAGTGGGATATGTGTGTATTCGGAATGATAGGAAAGAGGGAATGGGAGGTGGGTGTGCAACTTTTGTGAGGGAGGGAATTCAGTTTAGAGAGGTAAGTAAAGGGGATGAGCTGGAATACGTGGTAATTGAAATTTGGACTAAAGAGGGAGAATTAGTAGTCGTTAATTTGTACAATCCTTGTAGGAGACTGACATTGAGTCAGTTATCCCAGATGGAGGGGATAGATGGGAGCAGGGTGGTAGTTTGTGGGGACTTTAATGCCCATAATGTGTTATGGGGGGCAAATTATACGGACATAAATGGTGAGATTATTGAGGAACTCTTGGAAGAGAAGAAGCTAGTGTGTTTGAATAATGGTAGAGCAACCAGAATTGATGTACATACGGGGGGTGGTTCGGTTCTTGATTTGACATTGGTGACTAGTAATATTGCAAGTGTGTGTGAGTGGGAGGTTTTGGAGGAGTCTTCAGTGGGAAGTGATCATTTTCCGGTATATTGTAATCTTTTCGTTTCAGTGAATAGGGTAAGTGGTCACAGGGAAGGGAGGTGGGTTTTTAGCACTGCTAACTGGAAATTATTTAAGTTTATTTGTGAGAGAGACCTTCCTCTAGTAGAGGTTAGTGAAGACGTGGAAAGCATGGAGGAAAGTATTAAAACTATTTTTCTGGAAGCAGCTAATCAGTCAATTTCTAAAAGTAAAGGGAAAAGATTAAAGAAAGCAGTGCCTTGGTGGACAGAGGAGTGCACTAGAGCTATTAAAGAGAGGAATAAGATGCTTAAGGTCCTAAGGAGAACTCACAATTGGCAAAACCTGATTAATTATAAGAGAGCACTGGCAAAAGCCAGGAAAACTATCCGGAGGGCCAAGAGAGAAAGTTGGCAGAGATACTGCAGCACTGTAGGTAGATCAACAGCCGTGGGAGATGTATGGAACATGATCAAGGCTATGAGGGGAGTCAGGAGGGAATGGCAGTACCCAATATTAAAAAGTGGGGAAGAGATTGCAATAACTGATGGGGAGAAGGCAACAATGATAGCAAAGAGCCTGACTCAAATTCATAGCTCAGGTAATTTGACTGAAGAGGGTAAAAGAGGAAGAAGTAGGACGAGTTTAGCACACCCTGGGGTTTTGGAGGAAAGGTGCGATTTTAGTAGCCCGTTGGATTCTCCTTTCACTTTAGATGAAACAGAAAGAGCGGTAAACAAATCAGGATTAACATCCCCTGGGAAAGATAGTATCTGTTACATCATGGTGAAACACTTAGGGACTTTGGCAAGGAGGAAACTATTGGAAGTTTACAACAAAGTGTGGGAAAAGGGAAAGCTCCCAACTGCATGGAAAGAAGCTGTGATTGTTCCTATAAGGAAACCTGGAAAGGATCCCTCAGACCCAGCGAGTTACAGGCCTATAGCCTTAACGTCGCATTTGGGGAAAATAATGGAGAGAATGATCACAGATAGGATTGTTTTCTATCTTGAAAGTAGGGGAATTCTATCACCACATCAGAGTGGATTTAGAAAAGGAAGAGGAACTATGGATCCTGTTGTGTGTTTGGAGACTGAGGTACGGAAGGCTCAGGTAAACAAAGAGTCGGTAATTGCGGTATTCTTTGACGTGGAAAAAGCGTATGACATGTTGTGGAAGGAGGGGCTGATGATAAAGTTAAGTATGTTAGGAATATCTGGGAGAACATTTAACTGGATAAAGGATTTTTTGTTTAATAGGTACATCCAAGTTAGAGTGGGTAGAGCCATGTCAGATAGGTACTTGGTGGAAAATGGCACCCCCCAGGGTAGTGTTATAAGCCCAGTCCTTTTTTCTATTATGATAAATGATGTTTTTTCTGTTGTGAACAATGACATTGGTCGTTCTTTATTTGTTGATGATGGGGCATTATGGAAAAGAGGGAGTAATTTTAAGTATATAAGAGGGAAAATACAAGAAGCGATAAGTGCAGTGGAGGGATGGTCATATTCCTGGGGATTTAAATTCTCTGTTGAGAAAACAAAGGTGGTGGTGTTTACAAGGAAAAGGGTAGCGGATGCCCAGTTAACACTGTACGCTCAGGAATTGGAACAAGTCAAAGTTTTTAGGTTTCTGGGCATCTGGTTTGATGTTACTCTAACTTGGAGGGAGCATATTCAGAAGATGTCGGCTAGGTGCAAAAAAGTACTGAATGTGATGAGGTGTTTGACAGGGGTTGAGTGGGGTGCTAGCAGAACGGCTATGAGAAACATTTATGTTGCTTTAATTAGGTCTATATTGGATTATGGGTGTATTGTATATGGATCGGCTGCTAAAACTACGTTGAGCAAGTTGGATGTCATCCAGGCCCAGGCACTGAGGATCTGCTGTGGGGCTTTTAAAACAACTCCTATTGCGGCCCTCCAGGTGGAAATGGGGGAAATGCCATTAAGCATCAGGCGTAAGCAGATGATGATGAGTTACTGGGTCAATTTGCAGGGGCACGCTCAAAAGAAACATCCTACAGTCGGAGTGTTGTTGCCTTGTTGGGAGGGGGAAAGAGGGAAAGGGGAGAATTTTGCATTTCACGCTGGGAGAGTGGCGAGGGATATGAAGTTATGTGATAGAACGTATATCCCATCAGTTCCTTTGCCAGTCACTCCTCCTTGGTTTTTCTACCCAGTATCAGTTGATTTGTTTTTTTTTGGAAAAGATGCGAGGGTGCAGAGAATTTGGAAACGCTGCAATTTTAGTAGAGGATCGGTTGGGTACAATATATCATTCCCTTACCCCAGTATTCACAGATGGATCAAAGGACCCTGACACGGGCTGCACTGGATTTGCTTTCCATATCCCTGCCTTAAAAATATCTGATAGTAGAAGAACATCTTCCCATCTGTCTGTATATACAGTCAAATTGTTGGCTTTGGTGGCTGCATTGCAGAGGATTGAGGAGCTGATGGTCAAGGGTTTAGTCCTTTGTTCGGATTCCAGTGCAGCCTTGCTGTCAATAAAATCAGGGTCATCTGATAGCAGACAGGACTTGATTTATGAGTTATATGAGACTTTATATAGACTCGGAAACAAAGGGGTGGCTGTGGTGTTTATGTGGGTTCCAGCTCACAGGGGGGTTAAGGGAAATGAGGTCGCAGATAAATTGGCTAAACAGGCTCTGGGACACTGGGAGGTGCGGGATATTTCACTGAGTAAATCTGAGGCAAAAACGCTGATTAAAGAGTGTATTAGGCAGGAGTGGCAGCATAGGTGGGATACAGGGGAAACAGGGCGACATTTGCATGCTATCCAGAGTGCGGTCGGAGTTAAGGGCAAGATGGGGACAAGAAACACAAAGGAAGAGAATATTTTATCTAGGATAAGGATGGGACACACTAGGCTAAATAAAACTTTGCATCTGGTAGGTAAGCACCCGACAGGGATGTGCGATTATTGTGAGAGAGAGGAAGAAAGTGTGGAGCATGTCATTTTCCACTGTCAGAAGTATACCCAGGAGAGAGACAGATTAGTGGAGGGAATTAGAGGATTAGGGGTGGGTGATGTTAACCTAAGCATGATGGTGGGAGATGGGGTGAGAAAGTTGTTGGTCTTCCTTAAAGATACGGGATTAATTAATAGAATATAGTGGGGTTTTTTTTGGTTTTTTTTCCTCCCTTGGGGTATAATGTCTGGTCCACACTCTAACGTTGGATGGCGGTAATGCGCCTTTAAGTTGGGTGCCCCCGCCAAAAAACAGAAGAAGAAGAAGAAGAAGATGTAAATAAAGTTTTTCCAGACAGACTTACACGTATCCTGTCTGTTTTTCCGTAACTTCTACATTGGTGACCCCGGCATTTGAAGAATGTTTAATCAAGCGACTTCTTCTGATATCGCCGCCACGGAGTCTGTATCCACTGCGGCTCCCGTACCAGCTGTTTTTGCGGCTACAATTAAATTACCGGACTTTTGGCAGCACGACCCGGAGCCCTGGTTTCAGCATGTCGAGGCTCAGTTCCATCTGCGCGGAATAACCACAGATGACACGAAGTATTTCCATGTTGTCGCAGCTTTGGATTCTGCCACTACTCGTCGTTTGATGGGACTGCTCTGGGACCCGCCTCTCGCTGACAGGTACGTCACTCTGAAGAGGGCTCTTCTGCAGCTGTACCAACTCTCTGATATAGAGACTGGTTTGGGGGACAGCAAACCTTCTGAGCTGATGGAGAATATGTTGGCACTTCTTGGTTCAGGAGACAGTTCATTTCTGTTTATCCACCTGTTTCTGCGTCAGCTTCCGCCTCCAGTGCGCACTGTCCTGGCCAGCTCGCCCCTCATTTGTACTAAGGATTATCAGGGTTTGGCTGGAGAAGCGGACAGGCTTTGGCTGGCTTCTCGTCATTTGTCGGTGCATGCATTGCCGCCTGGGCAGTCTGATGGAGAAGTCTCGGTGGGTGTGGCCGCAGTATCGGATCGCCGTAAGAAAGAGAGCAGCATGTGTTTTTATCACCGCCGTTTTGGACCGAAGGCTCGGCGCTGTATTCCACCGTGCTCTTTCCAGCCACAGGGAAACGAGAAGGCCGGTGCTCGCTAGCAGCTGCGTGCACCGGCACCAGCAATAAGCTGCTTTTTATTGAGGACTGCGCAGCTGGACGTCGTTTTTTGGTGGATTCGGGAGCGCAGCGGAGCATCGTTCCCCCCCTCTTCGGCTGACGTCATGGAATATGAACATGGACCTCCACTGGACGCTGCTAATGGTACTCCTATTCGCACCTTTGGCACCAGGTTCATTACTGTGTGTTTTAACGGCCGTGAATTTAGTTGGGACTTTGTGGTAGCATCTGTAGCAGTTCCTATTCTTGGCGCAGATTTTTTGTGTGCTTACAGACTGTTGGCTGACGTAGCTAACAGATGTTTGATTGATGCTGTGTCTTTTGATTCTTATCCATGTACACTGGGTGGGGCTGGTCCACTGCTTGCTAACATGCTCGCTTCAGGAGACAGATACCAGCGCCTTCTCTCTGAGTTTCCTGCTCTCACTGTGCCTACGTTTTCTGCGGCAGTAGTTAAGCATGGGGTTGAGCATTATATTACGACTGTGGGTCCACCTGTTTTTGCTCATGCACGCCGTCTGGATGCTGCTAAGTTGGCCATTGCTAGAGATGAGTTTGCCAATATGGAGCGGCTGGGTATTGTGCGCCGTTCCGACAGTCCGTGGGCTTCTCCCCTCCACATGGTCCCTAAGTCAGATGGGGGTTGGCGTCCTTGTGGAGATTTTAGGCGCCTTAACAACGCTACTACCAACGACAGGTACCCAGTCCCCCATATCCAGGATTTTTCTTCACGTCTGGCAGGGACAGTCATTTTTTCTAAAGTGGATTTAGTGCGTGGTTATCATCAGGTGCCTGTCCATCCCCAGGACGTCCCCAAGACAGCGGTGATCACTCCATTTGGACTGTTCGAGTTCTTGAGGATGCCGTTCGGCCTTAAGGGTGCTGCGCAGACGTTTCAAAGGCTTATGGACTCTGTGTTGCGGGACACGCCTTTTTTATTTGTATATCTGGACGATATACTGGTGGCGAGCGCTTCGGTGGAGGAACATGTGTTGCACCTTCGCCAGCTCTTCAGACGCCTCTGTGACCATGGACTGATAGTGAACCCCGTGAAGTGTCAGTTTGGGCTCTCAGAACTTGAGTTCTTGGGGCACAAGGTATCCCAGCAGGGTGCCGTGCCCCTCCCGGCTAAAGTCGAAGCAGTTTTAGCTTTTCCACGCCCCTCCTCTGTCAAGCCCCTGCAGGAGTTTTTGGGCATGGTTAATTTTTACAACCGTTTTATACCTCATGCTGCCTATATTATGCGTCCGCTATATGAGGCCTTGAAGGGTAAGAGGGGTAATCAGGACATTGAGTGGACTCATGAGAGGTTATGTGCTTTTGATGGGGCTAAAGCTGCACTGGCTGATGCTACCTTGTTGGCTCATCCAGATCCCACGTCCGCCATTGCTCTTACCACCGACACATCTGATTATGCTGTCGGAGCAGTTTGTGAGCAGTGGGTGGGCAATTCCTGGGAACCTCTGGCCTTTTTTAGTAGACAGTTACGCGAGTCAGAAAGGAAGTACAGCACCTTTGACAGGGAGCTGTTGGCCCTTTTCTTGGCGACAAGGCATTTCAGGTTTCTTTTGGAGGGCCGTAAATTCACCGCTTTTGTGGACCATAAACCTCTCACGTTTGCCATGGCCAAGTCCACTGAACCTTGGTCAGCTCGGCAACAACGGCAGCTTTCGGCTATTTCCGAGTTCACTACAGACATTCAGCATGTGGCTGGTAAGACCAACTTGGTGGCGGACTGTCTTTCTCCTGCACCAGTTGCTGCTGTTCATTTGGGCATGGACTATGCTGAGATGGCTGCCGATCAGTTGTTGGACCCGGAGGTGCAGGTGCTTCGTTCCACGGAGTCCAGTTTGCAGTTGGAGGATGTCTGCTTTCAAGACAGTGGCGCCACTCTTCTGTGTGATACTACACTGGGAAAACCACGACCTCTGGTGCCTGTGGCTTGGCGTCGTCGTGTTTTTGACGCTGTTCATTCTTTGTCGCATCCTGGGGTTAAGGCTTCGGTCAAGTTGGTGAGCGCCAAGTTTGTATGGCCGGGTCTTAGAAAGGATGTGAAGACTTGGACGACAACCTGTGTGGCATGCCAGCGTGCTAAGGTGCAGCGCCACATAAAGGCTCCATTGGAGCCTTTTTGGATTCCGGAGCGACGTTTTGATCATGTTCAGGTGGACCTAGTTGGACCTCTTCCTCCGTCTCGCGGTTTTACTCACCTCTTCACTATGGTGGACCGGACTACGCGGTGGCCGGAGGTGGTTCCCCTGACATCAACTACAGCATCTGATGTTGCCCGGGCATT
This sequence comes from Pholidichthys leucotaenia, assembly GCA_020510985.1. Taxonomy (NCBI): domain Eukaryota; kingdom Metazoa; phylum Chordata; class Actinopteri; order Cichliformes; family Pholidichthyidae; genus Pholidichthys; species Pholidichthys leucotaenia. Next base: position 5,285,818 of record CM035836.1, read on the forward strand.
TATCTCCTCTTGGGTGTCCCGTTTTGGTGTCCCCTTGGACGTTACCTCTGACAGGGGCCCGCAATTTACCTCTGCACTTTGGAATGAAGTAGCTGGTAGTTTGGGGGTTAAACTTCATCGGACCACAGCATACCATCCACAAGCTAATGGGCTATGCGAGCGGTTTCATCGGACTATGAAAGCGGCCCTTCGCGCGTCATTGGTGGATAGTGGATGGGTGGACAGATTACCGTGGGTTTTGTTGGGTTTGCGTTCAGCCCCCAAGGAAGACCTGCATTCCTCTTCTGCTGAGTTGGTCCTTGGCCAGACCTTGAGGGTTCCAGGGGAGTTTCTTCCTACCAGTCCAGGGTTAGGTCCCAGTATGGTTAAGAGGCCTAAGTGTCGAGAGGAAGCTAGGGCTTTTGTTCCTGTGGCTGCGCACCACTGCCTTCCTCAGTCTTACGTCCCTGATAGCCTTAGGTCGGCTAAATATGTTTTTGTCCGGCACGATGCCCATCGTTCTCCCCTGCAGGCACCTTATGATGGCCCTTTTCGGGTGTTAGAAACAGGCCATAAGGATTTTTTGGTTGAGTTGGGGACTGGCCAGGATCGGATTTCGGTGGATCGTTTAAAGCCTGAGCATGTTCTTTGTGACGATGAGGTTGAGTTAGCCCGCCCGGCTCGGCGGGGGCGCCCTCCCAACCCTGCGCCTGAGGTTGTTTCTGCTCCAGTTACAGTTGTGCCCCCTAGGACTGTGCAGTGCAGTCGTCGGGGCAGGGTAATTAGGTTGCCTAAGAGGTTTTCTTGAGTTATTTTCTTTTGGATTTTTGTTCATGCTGTTTGTTTTTTGTCAGCATGTTTATTTATGTTGTTATTTGTGTGTTCTGGGGGGGCCTGTGTGGTGATATTAGTTGTTGGTCTCACACACAAAATCGGATCTTTTAATGTGAAGGTGGAGTTTTAATGTGAAGGCGGAGTTTTTCCGTTTTGGATGGAGATAAAAGCAGGAAGTGAAAAAATGTAAATAAAGTTTTTCCAGACAGACTTACACGTATCCTGTCTGTTTTTCCGTAACTTCTACAATAGATTCATTATACTAGAGAGTGACATATTTCAAGGGTTTATTTTAATTTTGATGATTATGGCTTACAGACCATGAAAACCACAAATTCAGTTTCCAAAAAAATTAGAATATTCCATAAAATTAATTTTAAAAAATAGTTTTTTAATAGAAATGTTGGCCGACTAAGAAGTCTGTCCATGTACCACTTAATACTTGGTCGGGGCTCCTTTTGGTTTAATTCCTGTATCAATGTGGTGTGGCATGGAGGTGATCAGCCTGTGGCACTGCTGAGGTGTTATGAAGGTCCAGGTTGCTTTGATAGTGACCTTCAGCTCGTCTGCATTGTTGGGTCTGGTGTCTCTCATCTTCCTCTTGACAATACTCCATAGATCCTCTATGGGGTTTAGGTCAGCAGAGTTTGCTGGCCAATCAAGCACAGTGATGCCATGGTCATTAAACCGGGTTTTGATACTTTTGGCAGTGTTGGGGGGTACCAAGTCCTGCTGGAAAATGAAACCAGGTTCTCCATAAAGCTTGTCAGCAGAGGGAATCATGAAGTGCTCTAAAATTTCCTGGTAGACGACTGCACTGACTTTGGTCCTGATAAAACACAGTGGACCAACACCAGCAGCTGACCTCTGTTCAGATAAAAGTAAATGTTGCATTTCATTTGGAACTCAAAGTCCCAGAGTCTGGAGAAAGAGTGGAGAGGCACAGAATCTAAGTTGCTTGAGGTTTAGTGTGAAGTTTCCAGGCAGTGATGATTTGAGGAACCAGGTAATCTGCTGGTGTTGGTTCCACATTTATATAAATGCACATAGACGACCATGTTCTGCTTTATCAAATACTAATTATTTTGGTTTTCTTACAATGGCTAAAATAAGGGGAAAACATCATTTATCTGACAGATTAGGTCTGGAAAATGGAACAGTGGTGACGGCACAAAGAAATACGTGTTTCAAAACAGTTCACAGATAATTACACAGTTATTTTAACACTAAGATAACATTTGCTTCAAAAATATTTTGGCCTAATTGATTTCTATCTTTCTACAGATATAACGACGTGACAGTCCATGTCTCTGGTGGTCAGAGAAAACCACTGATGACCTCACCATCTCCATAAAGCAGACAGTGGTTTTACCCGAGGATCCTGGACGGAGCAGCTGCAATCTGGAGGCTGTGACCAGTGAAGAAACGATTTACACCACTGACCTAAACGCTCTTCTGCACGCCTGTGGCCGATGCACTGAAGAACTGAATGGAAGAACATTGGGCAAAAATCCAATAAAACAATGTTCATCTGTGCTGATTTTAATATCGACTTGATCAATCCAAATCAGCACAAGCTGACAGATGATGTCATCAATCCTTTGTTCAGCCTAAGTTTCTGTCCTAAAATCATCAAAGGTAGTCACATGATCTCTGAGTGTGAAACATTAATTTATCAGATATTTACTAACAGTTAGACAATCATATAGTGAACGGATTATACTATACTACTGGACTATGATAATCAGTGGATGTGATAGTAAGTTTTACAGAAAACAACAACATTGATTTTATAGAAAGAAATCTTGGTTCAGTCTTTATTAAAACAACTGAAGAACAATAAAACAGAGATATTGTTAATAAATATTAAAACAAAACATTCAGTGATTGTGACGACTCAGACATGAAAACCGTGAAATAGGTCATTGAGGGAATTTCCAAACCACTAACTCACATCTCCAACTTATCATTCCAAACGGGATAATTTCCCAATAAAATTAAAACTGCAAAAGTAGGGCTGTAATGGTACTAGTATTCAGATTTTTCGGTACGGTTCAGACGTGTACCGAGGTACGACACGGACTATACTGAGTGACGGACAGAAAGTGTAACTGTCATATCATGCCTCCGCCTCTCCGTTTCTCTCCGGCCGCCTGTCAGCAGACTTCTGCAGCGTTCCGCCCCAGTGAAGAATGACTGAAAGTGGGCGACATCTAAACAAAACACTGGTTAGGTGAGTGAGTTTTTATCGAGTAGCGTTAGTGCTTCTTATTTTCAATGAGCGACTGTCTCAGTTTTAGAAAACTGAATAAACTGTTAGCATGTGCTAACATTACTTGTCGGACAATAATCTCTCTTGAATGATGTTTGCTGACAGCTGAGGTGTTTCACCTCTGCTGGTAACGTGTTAACTGCTAGTAAATGAGTGAATTACATGAGTAGCTGACTCCTTTTCATCGTCTCTATTACTGTCACGGTAATAAGCCCTCACTCTGAATATTGGTGCATCTCAGTAAATTAGAATCCCATGATTTGTAATTTAAATAAAAGAACCATAACCATCACAAATAAAATAAAACAGCTTAAATATTTCACTGTACAGTGGTGTGAAAAAGCGTTTGTCACACTTAAATGTTTCAGATCATGAAACAAATTTAAATATTAGACAAAGATAACAAGTAAACAAAAGATGCAGTTTTTAAATTAAGGTGTTTATTATTAAGGGAAAAAAAATCCAAACCTATATGGCCCTGTGTGAAAAAGTTATTGCCCCCTAAACCTAATAACTGGTTGGGCCACCCTTAGCAGCAACACCTGCAATCAAGCGTTTCCGAAAACTGGCAATGAGTCTTTTACAGCGCTATGGAGGAATTTTGGCCCACTCATCTTTGCAGAATTGGTGTAACTCAGCCACAGTGGAGGGTCTGAGCATGAACCGCCCTTTTAAGGTCATGCCACAGCATCTCAATCAGATTGAGGTCAGGACTTTGACTCGGCCACTCCAAAGTCTTCATTTTGTTTTTCTTAAGCCATTCAGAGGTGGACTTGCTGATGTGTTTTAGATCATTGTGCGCTTCAGCTTGAGGTCATGAACAGATGGGTGGACATTCTCTTTCAGGAATTTTTGGTGGACAGCAGAATTCATGGTTCCATTTACCACAGCAAGTTTTCCAGGTCCTGAAGTAGCAAAACAACCCCACACCATCACACTACCACCATCATATTTTACTGTTGATATGATGTTTCTTTTCTGCAATGCTGTTATTTTTATGCCGGATGTAATGGGGGACACACCTTCCAAAAAGTTCAATTTTTGTCTCGTCAGTCCGCAGAGTTTTTCCAAAAGTCTTGAGGATCATCAAGATTCGTTTTTTGGCAAAACTGAGATAAGTCTTTGTCTTTTTGCTCAGCAGTGGTTTTCGTCTTGGAACTCTACCATGCAGGCCATTTTTTGCCCAGTCTCTTTCTTGTGGTGGAGTCATGAACACTGACCTTAACTGAGGCAAGTGAGGCCTGCAGTTCTTTGGATGTTGTTGTGGAGTCTTTTGTGACCTCTTGGATGATTTGTCGCTGTGCTCGTGGGGTAATTTACATGTTTTCGCTATTTGTGAATAATGGCTCTCATTGTGGTTCACTGGATTCCCAAAGCTTTAGAAATGACTTTTTAACCTTTTCCAGACTGATAGATCTCAATTACTTTGTTTCTCATTTGTTCCTGGATTTCTTTGGATCATAGCATGATGTCAAGCTTTTGAGGATTTTTTGGTCTACTTCTTTGTCAGGAAGATCCTATTTAAATGATTTCTTGATTGAGAACAGGTGTGGCAGTAATCAGGCCTGAGTGTGGCTAGGGAAATTGAACTCAGATTTCCAAAGATGTGATAAACCAGCTAATTTGTGTTTTAACAGGGGGGCAATCACTTTTTTCACATGGGGCCATGTAGGTTTGGATTTTTTTTTACCCTTGATAATAAGCAGCTTCATTTAAAAACTGCATTTTGTGTTTAATTGTGTTTTCTTTGTCTAATATTTAAATTTGTTTGATCTGAAAAATTTCAGTGTGACATACAAAAAAAAAAAAAAAAAAAGAGAGAAATCTGGAAGGGGGCAAACCCTTTTTCACACCACTGCATGTAGTGAAGACTCACATTCCTGTACTGTAACTTAAAGCATTTGTAAACTGTTATTTTGGACTAGGAATAAGTTTTCAATTTTCATCTGAAGCCTAACGATGAAACTTTTAAGCTTCTAGACTCAGCAAGGTTTCAAACAGGATGGACTAGTTTGTTATTTTCTTTTTGACTTTAAGGCTGCACGTTCAAACGTGTTTTTTCCGCTCTGGGCAGCTATTTTCATTCATTCTCTATGTAGTCCAGCGTTTACAGAGCTCAGTGCCATCAGCGCAGTGTCACGTGGGATGAGACGCCGTGTCATCCAGCGCTCAGACCATATTCCCTCAGCCCTGTTCTCTCTGTGACAGCGTCTCAGCGGGCTCCCAGCTGTCAGTTACGGGACGGCTGGAGCCCAATTAACCCTCATCAGCTGAGGCGCTGCTAATGAGCATAAAAAGAAGCAGCTCCGATCATTCGGGGCTGCGACTTAGCACACTGAAGGCTGGAACCCCTACGCCCGGTGCCAGTCCTCTACTCATCATTCTGCATTACTTGTGAGTGTACTACTGTATGAGTATTCGTGCCTTTTGGCCCACGAGGCCGTGTTCCTTATCCCCTGTTCCCTATTATTAATAAAACATCGCAACTCACTGGCTCGTCCTCGGCTCTCTTTGTGTGGCTCGCGAGAGCCACACGTAACAGTAAGTCGCAGCCGAACGAGTTGCCGGCGGCCGTGAGTTTGCTATTGGACTTGTACCTTCCAGTCTGGGTGTCAGCTCTTTAAGCATGCCGTCTCCCAGGAGTCACGTTCGGCGCCAGGGCGACAAGCTGACGGCCATCTTGGAGGATATCGACGGGACACTCTTCACCGCCACCCTGTACGACACCTCCAACGAAAGATGCTGGCATCTAGACTATGCTGAGAATCTCCTGAACAGCCTCCCTCACTATTCCAACCATCCTGAGGTCTGTGCCGGGAGGGACGCCATCGCTGCACAGCGAGAGGAGCTCCGTGGGTTGGAAAGAAACCCCGGCAGGAAGCCGAAGAGGAGGAGACGTCGCCCTTCGCTTCGGGATCCCATTCCTGCCTCTATTCCAGCCCGGGAGTTCGCGCCCTCCAGAGGGTTCAGCACGACGTCACTCGGGATTCCCCAGGAAGATCTGCAGCTGACAGCTATTAAGGTCCGGGACCGAGTGGCTGCTGCTAGCTCTGCTGTGCACCCGTCCTCCATCATGAAGCATGTGGCGGCGGTGGTAAGATTGGTGGAGAGGAGTCCAGGGCTGCGAGACTACCCCGAGTTCGACGCCCTCCTCGCCTCGGTCTCCGCTCAGGAGCGGCGATTCCCGGGTCTCTCCTTCACCTTGCCCCCTGGGAATAGCTGTCGTCACATTGCCGAACCGTCTCAGCATGAACCCCGTCCGGATCCAGTTCCGTGCGGCCGCAAGGTCTCTTCCTCCCACGCAGCTGTCACTCCTACGCCTCGTCTGAGAGGAGATTCCGCAGCCTCGTCTCCTGAGCCACTCCCCTCCGCTGTCACGCCAGCACTTCGGGCCCGGCTCTTCTTGGCTGTCACCCCCTCCTCCTCGATGCGCTCCCCGGCTGCTGTGTGTGCTCGGAATCCCGACCTGGCGAGCCCTCTCCTGGAATCAACACGAGCGGCTCCCCGACGTCCTCTCAGGGGGTCCTCCGTTACCGCCCGGCGTGGAAAGGGAGGAGCAGCGTCCACTGCAGCAGGCACCATCCAGCCTCCAGGAGACAGGCAAGTCCCAGTTTGTTCACATCCACCTAGTGATTTGCTCTGTCAAACTCCTGGAGGTGGAGTTCGGGGTTCGCAGCTCCCCGAGCTCCCACCACCTGCTGTAGCTTTAGTCATTAATCCTGCACCCTCTGTTTCTCCCTCCGCTGAGCAGTCCCCGGCGCCAGGCCAACGTCGTGGGATGAGGAGGGGGCCTGCGGTTCTGGATAGCCTGGTTCCGGTTCCGCAGCTACGCCGTGAACGGAGGAGGAAGGCGGATTGCTATGTGGAGTCAACGCCGACGACCAAACGTCCCCGGGTCTCCACGGAGGAGCGGTCCGGTCCAGCGGGAGGAGGTTCTCCTGCCACCACGCCGTATGGGCTGTCGGCGTGGACACTGGTGCCGGAGGAATCACAAGCTGCGCTGTCCATCATGCCAGCTGCGGAGCCCGACGCAGCTGAGTAGGAGCCTGACGACGACCTCCTGATGTTGGATCCCGGATCTTCGCAGTCCTGGATGGCGTCAGAACCCGAGATCAGGCAAGTGCTCTATCTGATCTTTCTTCTCCTTACTTTAGAGCACTTTAGCCTGTCTCTAGGGGAGATGAGCAGGGGGCAGCCGTCCGCTGCGTCCGTGCTTATCTCGCCGGGTTCTGGCGCTGCCAGTGAGCCTGATCCCGGTTCTGTTTTCTCTCCTGAGCCTTCTCCCAGGGTCGCCGGCGAGGAGCTGCCATCACTCGTGGTGCCGGAGGGTCCAGGTTCGACGTCGGAGGTCGGTTCTGGTGCGGCACCGGCCCAATCGGGGTCCGACGTGGGTTCGCTCGAGACCCAATCGGGGTCCGACGTGGGTTCTGCACCAGTGGTGTGCAGGTCCGGTGAGGGGGTTGCTGATTCCCTGCCGTCTGTCGTTGGATCTCCTCGTCATCAGCTCTCCCCCATGCCTCTTTCACCGGGGTCCGTGTGGGCCCCTCCCTCTCCCCTATGGGCCTGGTGGTTGAGCGATGCGGGTCGGCCGCCGGAGGGCCTGCCGTGCCCGTTTGGCTCGCTTGTGCGGCTGCCCGACCCGCTAGACTTTCTGTTCGGCGATCTGGTTCGGCCTCCCGAGGAACTGTGTTTTCTGGCCTGGGGTTTGGGTAGGCCCCCGGAACTGTTCCCTTCACCCCTCGTTAGCGGAATGGACACTGGGTGCGGGGAGACCCCCGGAACTGAATGTCTCTTGCTGTGCTTATGTTTGGGTGGGTACAGCTAAGCTGTTATTTTTTTTGTTCCGCGTTTAGCGTGATTTTTTTGGGGGGGGGTTTCCCCTCCTGTGTGAGGGATGGCTGAATGGTTAATTTTCGCCCTTGGGAGTTCTCCTTTCATTTTGGGGGGCCCTGGGGTTGATTTTCGTTGTTTGACCTGTACATGGTTTATGGGGTATTGTGGGTTTTTTTTTCCCTGTGTGTTGGGCTGTTATCTCCGCAATTTTCCTCTGCCTGAATGGGTCTTCTCTCTCGTGTTATATTTTATGGAGTATTGTGTTGGGTTTTTTCCCTGTACTCTATATTGGTTCATTGTCTGCTTTCTTTCTTTTCTCTGGGTTTTTTTTCCCCCATGTTGTATTTTATGGAATATTGTGTTTAGGTTTTCCCTTGTACTCTATATTGATTTATTGCCTGTTTTTTTTCCCCTTCTCTGGGTTTTCTTTCTTGTTGTATTGTATGGAGTATTGTATTTAGGTTTCCCTTGTACTCGATATTGGTTTATTGTCTGTTCTTTTTTCCTTTCTCTGGGTTTTTTTTTCTCTTCTTATTTTATGGAGTATTGTGTTTGGGTTTTCCTGGTACTCTGTATTGGTTTATAGTCGATTGGCTTTTTTTTTTTTTCTTCTCATGTCATATGGAGTATTGTGTTTGGGTTTTTCCCTTGGTACTCTGTATTGGGTTATTGTCGGAGTTTTTTTCTTCCCCTCTGATTCTCTCCCTCCTGACCTGCGCCCCATCCGCCCACCCTAGGTGTGTGTGTGTGTGTGGGGGGTCTTGGATGGTATGGGTCGTTCGTAGTCGGACAGTGGGGGGGGGGGGTGTCACGTGGGATGAGACGCCGTGTCATCCGGCGCTCAGACCATATTCCCTCAGCCCTGTTCTCTCTGTGACAGCGTCTTAGCGGGCTCCCAGCTGTCAGTTACGGGACGGCTGGAGCCCAATTAACCCTCATCAGCTGAGGCGCTGCTAATGAGCATAAAAAGGAGCAGCTCCGATCATTCGGGGCTGCGACTTAGCACACTCAAGGCTGGAACCCCTATGCCCGGCGCCAGTCCTCTACTCATCATTCTGCATTACTTGTGCGTGTACTACTGTATGAGTATTCGTGCCTTTTGGCCCACGAGGCCGTGTTCCTTATCCCCTGTTCCCTATTATAAATAAAACATCGCAACTCACTGGCTCGCCCTCGGCTCTCTTTGTGTGGCTCGCGAGGGCCACACGTAACACGCAGAAACACTCGGCGGTGGCTGTTTTTTGCCACAGTGCTCAGAGCTGAAAAAAGTTAAAGTTTTCAGAGACTGCAGCTGAGCTTGTCAATGTCAGACCAAGCAGCCAATCAATTCAATTCAATTCAACTTTATTTATATAGCGCCATTTCACAACAACAGTCATCTCATAGCACTTTCAACTGTAGGGGGAACCCCCACAGTTGCAGAAAGACCCCAGCAATCAGGCGAGCCCCTGTGAGCAAGCACTTGGCGACGGTGGAGAGGAAAAACTCCCTTTTAACAGGAAGAAACCTCCAGCAGAACCAGGCTCAGGGAGGGGCAGTCATCTGCTGTGACTGGCTGGGGGGTGAGGGGATAGAGAAGAAGAAAAGAACAGACATGTAGAGAGCAAACAGCACGATGGGGACTCAATCTATGGGAGAGAACAAACAAATGTTAATGACCAGCAAAAAAAATATTTCATTGAGAGTGAGGAAAGGAGTGAGGCCCAGTGCATTACTGGAGGTCCCCCGGCTGACTAAACCTATTAGCAGCATAACTAAGGGAGGGTTCAGAAACACATGATCCCTCCCTAATTGTAGGCTATATCAAAAAGGTAGGTTTTAGCCCTATTCTTAAAAACAGAGATGGAGTCTGACTCCTGAATCCAGATTGGCAGCTGGTTCCACAGGAGAGGAGCTTGATAACTGAAGGCTCTGCCTCCCATTGTACTTTTGGAGATTCTAGGTATTACAAGTAATCCTGCATTTTGGGAGCATAGTGCTCTGTTAGGATAATACGGTAGTATCAGATCTTTTAAATAAAAAGGAGCCTGATTGTTTAGAGCTTTGTAAGTAAGAAGAAGGATTTTAAACTTAATTCTAAACTCTATGGGAAGCCGATGAAGGGAGGCCAGAACCGGAGAGATATGATCTCTCTTTCTAGTACCTGTTAAAACTCTTGCTGCAGCATTTTGGATCAGCTGAAGACTTTTTAAAGATGTTTTAGGACAGCCTGATAATAGAGAATTACAATAATCTAATCTCGAGCTAACAAAAGCGTGGATCAGTTTCTCAGCATCACTCTGAGACAAGATGCTCCTAATCTTGGCAATATTACGCAAATGATAGAAGGTAGTCTGAGAAACAAATTTAATATGTGAATTGAAGGACAGATCCTGATCAAAAATAATTCCAAGGTTTCTCACAGAGCTATTAAGAGAAAGAGTAACCGCATCCAAACTGAAAGTTTGATTTGGAAAGGAATTTCTAAGGTTTTTTGGACCAACAAGAATGAGTTCAGTCTTATCTGAATTTAATAGCAGGAAATTACAAGTCATCCAAGCTTTGATTTCCTTAAGACAGGCTTCTAACTTGGCTAATTGATTACTATCATCTGGCTTCATTGACAGGTATAATTGTGTGTCATCTGCATAACAATGAAAATGTATACAGTGCTTTCTAATAATGTTGCCTAACGGAAGCATATATAAACTAAAAAGAGTAGGGCCTAGCACAGATCCCTGTGGAACTCCATGACTAAGCTTTGAGTTGAAAGAAAACTCATTATTTACATGAACAAACTGAAACCTATCAGATAAATAAGATCTAAACCACTGCAACAAAGTTCCATTAAGTCCAACATAGTGTTCTAATCTATCAAGTAGAATATTATGATCGATAGTATCAAAAGCTGCACTAAGGTCTAAAAGGACAAGTACAGAAACCAGTCCATTATCAGATGCCATGAGGAGGTCGTTAGTGACCTTCGCTAAGGCTGTTTCAGTGCTATGATGGATTCTAAACCCAGATTGAAACTCTTCAAGTAAACCATTTCCCTGCAGGTGGTCAAATAATTGCGTAGCAACAACTCTAAGATTTTTGAAATGAAAGGGAGATTAGAGATTGGTCTATAGTTAGCTAAAGCTCCTGGATCTAGCGTTGGCTTTTTGAGTAAGGGTTTAATTACAGCCGTTTTAAAAGCCTGCGGTACATGGCCTAAAGTTAATGAAGAATTGATTATATGAAGAATAAAGCTACCAATAAGTGGGAAGACTTCTTTAAATAACCTGGTAGGAATAGGGTCTAAAGGACAAGTTGAAGGTTTGGATGAGGAAACTATTTTGTCTAACTCACAGAGGTCAATTGGAGTAAACTCATCAAGACAGACATCAGTAGAAGGAGCTGTAGTAGTTACAGTATTTAAGTTAACTGTGGGAAGAATCTGATTGATTTTATCTCTAATGGATGAAATTTTATTATTGAAAAAGTTCATAAAGTCCTGACTAGTAAGCTCTAAGGGAATGCTAGGATTGACAGAGTCCTGACTCTTTGTCAACCTGGCAACAGTACTGAAAAGAAACCTGGGATTATTCTTGTTCTCTTCTATTAATGCAGAGTAATAACTCATTCTAGCTTTTCTAAGAGATTTTTTTATAAATTAAAAGATGATTTCTCCAAGCTAAATAGATTTATCTAAATTAGTGGAGTGCCATTTTCTTTCTAATTGACGAGTCTTCTGTTTGAAGCTACGAGTTTCTGTGTTGAACCAAGGAGTTAGAAATCTCTGATTAGACTTTTTATTTTTTAAGGGGGCCACCAAGTCTAGAGTCTGATGCAGAGAAGCTGTAACACTATCCACCATGTTATCAATTACAGAAGGAGCAAGCTGTCTATAGCTTATTTCCGTTGTGTTGACACATGGCATAGAGGAAACAATCTGCATAAATTTGGTAACAGCATCATCTGAGAGGCATCTACTGTAATAATATTTTTCTTTAGGAGCCAAATAGTCAGAAATAGTAAAATCAAAGGTTAACAGACAATGGTCTGACAGTACAGGGTTATGAGGAGACACTACAAGATTTTCTATTTCTATGCCATATGTCAGAACAAGGTCCAATGTATGGTGGAGGTAATGAGTAGAACTTCCTACTTTCTGAGAAAACCCAATCGAGTCTAATATTGAATTAAATGCCACATTAAGGCAGTCACTATCTACATCCACATGTATATTAAAGTCCCCTACTATAATTATTCTATCAGATTTCAGCACTAAATCAGCTAAGAAATCAGCAAATTCGGATAAAAATTCTGAGTAGGTTGATGGGGGACGATAAACTATGGCAAATAAAATTGGGTTTAACCTAAAATTGCTAAAGTGCCCAATACTGAGGACCAGGCCCTCAAAGGAATTATAACATGTTTTTTGCTTTACATTAACTAGTAATTTGGAATGGTAAATTATTGCTACTCCTCCTCCCCGACCAGAACTTCTGGGATTTTGACAGTTTAAATAACCAGAGGGAGTTGATTCATTTAAACCAACATAATCCTCTTGCCCTAACCAAGTCTCTGTAAGGGAAATTAAATCAATCTGATGATCAATTAACAGATCATGGACTAACAGAGACTTGGGAGTTCGAGACCTAATATTTAATAAACCACATTTAATTTTTAAATTATGAGGAGGAACAGAGGCCAAATCATTCAATTTAGAGGCTTTATGTTTAATTTGAGTTTTACCAATATTTTGCTTAATCACTTTGGGATGCTTATACATTATATTTTCATTTACTTTGGAGGGAGCAGACAACGATTCTCTGATGGGGAAGACAGGGGCTAAGCTGAGGGGTGGCGGATGAAGAGGAGCTGCAGAGAGGCGTGTAAGACTGCGAATCTGCTTCCTGGTCCCAACTCTGAGTAGTCAAGGTTTTGGAAATTTGGAACTGCTGTGTGGGTGGGGCATAGGACTAAAGTACTAGGACTAGAGTACTAGTCTGTACTCAGACTCCTGCTTTCTGTGTAGTCATACTTTACATCCAGAGCTGCTAGAAAACATTTCCTGTCCATTGTTATTTAGAGACTGCTATTAAAAAATCAGAAAGTCTGATAATCGGAAACGTAGAAGTGTTGAGCTGAGAGTGACAAGCTGTTACTGGAATACAGGGCACAGACTTTTTTTCCCAGAGCACCGTGCACAAAGACTGAAAAAAAAAAAATGCTCAGGGCGGTTGGGTGACAAAAACGCGTTTGGTGGACACGCAGCCTAATGGAGCTGAAGACTATTACTGCAGTTTGTTTTGAACAGCAGAGCTACAGCAGCCCTGTATGGTGCAGTAGAAGCTGATGAGTTTTATTTCTTTAGTTTTTGGGTTCAAAGGCCAAACTTTAATGTCGGTTATTTAACTGTGTTGCTACAAACACTTTTGATGAAGCTATTAAGTTCAAGTTTCCAACTCATGTTTCATGGCTCATTATTTTATTTAGCTGTGACAACTTTTTATAATAGGCTGTTCAAACTTCTATTGTTGCACTTGTCTGCATCGGTCATTTCCTAAAAAGAGAATTTATTTATTGTACACATTTTAATTTTGTTTGTGAATTTTTTTTATTGGAGGATTTACTGCTGACAGTTTGCAGCTTTTTGTCAGTAAAGCTGTTCTCACTTACACAAAAGATCAGCAGTTTGATGGTTTGCATTTTGTTTCCTTACTGTACTGAAAATTAATTGAACCGTGACCTTAAAACCAAGGTACGTACCGAACCGTGATTTTAGGCGTACCGTTACACCCCAATGCAAAAGTCATTCCATGATATAAATCTGGTGCCAAGCAGCACTTCACAGCTTTCTCTCTTTTTTTTGGTGAACTGTATTAATCCCAGAGGGAAATGGCCTTTTCCACTAGCCCCGCTTAGCCCAACACGGGACAGCTCAGCACGCTTTGTTGCTCTTTCCACTAGCCCCAACACGGTTTAACAGCCGAGATTTTCGTCCCCGCTCGAGGGCAGGGTACAACCGTGCCGTGTTGTGACGTCAAAAGACTGGTTGCCGCTGATTGGTCAGGTCGTAAAGTCACGAAAGCGACCGTCTTCTGATGAATCTACACACGACCGCCATTTGCAATGTTTCACGGACTAACTCGGTCACGGAGTAAATACGATATTAATACAGACAGCGTTGTAGGTTTTGCGGAACTCTACACCGTGGTCCGACGACGAGATGCGGAGTTTTCTCTGCTTGGTGGCAGATCCACAGTGAGGAGTGACCCGGACAGATACAGATGGCAGCCCAGCATAGAACCGGACTACTGACAAGCTGAAGACGAACGTGAGAGAACCATCGATGGTGAGTGATTTGTAATAATGTGCATCTGTTCACTTATTTATCCTGTTGGTGGTAAGCTCACTTTTTTTTGAGCCATACAGCGCCGTTCTGTGCTGGCTAATGAGTTTTAGCTAGTAGCTAGCTAGTACCAACTGTTGATTTGCGCTCATTTTCTCCTAAATATTCGCTTGTGAGAGCAAAACAATGAAATATGTTAATCCTGGTTAAAGTCCTGGTTTGTGTACGTGCTGCACTTTGGTGCTGCGCATTAAATTGTGTGCAATTTAATGCTAGAATGTGTTTCCACATGCCAGGGGTTAGCCTCCCTCAGTGTTTATATTGTGGATACTGGTGAAATGGACCACAGGAGCCGAAATCTCGTCATATTAAAATTGCTTTTTCAAACCAGTGATTTATAAAGTCATTCATATAATTTTCTAAAGCGTCAGAATAGACCCACACACCTATTCTGTGGATCCTGCAGTGCTTGTCAGGGAAACGAAGCATTTTTGTCACATCCCACCACTGACTTTCACAGGTGTATTTCCTTAACACGGGTACATCTCCAAAAATTAGAATGTCATGAAAAACTTCAATATTTTTTGTCACTCACTTCAGAAAGAGAAATCCATATATTATATCGATCCATTACACAGACAGTGATATATTTCAAGCGTTTATTTTAATTTTGATGATTATGGCTTACAGCCCCTGAAAACCCCAAATTCAATTTGGCAAAAAATTAGAATATTACATAAAATTAACTTTAAAAAATAGTTTTTAAATATAAATGTTGGCTGCTGAGGTGCTGGTTAATATGGGTTGCAGCCGTAATCATCAATATTAAAATAAACACTTGCAATATATCACTGTCCCTGTAATTTCATGGTATTCTAATTTTTGAGATGTGCCTGTATATGTGTTGAACTTGCTTGAAACTAACCACCATCCATTTCTGTCGTTCATCTAGGCAAGAGGAAATCAGCCTCCCCACAACCTACCTCGCCACTGTGGAACGTACTGAAATCCTTTGCTTTTATAGGTAAAGTGTCAAAACCAAAGTAGCACAATTTCCACTTAATATAAAAGGGACTGAACTGAGATTTATTTGATTGTGTGAATATTAATTACAGAATAATTGAAAATGACTGGCACATCAACTGTAAAATAAACCGATTGTTAATGTATTTATTTTTTTGTCAGATCACTTGTGTGATCCTTTGTCAGTTATGTTCATAACTGTATGTTTTGGCGAATGTGAGATGTTCAGTCGTCAATATAATTTACTTTATATGTGTAGTTTATAGTCTATCATCAATAAGCTCATGCAGTAACAGGACACATTACAAATATTCAAGACCCATTGTAGTGCTTCCTTTTATATTTTAGCAATGCAAGTACAAAACACCGCCCACACATGAAGCCAGGGCAACAAGAGACACTTTTACAGACAAGACAAACTTTTATTGACAAAAACTTCATATTTTGACTGAGCGACTCCATACTCGGTGATGCACACCTTCAGTTAAAGTACTATATTCCATTCAAGTGAATGTATTAATTCATTCTGACTGCTGAGGCCACAGTAAAAACAGATGATTTTAAATGTAACACAGCCCTTGTAAAATCTACTGAAGCGCAGCTACATGAAAATTGTGGTTAAATACAACAACAAAGTACTTTATTGTCACATTTAAATTGTAATCCCTCCTGTCTTGTTTTTCTTTTGACTTCTTGGATGAAATATGGTAGGCAATATAAGCTGTAGCTTCAGCCATCACCCATTTCAGATAACCTATGCTGAACTGTATAATCAGAGGAGTTATTGTTTAATTTGACCTTGTTAGATTTTTTCCCCTTTGTTATAGTATTCTATTTTCTTTTAATCTTTACTTTTAATCAATCCGAAATAAAGATTCATTCATTAATTCACATTCCACCACTGGCTTTTAGCAACAAGTGTATTTCCCAAATATGTTTTAAACTTGCTTTAATTAACCACCACCCATTTGTCTTTTGTCTAGGCAAGAGGGAAACTGTCCACCCCAACTGGACCTTGCCTCACTATTTACAGAGATGCAGGCTGAAGATCTGCTGAACCAGGACCAGTACGAGGGGCCGATCCAGTTGCTTCTCAGTGAGGCAGCGTGGCTGCCGTGTGTGACCATTCCAGGTTTTTTTTTACAGTTTGAATTTTGCACATTCTGAATAATCTGGAATTTGCTGCTGATTGTAATAATGTCTAACGACTGTCTAACGATGTGCGCCGTGTGATGTCCCTCGGAGAGAGCTTTGTCACCGTGCTCAAAATGATATCTGCTATCCAGATCGACGTGGCGGCGATATTGTCCAAACTCGGCGACACACCCCCTCCAGCTGTCGTCCTGGCCAAGGAAGACGGGGATGAAGAAGGTGAGGAAGAGGCCGGCAGTACTCAGAGTGCTGTCAGCATCTCCAGCGAAGATGAGACCGTGGTACCAGTTGTCGTCCACGCCTCGGTTTCCAGTGCTGCCTGTGGTCCTCCTCCTACTGTCACGGCCGACGATGTGAATGCGGTCGTGACCACCACCCCCACAGAGGCCCGTTCTGATGACGCTGTCGACAGCAGCCCTTCTGGGACTGCCAAATCCACCATAGTTGCTGTAATTGCTGAAGAACGCGAGTCTGAGTTCAAGGAAGTTGAGAGTCGCCGTACTAAGAAGATAAACAAGTTGAAGAGGTCCTACGCCGATGCACTCCAATCATCGGACAAACAACCGACCACCAATCAGACCGCGAACCAGTTACAGGTCGTCAACAAGTCACGCCCCTACTCACAGTTACCCGTTGCACCGAAGTTTGGTAGGAGGGATGGCGGTCTTCAGGGTCAAGGTCAGAAGAAGCACCACGTCTTCATCAGTCGACTTGACCCCACCACCAGACCCCACCATGTACGCTCCCATATCAATACTCACGTTAAACTAAAAGACGATCTCAAGATCGAGCAACTAGAAACCAAGTATGATGGTTATGCCTCCTTCAAGATTACATGTCCTGCCAGCTGCAGCAAGAAGTTGCTTGGCAAAAATGTGTGGCCATCTGGTTTATACATTCGACAATTTTTTGAGAGGAAATGATCTACATGTGATTGTCATTATTGTGTTTGTCATTATACTCATTCAATAGTAGGACCAACCTTCGAATATGTTCATTCAACTGCCAGAATGTAAAAACTTCATCTAACGAGATCTCCAGGTTATGTGATAACCATGACATTGTGTTGTTGCAGGAACACTGGTTGTTCGAAAACGAATCGTCTATTCTGAGCAGATTACATGGTGACTTTATAGGACAAGGGGTTTCTTTTATGGATACGGAAGAACGTGTCATCTTAGGTCGCCCCTATGGCGGCGTCGGTATCCTATGGCGGAAGTCACTTGCGAACAGGTGTGTTGTGAAAACTTACGACTGCTTAAGAGTTATAGGTATTGAAGTCAACCTGGGTGACTTTCACTGTCTTATACTATGTGTATATTTCCCCTATGACAGTGTTGAAAACTTGGATGAATACTTGCACTGCCTGAGTCTTGTTAAACGTATCACCGAGGACTTTCCAACTCCATATGTGTTCACAATTGGTGACTTCAACGCTAATACAGCACGTTCAAGTTGTTTTGGAGACGAACTGGTGTCTTTCTGTGAGAGTTACTCCTTACACATCTCGGACAGGATTATCTTACCAGATGATACCTTTACTCATGTTAGCCTGGCTCATGGCTCTACATCATGGCTTGATCACTGTGTGACTACATCCTCAGGCCATGACAACGTGTCCAATATCAAAGTTCTGTTTGACTATGTGAGTTCCGATCATGTACCTTTATCTATAGATATTGAGGTATCTAGTGCTGTAAGTGACCCCCGGGAAGCTCCCTCAGCCACAACGGGCAGTAAAACATACAAATGGCGTGATGCCACAGCGTCAGACCTGTCCAGATATAAGAAACTTACTCGTAGGAAACTCCGTAACATCCGTGCTCCTATGGACGCCATCGGGTGTCACGACAGTAATTGTGCAGCACACAGGGACGATATCGACAGGTTCTACAGTGATATTGTTGATGCCTTAAATTACTGTGTGAGTGAATGCATTCCTAGTCACAGTGCGACCACCCAATATAACGTCCCAGGCTGGAATGATGTCGTTAGCGAGGCTCACACAGCTGCTCGGGATGCCTTTTTGTGGTGGAGGAGTAATAGCAAACCACGCTCTGGTCCAGTATTTGAAAACATGAAAAATTGCAGGGCTAGGTTCAAATATGCTCTACGAGCATGCAGGCGCAATGAAGAAAGTATCAAATGTGACCAGCTAGCTAATCACATGAGTGAACTGAACATGGTAGAATTCTGGAAACAAATGAAGGCTATGAGCTCCCACCAGTCTGTCAGATCAAACACTATTGATGGTGTGACTGGTGACGTTAATATTGCTGAAAAGTGGAAATGTCATTATGAAGCTATTTTCAACTCAGTCAAGAATGTTTCAATGAAGGATTCTGTTATGCATGACATTCGTCTGTATAACGACATGTTTGATGCCTCTGATATCTCTGCTGTTACTCCTGTTGAAGTTGATTCACTGATCAAAGTTCTCAAGAAAGGCAAATCTGCTGGCCCTGACTGTCTCACCAGTGAATGCCTCATCAACGCTGATTTCAATTTGTGTATTCTGTTGTCATTGTGTTTTAACTGTATGCTTGTTCATGGTTACATGCCAGATATGTTGATGGACTCTGTTATTATTCCTCTAGTGAAAAACAAGTGTGCCAGTCTTTCTGATATGAACAACTACAGACCTATAGCTATTGCAAATGTTATATCTAAACTGTTAGAGGGTTTATTCCTGAACAGAATTGAGGATTATCTGTGGACAAACGACAATCAGTTTGGTTTCAAATCAGCTCTTTCAACTGACAAGGCTGTTTACCTACTCCATGAATTTGTTGATTACTTCAGAAGCCACTCCACTAGTGTCTATGCTACGTTCCTGGATGCTAGCAAAGCTTTTGACAGGATTAACCACTGGGGTTTGTTCAGAAAATTGATCGATCGAGGTACTCCTATTTACATTGTTAGCATCCTGCTATACTGGTACAGAAGGCAGTCTATGGTTGTTAGATGGGGCAATGTCACCTCATCCAAATTTCATGTGATCAACGGTGTTAAACAAGGTGGTATACTGTCACCCTTGTTGTTTAATGTCTATGTTGATGATCTCAGTGTACTGTTGAACAATACTAATGTGGGCGGCTCCTTTAACGGTGCACTGTTAAATCACATTTTCTACACTGATGACCTCTGTTTGTTAAGTTTGTCTACTGCAGCGATGCAACATCTCCTTTCGGTTTGTGAAAAATTTGGTGAAAAAAATGACATCCTGTTCAACTGTACTAGATCTATGTGTATGGCTTTCAAACCAAAGGGTGTCAATACGTCGAATCCTGTTATGCCACTCTGTGGTAATAGCTTGAACTTTGTTGAAAAAGTCAAATACCTAGGTGTGTGGATTGAATCTGATAAGACCAATGCTGATTGTAACAGGCATCTCAGGAAACTGTACGCTCAAACAAATTTACTGTTGCGAAATTTCCATAGATGTTCTCCTGATGTTAAATGTATGTTGTTCAAGACCTTCTGTACCTCAATGTACTGCTCGCCTTTATGGTTTAATAGCAATGTTGCTGTTCGGAACAAAATCCGCATTGCATATAATAACTCCCTAAGAAGATTGTTAGATGTACCACGAAGGTCGAGTGCAAGCAAGATGTTTGTGTCTGTGAACATTCCGTCTTTTGGCGAATTGATACGTAAGAATGTTTACAGTTTTTTGACAAGGTTGCTGGCATGTAACAATCATCTCATATCAGCAATTGTCAACTCGTCACACACACTTCATTCCAGCATTTGGAAGTGGTGGCGTTCCATTTTATACTGAGCCCATTATTGTATGTCATTGTTGTTACAAGAGCGCCGAGTGTCTGCTGATCTGTATATACTTTATTTATTTATCTGTTTATCTATTTTCTACTCGTTTTTGTTTTGCTCATAATATGAACCCTGAGTTTGAAATAAACGATTGGATTGAATTGAATTGAATTGAATAAACAATTTAGTGACTTATGTGTTTGCATCATGATTTTCTATTTTGTCTGTTAAGACACCGGTGGGAAAAGAGTCAACTGTACAAAGGATTTATTGGTGACCTTGAAAATAATGGCTCATTTTTAAGAAAAAAGTAACCAAAACAATTATTTTATTAACTGAAGACTGTATTGTTGGATGTGCCACCACAGAAGACCCTGCATACTTTAGTGACAGTACCAGTATATGGAGGAATTCTGGGTCATATTAGCATCTGCTCTTCATCATAATGGGTTTGGGCGGGGGTGTCTAATCATGTGCCATGGAGGGCCAAGACCCTGCAGGCTTTACCTCCAACCAGTGTCTTCAACAGCAGATTCCACTGAACTTCTTCCACTGACTGATCAGTGAGAACACCTGCTGAAGAGGCTGGGTAGAAGAGAGAACCTGCAGGGTCTTGGCCCCCCATGACACATGATTAGAAGCCCCCGGATTAGGTTTAATGGGATTTAACATTTTAACACAAACTGCTTTATGGTTCATAATTCTGTTGACAGACTTACACCAAACCAAAAGTGATTTCTCAAACTGCTAGATTATTCTTAGCTTTTCCAATCTTTCAGTATTTAATTTATGCCACATGGTGGTAACCTTCACATATAAAAAAAGAGACATCTGCAAAAACTTCAGAGGTTTGTCAGTGCAATTCCCAGTGCAATACTACATTGTTGATGCAGAGAATATATATTTCTACAGTACATGTATCTAGTAAATCAAGTATTTTCCATGTAACCTTGTGACTGCATTATTTTAATTGCTTTTAATCCTAGATCAAGTTTGTTTTGGCCTGAAATGCATGATAACTGTCAAATATATCTTATTATACCCAACTCAGTACTGTTTACTTTTTGAATATACACTACCGTTCAAAAGTTTGGGGTCACTTAGAAATGTCCTTATTTTTGAAAGAAAAGCACTGTTTTTTTCAATGAAGATAACTTTAAACTAATCAGAAATACACTCTAATATCTAATATACATTGCTAATGTGGTAAATGACTATTCTAGCTACAAATGTCTGGTTTTTGGTGCAATATCTACATAGGTGTATAGAGGCCCATTTCCAGCAACTATCACTCCAGTGTTCTAATGGTACAATGTGTTTGCTCATTATGTCAGAAGGCTAATGGATGATGAGAAAACCCTTGTGCAATAATGTTAGCACAGTTGAAAACAGTTTAGCTGGTGAGAGAAGCTATAAAACTGACCTTCTTTTGAGCAGGTTGAGTATCTGGAAAAAATTATTTCAAATACAAATCATTATTTCTAACCTTGTCAATGTCTTGACTATATTTTCTATTCATTTTACAACTCATGGTGGTAAATAAGTGTGACTTTTCATGGAAAACACAAAATAATTGTCTGGGTGACCCCAAACTTTTGAACGGTAGTGTATATTTTGTGGCTAATATAATTATTAACATGGCGATCAAGTTGTGTCAGCTGATAATTTTTTTCTATGACACCACCTCAGACTCAGTTCTGCAGAAGCAGGTACGTCCATGATGTCTCAACAGTCTCTCCATGATTTTCAAGCAGATCAGAGCAATTTGTTGTACAGGAAATAAACGTTTCTACAGACATTCTTAAGCTCTATAACCACTGATCGTTTGTGAAGCTGTGCTGACATCAGTGA
Source organism: Pholidichthys leucotaenia (assembly GCA_020510985.1). NCBI lineage: Eukaryota > Metazoa > Chordata > Actinopteri > Cichliformes > Pholidichthyidae > Pholidichthys > Pholidichthys leucotaenia. The sequence continues at coordinate 5,307,852 of CM035836.1, forward strand.
CAGGCTGTGTTGAACGCCCAGACCGACTGAAGCAGTAATTTCCCCACAACAGAGCCATCTGAAACACACACAGCATACATATTTTAGTACCTAACAGCGATAACTTTCAGACATTACAGTGTAGTACGACGTACTTATAGCAAACTAGCATTAGCAACATTAGCTTACCGTCATATATGACCTAGTTTGTATCCTCACGTCTTTGGCTCTCCCAGAAGCTGCAGAACTATTCCAGAGTGTTTCATCTCGCTGCCTGTACCCTTGTCTGGCGGTCCTTTTTTGGCATTTACAGTGAAAAAAGCCACAGACCGAGGAGTCGCCTTATACAGCCGCATGTGTTTATGTTTTGCTTGGGTCGCGTGTTTTACATCACGGGAGTGTGGCGCTGCCTCGCTGTTATAGAAATCCCACCCACCTCAGCTTAACACGGTTGTAATGGAGACAAAAGCGAGCCGAACCGTGTCGAAGTGAATCGAGACGTGCCGAGGTGTGCTGGGCTAGTGGAAAAGTGCCTTTACAGGCCATCCAGCTGGATGGATGAGGCAGCCACGGAGCAGCACCAATCCCTTCACCATTCACACATACATTCACACCTAGGGCCACTTTAGAGTCTCCCATTAACCTAACTTGGATGTTTATGGCCTGTGGGAGGAAACCGGAGAACCCGGGGTGAACCCACGCAGACACGGGAGAACATGCAAACTCCCCACAGAAGGGTCACGATGGTCAGGGGGTGGGATCGATCCCATAACGAGCTGCTCTTCTGACAGTTGTCAAAAATTCTAGAAAAACTTCTGTGAAGGATTAGAGAAGTTTATAGAGCAACACAAACTACTGTCTGACAGTCAATATGGATTGAGAGCAAACTGGTCTCCATCATGAGCATCAACAGAACTCAGAGAAGAAATCCTTCATTCCACAGATAAAGACATTGACAGTTGGAGTATTTTTTTTTTATTTAAGTTTTTGTAAAGGGTATACACGTAATTACAGCATTGCATTGTTTACATTTTCATCACGTTCCCTTTTTTTTGTTTTTTGACAACATTGGAAGAATAACTATTACAACACCCCCTTTTTTTAAGTGAAAGAAAAAGAGAAGTTAAAGAAAGAACAAAAAAAGAAAAAAAACAAAACAAGGAAAAAAAAACAAAAGAGCAAAAAACAAAAAAATAATAAAAAATAAAAATAAATAAATAAAAATAAAAGGGCATCCGAGTAGCGTTGGAACAAAGAGCGGTGCCATTATTGAAATGGTATTTGTCAAAGATTAGATTTAATGGAAGACACATATGCGATCCAGGGTTGCCAAAAGTTCAAGAACCGATCCATGTCCTGTCTCAGTGCGAATGTCAACTTTTCCATCGAGTAAATGTTTTGGATCACGTTAGTCCAATCTTAGGTGTAGGACAGTCCTTCAACATCCATTTTTTTAGTTATTCACTTTTTTAATATTGGCAAGTAAAAAAGCCCTAAGTATTTTTCTCCTCGTCTTTCCAGTGAATCCGGTAGTAAACCCAAATACAAAGTTACAAAAGAAAAGGGAACTGTTATTTTGAATATTTTCCCCAATATTGTCTGTACATTGGTCTAATATTGGTGGATAACTGGGCATGACCAAAACACATGAAAATGATTTGCAGTCTCTTCACCACACAAGTGCCAACAATTCAACCCCTTACGAGTAAATTTGTTTTGTGCAGGTGTTCTGAAAAATCTTACCAAATTTTTCCATCCAAATTCTCTCCACTGCAGGGATGAGGTACTTTTCCATTGTCCTCCTTGGTTCAACACAGAAACTCGTAGCTTAAAACAGAAGACTCGTCAATTAGAAAGAAAATGGCGCTCTACTAATTTAGATGAAATCTATTTAGCTTGGAGAAATCATCTTTTAATTTATAAAAAATCTCTTAGAAAAGCTAGAACGAGTTATTACTCTGCATTAATAGAAGAGAACAAGAATAATCCCAGGTTTCTTTTCAGTACTGTAGCCAGGTTGACAAAGAGTCAGGACTCTGTCAATCCTAGCATCCCCTTAGAGCTTACTAGTCAGGACTTTATGAACTTTTTCAATAATAAAATTTCATCCATCAGAGATAAAATCAATCAGATTCTTCCCACAGTTAACTTAAATACTGTAACTACTACAACTCCTTCTATTGATGTCTGTCTTGATGAGTTTACTCCAATCGACCTTTGTGAGTTAGACAAAATAGTTTCCTCATCCAAACCTTCAACTTGTCTTTTAGACCCTATTCCTACCAGGTTATTTAAAGAAGTCTTCCCACTTATTGGTAGCTTTATTCTTCATATAATCAATTCTTCATTAACTTTAGGCCATGTACCGCAGGCTTTTAAAACGGCTGTAATTAAACCCTTACTCAAAAAGCCAACGCTAGATCCAGGAGCTTTAGCTAACTATAGACCAATCTCTAATCTCCCTTTCATTTCAAAAATCTTAGAAAGAGTTGTTGCTATGCAATTATTTGACCACCTGCAGGGAAATGGTTTATTTGAGGAGTTTCAATCTGGGTTTAGAATCCATCATAGCACTGAAACAGCCTTAGCGAAGGTCACTAACGACCTCCTCATTGCATCTGATAATGGACTAGTTTCTGTACTTGTCCTTTTAGATCTTAGTGCAGCTTTTGATACTATTGATCATAATATTCTACTTGATAGATTAGAACACTATGTTGGACTTAATGGAACTTCGTTGCAGTGGTTTAGATCTTATTTATCTGATAGGTTCCAGTTTGTTCATGTAAATGATGAGTTTTCTCTCAGCTCAAAGCTTAGTCATGGAGTTCCACAGGGATCTGTGCTTGGCCCTACTCTTTTTAGTTTATATATGCTTCCGTTAGGCAACATTATTAGAAAGCACTGTATACATTTTCACTGTTATGCAGATGACACACAATTATACCTGTCAATGAAGCCAGATGATACTAATCAATTAGCCAAGTTAGAAGCCTGTCTTAAGGAAATCAAAGTTTGGATGACTTGTAATTTCCTGCTATTAAATTCAGATAAGACTGAAGTCATTCTTGTTGGTCCAAAAAACCTTAGAAATTCCTTTCCAAATCAAACTTTCAGTTTGGATGCAGTTACTTTTTCTCTTAATAGCTCTGTGAGGAACCTTGGAGTTATTTTTGATCAGGATTTGTCCTTCAATTCACATATTAAATTTGTTTCTAAGACTGCCTTCTATCATTTGCGTAATATTGCCAAGATTAGGAGCATCTTGTCTCAGAGTGATGCTGAGAAACTGATCCACGCTTTTGTTAGCTCGAGATTAGATTATTGTAATTCTTTATTATCAGGTTGTCCTAAAACATCTTTAAAAAGTCTTCAGCTGATCCAAAATGCTGCAGCAAGAGTTTTAACAGGTACTAGAAAGAGAGATCATATCTCTCCGGTTCTGGCCTCCCTTCATTGGCTTCCCATAGAGTTTAGAATTAAGTTTAAAATCCTTCTTCTTACTTACAAAGCTCTAAACAATCAGGCTCCTTTTTATTTAAAAGATCTGATACTACCGTATCATCCTAACAGAGCACTACGCTCCCAAAATGCAGGTTTACTTGTAATACCTAGAATCTCCAAAAGTACAATGGGAGGCAGAGCCTTCAGTTATCAAGCTCCTCTCCTGTGGAATCAGCTGCCAATCTGGATTCGGGAGTCAGACTCGATCTCTGTTTTTAAGAATAGGGCTAAAACCTACCTTTTTGATATAGCCTACAATTAGGGAGGGATCATGTGTTTTCTGAACCCTCCCTTAGTTATGCTGCTAATAGGTTTAGTCAGCCGGGGGACCTCCAGTAATGCACTGGGCCTCACTCCTTTCCTCACTCTCTATGAAATATTTTTTTTTTGCTGGTCATTAACATTTGTTTGTTCTCTCCCATAGATTGAGTCCCCATCGTGCTGTTTGCTCTCTACATGTCTGTTCTTTTCTTCTTCTCTATCCCCTCACCCCCCAGCCAGTCGCAGCAGATGACTGCCCCTCCCTGAGCCTGGTTCTGCTGGAGGTTTCTTCCTGTTAAAAGGGAGTTTTTCCTCTCCACCGTCGCCAAGTGCTTGCTCACAGGGGATCGCCTGATTGCTGGGGTCTTTCTGCAACTGTGGGGGTCCTCCCTACAGTTGATAGTGCTATGAGATGACTGTTGTTGTGAAATGGCGCTATATAAATAAAGTTGAATTGAATTGTTGTTTATTTAGCTTTTCCCATATTTCCAGTTGTAAAGTGAAATTCCCCTCTTTTTTCCATCTCTCTTTTATATATGATGTGTTGTCTCCTTTTAAAGTAGAACTGAACGGCATTGAACGGCACTGGGTGATAGTACATACAATTATAAAGATAATTTATCATTGGCACCCCCTCCACAAATCCCGGAATCTTGGAGAAAATCGCGATTTTGAATTTCCCGCCCTGAAAAATCAGACAAATCCGCCGATTAACCGGAAGTGCAGCCGGAGTTCCGCGTGACGTCACGAGTGTGACACAGTCCTCCATGTTTACCATTGCGAGCACGTCGACACTGGTTGTTTTTGGTGCATTTTGTCGTGATAGTCGACTACAAAACACTTCCAACACCTGGGAAGATCTGTTCAGTGGCCAAGGAAAGCTGTCATGGCGATGAAAGAAAAGAAAGGGGGAGGAAAAGCGACCAGGAAGCAATGTGTTTCTAGATATAGATATTACAGTGATCCCTCACTTATCGCGTTTAATGGGGACCAGAACCGACCGCGAAAAGTGAAAAACCGCGAAGTAGCGTCACTCCCCCCCCAAGGGTGTCACAAGCACTATTTTGCACAAAAAGGCACAAGAGAACAGCGAAAAGTGCCACTAAGCAACACGAGCGATAAAGAACAATGAATGCGGTCTTCCTTCACTGGGTATGGGCGCTCTCTGCAGGGAGAGAAGCTGGGTAAAACGTCTCGGCCAATCAGCTTGCGAGATTCCCGAGCGGTGAAGAGGTGGGTGGAGAGGAGTGGAGCGGTGGTCAAAGAGGTGGATTTTGAGTTGTGCGGGCTCTCCGTGTTGATACCTGATGTTCTAATGTAGTCTCCCTGCCTTCTGCTAGCGCTAGCAGAAGGCAGGGAGGGCAGGGAAGGCAGGTACATGTACCTGATGTACATTAGAACATCAGGTATCAACACGGAGAGCCCGCACAACTCAAAATCCACCTCTCTGACCACCGCTCCACTCCTCTCTGCCCACCTCTTCACCGCTCGGGAATCTCGCAAGCTGATTGGCCGGGACGTTTTACCCAGCTTCTCTCCCCGCAGAGCGCCCATACCCAGCGAAGGAAGACCGCATTCATTGTTCTTTATCGCTCGTGTTGCTTAGTGGCACTTTTTGCTTTTCTCTTGTGCCTTTTTGTGCAAAATAGTGCTTGTGACGCCCTTGGGGGGGGGGGGGTGACGCTACTTGGCGGTTTTTCACTTTTCGCGGTCGGTTCTGGTCCCCATTAAACGGGATAAGTGAGGGATCACTGTATTCCCCGGCGGCAGACCTCGCCTCTGCATCGCCGTCTGCCAGCTGCTGTCGCAGGTGCATCAGGTCGGTGTCTCCCGGGCTCGCCCTTGTGCACGCCTGCCACCTGCCACACTCCTGCATCCTCCTCTGTCTCGTCATCGATCCTGAATGCCTCTTCACTCTGAAAACTCTGGTTTTCTTGACTGCTGGAACTGCTGGAACTGCTATCATCTGCCATTGTTGTTTTGTTTAGGGATCACACTCGTGACGTCACGCAGCGTCGTCTGCACTACTTCCGGTTTGTTTGGCACTGCCAGCCAGAGGCAAAAGTTTATCGGCTTATAGCTTGGCCATCGCACGGCCTAAAAATTTCTTTTGTGTTGAAAAATACAATAGGTAATAAGGAATTAATCTGCTATTCTACTTTTTGCGCCAAAAGGTGGGTTCAGTTCTACTTTAAGTCTTGAAGACCTTGGTATATTTTAGAAATGTATCTGATCCCTGGGATCCCTTTATATGTCATTAAGAAGACCTTCAGAACACCTGACTGGGCCCTTTCCAAATCCTCCTTTTTAAGTATTTTGTTTATGTGGTGTCTGAGCTGAAAGAACCTGTAAAGGTCTTGATTTATTAGACCTTGTTTTTTCAAATCTTCAAAACTTCTTAAAATTTGCCCTTTAAAAAAATCGTAATATTTTATCAGTCTGTTCTCTTTCCACTTTTTAAATCTAGTGTCTGTTTTATTAGGAGTAAAGTCTTGATCATAGGCAATCCATTGCAGAAATCGACAGGGTTCTTTAGTTTGATTCTCTCTGACTACCTTAAACCAAATTTTTAGCGGGGTCTCTATCCACGGGTTACTGTTATTCAAAAGTTTAGGTAAGGCATTGTTCCCTATTATCGCCTGTAGGGGAATGTCACTTGTTATTTGGCATTCCATCTCCTTCCATTGTGCAGTGTAGACTGGGTTACATATCTCTACTAAAGTTTTAATTTGTGTGGCTTTAAAATAGTCCCTGATATTTGGCAGCGCAAGCCCACCTTTGTCTTTGTTTAGCTGTAGGATTCTATATCTGACTCTAGGTCTCTTGCCCTGCCATATGAATCTTGAGATCCTTCTGTCCAGTTCTTGCCATGTTTTTTTGGGAGGTTCTACCGGTATTGTTTGGAAAAGGTATAGAAGACGTGGAAGTATATTCATTTTGACTGCTTCAATTCTTTGTGCAGTACCCAAGAATGGTACCATATTCCATCTTGCTAGATCAGATTTTATTTTTGCTACCAGTGGATCATAGTTTAGTGTTATTTTGTTGAGTTGTTTCGGGATATTGACCCCCAGATATTTCATAGATTCCATCTCCCAGTTAGTTTTGAGTTTGCTTAGTAAATATTGATTTGGGTCATAGTTGAATGTTAAAACTTGGGTTTTATGCATGTTTAGTTCATACCCTGATAGATCTCCATACTCTGAAAAAAACAGATTAGTTCTGGAAAAGAGGTGTCCAGCTGCCCCAGGTATATTAAAATGTCATCAGCAAAGAGTGCTATTTTATGTTCCTTCTGACCAAGTGTAATACCTTGAATTTTTTGATTCTGTCTTATCCATTGGCTCAGAGGTTCTATGATGATTGCAAAGAGCAGTGGAGACAAGGGGCAGCCCTGACGACATCCTCTTTACAGCTCAAAAGATGATGATAATTTACCGTTAATCCTTATTTTAGCTGTTGGTTTTTTATATAATGTCTGGATAGTTCTAATGAAGTTATGAAAATTGAAACTGGATAAGATTCTACATAGGAAAGACCAGTCAACCAAATCAAATGCTTTTTCAGCATCTAATCCCAATATGGCTGCATTTAAGTTATATTTTTTTATATGATGAATTATGTGTAAAGTGCGTCTAATGTTGTCTTGTGTCTGTCTTTGTCTTATAAAACCTGTTTGGTCTAAATGAATTTAGTCTGTCAGTATATTTTCGAACCTTTTGGCAAGGATAGTGGTAAAAAGCTTATAGTCCTGATTTAACACACTGATTGGTCTGTAGTTGGAGCAGTCTAGTTTATCCTTTTCAGGTTTAGGTATGACTGCAATGACCCCTTCTCTCCAGGAGGGGGGGGGGATTTCCCCTGTGTGGAGGACATAGTTAAATGTTTTCAGAAGGAGAAGAGATAGTTGCTGTTTAAAGGTTTTGTACCACTCTGCTGTATAGCCATCTGCTCCTGGGGATTTGTTAGCTTTAAGTTTCATAATTGCTTTTTCTAATTCTTTGGGGTGTATTTCTGACAGCAGTGTTTTATTTTGTGACTCAGTAAGTTGGGGAAGGTTTAATGTGTTTAGGAATGCTTCGGATGCATTTTTATGTTTTTTGAGGGAGTACAAGTTCTTGTAGTAGTACTCGAAGCTTTTAAGAATATCCTGGATTCTAAATTTTATTTCCTTTGATACTGGGTCTCTGATTTTGTAGATTGCTCTCTCCGTTTGTTGTTTCCTCAATTTATAGGCTAGTAATTTTGCCGATTTGCTGCCTGTTTCATAGTATTTTTGTTTCAGAAATGTAAGTTTCTTCTGGATTTCTTTTGTGTAGATCTCGTTTATTTGTTTTTTTAATTTCCTTAATTTTGAGCGAGTCATTAGAATGAGTGTTGTCTTTGTGCTCTTTTTCTAGGTTCTTAAGTTCTGACTCTAATGTGGTTAGTTTTTCTTGTCTCAGTTTCTTTTGGATTGCCAGTTTTGCAATAATCTTTCCCCTTATTACAGCTTTGCATGCGTCCCACAGTATTAAAGGGGATACTTCTCCATTATCATTTTCTTCCAAATATCTGAAAATATCTGATTCCAATTCATCTTTCAGTGGTCCTCTCAGGACATTTGAATTTAACCTCCAAGAAAATGTATTATTTGTGTATTCTTGGATACTTAAGTCCATATAGATCGGACTGTGGTCAGAGAGATCCATCAGTCCTATTTTACATGTTTTTTCTCTTCCAATGTCTCTATTAAACATAAAAAAATAGTCAATCCTTGAGTATGATGAATGTGGTGCTGAGTAAAATGTATAATCTTTTACACTGGGGTTGAATTCCCTCCACACATCACAGATTCCCATTTCTTTTAGTAGCATCCGAGTTTTCCTACTTTGAGTGTTATTTTGATGTGGAGAATTACCTGATGCATCCCAGTATGGGTTCAGTCTTAGATTGAAGTCTCCACCACATATCACTAAACCTTGGGCTTTAGTTATCATTAGGTCAAATACATTTTTATAAAATTTCCAGTTAGCCCCTGGAGGTGCATATACATTCAGCAGGGTGATATCTTCTCCCTCTAGCCGCCCAAGTACCATACTGTATCTCCCTTATCTTTGTGTTCTGATTTTTTTTCAAATATAATTTTGGTTGAGATCAATGTCGCTACTCCCCTCCTCCTTCCTGACTTATATGAAGAGATCATTTTAAACCCTTGTCTATTAAGTTTAGTGTGCTCCACGTCTGTTAGGTGGGTTTCTTGTAAAAATATTACTCCTGCTGTCTTTTTTCATTTTGCCTAGAATCTTGGATCTTTTAACTGGATTCAGGATCCCTTTTACATTATATGAGATTATTGTGGTTACACCCTGTTTCTCCATTGTGTTGTCTTATCTAGTATAACAGTGTGGTGGCCCTCTTTTATGCTACTCAGAAACTGAAAGAACATTAAGAACATAGAAAACATTAAGAACATAGTAAATAAATTTTTAATTAAATTTTTAAATAATTTTTTTTTTTTCCGGTTCCGGTTCCGCCGGACCGGCGGCGCCACATGAGTCGGCTGCCTGTTGCAACAGCCTTTTTTTTTTAATCTTCCTTCTTCTTTCTACACCTTTCACTCTGTATATATATCACGGACGCACGGATCGCCCAGGGGGTCTCCCGGGTCGGCGGACGGAGCCACGGTTTGCAGTGGGAGACGTTACAGCGGGGAGGAGCTAGTGCTAGCTAGCACTTGGCAGCCGCCCGGTGCTAATGGGAAACTCGACATACCGGGAGCTGTAGCGAGAACGACGCGGGTGCCGGGCTGGAGTTTAGGCGGCGTGAAAGAAATATAAGACAGAATAATAAAGAGCGATGGCAAGAACCAAGCAGACCGCCCGTAAAATCTACTGGAGGAAGAAGCCCCCCAGGAGACAGCTAGCCACCAGGGCTGGTCGGAGAGGCGCTCCGGCCACCGGCAGAGTGAAGAGGCCTCGCCGTCACAGGCCCGTGGCTCTGAGAGAGATCCGTCGCTACCAGAAATCCACGGAGCTGCTCATCCGTAAGCTGCCCGTCCAGCGCCTGGTGAGGGAGATCGCTCAGGACTTCAAGACCGACCTGCGTTTCCTGAGCTTCGCCGTCATGGCTCTGCAGGAGACCAGCGAGGCCCACCTGGTGGGTCTCTTCTTCGCTAAGGGGGTCACCATCATGCCCAAAGACTTCCAGCTGGCCCGCTGCATCCGCGGAGAGAGAGCTTAGACTTTCTGCTGCACATTCACCAACCAACCATAATGCTCTGCACTGTGTGTCTACATATATACATTTATAGTAATATGGACATATGTTTACTAGATGTTGTTTTTTCTTGCCTTCTGATTGTTGCTCTGAGTGTTGCTATCCCTATGCTGTTGCAATCCTGGAATTTCCCCATTGTGGGACTAATAAAGGCTTATCTTATCTTATCTTATAAAACTTTAAAACAAAAAACTGACAAAAGAACTTCCTGAGCTGAGGTCTTTTTTAGTGACCTTAGAAGAGCCATGATAGTGTGTTGGCTCTGAGGGAAATTCCTCAGATTCCATTACGTGCTGAGGGCCCTCTCTTACCCCTGTAAGTTGTCCCATGTTTTTAACGTGAATTTCAGATCCCAATCCGAACTTGTAATGATTTTTTTTTTTTATGCCTTTACCCTATGAAATTGTGTGCACCCTCCCACCACCAACATAGCAAACATTCACGTTAATACAGTATTTGTTAGCGTGGAGAGATCATGTGGTTCATTGTCACATTTTTATTTTAACAAGTTTTTTTTTTTTTTTTTTTTTAAAGACTTATTTGTTTCTCATATTATGTCTGTTCCAAGAAATGTTTTACCACTTGCAGATTCTGCATCTCCTTTAATGTTTGTTACCATGTAGGAGGGGGGTTGGATGTGCAGATGTACTAAACATATCGTTATTCCCTCCTGTAAACGGCCAGTTTTTCCTTGTAGCTCTGGCGCTGGGTTTCCCGCTGCTGGCCCGTGGATTTTGAGGGTCTCTGTGTGGACCACATTTGAGCCTTGATTCTTTCGATCAGGTCTGCTGCGGGTTTATACACGGTTACCGGGAGCCCTCTTCTCGCCATATCCGTGGTTGCTTCTTCCGCCGAATTATAGAGACACGTCTCGTCCCCGTAGAAAACCCTTAGCTTCGCCGGAAATGGTGTCTGGAAGCGCAGTTTTTTCTCTTGTAATACCTTTTTAGCGTCGTTGTATTCCCGACGCTTTTTAAGGACCTCTGGGGCGTAATCGTGTTCCACGAAAACTTTTCTCTCTTGGTGCATAAATCCTTTTTTCTGCCAAGCCAGTCTTACAACCTCTTCTTTTATTTTGGAGTTGGAAAACTTCACCACCACTGATCGTGGAGGCGCTTCCGCCACCGGCCTAGGGGCTAATGTATGGTGTGCCCTTTCTATCTTCAAGTCGGTGGTTTGGGCAATATCCAACTTCTCTTTCAGTAAGGATTCCATGCATGCTGCCATTGTGGTGAAACCATCCTCGACTCCTTCTTTCAGACCGTGAATTCTTATGTTGTCCCTTCTTAGTCTTCCTTCTTGGTCAGTTAGCTAAGCCTCCAGTCTTGACTGTCTATTGTGTAGATCCAGCACGGTATCTTCCAGCCCTTTTATTCTTTTCTCTGCTTCCAAGATTCGGTCCTCGGCCTGGTCCACTCTGCTGTTTGTCCTTTTTATTTCTTCTTTGATTTCACGAAATTCAGCCCAACACTCTCGGCGAAATCGTCTTAATTCTTTAAGTACCATTTTTAAGCTAACCTTTTTGCTAGCTTCATTCAGCTCCTCGTCTTCTGAATGGAAATCCTCCGGATCAGATTCTCCAGCCGATGCGTGTCCTGGCCTGGTAAATGTCGATTTCTTCTGTTTTCCTTTAGGCATGATGACTTTGTCTTTTGATTTTCACTCTTCCAAAAATCCGTTAAATCTGATTTTCAAGGTATTTTCCTGGATCGGGTCTGGGAGCTTCAGCGTTAAGCTGCTATCACCATGGTGTCCAGACCGGAAGTCGACAGTAGGAGTATTTTTTCATCTAAAAAAACTTCTTGATCTTAAAGAAAATTTGATCCAAGCACACATTTACTGTGTGGACGTATGAAAGGCATTTCAGTGTCTTTTTGTCCTTTGTTCATCAGCTCACAATGAACTTTTGTTGTTTACCATTTTAATGGATTATTCACATGTTCATAATAAAGTTTTCAATCAATTAATGAGCTACTAAAATACACAAATGGAGGAAATTCCACCTACTGCATTTAATTTTTATGGTGGGGAGGACACTCCAGACCCAGACAACAATGCCCCCCTCATCAAAAATGTTCATGATGTCCATGCATCCAGCACATTAAAGATGAGAGGTCTGAGGGTCCAAAGCAGAGTGAAGAAGCAGATTATCTGATAAGAGACTGTTACACAAAATTTATATTTGCATTAAAGCCTCAGAAAGTTAAGGAACAATTCATTCACACAAAAGAAACTTAAACCTGAAAATAAAGATTTACAGACATTCCTGGACTACAGCACCTCAACTGTGAGTTCTCATGTGAGAAACCACAACACTGAATGAAGCATTTCCCACAAGTTTTACAAGACTACAGCTTCTCAACTGTGTGAATTCTCATGAGTTTTCAAATTAGCACATACCTTAAATCTCTGCCCACATCTTTCACAAGAAAATTGCTTCTCACCGTTTTATTTACAGACGTGGACAAAATTGTTGGTACCCCTCTGTTAATGAAAGAAAACCCCACAATGGTCACAGAAATAACTTGAATCTGACAAAAGTGGTAATAAATAAAAATTCTATGAAAACTAACCAATGAAAATCAGACAATGCTTTTGAATTGTGGTTCAACTAGAATTATTAAAAAAAAAAAACAACTCATGAAACAGGCCTGGACAAAAATGATGGTACCCCTAGAAAAGATTGAAAATATTGTGACCATAGGGACATGTTCAACCAAGTATGTGTCTACAAACTTGTAATCAGTCAGTCGGCCTATTTAAAGGGTGACAAGTCGTCACTGTGCTGTTTGGTGACATGGTGTGTATCACACTAAACATGGACCAGAGGAAGCAAAGGAGAGAGTTGTCTCAGGAGATTAGAAAGAAAATTATAGACAAGCATGTTAAAGGTAAAGGCTAGACCATCTCCAAGCAGCTTGATGTTCCTGTGACTACAGTTGCACATATTATTCAGAAATTTAAGATCCACGGGACTGTAGCAAACCTCCCTGGACGTGGCCGCTGGAGGAAACTTGATGAAAAATGGAAGAGACGGATAATACGAATGGTAACAAAAGAGCCCAGAACAACCTCTAAACACATTCATGGTGAACTCCAAGGTCAAGGTACATCAGTGTCAGATCACACCATCCATCGTTGTTTGAGCCAAAATGGACTTCATGGGAGATGACCAAGGAGGACACCACTGTTGAAAACAAATATTAAAAAAGCCAGTCTGGAATTTGCCAAACTGCATGTTGACAAGCCACAAAGCTTCTGGGAGAATGTCCTATGGACAGATGAGACAAAATTGGAACTTTTTGGCAAGGCACATCAGCTCTATGTTCACAGACACAAAAATGAAGCATACCAAGAAAAGAACACTGTCCCTACTGTGAAACATGGAAAAGGTTCTGTTATTTTGTGGGGCTGCTTTGCTGCATCTGGCACAGGGTGTCTTGAGTCTGTGCAGGGTACAATGAAATCTCAAGACTATCAAGGTATTCTAGAGAGAAATGTGCGGCCCAGTGTCAGACAGCTTGGTCTCAGTCACAGGTCATGGGTCTTGCAACAGGATAATGACCCAAAACACACAGCTAAAAACACCCAAGAATGGCTAAGAGCGAAACATTGGACTATTCTAAAGTGGCCTTCTATGAGCTCTGATCTAAATCCTATTGAACATCTATGGAAGGAGCTGAAACATGCCATCTGGAGAAGGCACCCTTCAAACCTGAGACAATTGGAGCAGTTTGCTCATGAGGAGTGGGCCAAAATACCTGCTGAGAGGTGCAGAAGTGTCATTGACAGTTACAGAAATCGTTTGATTGCAGTGATTGCCTCAAAAGGTTGTGTAACAAAATACTAAGTTAAGGGTACCATCATTTTTGTCCAGGCCTGTTTCATGAGTTTGTTTTTTAAAATAATTCTGTTGAACCACATTTCAAAAGCATTGTCTGATTTTCATTGGTTAATTTTCATAGAATTTTTATTTATTACCACTTTTGTCAGATTCAAGTTATTTCTATGACCATTGTGGGTTTTTCTTTCATTAACAGAGGGGTACCAACAATTTCGTCCACGTCTGTATTTGCATCACATTTCATTACAAGTGCAATGGGCTCCAACCAGGGGTCTATGGTTGCACTTTAAATCAAAAAGCTTTATATCCGAGGGCTCTCTTCAAGATGGAGACTGTTCCTCTGATTGCTGATATCTGTATTTCACAGATGCTCGGGCAGCCGGGGATCGCCTGTAGATTTTTTTTAGGTTCTTCTTCACCATCCCAGTTGCTCCCACCACCACAGGTATGTCTGCTTCCTGCAGTTTCCAGGTGTTCCTTAGGTCGTTTTTGAGATCTTGATTTATTTTTCCTCTTTCTGCTCTGTTGAGGCCGTAGTCGTTTGGTATGGTTACATCCATTAATTGGGCAGTTTTGTCCTTTTTGTCCAAGATAACAACGTCCGGTTTTATTGCTCCTCCTTCTGTGTCTTCCAGTTGGGATTTCCTTGTCAAAAAAGATGGTAATATCTCCATTGGAGCTGACTGGCTCTGGATCGTGCTCCCTAACCCCAGATCTCTGTTCCTGATCAAGCACAATGTGTCTTTCCTTTCAATATAATCCTTATTGAGTTCCTCCTAAAAGTGCCCTGCTCGTTTATGCTGTTTCCATCTCTTTTCTTTACTCCCGTGTCCTTCTAGCTATTTTTGTTGCTGGGTTTTGTTGGCTGGCTTTTATGTTGTCGAATAAATCTCCTGCAAAGGCCTCGGCTTTTTTAGTTATGGATGTGTAATGACAAAGGGTTTCATGATGTTTGGTGACTTTTTCCATTATCTCGTCGTTGGCGCTTTTTAGGTATTGACCAATGCTTATTATTGTCTCCCTGTAGGCCTGGTTTATTTAAATTAGGCCCAGCCCTCCCTCTTTACGGGGCATATATATCCTAAGCATTGATTTCTATATGTTACCTTATGAAGGGTCAGGGTCTTCCTGGTCCGAACATCCAACTTGTCCAGTTCCCTCTGTGGCCAATCTATCACCCCAAATCCATATGTGACAACTGGTACTGCCAACTGGTTTATTGCAGTGATTCTATTTTTAGGTGTTAAGTTTGATTTACAGATTTTCTTTAGGCGATGTTGGTATTCTTTTTTGATTATTTACCCTCATTTTCCTGTGTTCAGTAGTTGTGTTTTCTTCTATGCCCAGATATTTATACGTCGATTCCCCTGCCAGGTCTTTGATGTGCTTATTGTCATCTATTTGGATGTTCTCTGATGCTGTTTTCTTTCCTTTTTTCATTGCACATTTGTCAAGTCCAAATTCCATGCAGATGTCCTTTGAGAACATGTGAACAGTACTGACAAGTTGATTCAGTTTCGGTTCAGATGCTGCACAAAGCTTGAGGTCGTCCATGTAGAGCAGATGATTCACTCTCTTGTTCCCTTTTCTTGTTCTGCCTTTGCTTAAATCATACCTGATATCAAGATCTGATAAGATTTTGCTTCAGGGGTCGATAGACAGAAAAGCAATGGCGAGAGGCTGTCCCCCTGGAATATTCCTCGTTGGATCCTGATGTCTGGGATTGTAATTTGCCCTTCTTTATAAATGAAGTGTAATTGTGGTTTTCCACTTAGCCATCTGGACCTCCAGAAAAGTTTTAACCTCTGGGTTGATGTTATACAGCTCCAGACAGTGTATTATCCAGGAATGGGGGATGCTGTCGAATGCCTTTTTGTAATCTATCCACGCCATGCTTAAATTTCTCTCACGCCTCTTGCAGTCTTCCAGGATGGTTTTGTTAATGAGCAGTTGTTCTTTGGCTCCCAACTTATTTCTTATGCAGCCTTTTTGCTGTGGTTTCAAGTAGTTTTCTGAATCCAGATGTTCATAGATGGCCTCAGTAATGAGTCCTGTCAGCCATTTGTATGTGGTCGGGAGGCAACAGATGGGTCTGTATTTATTGACTTGTTGGGTTTCAAGACTCTTGGGCAGGAGTATGGTGTTTCCATATGTGAGCCACTCTGGTGCTTCTTCCTCTCCCCTAACAAGTCGGTTAAATGCCTCTGCAGTGTGTTTGTGTAGTGCTGTTATCTTTTTGAGCCAGAAATGGCTCGGTATTTTATCTATTCCAGCGCAATGTCTCTTCCCTATCAATATACTCCCTATTGAGTTCCTCCTGGAAATGCCCTGCTCGCTTATGTTGTTTCCATCTTTCTTTTCTTTCCTCCTGTGTCCTTTTGCTGTATTTTCCCCCCGTCTTTCTAGCTATTTTTGTTGCTGGGTTTTGTTGACTGGCTTTCATGTTATCTAACAAATCCACTGCAAAGGTCTCAGCTTGTTTAGTTATGGATGTGGAATGACTGAGGGTTTCATGATGTTGGGTGACTTTTTCCACCGTCTCATCATTGGCGCTTTTTAGGTATTGACAAATGCTTATTATTGTCGCCCTGTAGGCCTGGTTTATTTCAATTAGGCCCAGCCCTCCCTCTTTACGTGGCATATATATCCTATCTAGACATTGGTTTCTGTATGTTACCTTATGAAGGTTCAGGGTCTTCCTGGTCCGAACATCCAACTTGTCCAGTTCCCCCTGTGGCCAGTCTATCACCCCAAATCCATGGGGTGGCACTGGTACTGCCAACTGGTTTATTGCAGTGATTTTATTTTTAGGTGTTAAATTTGATTTACAGATTTTCTTTAGGCGATGTTGGTATTCTTTTTTGATCATTTCCCTCATTTTTCTGTGTTCAATAGTTGTACAGTGATCCCTCACTTATCGCGGTTAATGGGTTCCAGAACCGACCGCGAAAAGTGAAAAACCGCGAAGTAGCGTCACCCCTAATGACGTCACCCATAAATAATACGTACGTTCATTCTCTCTCTCTCTCATATGATACGTGTGTGTGTGTGTGTGTAAGTGTACATACATACGTAGATGTAAATAAAGTGTACATAAATATGTTTTTAGAACTCTTTTATTCTTATAACAAGATACGTAACTCAAGATGAAGTTGATTTACTGCACAGGTTAAAGAGAGCTTTACTGCTCCTCAGGTGACGCCTCATCGTCAGGTGCTAGAGGCGCAGCATCGTCGAGGGCAGCTTCCGATAGACCTGGAGAAGCTGCAGGAGGCGGCGTAGTGGCTCGACGGGAAGACTATTTCGCACAAAAAGCACAAGAGAACAGCGAAAAGTTCCACGCGGCAAGACTAAGTAACACGAGCGATAAAGAACAATGAATGCGGTCTTCCTTCGCTGGGTATGGGCGCTCGGCAGGGAGAGAAGCTGGGTAAAACGTCTCGGCCAATCAGCTTGCGAGATTCCCAAGCCGAGCCAACACGAGAACAGCGAACAGAGAGGTGGATTTTGAGTTGTGCGGACTCTCCGTGTTGATACCTGATGTTCTAATGTAGTCTCCCTGCCTTCTGCTAGCGCCCGCCCCTTTTTTCTCAATTTTGAATTTTGATGAATATTTTTGAAAAATCCGCGATGCACTGAGGGCGCGAAAGGTGAGGCGCGAAGTAGCGAGGGATCACTGTATTTTCTTCTATGCCCAGATATTTATATGCCGATTCCCCTGCCAGGTCTTTGATGTGCTTTTTGTCTTCTATTTAGATATTCTCTGATGCTGTTTTCTTTCCTTTTTTATTGTACATTTTGCGCATTTGTCAAGTCCAAATTCCATGCAGATGTCTTTTGAAAACATGTTTACAGTATTGACAAGTTGATTCAGTTTCTGTTCAGATTCTGCATAGAGCTTGAGGTCGTCCATGTAGAGCAGATGATTCACTCTCTTGCTCCCTTTTCTTGTTCTACCTTTGCTTAAATCATACCCGATGTCAAGGTCTGATAAGATTTTACTTAAGGGGTCAATACACAGACAGAAAAGCAGTGGCGAAAGGCTGTCCCCCTGGAATATTCCTCGCTGGATCCTGATGTCTGGGATTGTTATTTGTCCTTCTTTATGGTTAAGCGTAATTGTGGTTTTCCACTTAGCCATCTGGACCTCCAGAAAAGTTTTAACCTCTGGGTTGATGTTATATAACTCCAGACAGTGTATTATCCAGGAATGGGGGACGCTGTCGAATGCCTTGTTGTAGTCGATCCACACCATGCTTAAATTTCTCTCACGCCTCTTGCAGTCTTCCAGGATGGTTTTGTTAATGAGCAGTTGTTCTTTGGCTCCCAGCTTATTTCTTATGCAGCCTTTTTGCTGTGGTTGCAAGTAGTTTTCTGCATCCAGATGTTCATAAATGGCCTCAGTAATGATTCCTGTCAGCCATTTGTATGTGGTGGGGAGGCAACAGATGGGTCTGTATTTATTGACTTGTTGGGTTTCAGGACTCTTGAGCAGGAGTATGGTGTTTCCATATGTGAGCCACTCTGGTACTTCTTCCTCTCCCCTTACAAGTCGGCTAAATGCCTCTGCGTAGTGTTTGTGCAGTGCTGTTATCTTTTTGAGCCAGAAGTTTGGTATTTTATCTATTCCAGGGGACTTGAAGTTAAGACATTTCCTGATTTTTTCTTGAGCTGTTTCTTCTGTAATTTTTAATGAGGGCATCTGTTGTTTTCTTTTATTTTTTCTCACTGTTTTATTTATTTATATCTCATTTCATTACAAGTGTAATGGGCCCCAACCAGGGGTCTATGGTTACACTTTAAATCACAAAGCTTTATATCCGAGGGCCCTCTTCAAGATAGAGACTGTTCCTCTTAGTGCCGAGATCTGTATTTCACAGATACTAGGACAGCCGGGTATCGCCTGTAGATAATTTTTTAGGTTTTTCTTCACCATCCCAGTTGCTCCCACCACCACAGGTATTATGTATGCTTCCTGCAGGTTCCAGGTGCTTCTTAGGTCATTTTTGAGGTCTTGATATTTTGTTATTTTTTCTCTTTCTGCTCTGTTGAGGCCGTAGTCGTTCGGTATGGTTACATCTATTATTTTGGCAGTTTTGTCCTTTTTGTTCAAGATAACTATGTCCGGTTTTATTGCTTCTCCTTCAATGCGTCTTCCAGTTGGGATTTCCTTGTCATAATAGATGGTGGTATCTCCGTTGGAGCTGACTGGCTCTGCATTGTGTTCCCATACTGGTCCTTTTACTTCTATTTTTAACTCTTTGCATATTTTCTAGTGTATGTAACAGCAGATCTTGTTGTGGCGAGCAGTGGTGTCCATCGGCCATAAGGACCTGGCAACCGGAGAGAAGGTGGTTTGCACTCTCCACCGCTACATGACAGAATCAACATTTGTCACTCTGTGACAATCCTGCCATTTTTTTAAAGCCATTGGTTAGAAGTCCCTGGTCTTGTGCTCCAACCACTAGTCTCTCCTCGTCGTACCCCAGATCTCCATTCCTGATCCAGCGCAATGTCTCTTCCCTATCGATGTACTCCCTGTTGAGTTCCTCCTGGAAACGTCCTGCTCGCTTATGTTGTTTCCATCTTTCTTTTCTTTCCTCCTGTGTCCTTTTGCTGTATTTTTCCCTCGTCTTTCTAGCCATTTTTGTTGCTGGGTTTTGCTGACTGGCTTTCATGTTATCTAATAAATCTCCTGCAAAGGTCTCGGCTTGTTTAGTTATGGCTGTGTTAATACTGAGGGTTTCATGATGTTGGGTGACCTTTTCCACCGTCTCATCATTGGCGCTTTTTAGATATTGACCAATGCTTATTATTGTTGCCCTGTAGGCCTGGTTTATTTCAATTAGGCCCAGCCCTCCCTCTTTACGTGGCATATATATCCTATCTAGGCATTGGTTTCTGTATGTTACCTTATGAAGGGTTAGGGTCTTCCTGGTCCAAACATCCAACTTGTCCAGTTCCCCCTGTGGCCAGTCTATCACCCCAAATCCATATGTGGCAACTGGTACTGCCAACTGGTTTATTGCAGTGATCTTATTTTTAGGTGTTAAATTTGATTTACAGATTTTCTTTAGGCGATGTTGGCATTCTTTTTTGACCATTTCCCTCATTTTCCTGTGTTCAATAGTTGTGTTTTCTTCTATGCCCAGATATTTATATGCTGATTCCCCTGCCAGGTCTTTGATATGCTTATTGTCTTCTATTTGGATGTTTTCTGATGCTGTTTTCTTTCCTTTTTTTATTGTACATTTTGCACACTTGTCTAGTCCAAATTCCATGCAGATGTCTTTTGAAAACGTGAACGGTACTGACAAGTTGATTCAGTTTCTGTTCAGATTCTGCGTAGAGCTTGAGGTCGTCCATGTACAGCAGATGATTCACTCTCTTGCTCCCTTTTCTTGTTCTGCCTTTGCTTAAGTCATACCCGATGTCAAGGTCTGATAAGATTTTGCTTAAGGGGTCAATACACAGACAGAAGAGCAATGGCGAGAGGCTGTCCCCCTGGAATATTCCTCGCTGGATCCTGATGTCTGGGATTGTTATTTGTCCTTCTTTGTGGTTAAGCGTAATTGTGGTTTTCCACTTAGCCATCTGGACCTCCAGAAAAGTTTTAATCTCTGGGCTGATGTTATACAGCTCCAGACAGCGTATTATCCAGGAGTGGGGGATGCTGTCGAATGCCTTTTTGTAGTCGATCCACGCCATGCTTAAATTTCTCTCACGCCTCTTGCAGTCTTCCAGGATGGTTTTATTAATGAGCAGTTGTTCTTTGGCTCCCAGCTTATTTCTTATACAGCCTTTTTGCTGTGGTTGCAAGTAGTTTTCTGCGTCCAGATGTTCATAAATGGCCTCAGTAATGATTCCTGTCAGCCATTTGTATGTGGTCGGGAGGCAACAGATGGGTCTGTATTTATTGACTTGTTGGGTTTCAAGACTCTTGGGCAGGAGTATGGTGTTTCCATATGTGAGCCACTCTGGTGCTTCTTCCTCTCCCCTAACAAGTCGGTTAAATGCCTCTGCGTAGTGTTTGTGTAGTGCTGTTATCTTTTTGAGCCAGACGTTTGGTATTTTATCTATTCCAGGCGATTTGAAGTTAAGGTATTTCCTGATTTTTTCTTGAGCTGTTTCTTCTGTGATTTTTAATGAGGGCATCTGTTGTTTTCCTTTATTTTTCTCAGCAATGGTTGAATCCAATTATTATTTTTATGTTGAACTGGGTCCTCAAACAGATTTCTCCAGAACGTTTCCAGTTGGGTTTTTTCAGGAGGTACCTCTACTTCGATAGTTTCATCTATAAACCTCCTGTAGACTTGTTTTGGGTTCTGTGCAAATAATTTATTTATCAGTTTTGAGTTCTCTCTCCGTTGCCTGTTTCTGATTTGGGCTGCTAGGGCTTTGACTTGCGCCTGGTGCTCTGCTATTTTTCCTATTATTTGCTCTTTCCTAATATTATATTTTTCTTGGATTCTGTTGATTACTCTCAGTAATTTAGTAGTGCAGTTTTGGTTCTGTATGTAATAAGTCATTTGAGAAATTTCTGCCCTAAATCGATTAATTTTTCCTTGAAGTTTATTTTTCCAAATGGGTGTGGAGATTTTTGTTTTGGTTCGACGTTCAATTTTTTCTTTATGCTGTGGAGCTAGCTTACTCTGCACATACCACGCTGCACCAAAGTTTATGCAGTTAAGCTCTGTCAGACTGACCCCTTGAGGTACAAGTTCACATAGGCCTCTGTTGACCTTTTGCAGTAGTAATTTGAATTCTTTATTCTCTTTAAGCTTAATTAATTTAGGACGTTCTTTCATTGTCATTTTTTTTGTTTCTCCTATTTTGTTGTCAAGTTCCTCTTCCATTTCTAGTTGATGTTGGCTCATTTCTATTTGGGGGATGATCCGTTTCCTTATTGGATCCTGGTACACTCCCCCTTGTTGCTTCATCAGGATGTTCTGATTCTGAGCCAGAAGTTGCAGGGGATTCACCTGGGTGGCCTGGTGGCACCTCTGTAGGGCGTGTTTGACAAGGTTGTTCCAGAGGTTTTTCAATTAGTGGTAGTGGTAGTGGACACTCAACTGGGCAGATGTTATTCTGTGCCATTTTTTCTATTTTGGTGTGCATGTACTCCAACTGTTGCTCTGTGAAGTACCTTTGGGTGAGGAAGTTGTGTCTCTGGGTTGTGAGTTTGGCTCGGGGTACGCTCGGGGTACGCCAGTTTTACCCGGGCAGTGATGGAAAAAGATTCGCTGCCACTCATTGCATCGTTCCCGCTGGTTGCTGTATTTCATCTTGGCGTACTCGGTTGCCCATATTAAAACCCATCTTTCCTCCATGCTCCACTGACTTTGTTTGTATTCTTGTTGTTCAAATAGGTTGGCATCTTGATAATCTTTTATTGCTTGGGCTTGAGCTTCATATTTGATCTTTTCTATTTCTTCTTGTCCTAAGTATTTTGAGACCTGAGAGACTATAGATGGCATCTGTTGTTTTCTTTTATTTTTTTCTCACCGTTTTATTTATTTGCATCTCATTTCCTTACAAGTGCAATGGGCCTCAACCAGGGGTCTATGATTACACTTTACCCTTCTCACCTGTGTGCATTCTCATGTGATATTTCAAGTGACTATGTGAAATAAATTTCTGCCCACATGTTTCACAAGAAAATGGCTTCTCACCTGTGTGAATTCTCATGTGAGTTTTCAAAGTACTACATTGATTAAATTTCTGCCCACATGTTCCACAAGAAAATGGCTTCTCACCTGTGTGAATTCTCATGTGAGTTTTCAAAGCACTACGTTGATTAAATCTCTGCCCACATGTTTCACAAGAAAATGGCTTCTCACCTGTGTGAATTCTCATGTGAGTTTTCAAAGTACTACGATCATTAAATCTCTGCCCACATGTTTCACAAGAAAATGGCTTCTCACCTGTGTGAGTTCTCATGTGAGTTTTCAAATGACCACGTTGATTAAATCTCTGCCCACATGTTTCACAAGAAAATGGCTTCTCACCTGTGTGAATTCTCTCATGACGTGATAATTCACGATTAGTCCCAAATCTTTTCCCACATATGTTGCAAAGATGTGACTTAACAGTGTGATGTTTCTTCTTCTGGGACTCATTTTTACAGTCTTTGTCATTATCAGAACATTTTACAGACTTCTCACCGGTGTCAGTATCACACTGATTCGCTGACATGGAGGAGTTGTCTACATTGTTACGGTCACTTCTGTTTCTGTCAAGTCTCTTCTTTGGTTTTTCATGTTTACTTGATCCTGGCTTCACATTCTTACCTGCTCCCTGGTCTTGGCTCTCAGTGTCAGCAGAGTTGTGAGAGAGGAGCTGCTCACTGTTTGCTTCAGTTTCACTCTTGTCATTGTCCTCATCAGCAGGAGTCACCATGAAGGAATCAGTCTCTTGTTTCTGTCCAAAGTCTTCTTCCTCCTGACTGCTACAGAGTTCTTCTTGTTCCTCTTTAACCTGTGCAGCATCTTGTTCCTCCTGGTCCAGACTGGAGTTCCTCTCCTGGTTACAGAGCTGCTGGACAGTGAGAACCTCCTCCTCCTTACAGTCATGTAGCTGTGGAGCATCTGGAGGGACAACGAGACACAGAAAACGCTGGGAGTAGAAAAACCAGAAAGAATACATACACTGACTGGCCAAGAAGTCACCACCTGGTAACCAATAGTTCTGATCCTTGCATGTGATAATTACAGCAGTGATTAATCAGTTTCAGATTTAACAAGTAATTCAAAGGGGACAAAATTATTTTTCCACATGCTATCATGGTTTCCTGAGGTCTAAAAGGGAACACAGGATGAAAACTTTAAATTTTAAATATTTTTTACACATTAATTTGTCTATCTGGAGTGGCTAGCAATAAAATTATTCCAAAAAACAACCGTTGCTTTGTTAGGGTCCACCATGATCTCACTAGTGTGAGCTCACTAACATTTCTGATATGTCGCCAGTGGTGACGTGACGGTGAGCCCGTTCCCAGCACATCAACAGTAGTATAAAATGTACTATTTATTAGTAATTCTGTTTAATCTGCCTGTTTTATACGTCTCTTCTAGTCGGTCCAACTTCTCCTTCTGAACATGTCACTATGGTGTTTTATACACAAATAACCACATACTGCATTGATTCCTGTCGGAGTTGCCAGCAGGGACTAATGGCTAACTGGCTAGAGCAGACAATTATTCCACCTGCTACACTGAAGCAAAAGAAAAACTCATTTGAAGTGCAAACTGCAGTGCATCTGCAAAGAATTCACAGCGCTTCACTTTTTCCACATTTTCTTATGTTACAGCCTTATTCCAAAACAGAATAAATTCATTTTTTTTCTCAAACTTCTACACACAATTCTCCATAATGACATGAAAAAGTTTTTTGTTGAGATTTTAAAATAAAAAACAAAGAACTCCCATGTACATAAGTATTCACAGCCTTTGCTCAGTACTTTGTTGATGCACCTTTGGCAGCAGTTACAGAATTCAAGTCATTTGAATATGATGCCACCAGCTTGACACACTTATCTTTGGGCAGTTTCACCCATTCCTCTTTGCAGCACCTCTCAAGCTCCATCAGGTTGGATGGAAGTGTCGGTGCAGCCATTTTCAGATCTCTCCAGAGATGTTCAATTGGATTCAAGTCTGGGCGCTGGCTGGAAGACTCAAGGACATTCACAGAGTTGTCCTGAAGCCACTTCTTTGATATCTTGGCTGTGTGCTTAGGGTCGTTGTCCTGCTGAAAGATGAACCGTCACCCCAGTCTGAGGTCAAGAGCGCTCTGGAGCAGGTTTTCATCCAGGATGTCTCTGTACTTTGCTGCAGTCATCTTTCCCTCTATCCTGACTAGTCTCCCAGTTCCTGCTGCTGAAAAACATCCCCAATGCATGATACTGCCACCACCATGCTTCACTGCAGGGATGGTATTGGCATGGTTATGAGCAGTGCCTGGTTGCCTCCAAATATCACGCCTGGCATTCACGTCAAAGAGTTCAATCGTTGTCTCATCAGACAAGAGAATTTTGTTTGTCATGCTCTGAGAGTCCTTCAGGTGCTTTTTGACAAACCTCAGATGGGCTGCCATGAGCCTTTTACTAAAGAGTGGCTTCCATCTGGCCACTCTACCTTACAGAGCTTATTGGTGGATTGCTGCAGAGATGGTTGTCCTTCTGGGAGGTTCCCCTCTCTCCACAGAACAACACTGGAGCTCTGATAGAGTGACCATTGGGTTCTTGGTCACCTCTCTGACTAAAGCCCTTCTCCCCCGATGGCTCAGTTTAGACATCCAGAAAGGTATATGAAGAGTGTTGGTGGTTCTAAACTTCTTCCATTTACGGATGATGGAGGCCATTGTGCTCTCTGGGACCTTCTAAGCAGCAGAAATTTTTCTCTACCCTTCCCCAGATTTGTGCCTCGAGACAATCCTGTCTCAGAGGTCTACAGACAATTCCTTTGACTTCATGCT
Source organism: Pholidichthys leucotaenia (assembly GCA_020510985.1). Classification (NCBI taxonomy): domain Eukaryota; kingdom Metazoa; phylum Chordata; class Actinopteri; order Cichliformes; family Pholidichthyidae; genus Pholidichthys; species Pholidichthys leucotaenia. The sequence continues at coordinate 5,333,170 of CM035836.1, forward strand.
TGGTTTGTGCTCTAACATGCACTGTCAACTGTGGGACCTTATAGAGACAGGTGTGTGCCTTTCCAAATCATGTTCAATCAACTGAATTTACCAAAGGTGACTCCAATGAAGCTGTCGAAACATCCAAGTATGATCAGTGGAAACAGGATGAACCTGAGCTCAGTTTTGAGCTTCATGGCAAAGGCTGTGAATACTTATGTACATATGATTTCTTCGGTTTTTTTTTTTATTTTCAATAAATTTGCAAAAATCTAAAACAAAGTTGTTTCAGGATGTCATTACGGGGTATTGTGTGTAGAATTTAGAGGAAGAAATGAATTTAATCCATTCTGGAATAAGGCTGCAACATTACAAAATGTGGAAAAAGTGACGCGCTGTGAAGACTTTCCAGAGTCACTGTACAACTGTATAGTCAAAGAGCTTAATTTATTTTTCCACTGGGTTAGATCAGTCAAAGTCAAACACAAACCGAGACCAGTACAAGTACGCCAGATTCATGTAGTTATTGAAAATATTAATTTAATATGATTTTAGGACAGTTTCTCAAAGACTCAACCTGAACATTTTCTAACTTTTTACCTGTTTCTTTCTCACAGAGAGTCTCTGAGGTCAGAGAGTCGTCATCACTGTTACTGTGACTTCCTGTTTTCAGTCGTCTCTTCTTTGGTTTGGGTTCTTCTTCTTCTTCTTTTTCTTTAGTGGATCCTGAGTCTACATGCCGGCTTCCTTCCTCATCTTGGATCTCAGTTCCAGCAGAGTTGTGAGAGAGGAGCTGCTCACTGTTTGGTTCTGCTTCACTCTGCTGCTTTTCCTCACAAACAAGAGTCCCCATGAAGGGATCGGCCTCCAGCTTCACTACCAGCTGTTCTCCCTCCTGACTGATGCGCAGTTCCTCCTGTTCCTCTTTAACCTGTGGAGCTTCTGGTTCCTCCTGGTCCAGGACAGAGTTCCTCTCCTGGTTCCAGAGCTGCTGCTCAGTCAGAACTTCTTCCACTTTACATTCAGGTTGCTGTGAGAAATCTGGAGGAACAAAGACAAAAAAGTCAGAAAAAGAGAGTTTCACTACACAAATGAATAAGAAAAAAATGTGCCAAATTTAGGATTTAAAAACGAGAGATTGCACATTTAAGACACAACCATGACTGAAAAACAGATCCAGAGTTTTCTAAAGCCTCATTCAGACCATTATAGTCCCACATACCTATTCTGTGGATTTTTATCTGGGAGCACCAGCGCATATTCAGCAGTCTGCGCTGACGATCGATCTCTTCCTCGTACTGGTTGGTGATTAGTTCAAACTCAGTTATTATTTCTTCAGCAGCAGCAGCCAGTCGCTCTCTCACCAACTTTCTCAGACGCCCACCTGAAAACATCTTTACAGTTTGTTTACTTCCTCCAGATGTTGTGATGTGGCTGCTGACGGTCAGAGCTAGCAGGATGAGGCTAGTTCAGTTAGCCTGAAGGCCCAATAAAAGTCCTCAGACTCAGAATGTGGACTTCTACGTGGTTCTTTATTCTCCAGCACTCAGCACAGACCATCAATGGCAGGACTCCACAGAGCTACATCAGCTATTCATCCATGAGGAGCAGAACAGGAGCAGAACCACCAACACCGACCAGCTAAACGTTCTCACCAACCTGTTCCTGCAACAATCAGAAAACAGATGCATTCTTCACTATGATCCACCTGGCAGGTATAAGAGACGATCTCCTTTCTGCTTCCTTATTCTATAGAATACTATGAATATAATCCAATTTTAAAAAATTAAAACTTTCTAATTTTCTATACTCATGTGAGTGGAAAACAAACCACATGTTCAAAATGATGAGGTTCTTGACGTCAGTGTCTCTTTATTCAAGCGGTCCACAGAATCTCACATAACTCAAAGTCATGGAGAGGAGCTCCCCTAACAGAGTGGCACACCAGCATTTAACCCTCACAATGCTGTTTCATCCCACCTAGCAACAATGCTCTGCACTGTGTGTGTTTATATATTTACATATTTATTCCATCTAGCTACAATGCTCAGCACTGGGTGTGTTTATATTTATATATCTATATATTTATTCCATCTAGCTACAATGCTCCGCACTGTTTTTTTTTATATATCTACATATTATTCCATCTAGCTACATTGCTCCGCACTGTGTGTGTTTATGTACTTGCATATTTATTCCACCTAGCTGCAATGCTCCGTACTGTGGGTGTTTATATATTTACATATTTATTCCATCTAGCTACAATGCTCTGCACTGTGTTCATATATTCATATATTTATTCCATCCAGCTACAATGCTCTGCACTGTGTGTGTGTGTGTGTGTGTGTGTGTGTATATATTTTATAGTAATATGTACATATGTATATTAGCTGCTCTTGCTTGCTTGTTTTTTTTCTTGCCTTCTGATTGTTGCTCTGAGTGTTGCTATCCCTGTGCTGTTGCAATCCTGGAATTTCCCCGTTGTGGGACTAATAAAGGCTTATCTTATCTTATCTTACAATGTCTCCTGATTGTCTCACACCTTTTGTCCTCTGGAGTCCAAAATGACCTGGTTTGGTTTAAAGCTTAGAGTATAAATTGTCAATTAATTCTCTGTTAAACCTTTAGTCTGACGTCAGTCCATCCGGTTACCACAATTTTTCCCTTTGGTTTAGAACTCAGGACCAACAGACCTTGTTTACATCAAGATCTACCCCGTTTTTGAGTTGATCCTCATGTTGTTCTGGGGTCATTCTGAGGGTTAAACACACACAGATGACATCATACTTCCTAGCAACAGATAAGATCTCTCTTCTCTGGCATGGGAGAGAGTCTCAGTTGAAACTTCACCCCTCTAACTCCAAGCCCACCTGGGGGCTAAACTACGAAGCTCGTTCAACTTACCCAGCTTGGGTGTGCATGTGTGAATCCATGTCAGCATGTGGGGAGAACACAGGGGGAAACCAGAAGACTACCCCAACCGACAACCAAACCCATGGTCCACAAATCCCCATCACCTCACCAGGGGAGCACGGCCCCCACCCCATCAGCTCTATCCTGTAGAAACCAGCTCTGGCCCTGCCAGAGGCAACCAGCACACCACCCACCATCACGGGACACACGGCCAAGGGAGCCTTAGCAAAGACTGAGGTGGCCAAACCCCCAGCCGGCCCGGCACTGGCAGGGCCACCCCCAGTGGGACACAGGAAGAAAGAGCCAGAGGAAAGCCCTCCAGCAGCTTTCCCCCCACAGGGAGGGACATCAGAGGACAGACCCACCAGAACACCAGCCAGCCGCTGCCCCACCACCCAGATATATTTTCAGTAGAACTTTAAAAACCAGACCATCAATGACGAAGTAGCTCATTCTGGCCTGATGACATCAGAGTGTTCTTGTGCTTGTGCACCGTGCTCTGGAAAAAAAACAAAAAACTGTGTGCCCTGTATGCCAACAACAGCTTGTCACTCACAGCTCAGCACTTCTGCTTTTCCTCTGGTCAGACTTTCTACTGATTTTTTTAATTGCAGTCTCTAAATAACGAATGAATGAATGAATCTTTATTTCAGACAGATTAGATTAAAAGAAAGGAACAGAATAATATAACAAGGGGGGAAAAATCCAACAAGGTCAAATTAACCATAACTCCTCTGATTATACAGTTTAACATACAGTGGGGCAAAAAAGTATTTAGTCAGCCACCAATTGTGCAAGTTCTCCCACTTAAAAGATGAGAGAGGTCTCCAATTTTCATCATAGGTATACCTCAACTATGAGAGACAAAATGAGAAAAAAAAAAAATCGAGAAACTCACATTGAAGGATTTTTAATGAATTAAATGGTAAATTCCTCGGTAAAATAAGTATTTGGTCAATAACAAAAGTTCATCTCAATACTTTGTTATATACCCTTTGTTGGCAATGACAGAGGTCAAATGTTTTCTGTAAGTCTTCACAAGGTTTTCACACACTGTTGCTGGTATTTTGGCCCATTCCTCCATGCAGATCTCCTCTAGAGCAGTGATGTTTTGGGGCTGTAGCTGGGCAACACGGACTTTCAACTCCCTCCAAAGATTTTCTATGGGGTTGAGATCTGGAGACTGGCTAGGCCACTCCAGGACCTTGAAATGCTTCTTACGAAGCCACTCCTTCATTGCCCGGGCGGTGTGTTTAGGATCATTGTCATGCTGAAAGATCCAGCCACGTTTAATCTTCAATGCCCTTGCTGATGGAAGGAGGTTTTCACTCAAAATCTCCCGAAACATGGCCCCATTCATTCTTTCCTTTACACGGATAAGTCGTCCTGGTCCCTTTGCAGAAAAACAGCCCCAAAGTATGATGTTTTCACCCCCATGCTTCACAGTAGGTATGGTGTTCTTTCTCCTCCAAACACGACAAGTTGAGTTTTTATCAAAAAGTTCTATTTTGGTTTCATCTGAACATATGACATTCTCCCAATCCTCTTCTGGATCATCCAAATGCTCTCTAGCAAACTTCAGACGGGCCTGGACATATACTGGCTTAAGCAGGGGGACACGTCTGGCACTGCAGGATTTGAGTCCCTGGCGGCGTAGTGTGTTACTGATGGTAGCCTTTGTTACTTTGGTCCCAGCTCTCTGCAGGTCATTCACTAGGTCCCCCTGTGTGGTTCTGGAATTTTTGCTCACCGTTCTTGTGATCATTTTGACCCCACGGGGTGAGATCTTGCGTGGAGCCCCAGATCGAGGGAGATTATCAGTGGTCTTGTATGTCTTCCATTTTCTAATAACTGCTCCCACAGTTGATTTCTTCACACCAAGCTGCTTACCTATTGCAGATTCAGTCTTCCCAGCCTGGTGCAAGTCTACAATTTTGTTTCTGGTGTCCTTTGACAGCTCTTTGGTCTTGGCCATAGTGGAGTCTGGAGTCTGACTGTTTGAGGTTGTGGACAGGTGTCTTTTATACTGATAATGAGTTCAAACAGGTGCCATTAATACAGGTAACGAGTGGAGGCCAGAGGAGCCTCTTAAAGAAGAAGTTACATGTCTGTGAGAGCCAGAAATCTTGCTTGTTTGTAGGTGACCAAATTATAGTAGGGGACTTTAATATGGCATAGAAATAGAAAATCTTGTAGTGTCTCCTCATAATCCTGTACTGTCAGACCACTGTCTGTTAACCTTTGATTTTACTATTTCTGACTATTTGGCTCCTAAAGAAAAATATTATCACAGTAGATGCCTCTCAGATGATGCCGTTACCAAATTTATGCAGATTGTTTCCTCTATGCCATGTGTCAACACAACGGAAATAAGCTATAGACAGCTTGCTCCTTCTGTAATTGATAACATGGTGGATAGTGTTACAGCTTCTCTGCATCAGACTCTAGACTTGGTGGCCCCCTTAAAAAAGAAAAATCTAATCAGAGATTTCTAACTCCTTGGTTCAACACAGAAACTCGTAGCTTAACCTCTTGCACTCCGGGATACCGCAGGCGGTCACGTCTCTGCGTCCTAGGGTGCACTGAAAAAAAAAAGCTGCATTTCCGTACTTCCACTACAGACACAGCCGCGAACAGAAAGCCAAAGGAGTGCTTTGATTGGTTTAGATTTGATTGACCTCTCATTTGACTAATAAGAGCCTTGAATTGGGTTTCTGAAACCTTGAAGAGCCAATGACTGAAAACCTAGCAAGAAGGACCCGCCTACCAATGGCTGGGAATACAGCGAGCCAACTGAAGCAGAGAACTTTGACAATTGAAAGCGTACGTCCCATGCATAAAATCTGTTTTGTGTAAGCTGCTGGGTGACACACACGCGTTCGCCAGTCTTTTTTTCTTACTACTGTTCTTATTTGTTTTGAAAAATCATTCGCCAAAACCGCAATCATGGAAGCACAAAACCGCAATAATGGAATCATGGTTTGACCGGGTCGCATGACCAGAACCACGAGTCGTAACAAGCGGACCAGCGTCATGTTCGTCTGACAATGAGGAAGAGAAGTTCGCCAGCAACACTGCTGCTGTGGACAGGTAAGTGTTATAAGCTAAATTATTCTTTATCCCTGAAAATTGTAATCAAAACGACTTTTGACCAATCGGTAAATTACAACTGTGCGTCATCGCCACATGACGGACCGCGGCGACCCATGCGCCGTGTCCGGAAAGTGACCCCCCCCCCCCCCCCGCTACTCTTCTGTAGCGGATTGAAGATATATTGCAGATATTTTAGTACAACTGTGCGTAGTAGACCGCGGCGCACCGTCACCGTGGTCCGTCATATAGCGATGGGCGATGTCCGTCCTCTGTAGCGGGGGGGGGGGGGGTTTTTACAGATATTTTAGTATAATTTTCAGTGCACTGTAGGTTATTTTTTCTTGTAAAAAAAAAAAAAACCCACACATTTTTTACGTGGCATGCTTCTTTGTGTGTGTGGGCTTGTTTGTTCATTCATTCATTCATTCATGAATAAACAACCCCCCCACCCACCCCCACACTGCCCTGAGTGTCACCTTTTATTAGAGCCCAAGATGAAGCTTCTATATTGAATCATTCAAAAGTTACAGACGTTTTTCCAAACTGTGCCATTTGGCACAATTTGGCACAGTTCAAAAAAGCCTGGGAACAACCTGAGGAAAAAGCTGTGTAATATATTCATTTTTTGTGGTATTGGTTACAAAATTTTGACCTCAGCTGGATAACACTTGGTTCTACATTTCTGTTGCATTTTCCAGCCCGGATCTGACAGCTGTGTGTTATTTGCAAGCATTTGTATCCAAAAAAAAACACCCAGGCAAAATTTATTTTCTTTAAGTTCAGTATGTTTAGATGACTGTTACTCAGTGGCTGGAGCACTTAGAGAGATTATGACTGTTTTGCCAAAAAATTCAAAGTGTTTTCTTTTAAATGAGACCAACCCCATGCAGATGCTGCAAAGGGTTGAAGAACAGCTTTTGATTTACTTTGGGTACGTTATTTTTTGGCGTTTTTAGGGAAATTGACCAGAGTACAAGGGGTTAAAACAGAAGACTTGTCAATTAGAAAGAAAATGGCACTCCACTAATTTAGATGAAATCTATTTAGCTTGGAGAAATCATCTTTTAATTTATAAAAAATTTCTTAGAAAAGCTAGAACAAGTTATTATTCTGCATTAATAGAAAAGAACAAGAATAATCCCAGGTTTCTTTTCAGTACTGTAGCCAGGTTGTCAAAGAATCAGGACTCTGTCAATCCTCGCATTCCCTTAGAGCTAACTAGTCAGGACTTTATGAACTTTTTCAATAATAAAATTTCATCCATCAGAGATAAAATCAATCAGATTCTTCCCACAGTTAACTTAAATACAGTAACTACTACAACTCCGTCAGTTGATGTCTGTCTTGATGAGTTTACTCCAATCAACCTTTGTGAGTTAGACAAATTAGTTTCCTCATCCAAACTTTCAACTTGTCTTTTAGACCCTATTCCTACCAGGTTATTTAAAAAAGTCTTCCCACTTATTGGTAGCTTTATTCTTCATATAATCAATTCCTCATTAACTTTAGGCCATGTACTGCAGGCTTTTAAAACGGTCAGGGTCACCAGTGTGGCGGCATGAAAAAATAAGAAGCGAACTGGGAGTTTGAAGGGAGTTTATTAAATCATACCGCCATCATAGGAACTCGCTCCAGCCCTTGTGCAAGCGGGCTGGAGCGGGTCCTCAGGCTCTCAGCAGCAGTAGTCAGAAGCAGTTGTAAGAGTGAGAGAGCGAGAGAACTACAGAACATATGCCGTATTTATACCCAGTCACAGACAATACATGAAAGGCATGTTGGTATCAAAGTAACTGCAGGGGGACATAGGACATTTGCATCACATTACAGAACAGGAGGCATGAACACCTACATTTGAGTCACACATATCAAAGCAGATTACAGGCAGGAAGAAACCAGACAAAGGGAGGCTGCCTATTGATATCAGTCATTGTTCTGCTAATTGCTCCAGATGTGCGCTCTGCTTGTCCGTGGCTGTGGGGGTCACCCACACACTTACTCAAAAAGCCAACACTAGATCCAGGAGCTTTAGCTAACTATAGACCAATCTCTAATCTCCCTTTCATTTCAAAAATCTTAGCAAGAGTTGTTGCTACGCAATTATTTGACCACCTGCAGGGAAATGGTTTATTTGAAGAGTTTCAATCTGGGTTTAGAATCCATCATAGTACTGAAACAGCCTTAGCGAAGGTCACTAACGACCTCCTCATCGCATCTGATAATGGACTGGTTTCTGTACTTGTCCTTTTAGACCTTTGTGCAGCTTTTGATACTATTGATTATAATATTCTACTTGATAGATTAGAACACTATGTTGGACTTAATGGAACTTCGTTGCAGTGGTTTAGATCTTATTTATCTGATAGGTTCCAGTTTGTTCATGTCAATAACGAGTTTTCTTTCAACTCAAAGCTTAGTCATGGAGTTCCACAGGGATCTGTGCTAGGCCCTACTCTTTTTAGTTTATATATGCTTCCGTTGGGCAACATTATTAGAAAGCACTTTATACATTTTCATTGTTATGCAGATGATACACAATTATGCCTGTCAATGAAGCCAGATGATAGAAATCAATTGGCCAAGTTGGAAGCCTGTCTTAAGGAAATCAAAGCTTGGATGACTTGTAGAAATGCCTTTCCAAATCAAACTTTCAGTTTGGATGCGGTTACTCTTTCTCTTAATAGCTCTGTGAGGAACCTTGGAATTATTTTTGATCAAGATCTGTCCTTCAATTCACATATTAAATTTGTTTCCAAGACTGCCTTCTATCATTTGTGTAATATTGCCAAGATTAGGAGCATCTTGTCTCAGAGTGATGCTGAGAAACTGATCCACGCTTTTGTTAGCTCGAGATTAGATTATTGTAATTCTTTATTATCAGGCTGTCCTAAAACATCTTTAAAAAGTCTTCAGCTGATCCAAAATGCTGCAGCAAGAGTTTTAACAGGTACTAGAAAGAGAGATCATATCTCTCCGGTTCTGGCCTCCCTTCATTGGCTTCCCATAGAGTTAGAATTAAGTTTAAAATCCTTCTTCTTACTTACAAAGCTCTAAACAATCAGGCTCCTTTTTATTTAAAAGATCTGGTACTACCGTATTATCCTAACAGAGCACTACGCTCCCAAAATGCAGGATTACTTGTAATACCTAGAATCTCCAAAAGTACAATGGGAGGCAGAGCTTTCAGTTATCAAGCTCCTCTCCTGTGGAACCAGCTGCCAATCTGGATTCGGGAGTCAGACTCGATCTCTGTTTTTAAGATAAGATAAGCCTTTATTAGTCCCACAATGGGGAAATTCCAGGATTGCAACAGCACAGGGATAGCAACACTAAGAGCAACAATCAGAAGGCAAGAAAAAACAAGAGCAGCGAGTATACATATGTACATATAAACATAAATGTACAGACACACAGTGCGGAGCATTGTAGCTAGATGGAAAAAATATATAGATCTATAAATACAGTGCTGAGCATTGTACAGGGATGGCAACAGGAAATTCTGATTTCAGCTGAAATCTAATTTGGTCGATTGACTTATGGGGGGGCCGGGGGGCACAGCCCCCCTGAAGCTGGGAGGTTTTCAGTAAAACAGAAGTAATTTAGACTGGAAAAAAAATGATTAAAAAAATGAAATACTAGACTTAGATAAATCATTAAATTTAATGAAAAGTTAACTTTTTCTTCAATGTTGTCTCACTGTCTTTAGTCCAACATACTTAACAGTTCTATAAGAGTTTATTACTGTGGTCTACAGTATATTACTCATATATTCCATACCTACATATGTTAGAACATGTGAAATGTTTGGTGACTGCATATGTAAGGAACTTCACACCTCTGAAAGGACAAAGGAATCTCACCCGCCGTGTGAAGAACAAAGACGTCCCAGGGCGCGACGGCGGAGACCGGAGGAGTCACCCTCACCCCCCAAGGCGAGGAGAGGAATTCCCATCACCTCCCAAGACGAGGAGAGGAAATGACAGGACAATGGGGGGATTAAGATAACGAGGGATGTCAGCCTTTGTAATGCCTGTCTTTTGATGTGTGCCTGTATTTAATCAGCGAGCTGGCAGAATTCTACCTCTTTTACCTTCTGCCACGCTCTGCACCTGATGAGACAAGATAGAAGAGCTGATCATTAAAACGCTGCTTTTAAACAAAACCGCCTCATTATTTCCAGCTCCTCTACACTGGTGACCTTGACGCGAGTATGGACCGGAGGCGTTCTTCTTCAAGCGACTCATCCGTGGCGACTCAGGCAGACGCCAGCAACTACGCAGACGAGGGAGCGGACGAACAGCTGTTCCCCCCGGCAGAAGGAATTCAGAGGGCTCAACCGAGCTCCAGCACCGCCGTGAGAGCCGAAGCAAGGCACCCTCACCCGGCGGGCACAACAGTGATGGTGTGCACGAACGCCGTCGCTGTCAAGCTGCCAGACTTCTAGCGAGAAGAACCCGCCTCTTGGTTTCAGCAGGCTGAAGCCCAATTCATACTGGCAGGCATCACGGCAGACGATACGAAATTCTATCATATCGTCTCCAAACTCGACTCCACCACTTCGAAGTGTGTGCGGAGCTTGATCCGGCGACCACCGACCCGGGACAAGTACGAGACGCTCAAGGCGACCATCGTGGCGAACTACGTCCCGTCAGCGGAGGAAAGAGCCGAGAGGATCCTGGCGGTCTACGGCCACAGAGGGGGCAATCCGAAGGCCCTCATGGAGGATTTGCTGCAGCTCAAGGAAGAGGACAATGACAATTTCCTCTTCCAGTTTATTTTCCTCAGCACGCTGCCGCCACACATGAGAGGGACACTCGCCAGCATGAAGTGCAACAACCACCAAGACTTCCGCACACTGGCCAACGAGGCTTACCGGCTCGTCAATGCCTGCAAGGAGCTGACACCCACAGCGGCATCCGCAGACCTCAAAACTGACACCCCGAGCCATGGAGAGCCACAACCCACGGAGCAGACCCAGCCCACGGTGACAGCGGCGCGGCCCAAACGTAACAAACAGAGCGACGTCTGTTATTAGCACCACCGCCTAAAACCAAGCCCAGCAAAAACCGTCTCCAGTGTATTTCATCTCCACAATGCAAAAGCTGCCAGAGAACTAAACATCCACCTGAGCGGACTCAAGCTTAAGCATGCCCCAAATCCAACTTATCTTGGAGTGACCCTTGATAGGACCTTATCCTTCAAGGAACATCTAAAGTGGACGGCTGCTAAGGTGAAAGTACGAAACAACCTGCTCTGCAAGCTCGCTGGTGCAAAATGGGGGGCGGCAGTCTCCACCCTGCGCACCTCAGCACTGGCCCTTTCATACTCTGTAGCAGAATATTGTGCCCCTGTCTGGTCCAGGTCATCTTACACACACCATGTAGACACCCAGCTCAACTCAACCATGAGAACTATAACTGGAACAATCCGCTCAACACCACTCCCCTGGCTCTCTGTACTGTCAAACATAGCCCCTCCACACATCCGGCGAGCAGCATTAACTCAAAGGATGCTCCAAAAAGTTAAAGATTTTCCTCACTTACCAATCCATGCAGATATCTACACCCCACCCACTGCCCGACTTTCATCCAGACGGCCGATTTGGAAAAACCCTCCCCCAGCTGACTTTACCATCCAGACAGCTTGGCAAGAGGAATGGGAGACCAAGGAGGTCCCAAACAAACAGCTGGTGATAAACCCCAACCAACAGGTCCCGGGCACCAACCTCCCAAGGAGACAGTGGTCTACACTCAATCGCTTCAGGACTGGACATGGCCCCTGCTTGGCCAGCCTTCACAGATGGGGCAGTAGCCCTAGCCCACTGTGCGCATGTGGAGAGGAGCAAACTATGGAACACATCATAGAGGCTTGCCCGCTCCAAAGACTGGAAGGAGGATTACACACCCTCCATACAGCAAACCAGGAGGCAACTGCTTGGCTTAAGGACTTTGCATTCGCTAAATAAACCACCGCTTCGCTGAGAAAGCCCGCAAATGCGTTCCCCCCTGCAAATTTACGATGTCGGGAAACGCCAAAGCCGAGAGCCGTTAACAGCAGCGGTTCTCGGCGAGAAAAATAAGCTGTTGTACGTGACGGATGGACACAGAGGCAAGCAGTTCCTCATCGACACAGGGGCTCAGCTGAGTTTCGTCATGCCCTCCCACGCAGATCAAGCCATGGGCACCCGGGGCAACGGAGCAGTGGCAGCCAACGGCTCTGACATTGACACGTTCGGCGAAAAGAGCCTGCACCTCCTCATCCACGGCCGCAGCTACAGATGGACATTTGTTGTAGCGGCGGTGAGTTTTAACTTGTTAGGCGCAGATTTTTTGTGTGCACACGGGTTATTAGTGGATCTAGCAAATAGGCGCCTGGTTAATGCACTATCTTTTGCTTCTATTCCATGCTCAGCTCGACACCTGTGCAGGCCAACGTCACCACGGCAGGAGGTAAGTTTGAGCAACTCCTCACCCAATTTCCAGCACTCACAACCCCCAAATTCTCAGCCACTGTAGCTAAACACGGAGTTAAACACTTCATTCCGACAACGGGACCTCCCGTTTTTGCCAAAGCTCGCCGCTTAGACGCGGCCAAGCTCAACATAGCACGGGACGAGTTTGCAACTCTCAAAAAATTGGGCATTGTTAGACGCTCGAAGAGCCCCTGGGCTTCACCACTCCACATGGTTCCGAAATCCGACGGTTCTTGGAGACCGTGCGGAGATTACCGCAGATTAAACAACGCTACAGCACATGACCGCTACCCGATCCCTCACATTCAAGACTTTTCACTGCATCTAGCGGGTGCGCGCATTTTTTCAAAGATAGACTTAGTCCGCGGTTATCACCAGGTCCCAGTCCGAGCTGAAGACGTTCCTAAAACGGCGGTTATAACCCCTTTCGGCCTTTTTGAATTCCTGCGAATGCCTTTCGGCCTCAAAGGCGCAGCCCAAACTTTTCAACGTATGATGGACGCGGTCCTACGCGACCTCCCCTTTGTCTTCGTCTACCTCGATGACATGCTGGTAGCCAGCTCGTCCGAGGAGGAACACGAGCAGCACCTCACTACCGTTTTTCAGAGGCTGGAAGAGCACGGGCTAATAATCAATCCAGCCAAATGCAAATTCGGCGTTTCGCAAATTGATTTTTTGGGACACAAAGTCTCCCCGAAGGGGGCAGTTCCACTTCCAGACAAAGTTCGTGCGATAGAAGGTTTTCCACGGCCCCAAACGGTCAAATCGCTACAGGAATTTTTGGGGATGGTTAATTTTTACAACCGCTTCCTCCCCCACGCAGCTCAGCTCATGCAGCCCCTATATGACGCGCTCAAAAAAAAGAAGGCTTCCAACGCGGTCGAATGGACCCCGGAGCGCGAACGCGCTTTTGCGGAAGTAAAAAACGCCCTAGCTAACGCCACAATGTTAGTTCACCCAGATCCCTCGGCCCGCATTGCACTAACCACAGATGCTTCAGACCTGGCCATAGGGGCAGTTGTAGAACAACTTGTCAGCGGGGTCTGGCAACCTTTAGCATTCTTTAGCAAATCGCTAAACCCAACTGAACGCAAATACAGCACTTTTGACAGAGAGCTGCTGGCGCTTCATTTGTCCATCCGCCACTTCCAGTTATGGTTAGAAGGGCGGAGTTTCACGGCTTTTGTAGACCATAAACCGCTCACCTTTGCTATGGCTAAAATTTCAGAACCATGGTCGGGCAGACAACAAAGACAGCTGGCTGCAATTTCAGAGTTCACCACAGACATTCGACACGTAGCAGGCAAACTTAACGTAGTAGCGGACTGTCTCTCTCGCGCTGTGGCACCGCCAGAGCGCGAGGAGACAGATTATACTGCCTCAGCAGCGGAACTCTTCACTAACACAGACACATACGCAGCACCTATCCATGAAGGGATAGATTATGCAGCCATAGCAGAAGAACAAAACAGTGACGCGGACGTGCGCGCGCTCTTGTCTGAACCAATAGGGTTAAGGCTGGAGAAAAAAGGGTTACGCGACGGCGTGCCCCCCCTAATATGCGATATTTCAACTGGCTGACCTCGCCCGTTAGTACCAGCTGCTTGGCGCCGCTGCATTTTTGACGCAATTCATTCCCTCACGCACCCAGGTGTGCGCGCCTCGGTCAAAATGGTTGCTGAAAAGTTTGTGTGGCCAGGCCTGCGCAAAGACGTAAAAGAGTGGGCAAAAACTTGCATTTCTTGTCAACGCGCCAAAATACACAGACACACAAAAGCCCCTCTGGAGCCTTTTCCAATCCCTGCTAAAAGGTTCGACCACATCCATGTCGACCTTGTGGGACCACTACCTTCCTCCCAAGGTTTCACACACCTGCTAACAATGATAGACCGCACCACGCGCTGGCCAGAGGCAGTTCCTCTAGCGGCAACTACAGCGGAGGAAGTCGCTCGTGTTTTTCTGACAAACTGGGTGGCACGTTTCGGCGTCCCATCGGACATTACGTCCGATAGGGGGCCTCAATTTGTCTCAGAGCTCTGGTCAGCCATGTCCAACAGCTTAGGGGCAACAATTCATCGCACCACCGCTTATCACCCTCAGGCTAATGGGTTATGCGAGCGTTTTCACAGGTCCTTAAAGGCTGCCCTCAGAGCCTCACTAACGGACACAAATTGGGTAAATAAACTTCCCTGGGTTTTATTGAGGTTGCGTGCTGCACCTAAAGAGGATCTAGACGCTTCCCCTGCAGAATTAGTCTTTGCTCAGCCTCTCAGACTCCCAGGTGAATTTTTACCAGAGAACCCAGAGCCAGTCCCAAGGTTTTTAGGCAGCAACGGACCAGACTCTCTTCCCGGTCCAGCTCATCACTCTTTCCCACGAGTTTTTGTCCCTCAAACTTTAAAAAACGCTGAGTTCGTTTTTGTTAAGCATGAAGCTCTAAAACCAACGTTACGCCCAGTATTCGATGGCCCTTACAGAGTGCTGGAACATGGTGATAAACACTTTGTGCTTGATTATGGGGACAGAAAAGAAACAGTCAGCATTGACAGACTTAAACCTGCCTTCTTGTTGAAAGACGAACCTGCACAGTTGGCACAAGCACCTCGGCGAGGTAGACCCCCCAAGGGAAAAGTCTCAGCCCCCAGGCAGGGAACAAATAATCTCTCCCCTTCCCACACTGCAGATTCCTCACAAGAAGGTCCCAGCAGGACGCCTAAACCAACCTACAGCAGTTTTGGGAGAAGAATTAAACCCAGGCAGCACAGGGACTGATACCAACCACTCCACAATTATTCTCTAATTGTGCTGCAACAGTTTAGGACTGACTTATGATTTTACCATACTGTTATGATTACCACTGAACTCTCTTAGAAGCATGGCTGCTAGAAAGTTCTTCTGTGGCAACAGCTGTAACACGTAGTATGTCGTAGTAACTGTTCTAGACTGTGAATCTTTCTGTTGTCCTTTCCTAGTTGTTTAGGGGGCCTGTGGTCTATATTACTCATATATTCCATACCTACATATGTTAGAACATGTGAAATGTTTGGTGACTGCATATGTAAGGAACTTCACACCTCTGAAAGGACAAAGGAATCTCACCCGCCGTGTGAAGAACAAAGACGTCCCAGGGCGCGACGGCGGAGACCGGAGGAGACCGGAGGAGTCACCCTCACCCCCCAAGGCGAGGAGAGGAATTCCCATCACCTCCCAAGACGAGGAGAGGAAATAACAGGACAATGGGGGGATTAAGATAACGAGGGATGTCAGCCTTTGTAATGCCTGTCTTTTGATGTGTGCCTGTATTTAATCAGCGAGCTGGCAGAATTCTACCTCTTTTACCTTCTGCCACGCTCTGCACCTGATGAGACAAGATAGAAGAGCTGATTATTAAAACGCTGCTTTTAAACAAAACCGCCTCATTATTTCCAGCTCGTCTACAATTACACTATTTACACTATTTACACTGGTTACCAAGTCACTTCTAATGTGAAACTTTCTTCCTTTTGGCAGCAAGCTGTGTCAGTCTCTGAACTTTGATCTTCATCTTCTTTTCTGGTTTCTTCAGAAACTGTCCGAGTGTTTCTGTTACCTCGTTGAACTTTGAGCCAATTTTCACCTTTACTGTCACTTCACCCCCCGAAGCGCCTGGGTTTTTATGATTTTTAAGTACCAGAACTGTGCTTAAATGACATAAAACAAACAGCTGAATGCCACTTATTACTGTATAATATTGACTTATGTTCCAAGAAGATAGCATTCCTAAACTAGAAAAGCACTCATAGGCATACCTCCGCCAAGGCTCCTTCCGTTTGTCATGGATCAACTCCAAAATGTAATGGGTTTGTGTGCAGGCCTATAGCCACTTGTGGTGAAAATTGCATCAAAGTCTGTCCATCAGTTTTGGAGTATTGTTGCTAACACACTGTGAGAAGATAAGCGCCTTGGCTGAGGTATGCATTCTCAGATCATCACCAAAATATAATGGGTTCCTCTCTAGCCCAAGAACCACCTCTGGTGAAAATTTCATCCAAATCCATCCAGTAGTTTTTGTGTAATCCTGCTGCACAAATACAAAAAAGCCCTTGGTGGAGGTATGCACTCTCAGATCATCACCAAAATCTAATCATCTGTTCCCCGTGCCATTACACACCTTTCCTGAAAATTTCATGAAAATCCGTTCATAACTTTTCCTTGCTAACAAACAGACAGACAGACAAACCAACGCCGATGAAAACATAACCTCCTTGGCGGAGGTAAATATTCCAACAAGCATTATCCATCACATGCTTTAACACTTGATCAAATCAAAATCAGTTAATTTTATCTATTCCATAATAGAAATAAAATTCCAACATACCATTACTTTTTATAATTTCAGCATTCATTTCAGATCACCAGTTTCAATCTCCATTGAGTCTTGAGCAGCTCATTTTCCTCCCCCGCGCAGCCCAGCTCATACAGCCGTTGTACACTGCACTCAAACGGAAACCGGCGGACAGAGTCGACTGGACTCCTGAACGGGAGCAGGCGTTCTGAGGTTAAAACAGCGCTCACTACCAACGCCTCGGACATGGGCATAGTGGCCGTCGTGGAGCAATGCGTTGACGGTTCTTGACAGCCGCTCACCATTTTTTTTAGCAGGTCTTTGCACGACAGTGAGCGTAAATACAGCGTGTTCAACAGAGAGTTGATGGCTCTCTAAATGGCCATACGCCACTTCCAGTTCTGGCTGAAAGGGCGCACCTTCACTGCGTTCGTGGACCACAAGCCACTAACGTACTTAACGTACTTTATCTTCCTGGAAGATAAAATAAAGCGGAATTCGGCGAATTACCGGAAAAATGACATCCCTGAGAACAAGCCGCCATGAATTTTTGACAAAGCATACGAGCCGTTTGATTGGTCCAATCGTTTGCAACTATCCAATCGCAGGGCTGTTTACAATACAGCAGTAGCTTGAGTACATCCGGGCTATCGCGAGACTTGACCCGGGGAAGCGCCGAGCGCTTATGTAATCGTGTTGATTTTCGCTAAAATCGGTAACAATAAGGTACCTTACCCCCACCTAAAATTTTCTCAACGGATTTAGACGATTCACAGAAATGATCAATTTGAAAATAAATCGGCGGAAATCCGCGGATCGGAGGAAAATTGCCATCCCCGATTGTAGCTAGATGGAATAAATATGAGTAGATAAACACACACAGTGCGGAGCATTGTAGCTAGATGGAATAAATATGTAAATATATAAACACACACAGTGCGGAGCACTGGAGCTAGATGGAATAAATATGTAAATATATAAACACACAGTGCGGAGCACTGTAGCTAGATGGAATAAATATGTAAATATATAAACACACACAGTGCAGAGCATTGGAGCTAGATGGAATAAATATATAACTAGAAAAGCACTCGGAGAGCGCTACTCTCAGCCTCTCCCGGAGAGTCATCCGGGAGAGGCTGAGAGTAGAACCGCTGCTCCTCCACATTGAAAGGAGTCAGTTGAGGTGGTATGGGCATCTGATTAGGATGCCTCCTGGACGCCTCCCACTTGAGGTGTTTCAGGCACGTCCCACTGGGAGGAGACCCCGGGGCAGACCCAGGACTCGGTGGAGAGACTATGTCTCCCAGCTGGTCTGGGAACGCCTTGGCATCCCCTCTGAAGAGCTGGAGCAGGTGGCTGGGGAGAGGGAAGTCTGGGCTTCTCTGCTTGAACTGCTGCCTCCGCGACCCGGACCTCCGGAAAAGCGGTAGAAGATGGATGGATGGCACTCGGAGAGCGCAGACCTCCGCCAAGCGCCACAGTTCCCCCCCGTACAGTGTTTGTGTGTACGTTTTCAGATTCCTTGACCATGAAAACATATGACTAGCAATTGGATTCACAATGATAGGATTAGTGGTTCAGTAGTAAAAGCATTACCTCCTTGGCGGAGGTAATAAACTGAAGTGTTGCTGTTGTGTCCATCTCCTCCATCTGCAAACTCCCAGGCTGTGGGCGTTGCAATTCATCGCACAACCGCGTACAACCCACAGGCCAATGGGTTATGCGAACGTTTTCATAGATCACTGAAAGCAGCACTCAGGACTTCACTGATGGATGCAAATTGGGTAGACAGGTTGCCGAGGGTTTTATATTGGGGTTGCGCTCCGCGGCAAAAGAGGATTTGGAAGCTTCCCCGGCAGAGAGCTTGTTTTTGCGCAGCCCCTATGGCTGCCCGGGGAATTTCTGCCAATAATCCCGCGCCGGACAGCTGCCCGTCTCAGCTTTTGCAGCGTAGCGCAAACACAGGCACGCTGTCAGGCCTGGCCCACCACTGTTTTCTGCATGCTTTTGTGCCTAAAACTTTGAAGAACGCGGAGTTCGTGTTAGTCAGACACGACAATCAGCGCCCTCCATTGCGCCTGCACACATGTTGAAAATGGCCGTATCTCACAATGTTAAAGAATCCTTTAAAAAATTCCTGTATCCAGACGGTGATCCGGATCATCCCCAAAATTTAATCAGTTCTTCCTTGTACCATTTCCAACAACGCCTGAAAGTTTCATCGAAATCCGTCCAAAACTTTCTGAGTTATCTTGCTAACCAACAGACAGACAGACAGACAGACAAACCCCAGCAAAAACATAACCTCCTCGGCCTGCGGCCTGGCAGAGGTAAATATATAAACACACACAGTGCGGAGCCTTGTAGCTAGATGGAATAAATATGTAAATATATAAACACACACAGTGCGGAGCATTGTAGCGAGATGGAATGAAACAGCATAACCGTCTACTTAGTTATCCTACATGGTATGATTATGTACCCATACATATTGTCACCCTCCGTAGCTACCGGTATTTTCCTAGTTGTATACCGGAGGGGACCATTGTGTAAGTCTATTGCGTCTTTTGCATTCAATACTATTAGGTTGTCACGTCTTTTTGCTATCTCTGCGAGCAGCCCTGCTTAGGTTGTACAGTCTGACACCCGTAGGTTGGAAGGACCTGCGAAACCTCTCTGTTGTGCACCTAAGATGATGTAGTCTGCTGCTAAATGAGCTCCTCAGTGCATTCAGTATGTCCTGCATAGGGTGGAACTCGGACTCCAGCAGAGATGACAGTTTAGCCACCATCCTTCTCTCACCCATCTCCTCCACTGGGTCAAGGCACTGCCCCAGGACAGAGCTAGCTTTCTTGATCAGTTTGTTCAGTCTCTTCCTATCGGCCGCTGTAATGCCACTGTCCCAGCAGACCACTCCAAAAGTGATGGCTGATGCCACCACCGTGTTGTAGAATGTCTTCAGCAGCGCCCCTTGTACACCAAAAGACCTGAGTCTCCTCAGTAGGAACAGCCTGTGCTGTTCCTTCTTGTAGAGTGCGTCGGTATTGTGTGACCAGTCTAGTTTATTGTTCAGATGAACACCCAGGTACTTGTAGGATGTCACCATCTCGATGTCTATTCCCTGTATGTTTACTGGTGCTGTGAGGGGTTGTCCTTGCCTGCGGCAGTCCACCACCAGCTCCTTAGTTTTCCTCGCGTCGATCTGGAGGCAGTTCCTATGGCACCAGTCCACGAATTCCTGGATAAGTCCTCTGTACTCAGCTTCATCTCCGTTGGAGATGAGGCCGACGATTGCAGAGTCGTCAGAGAACTTCTGTAGATGGCAGTGTGTTGTGTTGTGTAAGAAGTCTGCAGTATAAAGGGTGAACAGGAAGGGAGCCAAAACCGTTCCCTGGGGGGCCCCCGTGCTACCGATGATCATGTCGGACACACAGTCCCGGGTTCTCACAAACTGTGGCCGGTGAGTGAGGTAGTCCAGGATCCATGATGACAGGTGCTGGTCCACCCCTGCGCACAGCAGCTTGTCCTTCAGGATCATCGGTTGGATGGTGTTGAAAGCACTGGAGAAGTCAAAGAACATGATCCTCACCGCATTCCCGGGCTTCTCCAGGTGGGACAGAGAATGGTGAAGGAGGAAGATCACTGCATCCTCCACCCCAATGCCATGCTGGTAGGCGAACTGGAGTGGATCCATCACTGGTCCCACCAGGGGGTGGAGGTGAGCAAGGAGCAGTCTCTCCAGGGTCTTCATCATGTGGGATGTTAGGGCCACTGGTCTGTAGCTGTTCAGGTCTTTGGGGCGGGAGGTCTTTGGTACAGGTACCACACAAGATGTTTTCCATAACTGTGGTACCCTCCCCAGCTTCAGGCTCAGGTTGAAGATGAGCTCCACAATCCCACATAGCTGATCTACACAGGACTTGAGGAGCTTTACGCTGATGCTGTCCGGTCCCGACGCCTTCCTCGCCTTGATCTTTCTCAGCTCCGTCCTCACCTGGGTCTTAGTGAGGGTCATGTTGGGGGGCTGTGTGTTGGGAGTGGGGGTGTGTTGGTGGAGTAGGGTGTGGGCAGCAGGACTCTATGTCTTTAGAGGAAGCAGTGGTTGTTGTGCAGTCGGGGGGGAGAGCGGTTGGTCAAACCTATTAAAAAACAGGTTCAGATTGTTCGCCCACTCCCTGCCCCCCATGGCCTGGGACGAGGTATTCTGGAGCCCAGAGATGGTTTTAAGGTTTCTCCAGACCCCACCGATCTTTTAAGAATAGGGCTAAAACCTATTTGCCAGGGATGCCAAGGTACTGGAGAGGAGAGTCCGGCCGTTGGTCGAACCTCGGATTCAGGAGGAGCAATGTGGTTTTCGTCCTGGCCGTGGCACATCGGACCAGCTCTTTACCCTCTCGAGAATTCTTGAGGGTTCGTGGGAGTTTGCCCAACCAGTTTACATGTGTTTTGTGGACTTGGAGAAGGCATTTGACCGCGTCCCTCGTGGATTTTTGTGGGGGGTGCTTCGGGAGTATGGGGTATCGGGCTTGTTGTTACGAGCTATTCGGTCTCTGTACGACCGTTGTGAGAGTTTAGTTCGCATTGCCAACACTCGGTCGGAGTCATTCCCAGTGAGAGTTGGACTCCGCCAGGGCTGCCCTTTGTCACCGGTCCTGTTCATAATTTTTATGGACAGGATTTCTAGGCGCAGCCAGGGAATGGAGGGTGTCATGCTTGGTGACCACAGGATCTCATCTCTGTTGTTTGCAGATGATGTTGTCCTGTTGGCTTCATCCAGCAATGACCTACAGCTCTTGCTGGGACGGTTTGCCGCTGAGTGTGAAGCGGCTGGGATGAGAATCAGCACCTCCAAGTCCGAGTCCATGGTCCTCAGCCGGAAAAAGGTGGATTGTCCTCTCCGGGTTGGGGACAGGCTCCTGCCCCAAGTGGAGGAGTTTAAGTATCTTGGGGTCTTGTTCACGAGTGAGGGGAAAATGGAGCGAGAGATCGACAGACGGATTGGAGCAGCATCTGCAGTGATGCGGACGTTGTACCGGTCTGTTGTGGTGAAGAGGGAGCTTAGTTCTAAGGCAAAGCTGTCGATTTACCAGTCAATCTACGTTCCTACTCTCACCTATGGTCACGAGCTTTGGGTAATGACCGAAAGAACGAGATCGCGGATACAAGCGGCTGAAATGAGCTTTCTCCGTAGGATTGCTGGACTCACCCTCAGAGATAGGGTGAGGAGCTCAGTCATCCGGGAGAGGCTCAGAGTAGAACCGCTGCTCCTCCACATTGAAAGGAGTCAGTTGAGGTGGTATGGGCATCTGATTAGGATGCCTCCTGGACGCCTCCCACTTGAGGTGTTTCAGGCACGTCCCACTGGGAGGAGACCCCGGGGCAGACCCAGGACTCGGTGGAGAGACTATGTCTCCCAGCTAGTCTGGGAACGCCTTGGTATCCCCTCTGAAGAGCTGGAGCAGGTGGCTGGGGAGAGGGAAGTCTGGGCTTCTCTGCTTGAACTGCTGCCTCCGCGACCCGGACCTCCGGAAAAGCAGTAGAAGATGGATGGATGGATGGATGGGCTAAAACCTACCTTTTTGATATAGCCTACAATTAGGGAGGGATCATGTGTTTCTGAACCCTCCCTTAGTTATGCTGCTAATAGGTTTAGTCAGCCGGGGGACCTCCAATAATGCACTGGGCCTCACTCCTTTCTTCACTCTCAACGAAATATTTTTTTTTTTCTGGTCATTAACATCTGTTTGTTCTCTCCCATAGATTGAGTCCCCATCATGCTGTTTGCTCTCTACATGTCTGTTCTTTTCTTCTTCTCTGTCCCCTCACCCCCAGCCAGTCACAGCAGATGACTGCCCCTCCCTGAGCCTGGTTCTGCTGGAGGTTTCTTCCTGTTAAAAGGGAGTTTTTCCTCTCCACCGTCACCAAGTGCTTGCTCACAGGGGATCGCCTGATTGCTGGGGTCTTTCTGCAACTGTGGGGGTCCCCCCTACAGTTGAAAGTGCTATGAGATGACTGTTGTTGTGAAATGGCGCTATATAAATAAAGTTGAATTGAATTGAATTGAATTGAACAGCAACCCTCATAGCTATCAAAAGAATCAGTGATCCGCTAATATCCACGAGTGGCCAGAAATTCGGTTTCCTGATATTTATATGTACTTAATTTCGACACCAGGAAAATATACAAAGCAGAGCCTGAAAGCATTTAAAAGCCTGGACAATTGGTCATACTTCAAGGCAGGATTTGTAGGCAAAATTAAAGTAATGAAGACACCTATGGATATTCTGGTTGTCTGTGGACAGGTATGTATATATTATTACCATTATGGTTTTTTAAATGTTGCTACCGTTAGCTAGCTAATGCTAGGTTAGCTATCATTTCACATTTTTCCCCACATCTAACAGTTATTCATTAATTGTGCGGGTAAAACACAGCCGGTGAATGGCTTTAATAAGCTAATAAATCACCATCCTCTTTACAGTCAACAAATCCAACATACCTGTGACAAAATGAGAACAACAAAGCCACGTTTCAGTGCATGGATTCCAGTTGCTTCTGCTGATTTCAGCAACCCATTTGCTTCTCCTTTCTTTAGTTTTCGGTAGTCTGTAAAAGGATAGCTCACACTTCTTGCAGAATCTATTTGAACAGTCAATTGCAGAACAGCTCTTCCCCATTTTACATGTGCTTTGAAGGCATTAAAAGGCAGGAAAGTCTCCTCCTCAGGTCGGTGCTACTGTCTGTATCAGGAAGCTAGGCTAAGCTAGGCTAATGCACGGTTAGCCGCTAACTAACAAAACCGGACTTCCTGGGTGACCTTACACTGTTCTCCTTCTTTGCATTTACAAATCACTGGATTGAGAATGTACTTGTACATGTGCAGATTGGATCCCGAGGTCCACTTGGGGTGCTCACTTGGAGTGCATACTTGGTCAGGGGTCCACTTGACCTGTATCCTTCCAGATGCTTCTGCTGATTGCAGCAATCCATGGAAAGTGGCAGAAATACCAGTAGCAGTGTTAGCTGGAATGCCTTGAAAGCCAAAGGAATCCTCAGACAAAGCTGCAGTACCCATTATATCATAAGCACCTAGAAAAGCATCCAGTTGAGGCATCTGCTCAGGTCGGTGCTACCGACTGTGCCGGGAAGCTACGTTAAGCTAGGCTAATCCACGGTTAGCCACTAACTAACAAAACCAGACTTTCTGGGTGGCTTTACACTGTAAAAAAATTATTTTAAAAAAATCTAAAAAATTAAAAAAAATTAGAGGATACACAAGATTTCAAACATGTTGCCTCAAAAGTTGATAAAACCAGCCCTTCCTCATTTTAGGTGTTTGTTTTTTTTTTTTTTTGCGCTGCATTCAAATGATTCAAACCAATGGTGGCACACATTCTTTTTGCCACTCAGTGCTGAGAAAACACCATTACTTCCTGGATTGTGACGTCATGCGATGTCATGCGCATGCCGTCTATGGAAGCTTATTCAATGAACTGTAGAGGCGTTGCTGTCCAGGCGGGGGTGCATGCAATCACCCACAACCGCCCTTCAACCGAAATGAAAGAAAAAGCAGAAGAAGACACCAAGCCCCCAGAGCGCATGTGCTGTGCAGAGCGATAAAACCCACCCTTCCGGGTTACATCGGACAGTCACAACTCAAGTTCCCACTGAGGTAACAGACAGCAGGGGGAGCCCAGATCATTCTGGGTTTGTCTGGATTTCCAGGGTACTGTGATAGTGATGAACATGCAACAGATGAAGCAACTCCCAATTTATTTTCCTGTTGAAACAGTCTACAGTACAGTCTACTAGTGCTCCTCAGTAAATTAGAATGTCAAAGTTATTTTTTAATGTAACTAAAAAAAGATGCATTTTATGATAATGGCAACAGTATTTTTTTTTTAATAAACTGAGATCATGACAATTGTAAATTACTGAGAAGAACCATCACATAGTGGACACTATACAGAACTAAATTTGTTAAACTATAAAACCTGCCATTGTCTATAGTAAAAACATGCAAATGGTACAATAAATCATTGAGGAACAGGATGTTCATGTTTTATTCAGTATATCAAAAACAGTAAATTTTTTTATGTTAAAGATAGACTGTACTGAGGGAAATTCAGATTCTAATTCAATTCAACTTTATTTATATAGCGCCATTTCACAACAACAGTCATCTCATAGCACTATCAACTGTAGGGGCAACCCCCACAGTTGCAGAAAGACCCCAGCAATCAGGCGATCCCCTGTGAGCAAGCACTTGGCGACGGTGGAGAGGAAAAACTCCCTTTTAACAGGAAGAAACCTCCAGCAGAACCAGGCTCAGGGAGGGGCAGTCATCTGCTGCGACTGGCTGGGGGGTGAGGGGATAGAGAAGAAGAAAAGAACAGACATGTAGAGGGAAAACAGCATGATGGGGACTCAATCTATGGGAGAGAACAAACAAATGTTGATGACCAGCAAAAAAAATATTTCATTGAGAGTGAGAAAAGGAGTGAGGCCCAGTGCATTACTGGAGGTCCCCCGGCTGACTAAACCTATTAGCAGCATAACTAAGGGAGGGTTCAGAAACACATGATCCCTCCCTAATTGTAGGCTATATCAAAAAGGTAGGTTTTAGCCCTATTCTTAAAAACAGAGATCGAGTCTGACTCCCGAATCCAGATTGGCAGCTGATTCCACAGGAGAGGAGCTTGATAACTGAAGGCTCTGCCTCCCATTGTACTTTTGGAGATTCTAGGTATTACAAGCAATCCTGCATTTTGGGAGCGTAGTGCTCTGTTAGGATAATACGGTAGTATCAGATCTTTTAAATAAAAAGGAGCCTGATTGTTTAGAGCTTTGTAAGTAAGAAGAAGAATTTTAAACTTAATTCTAAACTCTATGGGAAGCCAATGAAGGGAGGCCAGAACCGGAGAGATATGATCTCTCTTTCTAGTACCTGTTAAAACTCTTGCTGCAGCATTTTGGATCAGCTGAAGACTTTTTAAAGATGTTTTAGGACAACCTGATAATAAAGAATTGCAATAATCTAATCTCGAGCTAACAAAAGCGTGGATCAGTTTCTCAGCATCACTCTGAAACAAGATGCTCCTAATCTTGGCAATATTACGCAAATGATAGAAGGCAGTCTTGGAAACAAATTTAATATGTGAATTGAAGGACAAATCCTGATCAAAAATAACTCCAAGGTTCCTCACAGAGCTATTAAGAGAAAGAGTAACCGTATCCAAACTGAAAGTTTGATTTGGAAAGGAATTTCTAAGGTTTTTTGGACCAACAAGAATGACTTCAGTCTTATCTGAATTTAATAGCAGGAAATTACAAGTCATCCAAGCTTTGATTTCCTTAAGACAGGCTTCTAACTTGGCTAATTGATTACTATCATCTGGCTTCATTGACAGGTATAATTGTGTGTCATCAGCATAACAATGAAAATGTATACAGTGCTTTCTAATAATGTTGCCCAACGGAAGCATATATAAACTAAAAAGAGTAGGGCCTAGCACAGATCCCTGTGGAACTCCATGACTGAGCTTTGAGTTGAAAGAAAACTCATTATTTACATGAACAAACTGGAACCTATCAGATAAATAAGATCTAAACCACTGCAATGAAGTTCCATTAAGTCCAACATAGTGTTCTAATCTATCAAGTAGAATATTATGATCGATAGTATCAAAAGCTGCACTAAGGTCTAAAAGGACAAGTACAGAAACTAGTCCATTATCAGATGCAATGAGGAGGTCGTTAGTGACCTTCGCTAAGGCTGTTTCAGTACTATGAGGGATTCTAAACCCAGACTGAAACTCTTCAAGTAAACCATTTCCCTGTAGGTGGTCAAATAATTGTGTAGCATCAACTCTTTCTCAGATTTTTGAAATGAAAGGGAGATTAGAGATTGGTCTATAGTTAGCTAAAGCTCCTGGATCTAGCGTTGGCTTTTTGAGTAAGGGTTTAATCACAGCCGTTTTAAAAGCCTGCGGTACATGGCCTAAAGTTAATGAAGAATTGATTATATGAAGAATAAGGCTACCAATAAGTGGGAAGACTTCTTTAAATAACCTGGTAGGAATAGGGTCTAAAAGACAAGTTGAAGGTTTGGATGAGGAAACTATTTTGTCTAACTCACAAAGGTCGATTGGAGTAAACTCATCAAGACAGACATCAATAGAAGGAGTTGTAGTAGTTACAGTATTTAAGTTAACTGTGGGAAGAATCTGATTGATTTTATCTCTGATGGATGAAATTTTATTATTGAAAAAGTTCATAAAGTCCTGACTAGTAAGCTCTAAGGGAATGCTAGGATTGACAGAGTCCTGACTCTTTGTCAACCTGGCTACAGTACTGAAAAGAAACCTGGGATTATTCTTGTTCTCTTCTATTAATGCAGAGTAATAACTCGTTCTAGCTTTTCTAAGAGATTTTTTATAAATTAAAAGATGATTTCTCCAAGCTAAATAGATTTCATCTAAATTAGTGGAGCGCCATTTTCTTTCTAATTGACGAGTCTTCTGTTTTAAGCTACAAGTTTCTGTGTTGAACCAAGGAGTCAGAAATCTCTGATTACTTTTTCTTTTTTAAGGGGGCCACCAAGTCTAGAGTCTGATGCAGAGAAGCTGAAACACTATCCACCATGTTATCAATTACAGAAGGAGCAAGCTGTCTATAGCTTATTTCCGTTGTGTTGACAGGAAAATTGCTTATCAAAAAAAAATTGATTGAGGAAAATTGCTTATCAATTCATTGTTAATTGATCAATAAGGTGAATCAATTACTGATTAATGAATTCATCGATAACTTGCATCCCTAGTTCAAAGTGAAGTGTAAGTTATGCACCCGCGTCAACCCGACGCAGCTGTGACGGCGATGACGCAGCAGTGACTTTTTTTTTTTTTTTTTCATGCGTTTCTATTGCATCGCCCGACATGCACCTCTCCTTCTCGGCGTTTCTGTCTTTAAAAATTAATACGGAGATAAAAGCAGCCAAAACATGAGCTTAATAAAATAATGTGTGAAAGCAAGTTAAATGATACTGGCCTGTCCGGAGACGGCTGTGGTCTTCTGAAAGAACG
This sequence comes from Pholidichthys leucotaenia, assembly GCA_020510985.1. NCBI lineage: Eukaryota > Metazoa > Chordata > Actinopteri > Cichliformes > Pholidichthyidae > Pholidichthys > Pholidichthys leucotaenia. Next base: position 5,361,032 of record CM035836.1, read on the forward strand.
TCCAATAAAGGATGGCAGTTCCTAAAAGCACATTTTGAAATATATTTGTCCATCTATCAGATTTCTCTTCCATTTGTTTAAATAAAAGATGTTGGAATAAATTCATTGGTCATTGCAAATACTTTGCTTTGAAAGGACTACAGGGACTCAGGGACTACAGGTGGAAATTAGTGAGAACGCAATAATCTGGTACAGAGCATCTTTACCCTGTGTTTAATGGTTTTTCTGTACATGGTCCCTGACCAATACTGTGAACCAATAAACTAAACTGAAAGGGCTAAGTTGTCCCACAGTGGGAGAGAAAAATCCTACATAGAAAAAAGTGAAGTGTCGTGAGCAGAGTGTCGAACACTGTGTCAACATGCCCACAGTCACGTGACCGTAGCAAGCAAGGCCTCGTTATGTCCGTCACATCACGTCACTTGGGGGCTTGCGGGAAGTTTGAGAGGGAATTAGGTTTTTTTGTTTGCTTTGTATTGGTTGTTCTTGCCATCCAATTTTGAATAGACCTCGGATGGCCAAATGCTCAAAAAAAGTATTGAGTGTGGCCACACGTGTATTACTTTATGCCTCACATCTCAGAATAGAACAAAGAACTGAGTCTCCTTTTAGATAACAGGAGGGTGTGAAAGTGTAGTCCTTGTTATGCAGGAGACGGCCTTGGGAGGATTCTTTGTGTGTCTAGAGACTGTGTAGGAGACCCTTTGTTGGCCAAGGACAGAGAGGGGGAGGCTGAAGGATTAAAGAGGAAATGCATTGGGATTTGTGATGTTAATGCATGTGAATTGTGAGCTGTGAAAGCCTGGGTATATAAGGAACAAATTTGTCTGAGAGTTCCTCTTTTTCAACTTGATCGATGATGGCAAATGTGTAATAAAACTGCCTTGAGACAAACCTTGCCTCGTCATTTACACATTCCCACACTGGTGACCCAAGACGTAGCATGCAGCAAGAGGAGAATTCCCCCGGGCCAGACTCATCAGGAGCCCCCAGCCAAGCCTCTGCCGTTACCGTCCAGCTACCGGACTTTTGGCTGAACAACCCACGCTCCTGGTTCCACTTGGTCGAGGCACAGTTCGCCCTCCGGGGGATAACGGTGGATGACACCAAATTCTACCATGTGGTTGCAAAGCTCGACAACCACATGGCTCAGCATGTGAAAAGCCTCTTGGAGCAGCCGCCAGCCAGCGACAAGTACGGCGCGTTGAAGGCTGCACTTATGCACCACTTCACTCTCTCAGTCGAGGAGAGAGCAGAGAGACTCCTGGCGCTGACCGACTTGGGAGACTGCACGCCCATCGACTTGATGGAGAAAATGCTGAGGTTGAAGGGCACGGACGACGACAACTTCCTTTTCACCCACATCTTCCTCTGAACCCTCCCGTCAGCCACGAGAGCGGCCCTGGCCAGTTCGCGGTCGCGGGCCCAGCGGGACTTCCGTGCGCTGGCCCGAGAGGCGCACCGGATTCTCAACGCCAGCAAACAGCGCGCAGCCACCGTGGCAGCAACGGAGCTCGGCGTGACGGCCGGAGATGGCAGGGAGCCCAGGACGGCAGTAGCAGATCCACCGACGACGGCAGCGGCGGGGGCCAAGGATCGCGGAGGAGACACTCTCTGTTTCTACCATCGCCGCTTTGCAGAGAAGGCACGCAAATGCATACCACCGTGCCAGTTTCAAGCACTCAGGAAACGCCAAGACCAGGGGTCGGTAGCAGCCACGACCCTCGGGGAGGAGAACAAGCTGCTCTACTTAATGGACGCACGCTCGGGGAGGCACTTCCTCGTGGACACAGGCTCCCAGTTGAGTTTCATCACACCTTTCTACGCTGACCGGTTGGCAGGTTCCAGAGGTCCCGGGGTGGCAGCAGCGAACGGCTCGGAGATTAAGACCTTTGGTGAGAGGACTCTGCTTCTGTCTCTACATGGCCGTACATTTGAATGGACTTTTGTTATAGCAGCAGTTAATTTCAATATGTTGGGGGCTGATTTTTTGTGCTCACGTGGTTTGTTGGTTGATCTTGCCAACAGGCGCCTGGTTAATGCACTTTCTTTTGACTCTATCCCCTGTACAGCTCGAATGGCCCGGCCAACAGCACAAGCCAACGTCACAGCTGCAAGTGGTAAGTTCCACACACTGCTCACTCAGTTCCCAGCACTCACGATCCCCACATTGTCGGCAGCCGTTGCTAAACACGGGGTGGAGCATTTTATTACCACCACCGGACCGCCCGTTTTTACAAAAGCTCGGCGTTTGGATGCAGCTAAACTGGCCATAGCGCGCGAGGAGTTCGCCAACCTGGAGAGGTTGGGCATCATCAGGCATTCGAAAAGCCCTTGGGCTTCCCCGCTACACATGGTCCCTAAATCTGACGGCTCGTGGCGACCTTGCGGGGATTTCCGCAGGTTGAACAACGCCACAGCGCATGACCGCTACCCAATCCCACATATCCAAGATTTTTCCATTCATTTGGCAGGGGCGCGCGTTTTTTCTAAAATAGACTTGGTCTGCGGTTACCATCAAGTCCCAGTGCGCGCTGAAGACATACCCAAAACAGCGGTGATAACTCCATTTGGCCTATTCGAGTTTTTACGCATGCCATTCAGGCTTAAAGGGGCTGCACAGACGTTCCAACGCATGATGGACCATTCAGAGTGCTGGAAACAGGGGACAAGCATTTTTTGCTAGATTTGGGGGGCAGGAGGGAAAAGATTGGCATAAACAGACTCAAACCCGCTTTTGTGGTGGCGGACGAGCAGGTGCTGTTGGCCAGGGCTCTTCGGCGCAGTTGACCCCCTCGGGGAAATTCCCCAGAACACCCACAGGGACTTACAAACAGTTTTCACCCCCAGACAGCAGCTCCCCAGCATGACGGCGCCGCAGAGGTGGTGAATCCTGCTTACAGCAGATACGGGAGAAGACTGAGGCCCAAGCAGCACGTGGGCTGATGTGTAATGATTTTATCATGACATGCAGACTGTTATTCTGTTGTTCCATCTTAGATGTTTGGGGGGGGGGGGGGGGTCATGTGGCCACACGTGTATTACTTTATGCCTCACATCTCAGAATAGAACAAAGAACTGAGTCTCCTTGGAGATAACAGGAGGGTGTGAAAGTGTAGTCCTTGTTATGCAGGAGACGGCCTTGGGAGGATCCTTTGTGTGTCTAGAGACTGTGTAGGGGACCCTTTGTTGGCCAAGGACGGAGAGGGGGAGGCTGAAGGATTAAAGAGGAAATGCATTGGGATTTGTGATGTTAATGCATGTGAATTGTGAGCTGTGAAAGCCTTGGTATATAAGGAACAAATTTGTCTGAGAATTCCTCTTTTTCAACTTGATCGATGATGGCGAATGTGTAATAAAACTGCCCTGAGACAAACCTTGCCTCGTCATTTACACATTCCCACATGAGATTTTTTTTCAGCTTTTTCAACTCTGATGCAGTTCTGATAGTCAGTCACCAGATGGCAGACTTTATTTGATGTTTCACAACAGTGTCGCTCATGAAGCTATTGCCTCAAAGTTGCTCGTTGTTTCATGAGGCCTCGGTTTTAACATCACTAGGGAGGAGGACCGACTTATCGGACCTTTTGCAGTTTTAGTTGGTGACCCCTGGTTTAAACTAACAGCCAATTTATATCTGTAGATGGCAGCAATGGGCAATTTTCTCATTTTCAGAAATTTCCTGACTTTTTTTGCTAATCTCCTCTGGCTCAGTAAATATTTAACTTATTGATGTTTACTTTTTTATTCATATGAAATGATTTAGAAGAAAACTTGAAATTTATGAGAATCAAGTCTCAAATGCACATTAAAAACTATTTTATAACAACACTGCAAACTTATGAGGGAAAAAGGTGCATGTAAAAATAGAAATGGTCATTTTAATGTGATTAAACTGTAGAATTTACAGGAAATGTATATTGTGATAAATATCGTTATCATGATGCGAGATAACTTAAAGTTAGGCCCAAAAATATTTGGACAGTGACACAAGTTTTGTTATTTTAGCTGTTTACCAAAACATATTCAGGATACAATTATATAATCAATGTGGGCTTAAAGTGCAGACTCTCAGCTGTAATTTGACAGTATTCACATCCAAATTGGAGCAAGGGTTTAGGAATTACAGCTCTTTAATACGTAGCCGCCTCTTTTTCAAGTGACCAAAAGTAATTGGACAATGGGCTCTTCCCTCATTAACCTGTCATCAATTAAACAGTTAAAAGGTCTGGAGTTGATTCCAGGTGTGGCGTTTGCATTTGGAAGCTGTTGCTGTGAACACATAACATGTAGTCAAAGGAGCTCTCAATGAAGGTGAAACAGACCATCCTGAGGCTGAAAAAAAAGAAGAAATCCATCAGAGAGATAGCTGAAATATTAGGAGTGGCCAAATCAACAGTTTGGTACATTCTGAGAAAAAAAGAGTGCACTGGTGAGGTTGGGAACTCAAAAAGGCCTGGACATCCACAGAAGACAACAGTGGTGGATGATCACAGAATCCTTTCCATGGTGAAGAACAACCCTTCACAACATCCACTCAAGTGAAGAACACTCTCCAGGAAGTAGGTGTATCAGTATCTAAGTCTACCATAAAGAGAAGACTTCATGAGAGTAAATACAAAGGATTCACCACAAGGTGCAAACCATCAATCAGTCTCAAAAACAGAAAGGCCAGAATTGACTTTGCCAAAAAACACCTGAAGAAGCCAGCCCAGTTGTGGAACAGCATTCTTTGGACAGATGAGACTAAGATCAACCTGTACCAGAATGATGGGAAGAAGAAAGTTTGGAGAAGAACTGGAACAGCTCATGATCCAAAGCACACCACATCTTCTGTAAAACATGGTGGAGGCAGTGTGATGGCATGGGCATGCATGGCTTCCAATGGCACTGGGTCACTTGTATTTATTGATGATGTGACAAAAGACAGAAGCAGCCGGATGAATTCTGAAGTGTATAGGGATATACTTTCTGCTCAGAATCAGCCAAATGCAGCAAAGGTGAGTGGACGGCGCATCACCAGTGATCCAAAACATACTGCAAAAGCAACCCAGGAGTTTTTTTAAAGCAAAGTGGAATATTCTGCAATGGCCGAGTCAATCACCAGATCTCAGCCCAACTGAGCATGCATTTCCCTTGCTCAAGACAAAACTTAAGGCAGAAAGACCCACAAACGAGCAACAACTGAAGACAGCTGCAGTAAAGGCCTGGCAAAGCATCACAAAGGAGGAAACCCAGCGTTTGGTGATGTCCATGGGTTCCAGACTTCAGGCAGTCATTGCCTGCAAAGGATTCTCAACAAAATATTGAAAAGTAACATTTTTTTTTCCCACTGTGGAGATGTGAAAAGACGAGGCAGAGTTTATCTCACGAGTCAGGTTTATTCACATCATCCAACATCAGCAAAGTAGAAAGAGAAAGAACACTGAAACATCCGTCCTTTATATACTAGGACTCTCCCAGTTCACAGTCACATTGCATTTCCATCACAAGTAACAAAGCATTTACTCTTTGATCCCATAACCTCCTTTTCATAGTCTTCGGCACCACCGGAAATCACCCAAGGCCATCTCTTGCATACCAAAGGCTAAACTTTCCCATCCTCCTGTTATCTCCAAGGAGACTCAGTCCTTTGTTCTAATCTGAGATGTGAGGCCTAAAGTGATACATATGTGTCCCACATGACCCCCCCCCCCAAACATCTAAGATGGAACAACAGAATAACAGTCTGCATGTCATGATAAAATCATTACACATTAACCCACATGCTGCTTGGGCCTCAGCCTCCTCCCGTATCTGCTGTAAGCGGGCTTCACCACTCCTGCGGCGCCATCATACGGAGGGGCTGCTGTCTGGGGGTGAAAACTGTTTGTCAGTCGCTGTGGGTGTTCCGGGGAATTTGTTCGAGGGGGTCTGCCGCGCCGAGGAACCCTGGCCAACAGCACATCCTCATCCGCCACAACAAAGGTGGGTTTGAGCCTGTTAATGCCAATCTTTTCCTTCCTGCCCCCCAAATCTAACAAAAAATGCTTGTCCCCCGTTTCCAGCACTCTAAATGGTCCATCATAAGGTGGCCGCAGCGGTGGGCGATGAGCATCGTGTCTGACAAAAACAAACTCCGCGTTTTTCAAAGTCTTAGGAACAAAAACGTGCGGAAAACTGTGGTGAACGGGGCCAGGCAGCGTGCCCGATTCAGTGCCACACTGCAACAGCTGAGACGGGGAGCTATCTGGCGCAGGATTATCTGGGAGAAACTCCCCAGGCAGCCGAAATGGCTGCGCAAAAACTAGCTCAGCCGGGGAGGCTTCTAAGTCCTCTTTAGGTGCAGAACGCAACCCCAATAAAACCCACGGTAGCCTGTCCACCCAATTTGCATCCGTCAGTGACGCCCTGAGGGCCGCTTTCAATGACCTATGAAAACGCTTGCATAACCCATTAGCCTATGGATTGTACGCGGTTGTGCGGTGAATTGTGACACCCAGGCTGCGGGCCATTGTTGACCAAAGTTCGGAAACAAATTGAGGGCCTCTGTCAGACGTAATGTCTGACGGGACTCCAAAACGCGCCACCCACGCAGTTAAAAACGCGCGCGCCACCTCCTCGGCTGTGGTTGACGCCAGTGGAACTACTTCCGGCCAGCACGTGGTGCGGTCTACCATTGTCAGAAGGTGTGCGCACCCCTGTGATGGCGGGATGGGGCCTACGAGGTCCACGTGAACATGATCAAACCTCTTAGCCGGAATGTGAAACGGCTCCAAAGGAGCTCTCGTGTGTTTGTGTACCTTGGCTCGTTGACACGCCATGCAGGCTGCTGCCCACTCCTTAACTTGTTTGCGCAGGCTCGGCCATACAAATTTCTCTCCTACCATTTTGACCGATGCGCGCACTCCTGGATGAGCCAGGGAATGAATTGAGTCAAAAACGCGGCGGCGCCACGCGGCCAGTACCTCAGGACGCGGTCGTCCAGTGGAGACGTCGCAGATTAGGGGGGGCATACCGTCTTGCAGCACCCTGTTCTCCAGCCTTAACCCTGCTGGTCCAGACTGGAGCGCGCGCACGTCCGCGTCGCTAACCTGATCCGCGACCATGGCTGCATAATCTATCCCTACGCGGACTGAGGCCGCGCGCACTTCCGCGTCGCTAGCCTGATCCGCGGCCATGGCTGTGTAATCTATCCCTACGCGGACTGGGGCCGCCACGGCGCGCGAGAGGCAGTCTGCCACTACATTAAGTTTACCCGCCACATGCTGAATATCGGTAGTAAACTCTGAGATCGCGGCCAGCTGCCTCTGCTGCCGGCCTGACCACGGTTCTGAAACCTTGGCCATCGGGAAGGTCAGCGGCTTGTGGTCAACGAATGCGGTGAAACGGCGTCCTTCCAGCCAGAGCTGGAAGTGGCGAATGGCCAAATGGAGAGCTAACAACTCCCTGTCAAATGCGCTGTATTTACGTTCACTATCGCGCAAAGTCCTGTTGAAAAAGGCGAGCGGCTGCCAAGCTCCGGCTACGTGCTGCTCCACGACCGCCCCTATAGCCACATCTGACGCTTCAGTAGTGAGCGCTATGCGGGCCGTTGGGTCCGGATGCGCCAACAACGCAGCATTGGCCAGGGCTGCCTTGACTTCCGAGAACGCTCGCTCTCGCTCCGGGGACCATTCGATTTTATTCGTGGGTTTTTGTTTTTTGAGTGCAGCATACAGTGGTTGCATGAGCTGCGCTGCGCGGGGTAGGAAACGATTATAAAAATTCACCATTCCCAAAAACTCCTGTAACGCCCTGACCGTTTGTGGCTGGGGAAAATTTATTACCACGCGCACTTTGTCAGGCAGCGGAACCGCTCCTTCTGGAGAGACACGATGCCCCAAAAAGTCAATCTGCGCCACTCCAAACTGACACTTCGCTGGGTTGATTATTAAACCGTGCTGTCCCAACCTCTGGAAAACTGCCGTGAGGTGGTTTTCGTGTTCGTCTTCGGACGCGCTGGCTACTAAGATGTCATCCAGGTAGACGAATACGAAAGGGAGATCGCGCAACACCGTGTCCATCACGCGTTGGAACGTCTGCGCATCGCCTTTAAGCCCAAATGGCATGCGCAAAAACTCGAATAGACCAAATGGAGTTACTACCGCTGTTTTGGGTAAGTCCTCAGCACGCACTGGGACTTGGTGGTAACCGCAGACCAAGTCTATTTTAGAAAAAATGTGCGCCCCTGCCAAATGAACGGAAAAATCTTGGATATGTGGGATTGGGTAGCGGTCGTGCGCTGTAGCGTTGTTTAACCTGCGGAAATCCCCGCGACGTCGCCATGAGCCGTCAGCTTTCGGGACCATGTGAAGCGGGAAAGCCCATGGGCTGTTAGAACGCCTGATAATGCCCAACCTTTCCAGGTTGGCAAACTCCTCGCGCGCTATGGTCAGTTTAGCTGCATCCAAGTGCCGAGCTTTTGCAAAAACGGGCGGGCTGGTGGTAGTAATAAAATGTTCCACCCCGTGTTTAGCGATGGCTGCTGAAAATGTGGGAACCTTGAGTGCTGGGAACTGAGTAAGCAGTGTGTGGAACTTACCGCTTGCAGCTGTGACGTTGGCTTGTGCTGTTGGCGGGGCCACTCGGGCTGTACAGGGAATAGAATAGAAAGAAAGTGCATTAACCAGGCACCTGTTAGCGAGATCAACCAACAAACCATGTGAACACAGAAAATCAGCCCCTAACATATTGAAATTCACTGCTGCTCTGACAAAAGTCCACTCGAATGTACGGCCGTGTAAAGACAGAAGCAGAGTCCTCTCACCAAAGGTCTTAATCTGCGAGCTATTCGCTGCTGTCACGCCGGGACCTCCGGAAACTGCCAACCGGTCAGCGGAGGAAGGTGTGATGAAACTCAACTGGGAGCCTGTGTCCACGAGGAAATGCCTCCCCGAGCGTGCATCCTTCAAGTAGAGCAGATTGTTCTCCTCCCTGAGGGTCGCAGCTGCTACCGACCCCCGGTCTTGGCGTTTCCCGAGCGCTTGAACTGGCACGGTGGTATACATTTGCGTGCCTTCTCTGCAAAGCGGCGATGGTAGAAACAGAGTGTGTCTCCTCCGTGATCCTTGGCCCCCGCCGCCGCCGCTGTCGGTGATTCTGCTACCGCCGTCTCTGGCCCCCCGCCATCTCCGGCCGCCGCACCGAACTCTGTCGCTGCTGCGGTGGCCGCGCGCTGTTTGCTGGCGTTGAGAATCCGATGCGCCTCCTGGGCCAGTGCGCGGAAGTCCCGCTGGGCCAACAACAGCGAGCTGGCCAGGGTCGCTCTTGTGGCCGACGGTAGGGTCCTGAGGAAAATGTGGGTGAAGATGAAGCCGTCGTCGTCTGAGCCCCTCAACCTCAGCATGTTCTCCATCAGATCAATGGGCGTGCCATCTCCCAAGTCGTTCAGAGCCAGGAGCCTCTCTGCTCTCTCCTCGACAGAGAGTGAAACGCTGGATAAGCGCAGCCTTCAACCCGCCATATTTGTCGTTGGCCGGTAGCCGCTCCAATATGCTCTCCACATGCCGAGCCGTGCGGTTGTCGAGCTTTGCAATCACATGGTAGAATTTCATGTCATCTACCGTTATCCCCCGGAGGGGGAACTGTGCTTTGACCAAGTGGAACCAGGAGCGCGGGTTGTCTTGCCAAAAGTCCGGTAGCTGGATGGTAGCGGCATACGCTTGGCTGGGAGCTCCTGACTCGGCTGGCCCGGGGGACCTTATTTCGTCCATGATACGTCTTAGGGTCACCAGTGTGGAGATGTGAAAAAGACGAGGCAGAGTTTATCTCACGAGTCAGGTTTATTCACATCATCCAACATCAGCAAAGTAGAAAGAGAAAGAACACTGAAACATCCGTCCTTTATATACCAGGACTCTCCCAGTTCACAGTCACTTTGCATTTCCATCACCAGTAACAATGACATTGCATTTCAATCACAAGTAACAATGCATTTGCTCTTTGATCCCATAACCTCCTTTTCATAGTCTTCGGCACCCCCGGAAATCCCCCAAGGCCATCTCTTGCATACCAAAGGCTAAACTTTCCCATCCTCCTGTTATCTCCAAGGAGACTCAGTTCTTTGTTCTAATCGGAGATGTGAGGCCTAAAGTGATACATATGTGTCCCACACCACAATATTTTTTATTGAACCTTTTTTTATACAAACATGGCACAAACAATCAAACACTAACACTAAAGTAATTTAAAAAATTTAAAAAAATATATATATATATAAAAAAACACTAACTACAAAAAAAATAGTACTAAAAACACCAACAACCACTAACAAAGGCAAGCCATCAACAATGCTCCTCTGTTTAGTCTAGGTAATCTATTACATAAGTATACATATTATACATTCACCAATTTGGAATTTGCAAGGTCCACATTAGGGATGGGCATAATTTACCGATTAACCGATAATTGATCATTAAGAATTTCACCGAGGAAGTTCATTTTCGTCGACAAACCGTTTTTTTTTTTTTTTTTAAACAATCCGAGGTTATTAAGGCCTAGTGCACGGCCGTCCTCAAACAATGCAATGGCAAAATTTGGGCACCAGGGGGCAACATTACACCATCGCCGTACCCTGGCGTGCCTCCGTTGATACATGCGGGCTTCCGTAGGGCGATCGCCAAATCATGAGGCGGTTACGGCAAAGTGTTGCGTGGGACCATTTCAATTTAAAAAATGACCAGGTGTACTGCAATCACTGCAATGCAGCATACAAATATACCTCATCGACAGGGTCCATGGAACACCCTTATTACGCGAAGAAACCGCCAACAGTGGTTGCGCGCTGAGTAATGGCGGTCGTGAAGATTTTTTTTTTTTTTTTTCAGAAACTTTATTGAGAAGGTCATGACGATTCGGTGTACACACGTCGAGGGAAGCTGCAGGAGGCGGCGTAGTGCCTCGACGGGAAGACTATTTCGCACAAAATGGCACAAGAGAACAGCAAAAAGTTCCACGCGGCTAGACTAAGCAATACGAGCGATAGAGCAATGAATGCGGTCTTCGTTTGTTGGGTGGCCGCTCGGCAGGGAGAGAGAGCTGGGTAAAACGTCTCGGCCAATCAGCTTGCGGGGTGAAACGTCTCGGCCAATCAGCTTGCGAGATTCCCGAGCCGAGCAAACACGAGAACAGAGAGAGAGAGATTTGAGAGAGAGAGGTAGATTTGAGTTGTGCGGCTCTCCGTGCCCTCCGTGCTGATACCTGATGTTCTAATGTAGTCTACCTACCTAAAAATGTTAATGATTAACCGATTATTAATCATTAATTCTCCCGGCGATCGGTGAAGAAAATTTCACCGAATGCCCATCCCTAGTCCACACACATCATTCACCTTCTTCAGAAGTTATGTTTAATTTCTTTACATAATCAATAAAAGGTCTCCATATATTCTCAAACACAGTTTCCTTTGATTTCAGTATGTATGTTATTCTTTCTAGTGGAAGGTTTGTTAACATCTGTCTTAACCACTAAGTCACATCTGGTCTATGAGTCTTTTTCCACAGTAGTGCAATACATTTTTTGGCATTAAGCAAAATGAGGTCTATGAATGCTCTTTCACTCTTATTAAAGTTATGCTTTTCTGGATACAGACCCAACAAAAACAGTTTAGGGTTCAATGTGAATTGTTTTGAAATTATTTTTTTCAATTGTTACCCTCACCTCTTCCCAAAACATTCTGATTTTTCTACATTCCCATAAACAGTGAAATAGGGTTCCTTTACTTTCCATACATTTTGTGCATGTATCTGGTATGCTTTTGTTATATCCATTTAACTCCACTGGTGTAACATACATCCGCATTAACCATTTAAAATGTATCAATTTAAGATGTACATTTATTGATTTGGTTTGAGCTTCTGCACAAGCCAATTCCCATTGTTCCTCTGAAATTTCAATTTGCAGGTCTTCTTTCCAATAATTCAGTCTTCTGTGAGTTTTCACTTGAGGATAGTGTCAATGAGTTATAAAACTCTGAAACAATACCCTTTCTCTTACTATCTTTCGTCAAAATTTTTTCCAAGGATGAATAAGTAGGTCGGGTGAGAGCATTATTTTGATTTGATCGAATAAAATTCCTAAGCTGAAGATATTTTAAAAAATGTGTTCTATTAAGATTGAATTTAATCCTCAGTTCTTCAAAAGACATTATGTTATCTGAACGTGACAAATATAAGTCTTGAATCTTTTGAATCCCTTTTAAATTCCATACTTTAAATACAGCATCCGCTCTCCCTGGTGTAAAATAGTGTAACGTCGGGGACATTTTAAGGGAGCCAGGGATTTCCCAGCATGCTTTGCCAGTTTGAAACGTTACTGTGTGTGTTAAATGTGTTATTTCTGAGTTATACTGCTGTGTCATTATAACTGCATTATAATGACCCAGCAGTGTTTAGCAGGATTAGGGCAAGATGTACCATGTGTGTGTAACCATGATTCAAACGGAGGTCTGGGGGAATGACCTCCACTCCTCTGTGTGCTGAGAAGCAGGTTGGGGGTCGGGGTGTGTAAAATAAATCAGGTTGATCACAGCCATCTGCTCCATTGTCTTTGTGTGAACCCTTGCAAACGTCACACTGGTGTCAGGAGTGGGATATGGAGCAAGATGAGGATCCAGGCGGAGGTACAGCGGCCGGAGCGATTCATCGCTCAGCCGGGAACGGAGTGTAGAGCTGAGACGCCGGCCCCTGGAGAGCTTCGCCGCGATGGACGGAGCAGAGCAAACCAGCCCCGTTTCCCGCCCTTTTCAGGGCAGGACGGGCTGGCGATTCCAGAGCGATTAGGAGCGGCAGTCGACCGGGAGATGACCGTCCCATCCATCCAGCAGCGGGCCAAGATTCCCCGCTACAACGGCGAGAACCTGTTGGATGACCGCCTGGCCCAGGTCGAGTTGGCTGCCGCGCTGATCATCAGAGGAAACCACCGTGCTGAGAGCGAGTGGAGGAGGAGCTACGGCAGATCACAGCAGCGCGTGCATGAAAGAAACAGCCGTGGCGAAGCGAGGAAGGACGGCTTCCGCTGCACAGAGCCAGGGTACATGGCATGGTACTGCCCCGCACACAGCGCACGACAAACTGGCCCCTCGCCGACGTTAAATTAGAGCGAGGTGGCATGGACGGGGAAAAAGCCGCCTCCTGCAGATGCTTCCCCCGGCAGGTGACGTCACAGAGGCCTTTGGAGCGCAGCAGCAGTGGAGCGAGCAGGACAGATCCGGTCTTTTCTCGGGATCGGCAGGGGCTGGACGCCTGGACGCGGGCCAGCGGCCGACTGGGAGGTCCTGGCAGCGGTGGGAGTCATGGGACTCCCGCTGTCAGAGGAGGAACTGTGCGTGTCCTACCGCCACCCGATGCTTTTCCTTTCGGTGACGTCACGGAGGCCCTCGGCGCAGGAGCGACGCAGCGGAGCGAGCAGGACGAAGATGCGGCCACTTTCCAGGCGCGGCAAGGGCTGGACGCATGGACGCGGGCCAGCGGCCGCCTGGGAGAACTGGCAGCGGTGGGAGTCGGCCGGAGCGGGCCTGGGACTCCCGCTGCCAGGGAAGGGACTGTGCGTGGTCCTACAGAGGCTGTCAGATGTGTCCATCCGCCCGCTGATGGCCAAACCGGAACCCTACCCCAACCAGATGCTCTGACCGAGACTCAGATGGCCCGTGCATGCCGCCCTGGCACCGGGCTGACTCGCGTTGGATTTCTGAAAGTGGACTTTGAATTTTCTGGGGACAGAAACCAGTCCAGGGGGGGGGCAGTGTAACGTCGGGGCCATTTTAAGGGAGCCAGGGATTTCCCAGCATGCTTTGCCAGTTTGAAACGTTACTGTGTGTGTTAAATGTGTTATTTCTGAGTTATACTGCTGTGTCATTATAACTGCATTATAATGACCCAGCAGTGTTTAGCAGGATTAGGGCAAGATGTATCATGTGTGTGTAACCATGATTCAAACGGAGGTCTGGGGGAATGACCTCCACTCCTCTGTGTGCTGAGAAGCAGGTTGGGGGTCGGGGTGTGTGTAAAATAAATCAGGTTGATCACAGCCATCTGCTCCATTGTCTTTGTGTGAACCCTTGCAAACGTCACAATATCGATTGCCCCATATTGGGCTAAATTGTGACAGTAAGTGTGGTTCTTTTAAATATTTTTTGGTTTCACACCATATTTTGATCATATGCTTTACAATTGGATTTTTAACTTGTTTCTGTAATTTTTTAGCCGAGTCTGAGTATATGAATAAGGGAAGAGGTAAAGGTAAATTGTACAGTATGATTCCATTTCAGTCCAGTGAGGGAGATCATTTGATGAAAAATAATATGTCATAGACCTCAGTTGTGCTGACCAGTAATACAACATAAAGTTTGGACATTTCAGACCTCCACGATCAAATGGTAAATATAGTAAGGACAGACGTAATCTAGCCTTCCTATTGTTCCATATAAATTCCACTAACTTTTTTTTAATTCTTGAGAATAGATCTGAAGGTGGTGGTAAAGAAATGTATTGAAATAAAGTATTTTGGGTAAGATATTACTTTTAAGTATATTAATTCTCCCGATCATCGACATTGGTAGTGACATCCACCTCTGAAGTAACTCATTAATATCTGTCATTAAGGCTTCATAGTTGGCACTGGTGACTGATTCTAGCTTAGGCAAAATTTGAATTCCTAAATATTTAAACTGATTTACAACATTGAATTGATTTGCCTCAGGCGCTGGGTGATTTCTCTGGGTCTCATTTAGCATTAATATTGAAGATTTAGTTTTATTTATTTCTTGGGCAGCACGGTGGCGCAGTGGTTAGCACAGTGGCAGCACAGCAAGAAGGTCATGGGATCAATTCCACCCTTGACCATCATGGGTTCGATCCCACCCCCAGACCATCGGTGACCCTTCTGTGTGGAGTTTGCATGTTCTCCCTGTGTCTGCATGGGTTTACTCCGGGCACTCCGGTTTCCTCCCACATGCCAAAAACATGCAAGTTAGGTTAATTGGCATCAAACTGGGGATTCTAAATTGTCCTTAGGTATGGATGTGAGAGTGAATGGTTGTCTGTCTCTCTGTGTTGGCCCTGCGATGGACTGGCGATCTGTCCAGGGTGTACCCTGCCTCTCGCCCAAAGATGCTGGGATAGGCTCCAGCCCCCCCCGCGACCCAAAAGGATTAAGCGGTAGAAGATGGATGGATGGATGGATGGATGGATGGATAGTTTTATTTATTTTATATCCTGATATTTCCCCAAAGTTCTTTATTAAATTTCTTAACAAGACAACAACAACTTTATTAAGTTCTTAACAAGGTCGGAATTGATTTTTTAAAATTCGACAAACAAAATTATGTCATCGGCATACAGGGAGATTTTATGTTCTGTTGGTCCTACTTTAATTCCATATATTTGTGGATGTAAACGTACTGCCATCGCTAAAGGTTCAATTGCCATAGTAAGCAATAAAGGTGAAAGTGGACAGCCTTGTCGACATCCTCTATTGATTTTTATTGATTTTGAGATATTGCTGTTTGTTAGGATTTCTGCTGTAGCATTATTGTATATTATCTGAACCCATTTTATGAAATTATTTCCAAGTCCAAACCTTTGTAGGACTTCAAAAAGATAGGGCCATTCGACTCTATCAAAGGCCTTTTCAGCGTCCAATGATAGGAGAGCTGTATCAGGTGCTTTTTTATTGGAATAAATAATATTAAATAGTCTTCTTACATTATGGAAGCCTTGTCTTCCCATTATAAAGCCATTCTGATCTCGGTTAATAATATTTGGTAATATTTCTTGTAGTCGTCTTGCTAAAATTTTACAGATTATCTTAAGGTCAGCATTTAATAGGCTTATTGGTCTCATGTTTTCACATTTATTAGAGGGTTTACCTGGTTTTGGCAACAGTATAATTAAGGCATTATTCATGTATGATGGTAAATTACTATTTTGAAATGCTTCTAAAACCATTTCCAAAAGTGGTTTTATTAATTTATTCTTAAATTTTTTATAGGTCAACTGTAAGACCATCTGGTCCTGCTCTTTTCCCTGATTTCATATTATCAATGGCTAGCCCAACTTCTTCTTGACTAATTTTAGACTCCAGTATCTCCCTGTTTTCATTTGGAATACACGGTATAGATAATCCATCCAAAAACCCATTTAGTTTTGTTAATTCAGTTTCATTTTTTGTATCATATAGTTTTTCAGAATAATCTCTAAAGGCACTATTAATTTCTAAAGGATCTACAACTGCCTGTCCGTTACTTATAATACTGGTAATTGGCGTTTTAAATTCTAATTGTTTAATCTATCATGCCAATAATTTTCCTGATATTTTACCTTGTTCATAAAAAGTTTGCTTCAATCTTAGAAGACTCGAGGCAGCTCTATTCGCTGATTTTTTGTCATATTCAGCCCTCAGAATCAGTAATTCGTTCTCTAACTGTGGGTTACTTCCTGCATACACTTTTTCTTGATGAATTTTTATTTTACGTTCCAATTGGACTCTCTCCTCTCGAGTCTTCTTAGATTTTGAACTGGTATAACTAATAATATGCCCCCTTATAAAAGCTTTGAAAGCTTCCCACTTTATACATGCTGATGTTTGTGTAGTATTGATATCAAAGAACTCATCTGTTTTTCTATGTACTTAACAAATTCCTCATCCTGAAGCCATTTATGCTGAAAATGCCACCTACCTGGATCCTTTGTCAATTTCTTATCTACATATATTAGACAGCAGGGTGCATGATCAGAGATCACAATGTTATCATAGTAACAGTTTTGAATCTTGGACTTTAATTCTGTAGAGATCAAAAAGTAGTCAATACATGAGAATGTCTTATAGGTATCAGAATAACAAGAATAGGCTTTGACTTGTGGTTTCATTTCTCTCCATATATCTAGCAATCTCAATTCTTTCATAAAATGATTAATGGTCATCCTGCATCCACTGTGCAGGATGTGCAGTCCAGTCCTGTTGATCTACACTACCGTTCAAAAGTTTGGGGTCACTTAGAAATTTCCTTATTTTTGAAAGAAAAGCACTTTTTTTCAATGAAAATAACTTTAAACTCATCAGAAATACACTCTATACATTGCTAATGTGTTAAATGACTATTATAGTTGCAAATGTCTGGTTTTTGGTGCAATATCTACATAGGTGTCGTCATCGGCCTCCGTCGGTCTATGATGACCATGGAAGAGAATCCTAAACGTCTACTCTGCTGGAACAGCACCGCCTGTGGCTGAACAGGCCGATGCACGAATGGCAGTCCCTGTCACACAGGTCGCACTTGTGGGTGGTCTCTGTGCTGCTGGGTCTGTGGCGGTTCTTCCTGCGGGTCCTTTTTTCACCTGCTGCAGCAGTCAGTCTCTCTTCACCCGCCTTGAGCTGTCTGGTCAGGGTGCCTCTCCATTTGGAGCGGTCCAATGCAAGGTCCTCCCAGCGCTCTGCGTTGATCTCCAGGGCTTTCATGTCTCTCTTGCAGACGTCTCTAAAGCGCAGCTGTGGGCGGCCAACGTCTCTCCTGCCAGTTGCCAGCTCTCCGTAGAGGACGTCTTTTGGGATTCTGCCATCCTCCATACGGTGAACGTGGCCTAGCCAGCGGAGCCTGCGCTGCCCGAGTAGAGTGAACATGGAGGGAAGGCCGGCGCGGGACAGAACTTCTGTGTTGGGCACTTTGTCCTGCCAGGATATGTCCAGGATGTGGCGAATGCAGCGCAAGTGGAAGGAGTTCAGTCTCTTTTCCTGCCGGGCGTATGTTGTCCACGTCTCACTCCCATAGAACAGTGTGCTGATGACGCAGGCGTTGTACACTGCCATCTTCGTCTTGACAGAGAGTTTGGGATTCTCCCACACTCGTGTGGTGAGGCGAGCGAGTGTGAAGGCTGATTTTCCAATCCTCTTGTTGATCTCTGTATCAAGGGAGAGGTTGTTGCTGATCGTGGACCCCAGGTACGTGAGCTGATTCACGACCTCCGGCTCGTAGTCGTCGATGGTGATGGTTGGTGGTGCTTCCGTGCCTTGCGCCAAGACGTTAGTCTTCTTCAGGCTGATGCTAAGCCCGAAGTCCTTGCACGCCTGGGAGAAGCGGTCCATCAGGGTCTGAAGCTCCTGCTGTGTGTGGGTTGCGACTGCAGCGTCGTCTGCGAACAGCATGTCTCTGATTAGAGCCTCGCGTACTTTGGTTCTGGCTTTCAGGCGGGTGAGGTTGAAAAGCCTGCCGTCAGATCTTGTGTGCAGGTAGATTCCCTCTATTGCTATGCTGAAGGCATGCCTCAGGAGCATAGCAAAGAAAATCCCAAAGAGGGTTGGCGCAAGTACACAGCCCTGTTTCACTCTGCTGCGTATGTTGAATGGCTCTGAGACGTTGCCATCGTGCTGCACTATCCCCTGCATGTTGGTGTGAAACGATTCGATGAGGCTTTGCAACTTTGGAGGGCATCCTATCTTTGGCAGGATCTTGAAAAGATCCATAGGTAGATACATAGGTGTATAGAGGCCCATTTCCAGCAACTATCACTCCGGTGTTCTAATGGTGCAATGCGTTTGCTCATTGCGTCAGAAGGCTAATGGATGATTAGAAAACCCTTGTGCAATCATGTTAGGTCTGCAATGCTGTAATTGCTGCAAATGGAGGATTCTTTGATGAAAGCAAAGTTTGAAGGAAAAAATTATTATTTCAAATACAAATCATTATTTCTAACACTGTCAATGTCTTGACTATATTTTCTATTCATTTTACAACTCATGGTGGTAAATAAGTGTGACTTTTCATGGAAAACACAAAATAATTGTCTGGGTGACCCCAAACTTTTGAACGGTAGTGTATCTATACTGGGATTCAATGTACAATTAAAATCCCCTGCTATTATATGTTGCCCTGTAAGTGATGATAAAGTAAGAAATAAATTAACGAAGAAGTTTTGATCATCTATATTGGGACCGTATAAGTTCACCAGATTTATATTTTCTAATAACAAAGATCCTTGGATGATTAGATATCATCCTAATTTGTCTCCAATTACATTTTTCACTTGAAATGGGACTGTTTTATGTATGAGAGTCATAACTCCCCTGGCTCGGGATGAAAATGATGAGGTGAACACATTTGCCTGCCATCTTCTCCTAATTCTTTTTACATCCTCCTCTATTAGATGAATTTCTTGTAAAAACACAATTTTTGAATCTGTCTTATTTTATTCATAACTTGTTTAAGTTTTTTTAGATTTTGTAGACCTCTGCAATTCCATAAAGTTAAATTAAGATTAACGCTTTGATCTATGATCAATAAGGAGTTTGAGATTACCTTGCAATATAAACATGCTCATACAGAGAAGCAAAAACATGGATGGTTGAACATTCATCCTACAAACTACACAAAAACAAATTCCCTTTCCCCACATTCGTGGTAATCCCCCCAAAATCAAAAAAAAATTCCGTCTCCCGTTATAGCTCGTGACTGTTCCACACCTGCGAGGATCAGTCAAACCACTCTCTCTTTCTCCTCTCAATCACCCTGACTCTACTACTTTTTTAATGACATCAACTCTCTTCTGTAGTTTTTCCAACATAACTTCAAAGTTTTATAGCAACTTTGTACATCATAGCTTTTATATATATACATATATACATATATATATATATATATATATATATATATATATATATATATATATATATACATATATATATATATATATATAATACAATCTGTATTTTGTAGACATGTTATATGTTTCAGATCAATCAGATGCCTGTACAAATGCTTAAATGTTCTACCTTTGTCATGTTCATGCTTAGCTCCCACCAGTCTCCTCTTGGATCTGCTTAATGAGCTCCTGCGCCTCTTGAGGGGTCTTGAAGATATGGGTTCTCCCTTTATATGTGACCAGCAGTCTTGCCGGATGAATCACTCCGTGACGAATCCCGTGGTTGCACAGCTCTTTACGGGCGGGGTCGAACTGTTTCCATAATTGTTAAATTCCTGTGGCCAAATCTGGGTAGAACCGCACCTGTTAAGCCTGGTATTTAATTTCTCCTTTAGCTCGCGCTGCTTTGGTGACCGTAATCTTGTCTCTGTAGCTGAGGAACTTCATAATCAGCGTCCTCGGTGGTGTCTTATCTCTCGGTGGGCCGATTCGGTGAGCGCTCTCCAAGACGACCGATGACTGCAGATCCGCGTTGTTCAGCGCTTCTGGAATCCACTTTTCCAAAAAGGAACATGAGTCTCGTCCCTCCACTCCCTCCGGGAGGCCCACCAGCCTCAAATTATTCCGTCGCGAACGGGATTCTAAGTCCAGGACGTTATCTTCCAGACGTTTATTTTTTAATTCCAATGTTTGCATCTTTGATTGTAGGCTGGTGACATCATCTTCAGCGCTTGAGATTCGGAGCTCCGCCTGCGATACTTGTTCCGTACAGTCGCTTATTTCTTTTCTCATTCCTTCTATCGCTGCTATAATCCCATCAAATTTAGACGAAAAGTCTGCTCTCATGGAGCTGATGGCAGCAAGCACTGCATTCGTCCCCTCCTCAGCAGTTACCGCTCCACCGCTGGCTCCCTCCTCCGCCATTATCTCTGGAGATTTTTCTGCTTCGTCACGAGCATGGAAGTCTGTTAGTTTGGATTGTTTTGACAAATCACTTTTTCCTCCGCCTAATTTCCCAGCCTTAGTCTTTACCATATCCCCACCTAAACGCTGGGATAGGTTTTTGGTCCAATTAAGAGAGTTTTAGCCTACTTTTTATTTTTAGGAGCAGAGCGGTGTGAAACACGTCTTCCTACGTGGCCGCCATAACAGGAAGTCGAAAACTAACATTTTACTTAGGGTTATATTTATTTGTCCAATTACTTTTGAGCCCCTGAAATGAGGAGCATTTGTATAAAAATAGCTACAATTCCTACATGTTTAATCATATATTTTTGTTCAACCCCTTGAATTGAACCTTAAAGTCTGCACTTCAATTCCGTTGTAGTTGTTTCATTTCAAATCCAATATGGTAGCATGCAGAGCCCAAATCATGAAGACTGTGTCACTGTCCAAATATTTCTGGGCCTAACTGTATATCGTGAGATGAAATTTTTGTCCTATGGCACAGCCCTGGGATATATATACAGTATAGGGCTGTCACTATAACCTCGCTACTGACAAGCTGA
Source organism: Pholidichthys leucotaenia (assembly GCA_020510985.1). Taxonomy (NCBI): domain Eukaryota; kingdom Metazoa; phylum Chordata; class Actinopteri; order Cichliformes; family Pholidichthyidae; genus Pholidichthys; species Pholidichthys leucotaenia. The sequence goes on from CM035836.1 coordinate 5,382,192, forward strand.
CCACACAGGTTTCCAAGCAATAAAAACAGCTGCAGCTGGTTTGTCCTATGGTTTTCATGTGAATGTGCACCCCCCCCTCCCCACACACACACATATAAGTTTTGTTTTTCTGTAAATCTGCAGCTCTTTGACCGGCTGTTCCTGACGTTATGACCTCAGCAGGTGATGACACCGAGTGAAGTTTATGTGTCTGTATTTTAAACAAATTATCAGCTAAAAAGGTTGGCAGATTTTTTCCGACTGCTCTCCCTCCCACCAGCTGAGGCTGTTTGTGTCTGTTCATCAGTGCAGGATATTTTCCTCTGGAATACTTGAAAACAACGGACTCCGTGTTGGAAACTCTGCAGAGGGTCTTTCTCTGCCCACAACACCGGGCAGGAAGCTCCAGCGGTCACACCTGCCCCGGCTTCACGGAGCCCCGTCACTGTAGTGTGGGTGAGCAGTTCCAGCTATTCAACTATACATTAATTTGAGGAGATTCTCCAAACTATTAATTATTTTGTTGCCACTCTTCACCAATTAACTACAACCCTTTAATTTTTAAAATGCATGCCTCCAACAACAGGCTGCTGAAAGATGAAGTTCCTCTTCACCTAAAGCTTTCTAGCTTTCTTTTTCTATAAATTATAGAGTTGACAGGTAATGTATATCGTGAGATTATATATATATAGTTATCATCAAATCAGATCACTTACTGTAAATGTTGATGTGAAACGTTGGTCATATCCCACAGTCCGAGCTTCCACCATCCACACCCTGCAGTGAAAACGTAGCAGCTTCAAGTCTGGGCTCCACCCACGTGCGTGACACACACTGCCTGCGAGGGACAAGAACAGGGAGAACCTTGTTCAACAAAATAAGATAAGATAAGATAAGATAAGCCTTTATTAGTCCCACAATGGGGAAATTCCAGGATTGCAACAGCACAGGGATAGCAACACTCAGAGCAACAATCAGAAGGCAAGAAAAAACAAGAACATCTAGTAAACATATGTACATATTACTATAAATGTATATATATAGACACACAGTGCGGAGCATTATGGTTGGTTGGTGAATGTGCAGCAGAAAGTCTAAGCTCTCTCTCCGCGGATGCGGCGGGCCAGCTTGAAGTCTTTGGGCATGATGGTGACCCTCTTGGCGAAGAACAGACCCACCAGGTGGGCCTCGCTGGTCTCCTGCAGAGCCATGACGGCGAAGCTCAGGAAGCGCAGGACGGTCTTGAAGTCCTAAGCGATCTCCCTCACCAGGCGCTGGACGGGCAGCTTACGGATGAGCAGCTCCGTGGATTTCTGGTAGCGACGGATCTCTCTCAGAGCCACGGGCCTGTGACGGCGAGGCCTCTTCACTCTGCCGGTAGCCGGAGCGCCTCTCCGAGCAGCCCTGGCGGCTAGCTGTCTCCTGGGGGGCTTCTTCCTCCAGTAGATTTTACGGGTGGTCTGCTTGGTTCTTGCCATCGCTCTTTATTATTCTGTCTTATATTTCTTGCACGCCGCCTAAACTCCAGCCCGGCACCCGCGTCGTTTTCGCTACAGCTCCCGGTATGTCGAGTTTCCCATTAGCACCGGGCAGCGGCCAAGTGCTAGCTAGCACCAGCTCCTCCCCGCTGTAACATCTCCCGCTGCAAACAGTGGCTCCGTCCGCCGACCCGGGAGACCCCCGGGGCGATCCGTGCGTCTGTGATATATATACAGAGTGAAAGGTGTAGAAAGAAGAAGGAAGATAAAAAAAAAGGCTGTTGCAACGGGCAGCCGACTCGTGTGGCGCCACCGGTCCGGCGGAAATACAATACAAAAATACAATCAATACAATAAAATATATGATACAACAGTTAGTTCTGACCGAGCGATCTGATTGGACAACAGGGATTCCAGGAGTTCTTATAATCCCAGATAACTGCACTCCAGTTCCACTGGATATGGATCACTCCACTTCAAAGGTCTTCTAGGAACCGTTAATTAGTTCCCGTTATTTACTGTCGACTCCTGGTTGGACCTTGAAGGCAACATTAATGGAATACGGCAAAACGATGGACATTTCTCTGAATAAAACATTTGAGTTAAATTATTAATAGTCAACAGAAGAGGAGAAGGAGGAGAGAGGAAGAAGCCAGGCTGTTTCCATGGAAACCTCCCGGTGTGCAAGAATTTCATCAGCTGACCTGGACAATGTGGAGAAAAGCAAAAACGAGGATAATACGGTAAAACCACAATATTTTTGTGGTGATGGACTCTTTGTTTCATCTGAAAATGGCAAGAAAGGCAAGTGAAGTGTGCCGAAGAAATTGCTAGCATGCTAACTACGAGCCATCAACTAGCTACTGGTGTAATGGCCACGTTTTGATCTCCCATCTTTCATGGTACGTCCGCTACATGGAGGACATTAGACGTATCACAGCCGCAGTTACTACAATCACGATAACGTAACTTCCTCTCGTGTAATATTGCTTCAATCTAAGTACGTCTGTGCTGACCGCCATGACACTCAAGCACGGAACAAGGCAAACGGCACCAGTGAGAGTCCAACCAAGGTACCCGGTCAAGTCCCCCCCAGAACCAACTCGCCCCAGCCAGTTACAGCCGCCCCATAACCAGCTCGCTCCATGGCCAACTCACCCCACAACAAACTCACCCTGGTGGGCGTCTGACAAACACCAGTGTATCCAACACAGAACATGCGGGGAGAAGCAGCGGCCCGACACCACCTGGCTCAAAGGCACGCTAACTGATGGAGATAAAAAAGGTTTTTCTTCAATAAAGTGAAAAACCAAGATGATGCAAGTGTGACGTCTGTGAAACGTAGACCAATGATGAGGCGAGTGGTGAACTACACAGGACTTGATTATATGATCACAGTACCCAGACAGACACTCCCGCTAGGCAGAGAGGTGGTCAAGACACCGCCCCTCTACTGCACAGCCCTCTGACACCCTGGGAGACGTCAACACCCGTCTAACACCATAACATGTCCCACCAACAACACTGCAGCATGGAGTGTGGTTTTGCCAGGAGGTGCAGCCAACAGCAAAGTGTGATCATGGAAAACAGCTGAGCTCTGGCTTCCAGCCATCAGCTGATTTGATCCACTTTCTCCGGTGTTCGCCAGTCACGCTTTAATTTCAAAGAAATTAAAAGTTTGGTTAAAATAGATGAGTTGAAAATATATATTTTTATTAAAACTGTAACAGTGAAAAAACCTCTCCTCCCTTGCAGAAAAAAATTCCGGTCAGATATTCAGAGATTTCAACAAGCAACAGAAAATGAAGCTGCTGAGGCTGCGTGTCCACCAAACGCATTTCTTCTGCTGTGGGTGACTATTTTCTATTCATTGTCTATGTAGTCCAGCGTCTACAGCGCTGAAATGCTCTCTGCGGTGCCGCTTTTTGTCGTGGTGCTCAGTAGTGGTGGGCGGATCGATCCAACTATGGATAACATCAATACCAACGTTGGTGGTGATATTGATCAATACCAGTGTAACCAGGTCAATACTCTGTGTCTGTGCTACTGCTCCCGTCACAGCACAGAGCAGCCACACTTTGCTCCTCTTCTTCTGCTGCTGCTTTTACCTGCTCCTCCTCCTCCGTCTGGACCATCACGTGACTCAGCAGCGCCAGGTAAACAAGCTGGAAGCAGCGGCCGGCAGCGCGCACACAGCACAGAGATGGAGCAGAAGAATGGCGCAGAGGAGACAACAGCAAGCTGCACATTTGTAGAAAGGCTGTGAAACACAGTGGAAATGCAACTAATTTATACACGCAGATGAAAAATCCTCCAAGAGACAATGTCGAGCTCCAGACACGGAGAGAGGAGGAGAGAAAGCCCTTGGCCCCGACAGACCCAGACCCCTGACTCAGAGGCAGAGATCACTGGCAGAGAGAGATTAGTGGTGGAAGCAAGATTTTAGTCATCTTCAGCATTAGTTAGTGTTCATTTCAGAGATGAAAAACTGTCAACTTTTCAGACTGCAGCTGAGCTCGTCAATATCAGACCCTTCCAAGCAGCCAATCAGAATAAGGAAGGGCGGGACATAGGACACCGGTACGACTCCTGTTTTCTGTCTCATTATACTTTGCATCCAGAGCTGCTACCAATGCTAGAATACGGTTCTTGTCCATTGATGTTTAGAGAGTGCTATTAAAAACCAAGTAGAAAGTCTGACCACAGGAAAAAAGTGCTGAGCTGTGAGTGAAAAGCTGTAGCTGGGATACAGGGCACAGAATTTTTTTTTTTTTTTTTCCAGAGCGCAGTGCACAAGCGCTGAAGAAAAGCTGCTCAGGCCGGTTGGGAGACAAAAACCCATTTGGTGGACCAGCAGTAGACTGGTTGGCTGTGCAGCACCACAGGCCGTCACTTGATGGGGCGAGTTTGGGGAGAGATTGTTGTGGGGCGAGTTGGCCATAGAGCGAGCTGGTTATGGGGAGGCTGTAACTGGCTGGGCGAGTTGGTTATGGGGGGACTTGACGGTAAACCCCAACCAAAGCAGCCATAAATCAGCCTTTAGATCAGGCGTGCCCAGTCATGTGCCATGGAGGGCCAAGACCCTGCAGGTTCTCTCTTCTAACCAGTCTCTTCAGCAGGTGTTTTCACTGACCAGCATCAGTGGGAAGAAGTTCAGTGAAATCTGCTGCTGAAGACGCTGGTTGGAGGGAAAACCTGCAGGGTCTTGGCCCTCCATGGCACATGACTGGACCCCTGCTTTAGATGCAGCCTAGCCGACCTGTGAGTGTTCTGACCTCCTGGGCCGCGGTCTTCCAGGCTGCACCACCTCAACTGACACACATGCGCGTGCTCACCGCAAACTCGCACCCCAGATCACGTGCTGAACCACAGAGCTAATGTCCAAAACAGCTGGACAGCTGAAACGGTCCTCCAGACCACAGCGGCTAAGCTAGTGAAGCTAGCTGGGTTTAGCTTGCTTCACCGTTCTTTTAAATCCTCTTTGAAAGCAGAAACGGAACCAGAACCTTCTCCGGGTCAGCTTCGTTGTCTCTCACAAATATTCCTCACATCTGTTGGTGACCAACAAAAGTCTTTTGAACAGTTTTACCAGAAAGTCTCGGTTCAGGCCTCAAAGCTCCTCTGGTCTCGTCGCCAGCTTGAATGGAGGAACGCATACGTCAAAATGACGTCACATTAATGACGTAAATCCACGCACAGAAAAAATTGTCTTTTGTTTTACGTTTTTCTAGAACCATTTAACACCGCAGTATTAAGTCAAAATGAACTTATTACAGAAAAATAGAGCGTGCTGTAAATAAGAGGTTTTTTAAAAAAAAATATCGATCACGTGACCGGATGTTGCCGCGGTTAGCTTTTTTTAATATTTCAGCTTTATTTATATTCAAGAAAACAAACAAGAACAGAGAAATAGAAGAAGAAGCAACTTTATTGTCATTCAGTCCATCCAGCTGTTGTGTGTGAGAATGTGTGTGTATGTGAAGCCGTGCCCACCCACAGGGTGACGTCAGGCGGCCACGGCCCACTCTGTATCTAAACCTCAAGTTCAGTAATAAAGTTGAGTTGTTGGCTGCATGTAGAAGACTCCTGTCCGCTCCTGATTTACACACAGAACAACAGCCAATCATGTACAGTAGAACAAAATGACGTTTCTCTGATCTACAATGTTCCTCACAGCTAGAATCAGAGGAGCCGCTGCCATGCAAGGCGCCGCCACAAACAACTTTTTCCTTCCCTCGTTCTAGACCAACATGAGAGAGAATAAGGGAAAAAAGAAAAAGCAAACCCAAAAAACTAACAAAAACATACAATAAATTTGGGTATTCATAGAAAGTCACAGTGTACAAGGATATCACAACTGAAATTTACACATTTTAGTAGAAAAGTCAATTCATTTTTTCAAGATTTTTTAACAATATGTAAAGTTTTTGCTGCTTTTTTGTTTGAGATTTTCTTCTACTTCTTTTAGATTTGATTGGCGGTTGGCAACCAGCTCACAGGTGCATTACCGCCACGAACTTCACTCTATATCATCACTGTGATTTTGTTATGTAATGCATTATATCAAACAATTATATCTATGGTGACAAATGACTTGTCTTCATGCAGCCTCTTCCACAACTCACAAACCAGCATTTCCAGCCTGGAAGTAATGGTTGAAAGCAGACAATTAAGACTATTAAGCATTTTGCTTTTTATAGTGAAGCGAGACACGACTTCTTTTATTTAGTGCACTCACATTGGATTCCGTGCACTGACTTAAAGCCAGGCTCCAGAAGTCCTCACGTGTGAGGCATGTTTGTCCATCCTTCACAATCAGTTTTGTTGGGGGACGACTTTCGTCCAGGACGTACGCCAACTAGAAGTGAAAAGAAAATCATATTTCTCTGAAAACAAAACCGTGTGAACACCGCTATTATGGGAACTAAGGCAGAAATGTCAACTGGATATTTAACAGCAACCATGACAGATGTTACTGGATGCTAATGATGCTGACCAGCTCATTCTGCAGAGGACCCAGTTCTTTCTGCCACTGTGGGCCTGAGACAGCATCTGGATGGTCCATCTTCCACTCAAGAGTGGGATACTGGTGGTCTCCAAGAAATGTCTTGTTGGTTGGTGCATCTGAAAATCCACAAATATGATTCTAGTTATAATTCTATGGATTAATTTTGCCCCCCGGTTTAAATCAAAAGATTTGCATAGAGACAACATGTTGAACTGCCTTACTCTTCAGTCTGTGGTGGGTCTGTAGTCTTGATACATGAACTTTTTGGAATGTGGAACCCTTCCTCAGTGTGGCCACCCCTTTGGCACTGATGTTTGACACTGTAAATGGACCTTGGTGCTGGCTTGATAGAGTAGCTAATGTCCGCCGCTTTTTGGGATCCCGTGAAACCAAAACATCATCATCTTCATGCACAGAAGATACTCTCACAAACTTTCACTTTCAATCTCCAAAGGTCTCCCGCTGCCTGGTCTGTGCCTTGAGCTGAGTGAGAGCTGAGTGATAAAACATGCCAAGTATTACCTGGCCGTTGGTGTGAGGATGGTAGTCGCTGGATACAGCGGGCTTGATTTTCAGCAGCCTGAAAATACTGTCATTGAGCTGCAGAAGGAGGAGTCACATTATTTCCAACATTTTGAAATGGTCAAAGCTTTGAAATATAAAGCACAGAGTTGAATAAAGTGAAAATTCTGTCATCAGGTCCAAGTTTTAAAAACATCACCTCATTGATAAATTCCCTTCCCTGGTCAGAAATGATTTTCCTGACCATCCCAAATGTATCCAGCTTCCTTGTTACAGCTGCTGAGACCTCACTCACAGTTGCTGATTGCAGAGGCTCTGCAATCCCCCATTTGGTGTAGAGGTCAGTCATAGTCAGGACATATTTATTGCAGCGTGCCGTTTCACGCAGTGGTCCAATTAAATCAAGTCCAAGCACCTCCCAGCCTTCTTTTACCTATTGAAAATATTATAATTAGCATGTTGACTGGCGTTCCTGCTCACGATGGCAGAAAAGGTCAAAGTATTACCTTAATGGAATGTAAAACGGGGACAGTTTTGATGGGATCATTCAGTTGACAGTGATGACAACATCTGAACTAAAATATAAGTTAGCAGAAAATGTCACATTAGAGGAGCCAATGTCATTTCTTGGAGAGGTAAATCTCAGTTTTATATCTGGGATTGGACAATAACAAATAACTTATAGACAAGCAGGTATCAACAACATCCACAGTGTAAACTGTCCACAGTGGAGTGATGAGCCATTTGTCATGAGAATGACCTTTCAAACAAAGAAGTGTCAGGGATGTTACTGGCCCATTCCTTGACATCTTCTACTTGTGTTGGCTAGTAGAATCCCGCAGTAACCCTGTCAGTTGTGGTTCTAATGCCACTGGGATTTCCTGTACCAGGATCACTGTGACTCTGGACCAGGACAGCTCTCTTGTCCTCCTCAGACAGCACAACAAGGCCCAGAAACCTCCTCCTTGGGCCCGTGGAGAAGAGGCGCTTGTCTGTTGGAGCAAAAGACATCAAAAGTCTACTGAGCCACATGACGTTCCATACAGTTACTCCTTTTGTCATTGGAAATACTGATGCTTGTTTTGATGAGATTTTGCCCATTTTTTACAATTGTAGAACTACAGAGAAATTCTGAACCATCTTGGCAAGGTCTTTTTTGAGCAACCTACTGTGCAGCAATAATAATAATAATAATAATAATAAATCACAAATGTAAAACAAAATACAAGTGCAAGTCAAATAGAGATAGAACTAAGTTAGACATGATCACTTTTCAAAATATGATAATTTTGATAAATCAGAAAAAGAAAAAGAAAAGTTTGAAAATCAGACATGAAAATCTGAAGGTTTTTCAAAATCATTTCTATTAATTTGTAAAATAAATTTGTCAATGAAAAATCCATAACTTTGCAGCGACTTCTTTAGGAGTCTGTGAACTAAAACTGAGCTTTCAGGGTCAATTTCCTGGACAGCCGATGTAGTTTGTTCCGCTCAGAGCGTCCAACACCAGACCTGATCTCTCCTTTTTGAAGGAGTCTTGCAGCAAATGGTAAAAAGTGAAAAATGACATTTGAAACCAAATCTACAGAATCACGTCAACCAAATCTACCGCCTTCAGCCACATCAACCTACACGCCAAAGTTTGAATTATTATTTTATAAATTGTCGTAAACAGGAAATACGTCACACGTAGGGCATGCGTGTGTCGAGCGTCAGACCGTGAAGTGGAAATGCGCATGCGTTGTAACCGAGCGTGTTCTTCCTCCAGGTAATGTTGTCACGTCGGGATTCGAGATTTGGTGAGTAAAACCGTTGAAAAGACTTTTGTGTGTCACCAACAGATGTGAGGAATGTTTGTGAGACAACACTGATGTGACCCGGAGAAGGTTCTGGTTCTGCTTTAAAAGGATTGAAAACGACGGTGAACCGCGCTAACAGCAGCTAACTCAACTAGCCTAGCATAGCCTAGCATAGCATAGCTGCTCTGGAAGAATTTTTCCCGATCGTCCAGATTTCTGCTGCGTTCCAAATGCTCTCTCCTTCCCCATATAGTCTAAAATTGAGATTCATCTGTAGTCATTTATCTTCCATTGTTTTATGTCCTTCTTGGCTCCTTTTGCTTTTAGATTCTCTTATTTTGATGTGTTCTTGGCTCAGTTTATAAATATGGGTTTTTAGTTCCCTTTGTTCTGTGTGTTCTTAGTTTTAGCTTGTATTTTATGTGTTGTAGCGCCACTGTTTCCTCAGTGGAGACCCTCATGCCGGATGCTGCCTGGCCCATCTGCAGGGGTGCTGGTCTCGTGGGTCGCTTTAGCTTGGGTGGGTGGGGGCTTTATGCCGCTGCCTGCAGCTGTGGTGTGGGCCCCGGCCTGTCCTGGTTGGGGTGGCCTCTGTGGCGCGCTCTCTGGTTATGGGCTGTGTGGTCTCCCCGGTGTTGGGGGGGCTCCACAGGATGGTTGCTCTTTTGCATGGTGCCTCGGTGCCTAGCGATGTCTCTTTTATAAATGTGTAAGAGAAGTAGGGGGTGGTTTCTGTGTGTGTGTGTGTGTGTGTGCATGTTTTGTGGGCCTGTTTATGGGAGGGTTGGAAGGGGTGAGGATGTTTCGCGTAAGTATATGTAACTAAATGTGTCAGCTTTTTTTATCTATGTAAACTACTTTGCACAGCATCTTATGTTTGAAAGTGCAATACAAATAAGGTTTGTTTGATTGATTTAGCCCTTGAACGAATATAAGCACCTTTGGCTTTTTCTGTGTCGAGGTCATCTAACTATGACTGTAATTGATGCAATTTGAGGTTGTTTACATCATTTAGTTGGGTTTGGTCACATATTGCATATCTTTTAGATATGATTTCTGGTGGAATCTTTTCCATTAATAGGCCATTTTTTTCCCTTCTTGTATGCCGATTCTTCTAACATTGTAATTAAACCATTCCCATTTGCAGGGATGAGAATCCTCCGCGGATCCGCGGAATTCCTCGGATTTGATCATGTCTAGGGTCATTCTTGTGAATCGTCTAAATTCGAGGAGAAATTTTTTTTGGGGGGTGAGGTATGTTATGAGCAGCGAGTCGTATTTTTGATCGGCTGCTAAAATCCACCGAGCAGAACGCGCTACCCAGCAAGATCAGTAATGTAATGTAACAAGGCCACTGATTGGCTGATACTTACTGAAGCAACCAATCGGCGATTTTGTTATTCCTTTGTCATATCCCACACGCGGAGTGAAATGCAAATGGCCGACAGTTCAATCAACCGAGTTTTCCCGATTTTGTGAAAATGGTGAACCTAAAACTCAAGAAAGACAACAAAGCAAGAATTTTAGAAATCGACAAAGGGATAAGGAACAAGTTCCGTTGGGAATGGCTCGAAAAAACTGTGTCAATGACTGTAAAGATCGGTAAAAATACCGAAGGTGTGGTTGAAAAAATGGCAGACTTCATAGCGAAATGCGAAGTACCAGGGAAAGCCCAGTGTGTTTATTGCAACGATTTCTTGAGTTATGGATCTCGTGGTTGTGTTGCCTTAGTTGAGCACTGTTCAAAACAGAAACATCTCAAAATTGTGCCTACAAGGGATCGAACTACTCGCTCGTGCTGCGTTCAAAACAGTCGATGGACACGGTCAAATTCAGATGCCAGTTGATCAAAGTTCATCACAATCGGCCCCGATTACAGCAGTTAGTGATCAGAAGACACATTCCGAGGTTAAATTTTTTTCTCGTTATAAGTAATGTACTTGAGAATTTTCGCGTAATGAAGTTGTTATGAAATAGCATGTGTAAGTTGTGATGTCATGCCTGTTTGGAAACACTAATTGCATTTGAATGCTGATTATCGATTGTTAATAGATAAATGTTAATGTGTTGTATACATGTGTGTTAATGTTAATGGATAAATGTTTGGTGGTGATCTGGATCACCGTCTGGATCCAGGAATTTTTTAAAGGATTCTTTTTTTTTTTTTTTTTTTTTACCTCCACCAAGGAGGTAAAAAACAAAAGAATCCTTTAAAAAATTCTTGCCAATGGCATTTTTTTCCATGGTAAAGGAATCTATAAAGTTAGACAAAATAAATGTAGGATTAATATTTATGATGTTAAACACTGTATGGGGGGAACTGTGGCACTGGGCGGAGGTCTGCGCTCTCTGAGTGCTTTTCTAGTTACATATTTTCTCACAATTTGAAATGCAGTCTAAGAATTTTGAATATAATTTGTCATTTTTTGTTTCACTAGGAGGAGTTACATAATGCATGTGTGTTTTATTTTATCATGGGTGGTGGTGGGTTGCCTTTCCTAAGATAGCTTTGCTTTTATTAGTAAACACAATTTTTTTTTTTTTTTTTTTTCCGGTGCCGGACCGGCGGCGCCACACGAGTTGGCTGCCTGTTGCAACTGCCTTCATCTTGTCTTCCTTCTTCTTTCTACACCTTTCACTCTATATACAGTATATATACAGTGGGGCAAAAAAGTATTTAGTCAGCCACCAATTGTGTAAGTTCTCCCACTTAAAAGATGAGAGAGGTCTCCAATTTTCATCATAGGTATACCTCAACGATGAGAGACAAAATGAGAAAAAAAAATCCAGAAAATCACATTGAAGGATTTTTAATGAATTAACTGGTAAATTCCTCAGTAAAATAAGTATTTGGTCACCTACAAACAAGCAAGATTTCTGGCTCTCACAGACCTGTAACTTCTTCTTTAAGATGCTCCTCTGTCCTCCACTCGTTACCTGTATTAATGGCACCTGTTTGAACTCATTATCAGTATAAAAGACACCTGTCCACAACCTCAAACAGTCAGACTCCAAACTCCACTATGGCCAAGACCAAAGAGCTGTCAAAGGACACCAGAAACAAAATGGTAGACCTGCACCAGGCTGGGAAGACTGAATCTGCAATAGGTAAGCAGCTTGGTGTGAAGAAATCAACTGTGGGAGCAATTATTAGAAAATGGAAGACATACAAGACCACTGATAATCTCCCTCGATCTGGGGCTCCACGCAAGATCTCACCCCGTGGGGTCAAAATTATCACAAGAACGGTGAGCAAAAATCCCAGAACCACATGGGGGACCTAGTGAATGACCTGCAGAGAGCTGGGACCAAAGTAACAAAGGCTACATCAGAAACACACTACGCCGCCAGGGACTCAAATCCTGCAGTGCCAGACGTGTCCCCCTCAAGCCAGTACATGTCCAGGCCCGTCTGAAGTTTGCTAGAGAGCATTTGGATGATCCAGAAGAGGATTGGGAGAATGTCATATCATCAGATGAAACCAAAATAGAACTTTTTGGTAAAAACTCAACTTGTCGTGTTTGGAGGAGAAAGAACACCATACCTACTGTGAAGCATGGGGGTGGAAACATCATACTTTGGGGCTGTTTTTCTGCAAAGGGACCAGGATGACTGATCCGTGTAAAGGAAAGAATGAATGGGGCCATGTATCGTGAGATTTTGAGAGAAAACCTCCTTCCATCAGCAAGGGCATTGAAGATGAAATGTGGCTGGGTCTTTCAACATGACAATGATCCCAAACACACCGCCCGGGCAACGAAGGAGTGGCTTCGTAAGAAGCATTTCAAGGTCCTGGAGTGGCCTAGCCAGTCTCCAGATCTCAACCCCATAGAAAATCTTTGGAGGGAGTTGAAAGTCTGTGTTGCCCAGCGACAGCCCCAAAACATCACTGCTCTAGAGGAGATCTGCATGGAGGAATGGGCCAAAATATCAGCAACAGTGTGTAAAAACCTTGTGAAGACTTACAGAAAACGTTTGACCTCTGTCATTGCCAACAAAGGGTATATAACAAAGTATTGAGATGAACTTTTGTTATTGACCAAATACTTATTTTACCGCGGAATTTACCAATTAATTCATTAAAAATCCTTCAATGTGATTTTCTGGATTTTTTCCCCCTCATTTTATCTCTCATAGTTGAGGTATACCTATGATGAAAATTGGAGACCTCTCTCATCTTTTAAGTGGGAGAACTTGCACAATTGGTGGCTGACTAAATACTTTTTTGCCCCACTGTATCACGGACACACAGATCGCTCCAAGGGTCTCCTGAGTCGGCGGACGGAGCCACTGTTTGCAGCGGGGGACGATACAGCAGGGAAGAGCTAGCTAGCTGGGTGGCTAGCTGGCTAGCTAGCTCCAACCGCCACCCGGTGCTAACGGAGAAGCTCGACGTGCCGAGGAACTGTGGCGAAAACTACGCGGGTGCCGGGCTGGAGTTTAGGCGGCGTGCAAGAAATATAAGACAGAATAATAAAGAGCGATGGCAAGAACCAAGCAGACCGCCCGTAAATCTACTCGAGGAAAAAGCCCCCGAGGAAGCAGCTAGCCACCAGGGCTGCTCGAAAAAAGCGCTCCGACCACCGGCGGAGTGAAGAAGCCTCACCGTTACAGGCCCGGTACCGTGGCTCTGAGAGAGATCCGTCGCTACCAGAAATCCACGGAGCTGCTCATCCGTAGGCTGCCCTTCCAGCGCCTGGTGAGGGAGATCGCTCAGGACTTCAAGACCGACCTGTGCTTCCAGAGCTCCGCAGTCATGGCTCTGCAGGAGGACAGCGAGGCCTACCTGGTGGGTCTCTTCGTGGACACCAACCTGTGCGCTATCCACGCCAAGAGGGTCACCACCATCATGCCCAAAGACATCCAGCTGGCCCGCCGCACCCGCGGAGGGAGAGAGAGCTGAGACTTTCTGCTGCACATTCACCAACCACAATGCTCCGCACTGTGTGTCTACACACACACACATATACACTCACCAGCCACTTTATTAGGTACACCTGTCCAACTGCTCGTTAACACTTAATTTCTAATCAGCCAATCACATGGCGGCAACTCAGTGCATTTAGGCATGTAGACATGGTCAAGACAATCTCCTGCAGTTCAAACCGAGCATCAGTATGGGGAAGAAAGGTGATTTGAGTGACTTTGAACGTGGCATGGTTGTTGGTGCCAGAAGGGCTGGTCTGAGTATTTCAGAAACTGCTGATCTACTGGGATTTTCACGCACAACCATCTCTAGGGTTTACAGAGAATGGTCCGAAAAAGAAAAAATATCCAGTGAGCGGCAGTTCTGTGGGCGGAAATGCCTTGTTGATGCCAGAGGTCAGAGGAGAATGGCCAGACTGGTTCGAGCTGATAGAAAGGCAACAGTGACTCAAATAACCACCCGTTACAACCAAGGTAGGCAGAAGAGCATCTCTGAACGCACAGTACGTCGAACTTTGAGGCAGATGGGCTACAGCAGCAGAAGACCACGCCGGGTGCCACTCCTTTCAGCTAAGAACAGGAAACTGAGGCTACAATTTGCACAAGCTCATCGAAATTGGACAATAGAAGATTGGAAAAACGTTGCCTGGTCTGATGAGTCTCGATTTCTGCTGCGACATTCGGATGGTAGGGTCAGAATTTGGCGTCAACAACATGAAAGCATGGATCCATCCTGCCTTGTATCAATGGTTCAGGCTGGTGGTGGTGGTGTAATGGTGTGGGGAATATTTTCTTGGCACTCTTTGGGCCCCTTGGTACCAATTGAGCATCGTTGCAACGCTACAGCCTACCTGAGTATTGTTGCTGACCATGTCCATCCCTTTATGACCACAATGTACCCAACTTCTGATGGCTACTTTGAGCAGGATAATGCGCCATGTCATAAAGCTGGAATCATCTCAGACTGGTTTCTTGAACATGACAATGAGTTCACTGTACTCAAATGGCCTCCACAGTCACCAGATCTCAATCCAATAGAGCATCTTTGGGATGTGGTGGAACGGGAGATTCGCATCATGGATGTGCAGCCGACAAATCTGCGCCAACTGTGTGATGCCATCATGTCAATATGGACCAAACTCTCTGAGGAATGCTTCCAGCACCTTGTTGAATCTATGCCACGAAGAATTGAGGCAGTTCTGAAGGCAAAAGGGGGTCCAACCCGTTACTAGCATGGTGTACCTAATAAAGTGGCCGGTGAGTGTATATATATATATATATATATATATATATATATATATATATATATATATATATTGTGGGACACATATGTGGGTTTCGTATGCACAAATGTATGTAACCTGATGCTTCATATGTATACCACTATATGCTTACTGTGTGCTTCACGTCTCAGATGAACAAAGGACTGAGCCTCCTGGGAGATAACAGGGAGATGTGAAATGTGGTGCAAAGAGATGGCCTTGGGGAGATTTCCTGACTCCCAGTGACTTTGGGTGAAGGGGATAAAGGCTGAAAGGGATGCACTGTTACTTTGGATTAAAATACAATGTTACTGTGTGCTTTGATGTCCTGGGATATAAAAGGGACAAATGTCTGGAGTTCATTCTCTTTCTGTTCTGCTGATGTTAGAGAATGTGAATAAACCTGACTAGTGAAATAAACTCAGCCTCGTCATTATCACATCCTCTACACTGGTGACCCTAAGACGTATCATGAGTAGAAGAAATTCCCCCGAGCCAGACTCGACAGGAGCCAACCAAGCTAATGCAGCCACAGTCCAGCTGCCGGACTTCTGGCAGAACAATCCGCGCTCCTGGTTTAATGCGGTTGAGGCGCAGTTCATCCTCCGGGGGATTTCGGTAGACGTCACAAAGTTCTACCATGTGGTTGCAAAGCTGGACAACCACACAGCCCAGCATGTGGAGAGCCTGATCAACCAGCCGCCGGACACTGACAAGTACGACGCGTTGAAGGCTGCACTTGTCCGGCGCTTCACCCCCTCGGTGGAGGAGCGAGCAGAGGGGCTCCTGGCCCTGACTGAATCTGAAAGCGACAGGCCCGCGGACCTTATGGAGAAGCTGTTGAGGTTGAAGGACTCTGACGATGATCACTTCATCTTCACCCACCTCTTCCTCAGGACTCTACTGTCAGCGGTGAGAGCGACCCTGGCCAGTTCGCCACTGTTGGCCCAACAGGACTACCACGCGCTTGGCCAGGAGGCGCAACGACTCGTCAACGCCACCAAATGGCGCACGGCCACGGCAGCGGAGCTCGGCGTGGCGCCCAGAGATGGCAGGGAGCCGGAGACAGCAGTGCCAGACTTATCAACGACGGCAGCGGCAAGGGCCAAGAAACACGGATCAGACGACGTCCTTTGTTTCTACCATCGCCGTTTCACAGAGAGGGCACGCAAATGTGTACCACCGTGCCAGTTTGGGGGTTCAGGAGACTCTAAAGTGGCCCTAGGTGTGAATATAGGCTCTTTTCCATTAGCCCCGCTCAGCCTCGATTTGAGAACATGACTCGTTTCACCACGACTCGATTCACCCTCATTTGCTTTTCGACATTACTGGTGACACGCCTGCAGTTGGTGGGATTTCTTGAACAGCAAGGCGGCGCCACACTCTCGTGACGTGAAGCGCTCAACCCAAAAACATAACATGGCTGCTCTACAAGGCGACTCCTCAGTCTGTGGCTTTTTTCGCCGTAAATACCAAAAAGGACCACCAGATAAGGGTACAGGCAGTGAGACGAAACACTCTGGAATAGTTCTGCAGCTTCTGGGAGAGCTGAAGACATGAGGATACAAACTAGGTCATATATGACGGTAAGCTAATGGTTGCTCATGCTAGTTTGCTGTAAGTACGTCGTGCTACACTGTAATGTCTGCAAGTTAGGTACTAAAATATGTACGCTGTGTGTGTGTTTCAGATGGCTCTGTTGTTGGGAAATTACCTCTTCAAACGGTCGGTCTGGCGTTCAGCTCAGCCTGTCACTGATATCATCAGCCTGTCACTGATGTCATCAGTCTGTCACTGATGTCAGCACAGCTTCACCAACGATCAGTGGTTATAGAGCTTAAGAATGTCTATAGAAACTTTTATTTCCTGTACAACAAATTGCTCTGCTCTGCGTGAAAATCATGGAGAGACTGTTCAGACATCATGGACGTACCTGCTTCTGCAGCAGTCTGAGGTGGTGTCATAGAAAAAAATGATCAGCTGACACAACTTGATCGCCAGTTTAATAACTATATTAGCCACAAAATATGTATTCAAAAAGTAAACAGTACTGAGTTACGTATAATAAGATATATTTGATAGTTATGATGTATTTTAGGCCAAAACAAACTTGATCTAGGATTAAAGGCAATTAAAATAATGCAGTCACAAGGTTACATGGAAAATAATTGATTTACTAGATACATGTACTGTAGAAATATATATTCTTTGCATCAACAACGTACTATACATGCATCCATGTAGTATTGCACTGGGAACTGCACTGACAATAAACGTGTGAAGTTTTTGCAGATGTCTCTTTTTTTTTATATGTGAAGGTTACCACCATGTGGCACAAATTAAATACTGAAAGATTGGAAAAGCTGTCTAAGAACAATCCAGCAGTTTGAGAAATCACTTTTGGTTTGGTGTAAGTCTGTCAACAAAATTATGAACCATAAAGCAGTTTGTGTTAAAATGTTAAATCCCATTAAACCTAATCCGGGGGCTTCCAGTCAGGTGTCATGGGGGGCCAAGACCCTGCAGGTTCTCTCTTCTACCCAGTCTCTTCAGCAGGTGGTGTCACTGATCTGCAGTCAGTGGAAGAAGTTCAGTGGAATCTGCTGTTGAAGACACTGGTTGGAGGTAAAGCCTGCAGGGTCTTGGCCCTCCATGGCACATGATTGGACACCCCCGCCCAAACCCATAATGATGAAGAGCAGATGCTAATATGACCCAGAATTCCTCCATATACATCCAACAATACAGTCTTCAGTTAATAAAATAATTGTTTTGGTTACTTTTTTCTTAAAAATGAGCCATTATTTTCAAGGTCACCGATAAATCCTTTGAACAGTTTAGTCTTTTCCCGCCGGTGTCTTAACAGACAAAATGGAAAATCATGATGCAAACACTTAAGTCACTAAATTGTTTTTTACAATCGGCAGCAAATTCCAGATTATTCGGAATGTGCAAAATACAAACTTTAAAAAAGAATAAAACTGGAATGGGTCACACACGGCTGCCATGCTCCCTCACTGAGAAGCAACTGAATCGGCCCATGGTCCTGGTCCAGCAGATCTTCAGCCTGCATCTCTGTAAATATTGAGGCAAGGTCCAGTTGGGGTGGACATTTTCCATCTTGCATAGACAAAAGACAAATGGGTGGTGGTTAGTTAAAGCAAGTGTAAAACATATTTGGGAAATACACTTGTTGCTAAAAGCCAGTGGTGGAATGTGAATTAATGAATGAATCTTTATTTCGGATTGATAAAAGGTAAAGATTAAAAGAAAATAGAATAATATAACAAAGGGGAAAAAATTTAACAAGGTCAAATTAAACAATAACTCCTCTGATTATACAGTTCAACATAGGTCATCTGAAATGGGTGATGGCTGAAGCTGCAGCTTATATTGCCCACCATATTCCATCCAAGAATTCAAAAGAAAAACAAAACAGGAGGGATTACAATTTGAATGTGACAAGCTGGCACAAGATGGCGGAATCCACGCATCCTGGCTGGAATGGCTCTATGGAAGCCCCTGAGGTAAAACGGTCTCGTTTAAAACCTGAAGTATATAAAACTGCTGAGGGGAAAATAATTGTTGAGGATGAGCTGCTAAATTTCCTTGCAGTGAAAATTAAGACTCTGAGTCAGGATGAGATCGTCCTATTGGCCTCAAGTACTTTTGACTCTGAGTGGATTGAGGCCTCGAAAAAAGTCCTGTTTGAGCTCTGCCCCACTACACAGAGGTATGTTACACACAAGGGGGCCCAGAAAGATGCAAATAATTTAAAGAGTTGCCTTAAGGTGATGAATGAATGTGGTGAAAAACTGCCTAGATTCGTCTCTCATTACCTGGATGATTTGCCGCTGGTTACATTTTCCAGCCTGGACTGCTCAAGCCTACTGAGGAGAATGGAGCAGCTACGTGCAGAGGTTTGTGCCATGAAACAAACCATGCTGTTACAGACTAGCTCCAGTGAAGATCTACGCACGATAACCTCGGATATTGCCCGTCGTGTAAGTGGCCTGGAGCAGTCTGCCGCACGAGCCGTGGATAAGGAGGAGCCCGCCCTGGGAGGGCCTGCCAGCCCCGCTGATGTCGAAGCGGAGGAGGGGGCCTGCCTGACGATCGACTCAAGACCTGGAGACACACGGAAATCTCACTTGACCACTGGAGAGAAGGCTCTGGATGTGAATTCGGAGCCGGTGGATCAGCCTATAACCGGAGAAAATTCTGGAACAGTAGCCTCTGAACCAGGATCTCAAACATGGAGTCAAGTTGTGAAAAAGGGACGAAGGCGATCTGAGCGCGCTGCCGTTAAACCCAAGCCATCCTCTGCTTCAAACAACCGCAGGAATAAAGGCAGCAACGCGGCTCCTGTTGTGGGTACGGGCTCTGGGAATATAAAAACAGTTCGGACCAAGACGGTGAGTGTGTTTGCTACCCGTTTTCATCGTGATTTGGAAGCTGACACTTTATCTGCATATCTTAAAGATAAGCTTGGACGAGAAGTTTTCTGTCAGAAAATCCTCACTGGGAACAGCAGGGTTAGCTCGTTTAAAGTAACGGCGGAATGCTCTGAGGTGGGGGACATGTACCAGCCAGAGCTCTGGCCAGAGGGCGCATTGGTGCGGCGATATTATGAGCCCCGGGGGGCTGGGAGGGCTGGAGCTAGTGGAGCGGCTGCTGTGGAGAATATGCGGGCACCCACGCATGATGGTGATCTTTCTTAACTCTTCCTCCTTTTTTGATGGGTATTAAGGTCATGTCTTACAACTGTCGTGGCCTTAAATTGGGGCAAAGTGCTGGGGAGAAAGCTCGCCGGTTAGTTATTGACAATCTATTGAACAATTGTGATATTTTGTGCCTTCAGGAGACGTTTCTTTCAGAACAAGACTTGGAATGTTTGAACTGTCTTAACCCTGATTTCCATGGTGCTGGGGAGTCTACAACTGACCTCAGCAAGGGAATTATCAGGGGGAGGATACCTGGAGGGGTGGCTATTCTCTGGAGAAAGAAGCTGGACTCCTTGATAAAAGTGGTCCGACTTGGTGTAGATTGGTGTATTGGTGTGCAGTTTAATTGTAATGATAAGGAATTCCTTAGTATCAATGTATATACGCCATTTGAATGTCAACAGAATGAGGATGAATATTTAAATAAGCTTGCCTTTATTAATTCTTATATGCAAGACTATAATAATACCTGTATTTTTATTATGGGGGACTTGAATGCAGACATATCTGACACGTGACTCCTTATTTGCAAAACATATGTATCATTTTTGCTATGAGAACAACTTAATCTTGTCAAGTAAGGTACTAATGCCTCCTGATAGTTATACCTATATAAGTGAGGCTTGGCACACTACGTCCTGGCTCGATCATTGCATCAGCACAGGTGATGCACATGCTTTTTTGGGTGGCATGAGTATTTATTATGGGTTAGCAATGTCTGATCATATACCGTTTGAGATGATAATTAATGTTGACTGTCTACCTGCACTTTGTCAAAATGTCAGTCAGGATGAGGTGGGAAAATTAGACTGGGACACTCTTTCTGAGGAAGAAATTGTAGAATATTGTGGTCGTACAGATAAATCCTTGAGTAAAATATGTCTTCCTAGAGATGCTGTAATGTGCAGCGATGTGAACTGTAGCATTATTGAACATAAGAAGGACCTTTGTAGTCTGTACAATGCTATAGTTAACTCCCTGTATAAGGACAGCAAGCCTTATTATAAGAAAATACGTAAAACACATAAGGTTAGACCTGGCTGGAATGAGGCCGTAGCTGTGCCTTATTCTGAAGCTCGGGAAGCATATAAAGCATGGGTGGTGGCTGGGAGACCCAGACAAGGGCCAGAATTTGAGATGAAGAAATGTACAAATGCTAAGTTTAAGTATGCTATTCGTCATATCTCTAAAAATGAGCAGCTAATGAGAAGTAATTCCCTGGCCAAGAAATTGTTAGATAAGAATGTCACAGAATTTTGGAAGGAGCTTAGACGGATTAGTAACAGTAAAACGCCTTTGCCTTGTACTTTGGAAGGCATTTCAGGTACAGAAAATATTGTGGATCTTTGGCGGCAACACTTCTACTCATTATTTAATTCAACTAAGGATGAAACTTACAAGGTAGGGAAAGTAGAAAGGGACGATTCGCTCCTGATTGACACTCATGCAGTGATCAAAGCCATTAGAGAGCTATCAGATAACAAAGCGAGTGGTTTAGACTGTATTTCTGCTGAGCATCTTAAATACGCTAGCTCAAGAATTGCTCCTCTTCTTGCAATCTGTTTCACCAGCTTCATGATTCATGGGATGTTACCAGAATCATTATTGTCTGTTGTGTTGGTACCAGTCATTAAAGATAAAGCTGGCAAGCTGTGTAGCCTGGATAATTACAGACCCATAGCTTTAGCCAATATAATATCTAAAGTACTGGAAAAAATCATGTTTGAAAAATTAAATGTATTCATCAAATCTACTGATCATCAATTTGGATTCAAACCCCATCATGGAACAGATCTGTGCATATATGCCTTAAAAGAAATTATAAATAAGTACAGCAATCAAAATTCTTCAGTTTTTCTGTGCTTTATTGACGCCTCCAAGGCGTTTGATCGTGTTAATCACAGGATACTGTTTAGGAAAATGATTGACAGGGGGGTGCCCAAGTACTTAGTACGTATCCTGATTTACTGGTACGCACATCAGAAGATGCTGGTGAAATGGGGGAAGAGTCATTCATCACCATCTGGTGTGAGCAGTGGTGTCAGACAGGGCAGTATATTGTCCCCTATTCTATTTAATCTTTACATGGACGAGTTGTCAAAGCAACTGAATGCCTGTAAAACTGGGTGTTTAATAGGGAATAAGTTAGTGAATCATTTTATGTATGCTGATGATCTAGTTATTCTCAGTCCAAGTAGTGCTGGTCTTCAGGAGTTATTAAGAGTGTGTAGTGCTTATGGAGAGGAAAATGACATAAAATATAATACAAATAAGAGTTGTGTGCTGATCTGCCGCACTAAAGAAGATTTGTTAATGAAATTCCCTGTCTTTGAATTGGCAGGCAGGGAATTAATTGTCAGGGATAAAATTAAATATCTGGGACATGTTATTAATGATAGAATGACTGATGATGATGATATTTTCAGACAACGCTGCAAAATCTACATGCAAGCAAATATTCTTGCACGCAGATTTGGTTTTTGTTCAGATGAGGTGAAACTGGTTCTTTTTAAAACCTATTGTACACCTTTATACACTGCTCATTTATGGATAAATTATAGGAAACTAAGTATGCAGAAATTACAGGTTGCCTTCAATGTTGCCTTAAGAATTTTACTTAAAAAGCCTCGATGGTGCAGTGCTTCCAAGTTATTTGTCTCATCACGTGTAAATACTCTGCATGCAGTAATAAGGAATTTTATGTATAAATTCATCTGTCGGCTTGATGTATCTAGAAATGAAATCATTCAAGTCATGTCTAGCATTAAGCTCAGTTCTATTCGCTGTCAGTCACAGTTTAGAAGGCACTGGTGCAGTAGTCTTTTTAAGTCTTTTTAAAGTCTGTACTGTCTTTGTACTTCTTTAAGCAGTTATGTCTTAGTGTTTCTTGTAACTTTTTGATTGTTTCAACTGTCTTGTTTTTTTTTTTTACTTTACTTGTTTATCTTTCTCTTGATGGACCTTGAGTCTGGAATAAAGTCTTTGATTGAATAAAGTACTTCATTGTTGTATTTAACCACAATTTTCATGTAGCATACCTGCCAACTACTCCAGTTTTGCCGTAATGGTTTCGGTTTTCAAGACCCCATTCCGGGTTACGGCTTTATTAATCAAAATTACGGTTTTTCACTAAAAATTCAGTCAAAGATTTTAACTCGTAAAAGAAACACAAAAGCAATTCGAAACACGAGATCGCTAGGAATCGTATCTACATGTAGAACAGAGCAACGCGTGATGGCGGCCGGGATGGTCACACTTTTTCAGTGCTGAGACAAAGTTGCTGATTTTGCCACGAAAATAGCTAACCAAGATCAACATTTGTGATGCACAGGCTGAATTTCCACCTTGGTTGAACCAGCTTTTGAAGTAGAAATACCCCTTTATTCGCCTTAAACCGTGCTCTGTGAGTAAACTGAGTAGCGTTTCTTTTCGTAGTTCGCTGCTACGCTTTACCTGAAGCGTTTGCTAAGCTAACGCTATCGCTATTGAGGGTATTGAGGTTTCTATTCTTGCGCGAAATCCCGGAGAGGCGTGCGTACATGGCGAGATGTAAACACGATGTAAACTGCTGCAGACGTTCGCACAACTGCACTTCAACCCTGGCAAATGGACCATGGATTCGAAATCTAAAGGGAGAATACATTTTATATAATGCCTAAGATTCTGAAGAACATGTGCTGTGTAATTGCAAGCCTTGTCATGCTTGGTGTATCATGTAAACACATAAAACATCAGAGCGATTTTGCCGTCATTTACGCACGTGTGTTATACGGTGCTAGTATACCCTGCTGATATTTCTAGTCTTCTAGTTACCTCCGCCAAGGAGGTTATGTGATCATCAGCGCTGGTTTGTCTGTTTGTCTGTTTCTTTGTTAGCAAGATAACTCAAAAAGTTATGGACGGATTTTCATGAAATTTTCACAGATTGTCAGAAATGGGGTATCCTACAGATGATTAGATTTTGGTGGTGATCCGGATCACCGTCTGGATCCAGGAATTTTTTAAAGGATTCTTTTTTTTTTTTTTTAACATTGCGAGATTGCGCCATTTTCAATATTTTATTTATGATGTTAAACACTGTATGGGGGGAACTGTGGCGCTTGGCGGAGGTCTGCGCTCTCCGAGTGCTTTTCTAGTATTCAAAATACTTCACATCTGGCCTATTCGAATTTCTATGCAGTGTTAAGATAGTCTTTTGAATGCAAATTTAATGAATGAATGAATCTTTATTTCGGATAGATTAAAGTGAAGATTAAAAAGAAACAGAATAATATAACAAAGGCGAAAAAATCCAACAAGGTCAAATTAAACAAGAACTCCTCTGATTATACAGTTCAACATAAGTTATCTGAAATGGGTGATGGCTGAAGCCGCAGCTTATATTGCCCACCCATATTCCATCCAAGAATTCAAAAGAAAAACAAAACGAGCGATTACAATTCAGAACAAAGCTAAGACAAAATGTGACAAAAAAAAAAAAAAACCTAAGTAACAACACAACACAGACTGGATATGACAATCCTTATGTGATTTTACATGTCATCTTGTATATATGTTTGGAGTATTTCTTCCTTTAGTTTTTGTTTAAATTGTCCAAGCGTTGTACATGATTTTAATTCAGGTCCAAAATCGTTCCATAATCTGACTCCTTGCACTGAAACACAGTGTTGCTTGGTGGTAGTTCTCACTGAAGGTTTTTGAAATATACTTGTTCCTCTGAAATGATATTGTTTCTCCCTTATTTGGAACAACTTTGGAATATTTGCGGGCAGTGATAGATTCTTCACTTTAAACATTATTACTGCAGTTTTAAAGTCAACCAGATCTTTCAACTTGAGAGCTTTTAATTTAAGAAAAAGTGGGTTTGTTGGTTCCCTGTAAGCAGCTTTGTTTATTATTCTAATAGCTCTCTTCTGAAGCATAAAGACTAGATATATGTTTGTTTTATATGTATTTCCCCATACTTCAGTACAATATGTCATGTATGGGAGTATTAACGAATGATACAAAGTAGATAATGTGGGTTGATTCAGCAAGTATTTCACTCTGTGTAGTATTGCAATTGATTTAGATATTTTACCTTTAGTATAATTAATATGTGACTTCTATGTCAAATGCTAATATTTGTTTGACACTGCGGCCCCTGGACCCCGGCTAGCTACTAGGCTTTTTAGGTTTGAAAGTTGAAGAAATATGAGGTTGTTAGCTACATTCTAACTTGATTTAATGCTAATATTTGTTTGGCAAATATTAGCATTATTATTATTAGCATTAGCATTATGAGCATTAGCATCGGCCCCTGGACCCCGGCTAGCTACTAGGCTTTTCAGGTTTAAAAAGTTTGCAGGTATGATGTAGCTGCGCTTCACTAGATTTTACAAGGGCTGGGTTACATTTAAAATCATCTGCTTTTACTGTGGCTTCAGCAATCAGAATGAATTAATACATTCACTTGAATGGAATCTAGTACTTTAACTGATGGTGTGCATCATCGAGTATGGAGTCACTCAGTCAAAATATGAAGTTTTTATCAATAAAAGTTTGTCTTGTCTGTAAAAGTGTCTTATTCACACAATCAAATTAATCTCAGTTCAGTCCCTTTTATATTAAGTGGAAATTGTGCTTTTGACACTTTACCTATGAAAGCAAAGGATTTCAGTACTTTCCACTGTGGCGAGGTAGGTTGTGGGGCGGCTGCTTTCCTCCTGCCTAGACAAACGACAGAAATGGATGGTGGTTAGTTTCAAGCAAGTTCAATACATATACAGGCACATCTCAAAAATTAGAATACCATGAAAAAATTCAATATTTTTGTCACTCATTTCAGAAAGTGAAACCCCATATATAGATTCATTACAGGGACAGTGATATATTGAAAGTGTTTATTTTAATATTGATGATTACGTTTACAGCCCATATTAACCAACACCTCAACGGCCAACATTTATATTTAAAAACTAGTTTTTAAAGTTTATTTTATGTAATATTCCAATTTTTTGCAAAATAGAATTTGGGGTTTTCAGGGGCTGTAAGCCGTAATCAGCAAAATTAAAATAAATAAACACTTCAAATATATCACTGGGTGTGTAATGAATCTATATAATATACGGATTTCTCTTTCTGAAATGAGTGAGTGGTGGGATGTGACAAAAATGCTTCGTTTCCCTGACAAGCACTGCAGGATCCACAGAATAGGTGTGTGGGTCTATTCTGACGCTTTGGAAAATTATATGAATGACTTTATAAATCACTGGTTTGAAAAAGCAATTTTAATATGACGAGATTTCAGCTCTTGTGGTCCATTTCACCAGTATCACAATATGAACAGGGAGACTATAACCCCTGGCATGTGGAAACACATTCTAGCATTAAATTGCACACAATTTAAGGCGCAGGACCAAAGTGCAATACAAAACACAAACCAGGACTTTAACCAGGATTAACATATTTCATCGTTTTGCTCTCACAAGCGAATATTTAGGAGAAAACAAGTGCGATTCAGCAGTTGGTACTAGCTAGCTAAAAAACGTTAGCTAAAAAACGTTAGACAGCACAGAACAGCGCTGTATGGCTCAAAAAAAGTGAGCTTACCACCAACAGGATAAATAAGCAAACAGATGCACATTATTACAAATCACTCACCATCGATGGTTCTCTCACGTTCGTCTTCAGCTTGTCTATAGTCCGGTTTCTATGCTGTGCAGCCATATAGGTCCGGGTCACTCCTCACTGTGGATCTGCCACAAAGCAGAGAAAACTCCGCACCTCTTCATTGGACCACGGTGTAGAGTTCCGCAAAACCTACAACGCTGTCTGTATTAATATCATATTTACTCCGTGACCGAGTTAGTCCATGACAATATTGCAAATGGCGGTCATCAGAAGACGGCGAAGACGGTCGCTTTCGTGACGTTATGACCTGACCAATCAGCGGCGACCAGTCTGTTGACGTCACATCACGGCCCTACTCGGCTCCAGTGGACCCTGCCCTAGATTAGTTACGAGAATAGCGCCTGCTAACCGGTGCTGGGGCTAATGGAAAATTCTCAAATGCGGGGTGAGTGGTGCGGTGTTGGGGTAAGCGGGGCTAGTGGAAAAGGCCTATATGTGTGTGAATGGTTAAGGGATAGCGCCGTACCGTGGCTGTTTCATCCATCCAGGTGGATGCCCTCAATTTCCCCTGTGGGGATCAATAACATATACAAAATTAAAAAAAAAAATGACAGATAGCTAGGCGAGCCAGTAATAGAGCAGTGGGATGGTCTCAAGCAGCAGCATATACTGTAATATGAGAGTTGTGACACTCTGGTTGACTTCTTTAGAAACTGAAAGGCGGACGTTACATGGGTCACAAAGCTGCGAATAGTTCCAAACACTGAATCTTTCTCTATAGATCATTCATTTCACAGAGTGTCTGCTTAATAATCCTGGGTAAGGTAATGAATGGCCGTTGTTTTAGTCATTTTACCCCTTAAGATGCAGATTCTCTAGTCTGTGATCTTGTTTTATTTTCTGAGCTTTTTTTCTTGCTTATATGTAGTAAAAGCTCATAAACTTAAAATTGTTATTACCTAGCTCAACTAGGTAGCCGGGTCAGCCCTTATTTCAAAAATCGGTGAAGGCACAGTGTCTAGGCACTTTTCCACTAGCCCAGCACACCTCGGCACGTCTCGATTCACTTCGACACAGTTCGGCTCGCTTTTGTCTCCATTACAACCGCGTTAAGCTGGGGTGGGTGGGATTTCTATAACAGCGAGGCGGCGCCACACTCCCGTGACATAGAACACACGACCCAAGCAAAACATAACACATGCGGCTGTACAAGGCGACTCCTCGGTCTGTGGCTTTTTTCACCGTAAATGCCAAAAAGGACCGCCAGACAAGGGTACAGGCAGCGAGATGAAACACTCTGGAATAGTTCTGCAGCTTCTGGGAGAGCCAAAGACGTGAGGATACAAACTAGGTCATATATGACGGTAAGCTAATGTTGCTAATGCTAGTTTGCTATAAGTACGTCGTACTACACTTTAATGTCTGCAAGTTATCGCTGTTAGGTACTAAAATATGTACGCTGTGTGTGTTTCAGATGGCTCTGTTGTGGGGAAATTACCGCTTCATTCAGTCTGGGCGTTCAGCACAGCCTGTCACGGATGTCAACACAGCTTCACAAACGATCAGTGGTTATAGAGCTTAAGAATGTCTGAAGAAACGTTTATTTCCTGTACAACAAATTGCTCTGATCTGCGTGAAAATCATGGAGAGACTGTTGAGACATCATGGACATACCTGCTTCTGCAGCACTGTGTCTGAGGTGGTGTCATAGAAAAAAATGATCAGCTGACACAACTTGATCGCCATGTTAATAACTATATTAGCCACAAAACACATTATAGAAAGGTTGTTGTTTGGAACTATTTGGCACTTAATGAACCACGTGACCGGGCAGCGGCGAGATCAAAAAGTGTCACAACTCTTATATGGCGCTGGTCTCAAGGACGGCGGTGGGTTGGCTTTTTCTAAACATGATGTTAACAATTTCCACAAAAATGTATAAAACATTTCTGGTGGAGTAAAACGAGAAAAATGCTGTGTGTTTTTTAAGAGAATTGACTGTTTTGAATATTTTCAGATAATTAGCTCACCAGTAGACTCATTTCCGATGGTTAAAACCTACAAACACCATTTTTCAGCCAATGACCCCTTTAAAAAAAGTTCATCAGTGTGAACATTAAATATTTTGTCTTTGTAGTATGTTCAACTGAATATAGGTTGAAAAGGATTTGCAAATCATCGTATTTTGCTTTTTATTGCATTTTACACAATGTCCCAACTTCAGCAGAATTGGAGTGTAAAAAAAAAACTAAAATTTACAAGAAAACAGTCATAAAATTATGACAATGTAGTTCCTGATTTACCAAGTGTAGGATTCAGATCTTTATCTAATCTCATCTTTATTCTTGTAAATGTGCATTTTTTTTCCTCCTGGTTGCAACTTTATTTTGACATTTTGCTCTTACTGTTGTGTCCTTTTGTGCCCTTTGTGTGTGGGGAAACACACAACCCCATTTAACACTGGGTATTCAGCAGCTAGGGCCAGACCTCCTCCGGGGTGCAAGGTTGCGTCGGCCTGAAGACATTTAAACAATTCACTGTTTAATACATGGTCAGACTGGCTAATGATAGCGCTAGCCTTCTGTAACACATGTCTGCTCCACAGTGAGCTTAAATTATCCAGATGGACTCAGTGATCTTGGAGCAGACCTTTATGACTGTATTAAGGCTGTTCTTTTCCTTCACAGAGAGCCCATTATTGTAATGTTCATGGTCGTCACCCTGAGCATGATTGGCGGCTGTGGGTCTATTTATTACTTGTTAATTCCAGCTGATGGGTTGAGCTTGCTCTTTGCCAGTCCCACAGCCATGCATCCCCCTCACCAGGCATCCACCCATGGTTTGGATCAACACACACACACACACACACACACACACACACACACACACACACACACACACACACACACACACACTCATGCATGCACACACACATTCATTTTCACCCTAATACTTACACACATGCACACATTCACTAGTTCAATCAGTCACGCACGTGTTGCCACACGGCTGGTCTGCTTGCTGTCATTTGGGCTTTTTTTTTTTTTTTTTTGTTACTTATTTGTACCCGTAGGTAGACTTGGTTTGCAGTCTGGTGACAAGCCACCGGCTGCTGGTCGCTGCGTGCGCGAGCGCCCTAAACCTACATGTTTTTGGTGTGCGGGAGGAAACCGGAGAAATCCCGGAGTAAACCCGCGCAACACGGGGAGAACATGCAAACTCCACACAGCTCACTGTTGGTCGGGGGCTGGGATCGAACCCACGATCTCGTGATCCCCGCGGTCCCCCGGCCGAGGGTAAAACTGTGCTGCCACAGTACTAAACCACTGCGCCACCGTGCAGCCCACCGTGCAGCCCTTTGTATAAATAGCAAGCCGGCATGATCAGCCGGTGTGGCAGCTTTGCAATGTCTACCTTGGACACGTGGACTCACTTTTGTTGGTTTACCCCTGGACTAGAAATGTGTTGTCCCCTCAGAGCCTTGCCGCTCCAATGCCTTTGTAAGTCTTTCCCTGTGCCTTTTCCTCCGCTCCTGCTTAATTGGAGCGCATGAGGCATTCCTGTAATCCAGCTAAGTTTGTAGTCGCGTTTCTTCCCTTGCTGTGACTGTTTTTGGACTTTTTATACATATTCACCAATTGTAAATAAACACGTTACTTACTCTGCATTTGGGGCTCGCTGCCATTTCATATGCTCGCTGCACAGTTTGCGCAGTGTACATGACAGAAAGCTTCCACCAACAGGGCCCGAGCAAGTAAGTAATGTGTTTCTCGTTTTTTTGTATTTTTCACTATCCTGCTCTGATCATCATGTCCTGGTTTAGCTATTCCCACGCTGGGTAACTAGTGGATGGGCCGCAGGACAACCCAGCATGGAGGAGCAGTGGGCGGCCTGGTAAATCTGGGAGCTCCTGGAGGAAGTGCACGATTCCTCCAGACCTGGAGATCGCTTAGCCTGCCTCGACGGAGTTATCCGGATCCCGAGTGCTCATTGAGGTCTCTGGAATTACCCCGAGTACTGGGTGCTGCTGTCCGGAGTCTTCGCGCTCGAGGAGGCTTTCCCCGACCTGAAGAGAAGGGCTTTTCGGATGAAGCCCAAACAAAGATGCCCTTCTCCGTTGGCAGCCATCTTTTCCTCTCCTCCGTCCACCGTTCCAAGATGGTGTCCACCAGGTTGACAGCGTCAACGTCACCCGAAATCCCGGAAGGACGATTTCGCCCCACGATCTGCTCCCATTTCGACACCCTGCCCAATTACCTCCGCTGTGGATCATCTGTTCCGAGCAGTCCCGTCTGCAGGATCCCCTTCCGCATCCGCAGCGAAGTCATCTTCCTCGGCTCATCCACTGGTGGCAGCAGGGCGCTTGCCTTCTTCACCAGGGTTTTCCATCCCTGAGGTGAGAGGGGCAGCTCCAAAATCATCTGCTAAGGAGCCAAACATCCCCTTTCTTGGACGGATGGGTGGAGACGCCCAAACAGCAGCAGCTGCAAATCTCACCACCAATTCAGGGAACAGGCAAGTTTCTTTTCATTTGACTCGTATTAATAATGAAATGTCTTGCCTGAATCCCGGTAGGGAGGCTCAGGGAAAGCAGTCCCCTGAGCTCTTCCCGCCTGCTGCTGTTAAGAACTGTTCACCAGCCCTCTCTCCTCTTCCCTTGGTGAGCCTGCTGGAACCGGAGTCGAGGAGCCAGAGGTCCGAGAGCGGGATCCTCTTGCAGCTACAGTGAACCAGGTCCCAGCTTCCACGCCAAAGGAGTCACCAGCGTGGATCATGGCAGCTGGGAGAGATAAGACTGCTGAAACCATCACACCTGCTGTGGAGGCCGCCACAGCGGAGTCAGAACCCGAGCGGAACCTCATAGAACCTTAACCTGAGGAGAAGCTCGTTGAAGTCCTGGACAGCGGTAGAGCTTGAGCTAAGGCAAGTGCTCTCTTTTGTCTTTCTCCTTTCCATTATTGAGCATTTTTGCCTAGCTTTAGGTGAGGATAGCCAGTTGCAGCCAAACACTGCACCTGAGCTCACCTTGCCAGGCTCTGCCGCTGCTGGCGACTCTGACCCTTCCCCTTCTCTTTCTGAGTCCATTTTCAGAGTCGTTGAAGAGGGTCTGCTGTTGCCGGATGAGACTGTGGATCCAGGTTTGCCATCGGAGGGCACCGAGGTTCCGGACGAGGTAGTTGTCAGGGACACCCGGTCCCAGTCCAGGGTGCCAGTGATCAACCACCTCCTCTCTTGGGTGCTCACATGGCCAAGATGGCGTTGGGGTCAGCAGTGGCCCAGCCGGGTCCCACCGCGGGTGCAGCAGGGGTCCAGTTGGACTCTATCGGGGGTGCAACCATGGCTCGGTTGGGGTCCAACGCAGGCCCAGTCGGGGCTCACTGCGGGAGCAATGAGGTCCCGAGAAGGGGCCACCGCTGGTGCAACGTTGTCCCAGGCTGGGACCACCGCAGACGCAGCCATGGCCCAGCCCGGGTCCACCGCGGGTTCTACCAAGTTCCAGCCCTACATTGGGACCACCGGGGGTGCCACAGGACAGTTGGGGGACGCCGGGGTCTTCCATTCCTTTTTGGAGGCCCTGTGGGTGTCCCTCCTCCTTCTGCTGGGCATCATCGGCGTCCTTTCTCTTCCACCGCCAGCAAACGCAGGGGTTCCTCATCCTCTGCCTGGCCACCCACCTCTCAGTCTTCCAGTGGGTAGGCCACCTCCTCATTTGCCTTTCCGGTCCTGGTGGTCTCATCCTGTGGGCAAGCTGCCCGAAAGACAGGGCTCCCTCGCCGGGTGGCCTGTATGCCCTGGCAGGCTGCCGGATACTGCTTTGCAGGCTGCCCGCTGGCCCTGGGATTTTGGTCGGCCCCCTGAATTCTCGGCTACCTGCTGGGCCTTGGACTCTGGTCAGCTCCCTGAACTGTGGGACTCTTGGGGATAGGGTAGGTTAGTTTAGTTTTGGGGTTGGGGAGTGTTGTGTGTTATTTTGTGGTTATTTATCCTTTCATGATGTGTCCCTCCTAACCTGTTGTTCCTCCACCTACCACCCTGGGTTGTTTGTATGCGCTTTGTGAGTGGGGGGGGGGGGGTAGGTTGTTGTTTTTTGTTTTTTTTTTGATGGTGCGGTGGGTGTCTGGTACCCAATCCTTGGAGAGGGGCACTGTCATGTTCAAGGTCGTCACCCTGAGCATGATTGGTGGCTGTGGGTCTATTTATTACTTGTTAATTCCAGCTGACGGGTTGAGCTTGCTCTTTGCCAGTCCCACAGCCATGCCTCCCCCTCACCAGGCATCCACCAGCAGTTTGGATCACCACATACACACTCACACACTCATGCATGCACACACACATTCATTCTCACCCCAATACTTACACACATGCACGCATTCACTAGTTCAATCAGTCACGCTCCTGTTGCCACACGGCTGGTCTGCTTGCTGTCATTAGGGCTTTGTATAAATAGCAGGCCGGCATGATCAGCCGGTGTGGCAGCTTTGCAATGTCTACCTTGGACATCGGGACTCGCTTTTGTTGGTTTACCCCGGACTAGAAGTGTGTTGTCCCCTCAGAGCCTTGCCATGCCGATGCCTTTGTAAGTCTTTCCCTGTGCCTTTTCCTCTGCTCCTGCTTAATTGGAGCACGTGAGGCATTCCTGTAATCCAACTAAGTTTGTAGTCGGGTGTCTTCCCTTGCTGTGACTGTTTTTGGACTTAATGTACATATTCACCTATTGTAAATAAACACGTAACTTACTCTGCATTTCCGGCTCTCTGCCATTTCATATGTTCACAGCACAGTTTGCGTACTGTACATGACAATTATACCAACAGTAAAAAGAAAAAGTTAAGACTCTCAATAAAGAAGTAATTAAAAACTACATAAAATTATCCTAGGAACATGAAAAGAGTTCAATTTCTGCAACAAGTATGTTGTCGTCCATGCTTAACAACTGTCTCTGTTTTGGCCATGAACTTCATCTGAGAGTCCAACACTGTTCCCAGATATTTGTAGGTCTCCACTAGTGAACTTTCTCTTCATGTATAATACTCGGTTCAGGCTCTCCTGTGTCTTTCTGAAAGAAAATAATCATCTCTTTAGTTTTAGTGACCTTAAAATCCAAGAAGTCCTTGTCAAACCATTCCACAAATGAAGACAGGGCAGAGCCTTGGATCAGTCTGTGATTCCTGAAGAAGAGACAGCAAGGCTGTGTCATCAGAAAACTTCACCAGATAGCTGTCCTGTTGAGAGGATCTGCAGCTGTCATTATAAATGATAAAAAGCAGAGGTGAAAGGACACAGCCCAGAGGGGAACGCGTATTTCAAATGGTAAGATCAGACATAAGACCGTTAACACAGACCCGCTAAACCCTGTCAGTTAAAAAGTTTAAGAGCAATAATGAAATTTGATCCATCCATCCATCCATCTTCTTCCCAGGGTGCCCGCGATGTCTAAAAAAGTCTAAAATTACACATTTTCAATTTTAGGCCTAAAAAAGTCTAAAATACAGGGATATTTTGCACTGTGAGTCTAAAATTGAGTTTGAGTAATTTAAGACCTACGTTTCAATGCAAAATATCGATAAAGGATTACAGTGATCCCTCGCTACTTCACGCTTCACCTTTCGCGCCCTCAGTGCATCGCGGATTTTTCAAAAATGTTCATCAAAAATTCAAAATTGAGAAATAATGGGCGGGCGCTAGCAGAAGGCAGGGAGACGACATTATAACATCAGGTATCAACACGGAGAGCCCGCACAACTCAAAATCCACCTCTCTGTTCGCTGTTCTCGTGTTGGCTCGGCTCGGGAATCTCGCAAGCTGATTGGCCGAGACGTTTCACCCCGCAAGCTGATTGGCCAAGACGTTTCACCCAGCTTCTCTCCCTGCCGCGCCCATACCCAGCGAAGGAAGACCGCATTCATTGCTCTTTATCGCTCGTGTTGCTTAGTCTCGCCACGTGGAACTTTTTGCTGTTCTCTTGTGCCATTTTGTGCGAAATAGTCTTCCCGTCGAG
This sequence comes from Pholidichthys leucotaenia, assembly GCA_020510985.1. Taxonomy (NCBI): domain Eukaryota; kingdom Metazoa; phylum Chordata; class Actinopteri; order Cichliformes; family Pholidichthyidae; genus Pholidichthys; species Pholidichthys leucotaenia. The sequence goes on from CM035836.1 coordinate 5,416,501, forward strand.
CCACTACGCCGCCTCCTGCAGCTTCTCCAGCTCTATCGGAAGCTGCCCTTGACGATCCTGCGCCTCTAGCACCTGACGATGAGGCGTCACCTGAGGAGCAGTAAAGCTCTCATTAACCTGTGCAGTATATTATCTTCATCTTGAGTTACGTATCTTGTTATAAGAATAAAAGAGTTCTAAAAACATATTTATGTACACTTTATTTACATCTACGTATGTATGTACACTTGCACACACACACACACACGTATCACATGAGAGAGAGAGTGAGAGAATGAACGTACGTATTATTTATGGGTGACGTCATTAGGAGTGACGCTACTTCGCGGTTTTTCACTTTTCGCGGTCGGTTCTGGAACTCATTAACCGCGATAAGTGAGGGATCACTGTAATGTTTTTTTTAAAGTATTGTTCTTATGTCTTTTCCATGCCATTCAGTTTTTTTTCTGTTATGGTGGCAGTTATGGTCCGTGTAGTTCTACACTGTAGAACTACACGGACCATAACTGGTCGGGAACCTATCGCTCACGAGCCAGATGTGGCTCTTTTGATGGCTGCATCTGGCTCGCAGACAAATCTTTAAACTTTAAAGATTTTGTTTTTACAAGAGCGCCGAGTGTCTGCTGCTCTGTATATACAGTGGGGCAAAAAAGTATTTAGTCAGCCACCAATTTTGCAAGTTCTCCAACTTAAAAGATGAGAGAGGTCTCCAATTTTCATCATAGGTATACCTCAACTATGAGAGACAAAATGAGAAAAAAAAATCCAGAAAATCGCATTGAAGGATTTTTAATGAATTAATTGGTAAATTCCTTGGTAAAATAAGTATTTGGTCACCTACAAACAAGCAAGATTTCTGGCTCTCACAGACCTGTAACCTCTTCTTTAAGAGGCTCCTCTGTCCTCCACTCATTACCTGTATTAATGGCACCTGTTTGAACTCATTATCAGTATAAAAGACACCTGTCCACAACCTCAAACAGTCAGACTCCAAACTCCACTATGGCCAAGACCAAAGAGCTGTCAAAGGACACCAGAAACAAAATTGTAGACCTGCACCAGGCTGGGAAGACTGAATCTGCAATAGGTAAGCAGCTTGGTTTGAAGAAATCAACTGTGGGAGCAATTATTAGAAAATGGAAGACATACAAGAGCACTGATAATCTCCCTTGATCTGGGGCTCCACGCAAGATCTCACCCCGTGGGGTCAAAATGATCACGAGAACGGTGAGCAAAAATCCCAGAACCACACGGGGGGACCTAATGAATGACCTACAGAGAGCTGGGACCAAAGTAACAAAGGCTACATCAGTAACACACTACGCCGCCAGGGACTCAAATCCTGCAGTGCCAGACGTGTCCCCCTGCTTAAGCCAGTGCATGTCCAGGCCCGTCTGAAGTTTGCTAGAGAGCATTTGGATGATCCAGAAGAGGACTGGGAGAATGTCATATGGTCAGATGAAACCAAAATAGAACTTTTTGGTAAAAACTCAACTTGTTGTGTTTGGAGGAGAAAGAACACCATACCTATTGTGAAGCATGGGGGTGGAAACATCATGCTTTGAGGCTGTTTTTCTGCAAAGGGACCAGGACGACTGATCCGTGTAAAGGAAAGAATGAATAGGGCCATATATTGGGAGATTTTGAGTGAAAACCTCCTTCCATCAGCAAGGGCATTGAAGATGAAACGTGGCTGGGTCTTTCAGCATGACAATGATCCCAAACACACCGCCTGGGCAACAAAGGAGTGGCTTCGTAAGAAGCATTTCAAGGTCCTGGAGTGGCCTAGCCAGTCTCCAGATCTCAACCCCATAGAAAATCTTTGGAGGGAGTTGAAAGTCCGTGTTGCCCAGCGACAGCCCCAAAACATCACTGCTCTAGAGGAGATCTGCATGGAGGAATGGGCCAAAATACCAGCAACAGTGTGTGAAAACCTTGTGAAGACTTACAGAAAACGTTTGACCACTGTCATTGCCAACAAAGGGTATATAACAAAGTATTGAGATGAACTTTTGTTATTGACCAAATACTTATTTTACCGAGGAATTTATCAATTAATTCATTAAAAATCCTTCAATGTGATTTTCTGGATTTTTTTTTCTCATTTTGTCTCTCATAGTTGAGGTATACCTATGATGAAAATTGGAGACCTCTCTCATCTTTTAAGTGGGAGAACTTGCACAATTGGTGGCTGACTAAATACTTTTTTTCCCCACTGTAGTTTTAGAATCATCTTCCGTGTTGCGGCCGTTACGAGCTCAGATCACACGAGACGGCCCGCTGAATTTAAGCATTTATTTATTTATTTTCTACTCATTTCAGTTCTGCATTTAATATGAACCCTGAGTTTGAAATAAACGTTTGAATTTAAATTTGAATATCCCGGAAGCCGCTGCACATCCGGGTACTCCAGGCTCAGCCAATATTGATCCAGATCGCATAGTTTTAGAATCATCGGCCATTACGAGCTCAGATCACACGAGACGGCCCGCTGAATTTAAGCATTTATTTATTTATTTTCTACTCATTTCAGTTTTGCATTTAATATGAACCCTGAGTTTGAAATAAACGTTTGAATTTGAATATCCCAAAAGCCGCTGCACATCTGGGTACTCCAGGCTCAGCCAATATTGAGCATCAGAAGTCGCATTAATGGTAAGAAATACTCATCATTGATTAGCAACAGCATAACAATGTTATTAAAAAGAATTCAGAGACTTATTGTACTTTAAAAGTGTTGAAATTACATAAAATGCACACATTTACTTGTATTTTTAGTTTTAAACATATTGTATGGCTCTCACGGAATTACATTTAAAAATATGTGGTGTTCATGGCTCTCTCAGCCAAAAAGGTTCCCGACCCCTGTTCTACATGAAATGTTGCTGTTAGTGGAACGCACAATAAAACTACAGATGTGAAACGGAAATGTACTGTCGTCACAGGATGCTGGAGCAAGCATTTTGGCTCTGGTCTGAATGAGCTGTGTGCGCGAGCAAGGCGGGAGTAGTTGTGAAGTAACGTGCAAATGGCAGGAGAGAAAGCTAGCAGGACAAAACTAAAAAGATGGGCAAATGTAAATTTAATGACAGTTGGCTCTCAAGAGATGACTTTGCAGACTGGCTCAAACGCGTTCCCAGCGACGACACTGAGGCGTACTGCACGTTGTGCAAAAGAACACTTAAACTCGGGACCCTGGGCGTCAGGGCAGTGGAGTCACACATCAAAGCTAGCAAACACCAGGAATGAGCAAATGCAGCACGCAACTCTCATGGAATTGCTCAGTTCTGTTCGGTTGCAAGCAGCACGTCAAGAAATAATACAAATGATATTCGCGATCTAATGGGCTCGACTGAAACGATGAAGACAGAAGTTCTGTGGGCGCTTAACACCGTGGCTAAACACATACAGAGCTAATGACGACATCGGGGAACTGTTTCAAGCAATGTTTCCCGACTCGACAGTAGCCAAAACATTCCAATGCGGGAGAGACAAGACCGCCTATATCATCTGATTTGGAGTAGCAGAGTTCGTCAAGAAAGATTGTATCTCAAAGGTTTGCACACAGGCTTGTTTGCGACTACGTTGCAATACATGGGAGCGTTACCAGGGTTCCACTTACACCTGACTTAATGAAATCTGTCATGGCTACCAGGTCACGGTACCGTGTGCATTTGGACGAAGAGAGGAAGAGGAAGGAGGCAGAGACACAAGGGAAGAAAAGGGCACACGCGGAGGAGTAGTTACAAGACCTGAAAGTCAAGAGGGACAGTCTGCATACAGTCATTGAGAGCCTGGGCAAAGATGCAGATGAGTTGGCAGAGCAAGCAGAGGGCAAGGCTGGGAGCAAAATGGCACAGCTCCTCTCAAAATCAAATGCTCTGAGGAAGGCTGCTAAAGACAAACTCTCCCAGCTTAAGGTTCTGGAGGACGAAATTGCCACCAAAAGTGCAGAGCTTAGAAGCATGTAAAATAATGAAAATAATGGGTGTATATATGTTCATTTCATTGACAATAAACGTCAATTGACCGCAATCTGGGTTTGTTCATTCTTTTTTTAATACTTCGTGAAGGTCGTAAATTTAATCCATGATGGTCTAAAAAAGGTCTAAAAAAGTCTAAAATTGCACTTGTTAAAACCTGCAGACACCATGTCTTCCGCTTAATCCTTTCAGGTCGCGGGGGGGCTGGAGCCTATCCCAGCATCTTTGGGCGAGAGGCAGGGTACACCCTGGACAGATCGCCAGTCCATCACAGGGCCAACACAGAGAGACAGACAACCATTCACTCTCACAGTCATACCAAAGGACAATTTAGAATCCCCAGTTTGATGCCAATTAACCTAACTTGCATGTTTTTGGCATGTGGGAGGAAACCGGAGAAATCCCGGCGTAAACCCACGCAGACACGGGGAGAACATGCAAACTCCACACAGATCACTGTTGGTCGGAAGCTGGGATCAAACCCAGGTAACCTAAAATAACAAGTCATTTTTTTTAAGCTCTTTTTAATGCTGATATGTTATGTTCTGTGTGTTTTGCTATGGTTGTTGTTGATGTGCATGGTTTGAGTGTTGTTCGTAGTTTTTTTGTGGGAGGGGGCATGTGTAGTTTCGTTGTGTTTTTATGCAATGACAATAAAGGCTCTATCTATTAAAATATGTGGCTGCATCTTATAAAAAGCAGAAGAAAAGTCTGCAAATAAAGCCTGACATGAGATTTAGGCTGCTCAAGGTTTTTGTGTGCTCAATCTAAAATAAAAAGCTTTGCATTGTCCACCCCTTGGCCAACTTGATATGCAAACTGCAGTGGATCTAGATGGTCACTGATAAAGGAAACCACATTATCTTTCAGGATCCCCTCAAAGGTTTTCATCACAAGAGATGTAAGTGCAGCTGGTCAGAATTCATTCAGATCTTCTTTCTTGTTTTACAGACTGGTATTATAGTAGATGTTTTCCATATTTTTGGTATCTGGCCACTATCTGCACACATTTGAAAAAGTGGGGAAAAATCTCACTCAGCTGGTCTGTACAGTAACACAGTGCGTGTCCACATATGGCATGTGGGCCAGCAGCCCTTGTAATGTTCACCTTTTTGAGAAAGGATGTCACTTGTTTTTGTGTTACTAAAATAACTGTTTTTGGTTCAAGAGATTTAGTGAAGAAATATCCTTGAGAAAGTTGGACCTCGCAAAATGTGCAAAAAACGAGTTAAAAGCATTTGGCAAATTAAAATCAACCACGTTATTTACATAAATGGGCTACCTGGTATTACTGGAATGTTGAGTCACATTGGCCATGCGTTTGAGTCCCTGCCAGGCTGTTCTCAGATCACCCCTACTATACTGCTCCTCTATTTTCTGTCTGTAGTGCATTTTAGCTTTCCTTATCTTGTTTCTTACTTCCCTTGAGACAAGTTTTTTCTCCTGAGGATCACCAGTGTAAAATATCTGGTAATGCCAGACATTTTACACTGGTGACACCTTTCATCACAGGCATCATGAAAACACTCCCAGTTCATACAGTCCAAGCATGCCTACAGTGAAGAAATCCTCTCTTCTGTCCAGGTTTTCACTGCCCTCTCTTTCCTCTCTAGACGTCTGAAGGAAGGTGTGTACACTGGCATTAGGTACACACTATAATGATAGGAGGTTCCCAGTGAAGGCATGGGCAGGGATTTAGAAGCCCCTGTTACAGACCCAGAACAAAGATCAATCCTGATGCTTTTTGTGTTGGAGCACAAGTCTCATCCTGTTCATGTTTTCAGTGAAGTATTCAAATTACAGTGGTTAAAATCTCCAAGGATAAATTTTAGTTCCTCTGGGCAAAGTGTGTCAAGTTTATGTGACATCAGCAATCAGCTGAGCAGCAGCTGACACATTGATGTGTGGATGACTATACAGTCGTGAAAAAATTAGGACACCCCATTAAATATTCAATTCTTTATTCATAAATGTTCACATATCCAGCCTTGTTTTTTGTTTTTATTCACCTTTGTTAACATTTATTTTAGCAATTTTAAGTGGGAATAAATATGGGAGTGTCCTAATTTATTCCTCACTATTTTTTTAGAATTACATTTTACAGAAAATTTGAAAAAGTCTTTAATTCATTTTTAACTGTTCAGGTGTATTACATGAATCTCCCAGTATTTTTAACATTGTTATTAAGTGTCCAGATGTCCAAATATGTTTAAAAAACACACAGGCTTATACAGGGTGTCCTAATTTTTTCACATGACTGTACACTAGCGTATAAAACAACTGTTGAACTCATGAGGCAGGGAGAAGGGACAAAGTGAGACTGTCAGTAGTTGTTAATCCACAGTGCATATTCTTTCCTGCTGTGTCACAGTTTTACAGGACCTTTGGTTGACATAAAAGCACACTTCTCCTCCTTGGCTTTTCCTGGTGATCTCTGAGGACCGATCCAAACGAAGTGGGCTTCCAGATATATAGCCAGATGTGAGACACATCTACCCCCCCCCCCCCCGTATCAACAATCACACAAATAGGAATTGATTTTTCTTTCACTTTTCCTAAGTTAACACATCACCAAATGCACAAGTGCAATATGTAACCAAATGTTAGCAGATGTGATCAGCTAGGTGTGGATGCATTTTTTTGCGAAAAGACACTTTTGAAATGCTGCCAATAGGGTTCTACACCTTCATCATTAGCAGCCTCAGTTAAATCAGAATGCCCATCAGACCTCTTGTAACCTGTTTGTATAAGCTTCATCGTTACCTTGTTTGTGTTTTGGATCATCCCATATAAACTGTATTTAAAGTTCAATAATAAAATATCCAGTGACAACATTTTTCATAATCTTCGGTTTAATTCATCATATTGATGAGTGCAGAGTGAATATGTGTGCACATGTACTTAACTTCTTGGGCGCCCCAGTGTGGCTACTCCGGATAGAGGGGTGGAGCCGAGCAGAGGCTAGGTGATGTTAGCCGCAGCTTTCGCAGCCTGTAGTCCTGTGAGGTGGGGGTATGGCCTGAGCAGTGGGGAAGCACGGAGGAGGAGCTGAAGCACGGCCCCCTGCCCTCACGCCAGGCTCATCATGCAGAAAGGGGAGATACACATATTAGTCAAGTCTGTCTGCTGGTAGGATCATTAGCTTCCCTGGGCAAGCCCGGGTACTGGCGGAGGGCGCGACGAGAACGCTGATCCATTGCCCTCCTACCAGCAGACTAAATTCGAAGAGACGACGCCTCAGTGCCAAGTCAAAGAAGAATCCTAGTCACAGTCCCAAAGCCGAAAGCAAACAGCCCCAAGAGCACCTTGCGGTAGGACCTGCCCTTCGCATACTACAACTAAACGTTGAAGGCCTATCTGCAGCCAAGCGAAGCCTTATTGAAGTCCTCGTCTTCCAACACTCGATTGATGTAATCTGCCTCCAAGAGACTCATATTGGCACAGAGGAAGCTGGACGCTACACCATCAATGGCTTTGACCTCCTGTGCTATGTTTCACATGCCAAACATGGATGTGCCACCTATGTGCGTTCTGATATAGTTGAAGTAAACCACCTGACAACAACACATTTCTCAGACACCATAACCATTGGTGGCTTCCATATTGTCAATGTGTACAAACCCCCTAGTACCAACTGGGGTCTTCAGGTCTTACCCACCCCACCCCACCCTGCCTTCTATGTGGGGGACTTTAACAGCCATCACCCTGACTGGGGGTACCCAGCAGTGGATAGTGACGGGGAGGTACTTTCAGACTGGGCATCTAGAAATGATCTCGCTCTGATACACGACCCCAAACAAAGAGGAACCTTCCACTCTGCTAGGTGGAAGAAGGACTATTCTCCTGACCTGTGCTGGGTCAGCTCTTTGAATGGGACACCATATCCTACACAGATCCTCATTCTTGACGATTTTCCACACAGCCAACACCGGCCCCTGCTTGTACACATTGGCCTACAACTTCCAGTCATAAACAGCCCAAGGAAGATGCGCTGGAACTCCCGCAAAGCCAACTGGAAGAAATTCAGTGAAACCCTGGATCAGAGTGCTGTTACCATCCCATTCCACACAATCACTGTAGATGAAGCATACAACCGCTTCTGCAGCGCAATCTTCAAGGCTGCTCACACTGCAATCCCACGAGGCTACCGACCCCTCTATGTCCCATGCCTGGACGGAGAAAGCGCTGCCCTCCTACAATCCTATCAAACATCAGGGGACCCAGAGATAGCAGACCATCTCATTGAATCGCTAAGTACAGCCCGGCGAAAGAAATGGGAGGAGACAGTTGCTGACCGGAGCTTTATCCACTCTAGCAGGAAATGTTGGAGCCTCATCCGTCGCCTAGGAGCTGCACAGAAGCCTCCTAGCCAAAGCCAAGCATCTGTCACACCCAACCAAGTTGCATCCCACCTACTGACCATTGCCAAAGCACCCCAAGACAAAGACACCAGAAAAGCAGTTACAACTGAGCTTAAAAAAAAACACCAAAAAATGCCCGTAGAGGAAACGGACCCTGAACCCTTCGAGGCTGCTGAACTGGAGAAAGTCCTACTAGTCCATGAGCCAGACCGAATATGACTATCAAATTAGTGAACAGATCCAACCTTGATTTTTGTTTAGTATGATGCCTGAAGTATATGAAAACTGGCCTTGGACGTTTCAGCTCGGTAGCTTTGTGCCCCAACGGCAGCCATTTTGAAGAATGGCCAACGTTTTCGAGCTCACACGACATGTACTTGGAAATTTGCCCATACCTTCTAAACGGATCAACCAATCTTAATGGGATTGGTCTTATTTTACTCAGAATCAAATTCCACAGACATTCATGTATAATTGATACAATTGTTATGCTACACTACCTTTCAAAATTTAACGTTTTAGGTAAGAAAAATGCGTTTTTAACACTATTTTTGATAGGAAGTTTGCTGTAAAACAGTAAATGGTCATCAAATGATTAATTTTGTTCATGAAATATCTCGAAGGATTCATTCAGCATCAATAAACAATTAGCAATGATGTTATTGCCACTAGTATGACTTAGGGAAACACAGAAGTCATTTAAGACCTAGAGCACTCATATCCGCTGTATCCTGAAATTGCATTCAGGCCTTACTCAACGTCATCATCGGAGTCACTTCCATCCTTGTCGGGAACTATTTCCGCCTCATCCTCCTCTCTCATATTGTCACAGTCCTGCAATTTACAGGCTGGCGTGCAAGGTAACCGATTGTCAATACATGGACAACTGCCAACTTTGCACACTCTGACACATTTGCATGACATCAGTGAAAGTACTATGTCGGGTGCAGGTGCTCCTGTTATCCATTCAGTGCCAATTTGCCCATCCCTTTCAACTTTCCATTTATGTCCATCTGCAGCTTCTGGAATCGTGGGCGAGTTTTCAAGGCATCGTCTCCAAATGGCCGAATGGTAGTTTGCCCTTTTGGTGTGCTGATGGAGAGCATCCTTACAAGGAGGCAATTGTCCTGAAGGCACATCACCATTTCTGGACCGGAATATTTCATATCTCAGGTCGTTCACGGTTGTACTCTTGGCACTGCATGAATGCATGCTGCAGGCAAATCTTTCCAGGGTTGAAAATAGCTCATCTGCAACATTCCACTCTTCCCCAAGACGAGAGAATGCTTCACGAAATGTGTCATTTGAACGAATCAAGTTAACTGCCTTGATCTTTCCTTGGCCAGAGAAAGCGCTTACAGAATCACAGCCAGTCCAAGCATGAACACCCAACAAAGCAGTGCACGCATCCCTACCAATGATAGTTGCCAATCTGGAGATATCAATGATTCTGATTTTGTTCCTCTTTTCTCGTCTCAAGAGTAAGTGTCCACCTATCTGAGTGCTGAAGGCTAGAAGCATCACAAACACGTCTGTATCTTCCAAAATAACTATCACATGTCTATGTGTACCTGTTGCATGCCTTGCGTGGAGAGCCAGTCTTGTATCCGCTTCCTCATGTGAGCATGTCAGCTCAGGAACCTCTCTGACAGCATCCTTCGTAATTTCAAAGCACTTTTCTGCAACACTAACGATTAATGTCACTTCACCAAGGCTTTTTCTCACCTTCTCCTCCTTCCAGCTTTCCGCTAGAAACCTTGTCAACCTGTTCTTGCTCTCCGTGTTCCCAAGAAGGCGCTTCCAATTCTTGATCCGGTGTCCCGACTTCATATCGCGGAAGAGCAAGCTGTCTTTGGCCCCTCGGCTATCCCTTTCAGCCTTTATTGTCATTGCATAAAAACACAACGAAACTGTACATGCCCCCTCCCACAAAAAAACTACGAACAACACTCAAACCATGCACATCAACAACAACCATAGCAAAACACACAGAACATAACATATCAGCATTAAAAAGAGCTTAAAAAAAATGACTTATTTTAGGTTACCTGGGTTTGATCCCAGCATCCTACATTTTTTTTGTTTCTTGACTACTAAGGCACCTAGAAAGCTCATGTTGGTGTCAAAACAGAGGTTTAAGGGGTCATACTATCTGTTTATTCCAATAAAAGTGTGTTTAAATGATTACATAATCGAGAAATCCAAGATGGCGGCCGGCTGTCATTTTCACATGCAATGGACTTTTTCATATCCGTCACCAAATGAGCTAAAAAAAGTCAAGTGAGGCTCCTGTGAACCATCCATTGTGTTCATTAGTGCCCTCATTGTCTATCAAGCTCAAAATGGCCCCCAGCCGCTTTTCTGTGGTCCCTTATTGCACCACACGCATAGGTTCTTGTCATGCACAATACCAATGCTGGACCGGAGCCTCTTCGGTGAAAAGAGAGAAGCAGATGGAGAGGGATCCCCCTGAACTGATTGATTGTCTCTTTCAAGATCTACCTCTAATTTATGCTTACGTTTCTCGGCTTGAGATAGACAACGCTTGTTAGATAACGTGGTGTAACATGTCTGGTGCATATAATGCCCTTTTGGCCCTTTGGCCCAATCAATATTCCCACATTGAAACCGATCAAGTCCTTTCCATCGTAGAGTTTTTTCACGAATTGAATTCCATTTTTGGTCCTTGGTATTATCCAAAGAGTCACTTTTGGTACATGGTTGACCACAACGTAGAATGCATTTGTATTCACCGGAAGACGTTGATGGTAATTCATCGTTGTCATTTGCAGTATCCATTTTATCCCTCACTTTATATGAATAAGTGTATGAAAACAAAAACAAATTTGTCATTATCAGAACAGAGGAGAGAAAAAGGAGGGATGACAAGACCTAGAGTCAAAGGCCCTTGTACTGTCTACTGTCATTACGGTAGCATTAAGCAAACAGCATGGTCAATATGCTAACATTACCTGACTATACAGTATGGAACAAGATTCAGAATTCTAACCTCTCCAGATAAGTTTAAAGCTAAATTTATACATACCTGGCAACCTTGGTTAAATTGGAAAGATTAGGACTACATATTATGGCAGCACAGACGTTACAAAATCACTGCATCCTCTCTCTTGCTATGCAAAAAGGAATCAATGAATCAAGCATAGGATTCCGGGAATCCTAAGGGGATTACCCAAGTGTTCCTCAGTGAAATCACTGAATCAATGCAGGAGCTTTATAATAATTATTAAAAATGAATGTAAGGATACCTCATTTGGTGACTGATATGAAAAAGTCCATTGCATGTGAAAATGACAGCCGGCCGCCATCTTGGATTTCTCGATTATGTAATCATTTAAACACACTTTTATTGGAATAAACAGATAGTATGACCCCTTAAACCTCTGTTTTGACACCAACATGAGCTTTCTAGGTGCCTTAGTAGTCAAGAAACAAAAAAAATGTTAATCGGTGGCCATATTGGCGGCCATATTGGATTTCATCGTGATGGGTTTGTTTCACAAGTAAACTAATAGCATTAATGGAATGCTTGACCCCAAAAACCTATGTCTAGACACCAAAATCAACCTCCTAGCTGAATTAGTTACTGAGATATAGGTGGTGGTATGCATTTTGGCGGCCATTTTGAATTTTGGGCAAAAAAAAAGGTTTCCCGTAATTTTTGGGAGGTACATGGGAGCTTATTTTCATTAAAATGGGTCTAGAATGCTAAATCCAGTGAGAAAAAAAGGTCCTTGGAGGTTGGTCACGAAACCCCCAAAAATGATTCTACTAATTTTGGGTGGCACAGTGGCGGAGTGGTTAGCACTGTGGCGGCACAGCAACTCACCCTTGGCCGGGGGGTCCTGGGTTCGATCCCAGCCCCCGACCAACAGTGATCTGTGTGGAGTTTGCATGTTCTCCCCGTGTCTGCGTGGGTTTTCTCCGGGATTTCTCCGGTTTCCTCCTACATCATGTTTTGCCAAAAAATTCAAAGTGTTTTCTTTTAAATGAGACCAACCCCATGAAGATGCTGCAAAGGGTTGAAGAACAGCTTTTGATTTACTTTGGGTACGTTATCTTTTGGCGTTTTTAGGGAAATTGACCAGAGTGCAAGGGGTTAAAGTGCTGTAACTGCAGTGGTGAACATAGCCCTGCATTTCGAGGTTGTGAAGCCAGCCAAAGAGCAGCAGAAATTCAGCAGATAAAAGTCTTCCGGGGTTAACATATGCAGAAGCTGCAAAAAGGTGCCAGCTAAAAAAGTGGGAGTGGATGCTAACAGGGAACGTGTGCAGGCTTGCAGTGCATGCAGCAGAATTAAGAAAGATTCTCTGGTGATGAAGGAAAATAATTTTGTCTTATTTATGGTCTATGTGATAAACTGCACTGTGCAGACCTCCAAGAAAACAGAAAAAAAAATCAAAATCACTGTGAAAGAAGCAGAAAATATCTTGGGATTAAGGGGCTACACTGGGAAACAGTTGAGGACTTAAGTGGGGGATCTTTAAGTTCACAGACATCATGGGCTGGTGGATCAGCTGCCGGTCAAATCTAAAAGAAGAACAATGCCGATCAAGCCTGGGGGGGAGAAGAAGAAGAAAACAATTGTGCAGAACTCCTTATACGAACTCCTTATACAAAGATGTAGAGTGATGATGATCAAGTCGGTGGCAGTGATGCACCTATGGGCTTGTTACCAGCTACCAATCAGGTGTGGAAGAAGAACTCCTGATACAAAGATATTGAGTGATGATAATCAAGTCAGTGTCGGTAATGCACTTGTAGGTTGGTTTCCAACCGCCAATCAAATCTAAAAGAATTAGAAGAAGAAGAAGAAGAGTGACGAGACGCAGATAACGGACTACAGCTCCTGACCAGATAAAGTGATGATGTGGAGTGGGTGCGTGGCGGTGACGCACCTGTAGGCTGGTTGACGGACGCCAATTGGGTCTAGAAGAAGAAGACTGTTTAGAACTCCTTATATGAGCTCCTTAAAGACAGAGTGATGATTATCAAGTTAGTGGCGGTAATGCACCTGTGGGCTTGTTGCCAGCCGCCGATCAAGTCTAAAAGAAGAAGATATAGAGTGATAACACTGGTCAACACCAAATTTATTGTCTTTGTTTTTTGTAGCTGATTTAGGACAATTTTGATGTGCTGAATCCAAAAATCACATTGGTTTTGCTCAATCAGGTCAACTTTTTGAACTATGGCCACATGTTTTTTTTATGTTTTTGTTTACATGTACGAGTATTTTCGCTTTATATGATGCAATTTTTTTTCCCCCTCCATTCATTCATTCATCTTCTTCCGCTTAATCCTTTTCAGGTCGCAAAGGGGCTGGAGAATATCCCAGCATCTTTGGATGAGAGGAAGGGTACATCCTGGACAGATCGCCAGTCCATCGCAGGGCCAACACAGAGAGACAGACAACCATTCACTCTCACAGTCATACCTAAGGACAATTTAGAATCCCCAGTTTGATGCCAATTAACCCAACTTGCATGTTTTTGGCATGTAGGAGGAAAGTCTGTAACTTTTAAAAATGTCTGTAACTTTTGAATTATTCAATATAGAAGCTTGATCTTGGGCTCTAATGAAAGGTGACACTCAGGGCTGTGTGTGTGTGTGTGGGGGGGGGTTGTTTATTCATTCATGAATGAATTAATGAACAAACAAGCCCCCACACACAAAGAAGCATGCCACGTAAAAAATGTGTGGCTTTTTTATACAAGAAAAAATAACCTACAGTGCAATAAAAATTATACTAAAATATCTGCAATGTAGAGGATAACAACTCCCACCCCCACCCCAGCTACAGAGGACCGCGGCACACGGTCCGGTCCGTGCGTCGCGGTCCGTCATGTGGCGATGACGTACAGTTGTACTAAAATATCTGCAATGTAGAGGATAACAACCCCCCCTCACAGGGGGGGATTGTTCTCGGCTCACGGTCCGGTCCATGTGCCGCAGTCCGTCATGTGGCGATGACGCACAGTTGTAATTTACCGATCGGTCAAAAGTCATTTTGATTACAATTTTCAGGGATAAAGAATAATTTAGCTTATAACACTTACAGTGGGGTAAAAAGTATTTAGTCAGCCACCAATTGTGCAAGTTCTCCCACTTAAAAGATGAGAGAGGTCTCCAGTTTTCATCATAGGTATACCTCAACTATGAGAGACAAAATAAGAAAAAAAAAAAATCCAGAAAATCACATTGAAGGATTTTTAATGAATTAATTGGTAAATTCCTCGGTAAAATAAGTATTTGGTGAATTACAAAAGTTCATCTCAATACTTTGTTATATACCTTTGTTGGCAATGACAGAGGTCAAACGTTTTCTGTAAGTTTTCACAAGGTTCTCACTAGGGATGGGCATTCGGTGAAATTTTCTTCGCCGATCGTCGGGAGAATTAATGATTAATAATCGGTTAATCATTAACATTTTTAGGTAGGTAACAAGGCAGGTAGACTACATTAGAACATCAGGTATCAACACGGAGAGCCCGCACAACTCAAATCCACCTCTCTGTTCGCTGTTCTCGTGTTGGCTCGGCTCGGGAATCTCGCAAGCTGATTGGCCGAGACGTTTCACCCCGCAAGCTGATTGGCCGAGACGTTTTACCCAGCTTCTCTCCCTGCCGAGCGTCCACCGAGCAAACGAAGACCGCATTCATTGCTCTTTATCGCTAAGTGAGGGATCACTGTACTCTTATGTATTGAGAATAATAATAAAAAAAATACAGAGTGTTTTTCTTCGAGGATGAATTTATTAACAAGACAAGTTTGCAGTAAAACGTGAACACATGCGCATTGCGCAAACGAGGGAGGCTTCAAGTTGCGAGCCAGACAATAACGGGAGACACATACAGGACACATAACGGAACATATATTTCTTTCTTTTACTTTTTTCTTTTGTATGCTGCATTGCAGTGATTGCAGTACACCTGGTCATTTTTTAAATTAAAATGGTCCCACGCAACACTTCGCCGCAACTTCCATGATTTGGCGATTGCCCTACGGAAGCTCGCATGTATCAACTGAGGCATGCCAGGGTACGGCGATGGTGTAATGTTGCCCCCTGGTGCCCAAATTTTGCCAGTGGCACAGTTAAATGCATTGCATTGTTTGAGGACGGCCGTGCACTAGGCCTAATAACCTACATTCGGATTGTTTAAAAAAAAAACACGGTTTTTCGACGAAAATGAACTTCCTCGGTGAAATTCTTAATGATCAATTATCGGTTAATCGGTTAATTATGCCCATCCCTAGTTTTCACACACTGTTGCTGGTATTTTGGCCCATTCCTCCATGCAGATCTCCTCTAGAGCAGTGATGTTTTGGGGCTGTCGCTGGGCAACACAGACTTTCAACTCCCTCCAAAGATTTTCTTTGGGGTTGAGATCTGGAGACTGGCTAGGCCACTCCAGGACCTTGAAATGCTTCTTACGAAGCTACTCCTTCATTGCCCGGAAGGTGTGTTTGGGATCATTGTCATGCTGAAAGACCCAGCCACATTTCATCTTCAATGCCCTTGCTGATGGAAGGAGGTTTTCACTCAAAATCTCATGATACATGGCCCCATTCATTATTTCCTTTACACGGATCAGTCGTCCTGGTCCCTTTGCAGAAAAACAGCCCCAAAGTATGATGTTTCCACCCCCGTGCTTCACAGTAGTTATGGTGTTCTTTCTCCTCCAAACACGACAAGTTGAGTTTTTACCAAAAAGGTTCTATTTTGGTTTCATCTTACCATATGACATTCTCCCAATCCTCTTCTGGATCATCCATATGCTCTCTAGCAAACTTCAGACTGGTCTGGACATGTACTGGCTTAAGCAGGGGGACACGTCTGGCACTGCAGGATTTGAGTCCCTGGCGGCGTAGTGTGTTTCTGATGTAGCCTTTGTTACTTTGGTCCCAGCTCTCTGCAGCTCATTCACTAGGTCCCCCCATGTGGTTCTATGATTTTTGCTCACCGTTCTCGTGATCATTTTGACCCCATGGGGTGAGATGTTGTGTGGAGCCCCAGATTTCATCAAGGGTAGGCACTCGGCTGATAATACACATAGGCTATTTAACCCCTTGCACTCTGGTCAATTTCCCTAAAAACGCCAAAAAATAACGTACCCAAAGTAAATCAAAAGCTGTTCTTCAACCCTTCACAGCATCTTCATTGGGTTGATCTCATTTAAAAGAAAACACTTTGAATTTTTTGTCAAAACAGTCATAATCTCTCTAAGTGCTCCTGCCACTGAGTAACAGTCATCTAAACATACTGAACTTGAAGAAAATAATTTTCGCCTTGGTGTTTTTTTGGATACAAATACTACAAATAACACACAGCTGTCAGATCCAGGCTGGAAAATGCAACAGAAATGTAGAACCAAGTGTTATCCAGCTGAGGTCAAAATTTTGTAACAATACTACAAAAAAATGAATATATTACACAGCTTTTTCCTCAGGTTGTTCCCAGGCATTTTTGAACTGTGCCAAATTGTGCCAAATGGCACAGTTTGGAAAAACGTCTAACTTTTGAATGATTCAATATAGAAGCTTCATCTTGGGCTCTAATTAAAGGTGAAGGGCTGTGTGTGTGTGTAGGGGGGGTTGTTTATTCATTCATGAATGAATGAACAAACAAGCCCCCACACACAAAGGAGCATGCCACGTAAAAAATGTGTGGCTTTTTTTTTTTACAAGAAAAAATAACCTACAGTGCACTAAAAATTATACTAAAATATCTGTAATGTAGAGGATAACAACTCCAACCCCCCCACCCCCCCGCTACAGAGGACGGACATCGTCCATCGCTACATGACGGACCGCGGTGATGGTGCGCTGCTGTCTACTACGCACAGTTGTACTAAAATATCTGCAATAATATCTGCAATCCGCTACAGAAGAGTAGCGGGGGGGGGGGGGGGGTTCACGGTCCGGACGCGGCGCACGGGTCACCCCGGTTCGTCATGTAGCGATGACGCACAGTTGTAATTTACCGATGGGTCAAAAGTCATTTTGATTACAATTTTCAGGAATAAAGAATAATTTAGCTTATAACACTTACCTGTCCACAACAGCAGTGTTGCTGGCGAACTTCTCTTCCTCATTGTCAGACGAACATGACGCTGGTCCGCTTTTTACGGACTCGTGGTTCTGGTCACACAACCCGGTCAAACCATAATTCCATTATTGTGGTTTTGCACTTCCATGATTGTGGTTTTGGCGAACGATTTTTCAAAACAAATAAGAACAGTAGTAAGAAAAAAAGACTGGCGAACGCGTGTGTGTCACCCAGCGACTTACACAAAACAGATTTTACGCACGGGACGTACGCTTTCAGTTGTCGAAGTTCTCTGCTTCAATTGGCTCGCTGTATTTGCAGCCGTTGGTAGGTGGGTCTTTCTTGCTATGTTTTCAGTCATTGGTTCTTCAAGGTTTCAGAAACGCTATTCAAGGCTCTTATTAGTCAAATGAGAGGTCAATCAAATCTAAACGAATCAAAGCACTCCTTTGGCTTTCTGTTCGCGGCTGTGTCTGTAGTGGAAGAACAGAAATGCAGCTTTTTTTTTTTTTCAGTGCGCCCTAGGATGCAGAGACGTGACCGCCTGTGGTATCCCGGAGTGCAAGAGGTTAATTTGGCTCCGCTTTCACACTTGCCATATTGATGTTCACCGGAGCATCTGACACATCGTTGTCTGCCTTTGTATATCGCTGCTACATGACCAAACTTTTGACATTTGAAACATCTGAGTGGAGGAGAAACGTAAAGTCTGACTTCATAGCTCATGTAGCCAATATACGCCTTACTTCAATTCAACTTTATTTATTTATAGAGCGCCATTTCACAACAACAGTCATCTCATAGCACTATCAACTGTAGGGGGGAACCCCCACAGTTGCAGAAAGACCCCAGCAATCAGGTGATCCCCTGTGAGCAAGCACTTGGTGACGGTGGAGAGGAAAAACTCCCTTTTAACAGGAAGAAACCTCCAGCAGAACCAGGCTCAGGGAGGGGCAGTCATCTGCTGCGACTGGCTGGGGGGTGAGGGGATAGAGAAAAAGAAAAGAACAGACATGTAGAGAGCAAACAGCACGATGGGGACTCAATCTATGGGAGAGAACAAACAAATGTTAATGACCAGCAAAAAAAAATATTTCATTGAGAGTGAGGAAAGGAGTGAGGCCCAGTGCATTACTGGAGGTCCCCCGGCTGACTAAACCTATTAGCAGCATAACTAAGGGAGGGTTCAGAAACACATGATCCCTCCCTAATTGTAGGCTATATCAAAAAGGTAGGTTTTAACCCTATTCTTAAAAACAGAGATCGAGTCTGACTCCCGAATCCAGATTGGCAGCTGATTCCACAGGAGAGGAGCTTGATAACTGAAGGCTCTGCCTCCCATTGTACTTTTGGAGATTCTAGGTATTACAAGTAATCCTGCATTTTGGGAGCGTAGTGCTCTGTTAGGATAATACGGTAGTATCAGATCTTTTAAATAAAAAGGAGCCTGATTGTTTAGAGCTTTGTAAGTAAGAAGAAGGATTTTAAACTTAATTCTAAACTCTATGGGAAGCCAATGAAGGGAGGCCAGAACCGGAGAGATATGATCTCTCTTTCTAGTACCTGTTTAAACTCTTGCTGCAGCATTTTGGATCAGCTGAAGACTTTTTAAAGATGTTTTAGGGCAGCCTGATAATAAAGAATTACAGTAATCTAATCTCGAGCTAACAAAAGCGTGGATCAGTTTCTCAGCATCACTCTGAGACAAGATGCTCCTAATCTTGGCAATATTACGCAAATGATAGAAGGCAGTCTTAGAAACAAATTTAATATGTGAATTGAAGGGCAAATCCTGATCAAAAATAACTCCAAGGTTCCTCACAGAGCTATTAAGAGAAAGAGTAACCGCATCCAAACTGAAAGTTTGATTTGGAAAGGAATTTCTAAGGTTTTTTGGACCAACAAGAATGACTTCAGTCTTATCTGAATTTAATAGCAGGAAATTACAAGTCATCCAAGCTTTGATTTCCTTAAGACAGGCTTCTAACTTGGCTAATTGATTACTATCATCTGGCTTCATTGACAGGTATAATTGTGTGTCATCTGCATAACAATGAAAATGTATACAGTGCTTTCTAATAATATTGCCTAACGGAAGCATATATAAACTAAAAAGAGTAGGGCCTAGCACAGATCCCTTTGGAACTCCATGACTGAGCTTTGAGTTGAAAGAAAATTCATTATTTACATGAACAAACTGGAACCTATCAGATAAATAAGATCTAAACCATTATGCTTGGCAGACTTGTTTCATCAAATTTTAACATTTCTGACAGACTATCACATTTTTTACCATTTCTATTAGTTTTCAGTCTTTTTACCTCTGTTACTTTTGTTCCAGTTAAGTTTTTCATTATTTCATCAGTTGAAACAGCCATTGAGATGCCCAATAGCACTTCTCTCATTGCCTTATTTCCTTCCAGTACTAAACACTGACCATTTTTCCCCTCCATCTTATTGACTGATTGCTTTTCCTTGTTGAACACTCTTTACATGTAACCAGTAACAAACCACTACAAAGAATTCTTTTTTTTCTCCCTTGTCCTGTCAGGCAGCTAGGCAAACAAAACAGGGATCTGTCACCCTTATTGTGCCAAAACAGATTTACTTTGCCAAGAGGAGCTTATACAGTACCTAACGGTGTATTGTATATTGTTGTAAAATCCTCCTGTAATAACTTTTAATACTTTATTTTAATTATTTTACCCATGGAAGACCCAACAGGATGGGGAAGAGGGAAAGGAAGTGTGTGGAGGGGGAAAAGAAAAGGGAGGGGAACATTAAAAAAAAACAAAAAAACAACAGCTTAAACAAACAAAAGACAAACTGCTTTTTCCACCGAAGATGTCTCAACACGAGTCTGGTTTCCGCACCTGTTAAAGGAGAGACACTTGTGCGTGTATGTCTGCGTTCATATATATGAGAACGTGCGCAAAATAAGTGTGTGCATGTGAGTGGTTTGTCAGGAAACATACGAAGTGGAGGGCTGAGCTCTTCCCCCCGGAAACCCTGCGCAGGCAAGGCAGCGCCACCAACCCCATCAGGGCACAAACGTCCGAGGTCAGCAAGCCCCAGGAAAGCCAGGCATCCACCCCCGGAATGACGATCAAGGGAGGCCAGGCTGCTCGGCGGACGGCGCGGTAAGCCCACACCCCCACAGCGGGCCTGCACCAGCGCCTCTGTCGCGCACCCCTTGGACCCCCATGCCCAAAAAAGTCCCCCCCGTCCAAGGGAGTCCACATTACCGACACCCCCAATCATCCACGCAGGCCCACGACCACCCACCCCAGACGCACACCGACAGCCGCAGGCCACCCTGCAACCACAGCCTCCCCGAAGTAACCCGATGGAAACACGGCCATCAACCCTCTCCAATGGCCCCCCAAGCACCAACACACACCCGCCACCAATGACACAAGGGACAATACGACAAAGCACCTCACCCCCGCAACACAACAGCAGGGCGGCTGGGACAAGCAGGCCCCGAAACGCCAGCCCCCATGTCACTAGATGGACTGCCCAACCCCTGCCACCCAACAAAGTTCTCCTACCCATACACACATCCTCCACCCCCCAGACATCCACCCACAAGTAACTGCTTCCATTCACACACATACCTCCACCCACCGTCACACATACCCACCTACACCTACACACAGCCCAACCCCCCGGCCCACCTTGCAGCCCCCCCCAACCAGTCCACCCCCTCCCCCAGGGCCAGACAAACGCCACCCCAGATACCCGCGGTCGGGGCGCAGCCAGCCGCCATAGATACCAAGGAGCGCGAGCCACCGCCAGCCACCCCTCAGATTATAGAATTAATAAGCGGGGACCAGAGAGAATTGAATTCCGCCAATTAATTATTTGAGGAGGCTGACATTCTCTCCAGGCTAATATAATCCAATAGTAAGTTATTATAATAAGTCATGCATAAGTTATTTCTTGATTTCCAATTCAAGAGGATAGTTACCTCCGCCAGGCCGCAGGCCAGGAGGTTATGTTTTTGCCGGCGTTTGTCTGTCTGTCTGTTGGTTAGCAAGATAACTCAAAAAGTTTTGGATGGATTTCAATGAAACTTTCAGGCGTTGTTGGAAATGGTACAAGGAATCTGATTAAATTTTGGGGATGATCCGGATCACCGTCTGGATCCAGTAATTTTTTTAAAGGATTCTTTAACATTGTGAAATAGGGCCCGGAGGTAATGTGTAGTTCAGTGCTTCCGCCAGCAGGAAGCACTGAACTACATATTGAAGCTCGTCGAGCTTATGACAGAGCCGCTAAAATGCAGCATACACTGAATGACAGCCCACAGGCTCGTTGACCTTATGACAGAGCCGCTAAAATGCAGCATAGACTGAATGAGAGCCCACAGGCTGCTGCTTCTCGCCGTGCTAAAGACAGAGACAGTACACGGCAGCATAGACAGAATGAGGGGCTATCCCCAGATGCTATTGAAGCTCATCGAGCTTAGTTTTATTTTATTGATTTTTTCTTATTACCTCCGCCAGGAGGTTATGTTTGTTTTTTTTTTAAAGAAGATTGGAGTTAATATTGTTCTATTCTACACTACGTATATGTACATATTTTTAATTTCCTGGAAAGAAACGAAGTTAGAAAAATTATGTTAATGGTAGCTTTTCAATATCCAGAACTTATTATTAGGAATAAATTTCATGAATGTGTTCTCCAACTAAAGCCTTGTACATGTTGTATCTCTTGTTAAATTAAATAAATTGTATTTGTGTAGTTCAAATAACATTTTTTGTTTTGTTTTCTTGACCAATCATATGACATACAGAAACACATGATACAGGGAAAGAACAATAAAAAAATTAGTGTAGAATATTTATGGTATAAATCACAATACTGGGGGGGACTGTTGCTCTTGGTGGAGGTCTGCGCTCTCCGAGTGCTTTTCTAGTTTTCTTTGCGATGCATAAGGCAGTGAGAACCATGTGTCTATATTTATTTCACTTAAATCACCTAATATGCAAAGTGTGGGTGAGGGTGGGACACTACACCCAAGCCATGCCGACAAGTCCTCACATTCAATTCAATTCAGCTTTATTACCTCCGCCAAAGGGGGAGGTTATGTGATCATTGGCGTTGGTTTGTTTGTTTGTCTGTTTGTTTGTTTGTTTGTTTGTTAGCAAGATAACTCAAAAAGTTATGGACAGATTTTCATGAAATTTTCACAGATTGTCAGAAATGGGGTATCCTACAGATGATTAGATTTTGGTGGTGATCCGGATCACCGTCTGGATCCAGGAATTTTTTGTTTGTTCGTTAGCAAGATAACTCGAAAAGTTATGGACAGATTTTCATGAAATTTTCACAGATTGTCAGAAATGGGGTATCCCTCATACAAGAAGGAGGGGTTTTACCTCATTGCATCAATAATACATTTTCCGCTTATGTGGCAGCTCAGCTTTGTGCAGAGCTTATTCTAACTGATTTCAGCAAATGAATTATAGGGTGTAAACTAAACTCTGCAGTGTAGCGTGTGAAGCAAGAAGATGAAGTGTGCGAAAGACAATCATGTCATTTTACCAACAATATTCAAAATACTTTTTATCACTGATGTCATATTGTGACACTAGTTCCTGAAATTGGATAAAATTTCCACTTTGAATAAGATTTTCTAAGTTATTTATTCCCTTCTCTTGTCATAGTGGAAATTTTAATGGCCTCTTTTGTTGCAAGATATCAGGATTATTCCAAATGGGCGTGAGTTTACAGGGGACAAGTGAAGACTCTGTTATTTTTAAAAAAATCCACCAAGCCAACAAAGAGGAACTGATATTAATACTTTTAAAACAGTCATGGCGTTAAATACAGGGACTTATAAAAGGTAAGTCAGAGATATTTAGCGACCCACAGAGAGCCCGTTCATCATCTAACCATGGGTTTCCTAGTGGGGTTGATTTTGTCCATTTTGAAACAAACAGCAGTCTATTGGCTAAAAAGTAATTAAAAAAATTTGGTAAATCTAAGCCTCCGCACTCTTTCATTTTTTGGAGTGTTTTTAAACTAATCCGTGATGGTTTATCGTTCCATAAAAATTTACTTATATTTGAGTCTGAAGACTTAAACCAGGCCATTGATGGATGGGTAGGAATCATTGAGAGAAAATAGTTGATTTTAGGAAGGACCATCATTTTAACAATTGCGACTCTTCCCATTAGTGATAAAGGTAGTGTCCTCCAGCGTGTAAGGTTGTCTTGTATTGTTTTTAAAATGGGAATGTGATTTAGTCGTAATAACTCTGAGAGCCTGAGGGAAATATCTATTCCTAAATATTTAATATTACCTGATTGTATTGGAATAGTAGATGTAGAAATATCTATTCCTAAATATTTAATATTACCTGATTGTATTGGAATAGTAGATGTATTTGAGAAATTGCAATTTATAGGTAGAACTATTGATTTTACCCAGTTAATAGAGTAGTCTGATAATGATGAAAATTTATCAATGAGCACCACTGTCTGAATCTTTGTGAGTTTTGAAGGAAAATCAATACATCATCAGCATAAAGACTTATCTTGTGTTCTTTTTCTCCAGTTTGAATACCTCTGATATCAACATTTTGTCGTATGGCTGCTGCTAATGGTTCAATAAAGATGGTAAAAAGCGAGAGAGAGAGAGTGGACACCCCTGTGTAGTCCCGCTCTGGAGATTAAAGCTTCAGGAAGTCTGATCATTTGTTTGGACAGACCCAGCTGAACACCTACAGACGTGGACAAAATTGTTGGTACCCCTCTGTTAATGAAAGAAAACCCACAATAGTCACAGAAATAACTTGAATCTGACAAAAGTGGTAATAAATAAAAATTCTATGAAAATTAACCAATGAAAATCAGACAATGCATTTTGAATTGTGGTTCAACAGAATTATTTTAAAAAAACAAACTCATGAAACAGGCTTGGACAAAAATGATGGTACCCTTAACTAAGCGATCAGACACTGATGTACCTTGACCTTGGAGTTCACCATGAATGTGTTGAGATGTTGTTCTGGGCTCTTTTGTTACCATTCGTATTATTCGTCTCCTCCTGTGGCCACGTCCAGGGAGGTTAGCTACAGTCGTGTGGATCTTAAATTTCTGAATAATATGTGCAACTGTAGTCACAGGAACATCAAGCTGCTTGGAGATGGTCTTATAGCCTTTACCTTTAACATGCTTGTCTATAATTTTCTTTCTAATCTCCTGAGACAGCTCTCTCCTTTGCTTCCTCTGGTCCATGTTCAGTGTGGTACAGACCATGTCAACAAACTACACAGTGACTACTTGTCACCCTTTAAATAGGCCGACTGACTGTTTACAAGTTTATAGACACCTGTGATGTTAATTAGAGGACACATCTTGGTTGAACATGTCCCTATGGTCACATTATTTTCAATCTTTTCTAGGGGTACCATCATTTTTGTCCAGGCCTGTTTCATGAGTTTGTTTCTTAAAATAATTCTGTTGAACCATAATTCAGAATCAGATTTATTGCCATTGTTCATGTAGTACACAAACTAGGAATTTGTCTCGGTGCAATGCTGCAACATTAAACATGATAAAATAAAATAAATAAAAAAACTATTCATGCAATAAAGTGTAGAATAAGAATGAGTAATACTAGTCAAAGCAGTTTTTAAATATATTAGTGAGCAGCAGATATTGTGGAGTACCACATAGTGCAGTCGGTAATGCAAAAAGAAAACAGTGATGATTGACATGAGTCTGGTTGAGCTGCTGTACATAGTGCATGAGAGTCTAATAAGTCACATAGTGTTCAGCAGTCTGATGGCAGAGGGGAAGAAGCTGTTCATGTGATGGGAGGTTTTAGTCTGAATGGACCGAAGTCTTCTACCTGAGGGGAGGGGGATAAACAGTACGTGACCAGGGTGTGAAGGATCGGCTATGATCCGGCCAGCACGCCTCCGGGTCCTGGAGATGTACAGATCCTGGAGAGATGGGAGCTTGCAGCCGATCACCTTCTCAGCAGCGCGCATGACGCGCTGCAGCCTTAGTCTGTCCCTGGCAGTGGCTCCTGCGTACCACACGGTTATGGAGGTGGTGAGGATGGACTCGATGATGGCTGTGTAGAACTGCACTAACATCTTTGTGGGTAGCTTGAGCTTCCTCAGCAGCCGCAGGAAGAGTATCCTCTGCTGGGCCTTTTTGATGAGGGAGCTGATGGTCGGCTCCCACTTGAGGTCCCTGGTGATGGTGGTGCCTAGGAAGCGGAAGGAATCTGCAGTGGTGATGGGAGAGCCTGTGAGGGTGAAGGGGGGCAGAGGGGTTGTGACTTTCCTGAAGTCCACAATCATCTCCACTGTCTTCAGAGCGTTCAGCTGCAGGTTGTTGTTGTTGCACCAGGACGCCAGCTGGGCCACCTCTCTCCTGTAGGCGGACTCGTCGCCGTTGGAGATGAGCCCGATGAGGGGGGTGTCGTCCGCAAACTTGATCAGCTTGACAGACTGGTAGCTGGAGGTGCAGGAGTTGGTATAAAGGGAGAAGAGTAGGGGGGAAAGTACACAGCCCTGGGGTGATCCGGTGCTGATGCTAACAGAGTCTGAGACAGTCTTTCCCAGCCGCACATGCTGCCTCCGGTCCGTCAGGAAGTCGGTGATCCACCTGCAGAGGGAGTCAGGCACGTTGAGCAGGGACAGCTTGTCCCGGAGCAGAGTGGGGCGGATGGTGTTGAATGCAGAGCTGAAGTCCACAAACAGGATCCTGGCGTAGGTTCCCGGGGAGTCCAGGTGCTGCAGGATGGAGTGGAGGGCCAGGTTGACTGCGTCGTCTACAGACCTGTTGGCTCTGTAGGCAAACTGCAGCGGGTCCAGGAGGGGAGTGGTGATGGACTTGAGGTGGGGCAGGACCAGGCGCTCAAAGGACTTCATGACTACAGAGGTGAGTGCTACAGGTCTGTAGTCGTTAAGTCCAGTGATCCGTGGCTTCTTGGGGACAGGGATGATGGTGGAGGATTTGAGGCAGGTTGGCACGTGGCATAGCTTAAGGGAGGTGTTAAAAATGTCTGTGAAGACGGGAGTCAGCTCTTTCGCACAGTGTCTCAGGGTGGAGGGAGACACGCCGTCCGGACCGGGGGCCTTGCGCGGGTTCAGTCTGGAGAACTGTCTGTGCACGTCCTGCTCACTGATGACAAGGGCAGGGGGGGAGGAGGGGGGGGCCACCTTTGATGAAGTAGGGACCGTGGAGGCAGTGGAGCTGGGGGGAGGGGGGAGTTGGACACAGCTGACGAGGTGTCAAAACGGGCATAGTGTTGGGACAGTCTTTGACAAAGGGCTTGTCATCCTGACCCTTAGAAGCCTGAGGCCGATAGTTGGTGATTTGCCTCAGTCCTCTCCACACAGAAGCAGAGTCATTAGCCGTGAACTGCTGCTGGAGTCTCTCAGAATACACAGATTTAGCTCTCCTCAGCTCTCTGTAAAACTGATATTTAACCTCCCTGAAGCAGTCCCTATCTCCACTTTTCAACGCTGCTTCCTTCTCCTTCCTGATCTGTCTGAGCTTAGCAGTGAACCAGGGCTTGTCATTTGAGTACCTCACCCTGGTGCGCGATGGAAGAATGCTCTCCTCACAAAA
The DNA here is from genome assembly GCA_020510985.1 of Pholidichthys leucotaenia. NCBI lineage: Eukaryota > Metazoa > Chordata > Actinopteri > Cichliformes > Pholidichthyidae > Pholidichthys > Pholidichthys leucotaenia. The sequence goes on from CM035836.1 coordinate 5,443,508, forward strand.
GTGGATATATGAGTTCACAGTGTCCGTGTACTCATCCAGATCATGCGTGGCTCCTTTAAACATGCCCCAGTCAGTTATTTCCATGCACGTGTTCAGCTTCTCCTCAGCTTCACTGGTCCATTTCTTCGTAGTGCTCACAACAGGTTTAGTGAGCTTCTGTATGTCTGTATGTATATCATTGGTTAATTTTCATAGAATTTTTATTTATTACCACTTTTGTCAGATTCAAGTTATTTCTGAGACCATTGTGGGTTTTTCTTTCATTAACAGAGAGGTACCAACAATTTGGTCCACATCTGTATATAGGGTTTTAGTCCAGTTTATGAAAGATGAACCAAACCTGAACTTAACATCATAAAACGAAATTTCCAGTTAACACGGTCAAAGGCTTTCTCTGCATCCAGCGACAAGATTGTAGTTTCTACGTTATTGATCTTGCAGTAGTTTTTTAAATTAACCTCTTGCACTCCGGGATACTGTGGACGGTCATCTCTGCGTCCTAGTGCGCACTGAAAAAAAAAGCTGCATTTCCGTTCTTCCACTACACACACAGCCGCGAACAGAAAGCCAAAGGAGTGCTTTGATTGGTTTAGATTTGATTGACCTCTCATTTGACTAATAAGAACCTTGAATTGGGTTTCTGAAACGTTGAAGAACCAATGACTGAAAACCTAGCAAGAAAGACCCGCCTTCCAACGGCTGTGAATACAGCGAGCCAATTGAAGCAGAGAAGTTCGACGATTGAAAGCGTGTGTCCTGTGCATAAAATCTGTTTTGTGTAAGCCGCTGTGTGTAACGGTAGCATTTGCCAGTCTTTTTTTCTTACTACTGTTCTTATTTGTTTTGAAAAATTGTTCGCCAAAACCATAATCATGGAAGCGCAAAACAGCAATAATGGAATCATGGTTTGACCGGGTTGCGTGACCAGAACAAGCGGACCAGCGTCATGTTCGTCTGACAGTGAGGAAGAGATGTTCGCCAGCGACACTGCTGTTGTGGACAGGTACAGTGGGGCAAAAAAGTATTTAGTCAGCCACCAATTGTGCAAGTTCTCCCACTTAAAAGATGAGAGAGGTCTCCAGTTTTCATCATAGGTATACCTCAACTATGAGAGACAAAATGAGAAAAAAAAAATCCAGAAAATCACATTGAAGGATTTTTAATGAATTAATTGGTAAATTCCTCAGTAAAATAAGTATTTGGTCACCTACAAACAAGCAAGATTTGTGGCTCTCACAGACCTGTAACTTCTTCTTTAAGAGGCTCCTCTGTCCTCCACTCGTTACCTGTATTAATGGCACCCGTTTGAACTTGTTATCAGTATAAAAGACACCTGTCCACAACCTCAAACAGTCAGACTCCAAACTCCACTATGGCCAAGACCAAAGAGCTGTCAAAGGACACCAGAAACAAGATTATAGACCTGCACCAGGCTGGGAAGACTGAATCTGTAATAGGTAAGCAGCTTGGTGTGAAGAAATCAACTGTGGAAGCAATTATTAGAAAGTGGAAGACATACAAGACCACTGATAATCTCCCTCGATCTGGGGCTCCACTCAAGTTCTCACCCCGTGGGGTCAAAATGATCACGAGAACGGTGAGCAAAAATCCCAGAACCACACGGGGGGACCTAGTGAATGACCTGCAGAGAGCTGGGACCAAAGTAACAAAGGCTACATCAGTAACACACTATGCCGCCAGGGACTCAAATCCTGCAGTGCCAGACGGAGTGTCCCCCTGCTTAAGCCAGTACATGTCCAGGCCCGTCTGAAGTTTGCTAGAGAGCATTTGGATGATCCAGAAGAGGATTGGGAGAATGTCATATGATCAGATGAAACCAAAATAGAACTTTTTGGTAAAAACTCAACTTGTCATGTTTGGAGGAGAAAGAACACCATACCTACTGTGAAGCATGGGGGTGGAAACATTATGCTTTGGGGCTGTTTTTCTGCAAAGGGACTAGGACGACTGATCAGTGTAAAGGAAAGAATGAATGGGGCCATGTATTGTGAGATTTTGAGTGAAAACCTCCTTCCATCAGCAAGGGCATTGAAGATGAAACGTGGCTGGATCTTTCAGCATGACAATGATCCCAAACACACCACCCGGGCAATGAAGGAGTGGCTTCGTAAGAAGCATTTCAAGGTCCTGGAGTGGCCTAGCCAGTCTCCAGATCTCAACCCCATAGAAAATCTTTGGAGGGAGTTGAAAGTCTGTGTTGCCCAGCGACAGCCCCAAAACATCACTGCTCTAGAGGAGATCTGCATGGAGGAATGGGCCAAAATACCAGCAACAGTGTGTGAAAACCTTGTGAAAACTTACAGAAAACGTTTGACCTCTGTCATTGCCAACAAAGGGTATATAACAAAGTATTGAGATGAACTTTTGTAATTCACCAAATACTTATTTTACCGAGGAATTTATCAATTAATTCATTAAAAATCCTTCAATGTGATTTTCTGGATTTTTTTTTTTTATTTTGTCTCTCATAGTTGAGGTATACCTATGATGAAAATTGGAGACCTCTCTCATCTTTTAAGTGGGAGAACTTGCACAATTGGTGGCTGACTAAATACTTTTTTACCCCACTGTAAGTGTTATAAGCTAAATTATTCTTTATCCCTGAAAATTGTAATCAAAATGACTTTTGACTGATCGGTAAATTATAACTGTGCGTCATCGCCACATGACAGACCGCGGCGCATGGACCGGACCGTGCGCCGAGAACAATTCCCCCCTGTGAGGGGGAGTTGTTATCCTCTACATTGCAGATATTTTAGTACAACTGTGCGTCATCGCCACATGACGGACCGCGGCGCACGGACCAGACCATGTGCCGCGGTCCTCTGTAGCTGGGGGTGGGGGTGGGGGGGGGAGTTGTTATCCTCTACATTGCAGATATTTTAGTATAATTTTTATTGCACTGTAGGTTATTTTTTCTTGTATAAAAAAGCCACACATTTTTTACGTGGCATGCTTCTTTGTGTGTGGGGGCTTGTTTGTTCATTAATTCATTCATGAATGAATAACACCCCCCCACACACACACACACACACACACACAGAGCCCTGAGTGTCACCTTTCATTAGATCCCAAGATCAAGCTTCTATGTTGAATCATTCAAAAGTTACAGACGTTTTTCCAAACTGTGCCATTTGGCACCATTTGGCACTGTTCAAAAACGCCTGGAAACAACCTGACAAAAAAGCTGTTCAATATATTCATTTTTTATGGTATTCTTACAAAATTTTGACCTCAGCTGGATAACACTTGGTTCTACATTCTGTTGCATTTTCCAGCCCGGATCTGACAGCTGTGTGTTATTTGCAAGCATTTGTATCCAAACAAACACCCAGGCGAACTTTATTTTCTTCAAGTTCAGTATGTTTAGATGACTGTTACTTAGTGGCAGGAGCACTTAGAGAGATTATGACTGTTTTGCCAAAAAATTCAAAGTGTTTTCTTTTAAATGAGACCAACCCCATGAAGATGCTGCAAAGGGTTGAAGAACAGCTTTTGATTTATTTTTGGTACGTTATTTTTTGGCATTTTTAGGGAAATTGACCAGAGTGCAAGGGGTTAAATAGCCTATGTGTATTATCAGCCGAGTGCCTACCCTTGATGAAACCTGTTTGATCTGGGTGTATAATAAACGGAATTATCCTTTCCAGTCTTTTGGTGAGAGCTTTGCAAATTATTTTGAGATCGACATTCATAAGTGAGATGGGATGGTAGCTGGATGGAAGCGTAGGTTCTTTTCCAGGTTTAAGGAGCAGGATAATACTAGCCAAATTCATATTTGGAGTAATTACATTATCTTCTTTAATTTGGTTCACCATTTAAAAAAAAAAAAAATGTAGGTGCCATCACAGGCCAAAATTCTTTATAAAATTTTACTGGAAAACCATATAGTCCTGGGGCTTTGTTGTTTGGGATGTGCTTAAGTCCCTCCTGGAGTTCAGACACCTGAAGAGGTGCATCCAGAGCTGCAATCTGTTCATTTATTTAATTGTGGTAAATTAATATTGTCCAAAAATTTATTTATCTCTGAGTCAGATGGGTTAACCTGAGATGAGTAGAGGTTTTCATAAACCTTTCTGAAGGAGTTATGTATTTCTTCACTCTCATGGGTAATGTTTCGTCGTCGGCCTCTGTCGGTCTATGATGACCATGGAAGAGAATCCCAAACGTCTACTCCGCCGGAACAGCACCGCCTGTGGCTGAACAGGCCGATGCGCACCGGTGTTCTACCTTCCAGCGTTGGGCGTTGGTAGGATTCAAGCCTGGGCAGGAAGATATGGAGGACAAGATGTTACCCATGCAGCATGTCCCCCCTCTCCACGTCACTGATGGATCCAAAGGAACAGCAGGGCTGCTATAGTTTGGCACCAGTGCCGTCGCAGGAGCTGCCAGAACGATGTTGAGCACAACAGAGCCTTAGGGGCTCCGACTCCGGATTTTTCCTCAGGGTTGACTCCCGAAGCCTTTCCCGTGACCGGGTGTGCCGCAAGGCAGCGGAGGTTTGAAATCAGGGTTTACCTTCCCCTAGATGGGCTCCCTTCCCAGGTGGACGAGCCACCATCTACCCGAAGCATCTGGTTTTAAGGCGCCAGAGATCCGCCCTCGCCCCTTCTCCTATTAGTAAAAGCAGTTCCGCCGGGCTTAGAGACTAAACCACACGGGCAGGCTAGGAGTTGGACTTAGTTGTCAGAGGCTTTTCGAGACGCACGCCATAAGGAGCATTTTATGAGCACTGGGAGCTTAACCCCAGGGCCGCTCCTGGCTATGACAACCTTGGGTAATATTTCCAGTCATATCCTTGATAGTGGATAGTTGTTTTTTCTTTATTCAATATACCACCAGACATACACTCACCGGCCACTTTATTAGGTACACCTGTCCAACTGCTCGTTAACACTTAATTTCTAATCAGCCAATCACATGGCGGCAACTCAGTGCATTTAGGCATGTAGACATGGTCAAGACAATCTCCTGCAGTTCAAACCGAGCATCAGTATGGGGAAGAAAGGTGATTTGAGTGACTTTGAACGTGGCATGGTTGTTGGTGCCAGAAGGGCTGGTCTGAGTATTTCAGAAACTGCTGATCTACTGGGATTTTCACGCACAACCATCTCTAGGGTTTACAGAGAATGGTCCGAAAAAGAAAAAATATCCAGTGAGCGGCAGTTCTGTGGGCGGAAATGCCTTGTTGATGCCAGAGGTCAGAGGAGAATGGCCAGACTGGTTCGAGCTGATAGAAAGGCAACAGTGACTCAAATAACCACCCGTTACAACCAAGGTAGGCAGAAGAGCATCTCTGAACGCACAGTACGTCGAACTTTGAGGCAGATGGGCTACAGCAGCAGAAGACCACGCCGGGTGCCACTCCTTTCAGCTAAGAACAGGAAACTGAGGCTACAATTTGCACAAGCTCATCGAAATTGGACAATAGAAGATTGGAAAAACGTTGCCTGGTCTGATGAGTCTCGATTTCTGCTGCGACATTCGGATGGTAGGGTCAGAATTTGGCGTCAACAACATGAAAGCATGGATCCATCCTGCCTTGTATCAATGGTTCAGGCTGGTGGTGGTGGTGTAATGGTGTGGGGAATATTTTCTTGGCACTCTTTGGGCCCCTTGGTACCAATTGAGCATCGTTGCAACACTACAGCCTACCTGAGTATTGTTGCTGACCATGTCCATCCCTTTATGACCACAATGTACCCAACTTCTGATGGCTACTTTCAGCAGGATAATGCGCCATGTCATAAAGCTGGAATCATCTCAGACTGGTTTCTTGAACATGACAATGAGTTCACTGTACTCAAATGGCCTCCACAGTCACCAGATCTCAATCCAATAGAGCATCTTTGGGATGTGGTGGAACGGGAGATTCGCATCATGGATGTGCAGCCGACAAATCTGCGCCAACTGTGTGATGCCATCATGTCAATATGGACCAAACTCTCTGAGGAATGCTTCCAGCACCTTGTTGAATCTATGCCACGAAGAATTGAGGCAGTTCTGAAGGCGAAAGGGGGTCCAACCCGTTACTAGCATGGTGTACCTAATAAAGTGGCTGGTGAGTAAGCTGGTTTGCAAGATATTGCCCCGATTTATTACTTTGTTCAAACTTCTCAAGACGCAGTCTTTGTATTAAAGACTGTGCTCTTTTGTTTGTAATTTCTTAATTCCAGCTTTAATTTTCTCAGATTGTTAAGTGTCTGTTCCTATGGGGAAATGGCACAGGTTGTCTCCAGAGATTTAATTTTCTGTTCTAAGTCCAGTACCAGTGCTTTGTCTTTTTTATTCTTATATGAACAGTAAGAGATTATTTTACCTCACATGACCGCTTTTGCTGCTTCCCAAAGAACACCTGGGGATATTCCTGGCACTTCATTATATTCTAGATATGATTCCCACTCTTTATTAAAGTAGTTAATAAAGTCTTTGTTTTTCAGTAGTGATATATTAGATTTCCAGCTCCTAGTTTCCCTTGTAGCTTTCCTGTTTACTAGTGTAAGAGATACTGGATGGTGATCACTAATAGCTTGATTTGAACATATTTCAGAGTCTGTGATGTCCCTCACAATAGAGTTATTGGCTAAAAAGAAATCTAGATGTGAATTTTAACTACGAACTGATGGGAAAAAAAAGTGTATTCCCGAAGAGTTGGGTGAAGAGAACGCCATTCATCGCAAAGACCAAAATCATTCATGTACTGTTTGAGAGTGTCAGTAGCCTGCCATTTTCGGTGATTCCCCGATGTACTGAGCCTGTCGATTGCATGGTTTAATACCAGGTTGAAGTCCCCTCCTATTATAAGTGTAGTGTCCAAGTGCTCAGAAAGAGAAGTGAAAAAAGTGTAAAAATAGGATGGGTTGTCAACATTTGGGCCATAAACACTTGCAATACATACACACGTGGACAAAATTGTTGGTACTCCTCTGTTAATGAAAGAAAAACCCACAGTGGTCACAGAAATAACTTGAATCTGACAAAAGTGGTAATAAATAAAAATTAAGTCATGAAACAGGCCTGGACAAAAATGACGGTACCCCTAGAAAAGATAAATAATGTGACCATAGGGACATGTTCAACCAAGATGTGTCCTCTAATTAACATCGCAGGTGTCTACAAACTTGTAATCAGTCAGTCAGCCTATTTAAAGGGTGACAAGTAGTCACTGTGTTGTTTGGTGTCATGGTGTGTACTACACTAAACATGGAGCAGAGGAAGCAAAGGAGAGAGTTGTCTCAGGAGATTAGAAAGAAAATTATAGACAAGCATGTTAAAGGTAAAGGCTTTAAGACCATCTCCAAGCAGCTTGATGTTTTTGTGACTACAGTTAAGATAAGCCTTTATTAGTCCCACAACGGGGAAATTCCAGGATTGCAACAGCACAGGGATAGCAACACTCAGAGCAACAATCAGAAGGCAAGAAAAAAAACAAGCAAGCAAGAGCAGCTAATATACATATGTACATATTACTATAAAATATATATACACACACACACACACACACACACACAGACACACAGTGCAGAGCATTGTAGCTGGATGGAATAAATATATGAATATATGAACACACAGTGCAGAGCATTGTAGCTAGATGGAATAAATATGTAAATATATAAACACCCACAGTACGGAGCATTGCAGCTAGGTGGAATAAATATGCAAGTATATAAACACACACAATGCGGAGCAATGTAGCTAGATGGAATAATATGTAGATATATAAAAACACAGTGCGGAGCATTGTAGCTAGATGGAATAAATATATAGATATATAAATATAAACACACCCAGTGCTGAGCATTGTAGCTAGATGGAATAAATATGTAAATATACAGTATAAACACACACAGTGCAGAGCATTGTTGCTAGGTGGGATGAAACAGCATAACCGTCTATTTAGTTATCCTACATGGTATGATTATGTGCCCATACATATTCTCACCCTCCATAGCGACCGGTATGTTCCTAGTTGTATGCCGGAGAGGACCATTGTGTAAGTCTATTGCATCTTTTGCATTCAAAAAACTATTAGTTTGTTACGTCTTTTTGCTATCTCTGCGAGCAGCCCTGCTTAGGTTGTACAGTCTGACAGCCGTTGGTAGGAAGGACCTACGAAACCTCTCGGTTGTGCACCTGGGATGATGTAGTCTGCTGCTAAATGAGCTCCTCAGTGCATCCAGTATGTCCTGCATAGGGTGGAACTCGGACTCCAGCAGAGATGACAGTTTAGCCACCGTCCTTCTCTCTCCTATCTCCTCCATCGGATCAAGGCGTTGCCCCAGGACAGAGCTAGCTTTCTTAATCAGTTTGTTCAGTCTCTTCCTATCGGCTGCAGTAATGCCACTGCCCCAGCAGACCACTCCAAAAGTGATGGCTGATGCCACCACCGTGTCATAGAATGACTTCAGCAGCGCCCCTTGTACACCAAAAGACCTGAGTCTCCTCAGCAGGAACAGCCTGCGCTGTCCCTTCTTGTAGAGTGCGTCAGTATTGTGTGACCAGTCTAGTTTATTGTTCAGATGAATACCCAGGTACTTGTAGGATGTCACCATCTCGATGTCTGTTCCCTGTATATTTACTGGTGCTGTGAGGGGCTGCCCATGCCTGCGGCAGTCCACCACCAGCTCCTTAGTTTTCCTCGCGTTGATCTGGAGGCAGTTCCGATGGCACCAGTCCACAAAGTCCTGGATAAGCCCTCTGTACTCAGCTTCATCTCCGCTGGAGATGAGACCAACGATCGCAGAGTCATCAGAGAACTTCTGTAGATGGCAATGTGTTGTGCTGTGTGAGAAGTCCGCAGTATAAAGAGTGAACAGGAAGGGAGCCAGCACCGTTCCCTGGGGGGCCCCCGTGCTACTGATGATCGTGTCGGAAACACAGTCCCGGGTTCTCACAAACTGAGGCCGGTTCGTGAGGTAGTCCAGGATCCATGATGACAGGTGCTGGTCCACCCCTGCGCGCAGCAGCTTGTTCTTCAGGATCATCGGTTGGATGGTGTTGAAAGCACTGGAGAAGTCAAAGAACATGATCCTCACCATATTCCCGGGCTTCTCCAGGTGGGACAGAGAACGGTGAAGGAGGAAGATCACCGCATCCTCCACCCCAATGCCATGCTGGTAGGCGAACTGGAGTGGATCCATCGCTGGTTCCACCAGGGGGCGGAGATGAGCAAGGAGCAGTCTCTCCAGGGTCTTCATCAAGTGGGACGTCAAGGCCACCGGTCTGAAGCTGTTCAGGTCTTTGGGGTGGGAAGTTTTTGGTACAGGTACCACACAAGATGTTTTCCACAGCTGTGGTACCCTCCCCAGTTTCAGGCTCATGTTGAAGATATATGTCACAATCCCACACAGCTGGTCTGCACAGGACTTGAGGAGCTTTGCGCTGATGCCGTCCGGTCCCGACGCCTTCCTCGCCTTGATCTTCCTCAGCTCCGTCCTCACCTGGGTCTTGGTCAGGGTCAGGATGGGGGGCTGTGTGTTGGGAGTGGGGGGGGTGTCGGTGGAGTGGGGAGTGGGTAGCAGGACTTGATTTCTTAGAGGCAGCAGTGGTTGTTGTGCAGACAGGGGGGAGGGCGGTTGGTCAAATCTATTGAAAAACAGATTCAGGTTGTTCGCCCACTCCCTGCCCCCCGTGGCCTGGGGGGAGGTATTCTGGAGCCCCGAGATGGTTTTGAGGTTTCTCCAGACCCCGCTGATGTCGCTCTGTTGCAGCTTGTCCTCCATCTTCTTCCTGAAGCTGTCCTTGCCTTCTCTGATCTTTCTCCTCAGCTCCCTCTGTACGGACTTCAGCATCTCCCTGTTCCCCGACCTGAAGATCCTCTTCTTCTCTCTCAGAAGTGTTTTTATCTCAGGGTTGATCCAGGGTTTGTTGTTTGAGTGACACCGTATGATCTTGGTGGGAACGGATTTGTCCACACAGAAGCTGAGGTAGCCCGTGAAGGTGTGAATGAGGCCATCGATGTCCTCACCATGTGGATCGCAGAGCTGCTTCCAGGCAGTGGCTTCAAAACAGTCCTTTAGAGTGTCCATTGTCTCCTCAGACCATAACTCCACAGTGTGCATGGCCGGAGGTTGTCTGTGCACTAGGGGTTTGTACACCGGTCGGAGATGAACCAAGTTGTGATCCGATCTCCCAAGTGGGGGGAGTTGTGATGAGGTGTACGCCTCCTTAGTGTTTGCGTAGAACAAATCCAGTGTTTTATTGTCTCTAGTGTGGCATGTGACATACTGGGTGAAAGTGGGCAGAATGGGAGACAGTGAAACGTGGTTGAAATCGCCTGAGATGAGGAGAAGAGCATCTGGGTGTTCTGTCTGCAGCCTGCTGGTTACTGAATGGATGACGTCACGCGCTGTCCCAGCGTTCGCCGTCGGATTTGCATAAACAACAATGCAGATCACGTGTGAGTGTTCTCTCGGGAGATATGTAGGCCTCATGCTAACAGCTAGCAACTCAATGTCTTTGCTGCAGTGTCGTTGTTTAACAGTGATATGTCCCGGTCTGCACCAGTTGTTGTTAACATACATTATCACTCCACCGCCCCTAGTTTTGCCACTCTCTGGTGTTCGGTCAGCTCGTATCATGTGAAAACCCTCCAGCTCAATGTTAGCATCTGCTGCTAGTTCAGTTAGCCACGTCTCAGTAAACAAAAGGAGAGAGCACTCCCGGTAAGTGCTATCATAACGGGAGATAGCCGCTAGCTCATCTAACTTTCCCAGTATCGACCGTACATTTCCACAGTTGCACTTATTATTCAGAAATTTAAGATCCATGGGACTGTAGCCACCCTCCCTGGACGTGGCCGCAGGAGGAAACTTGATGAAAAATGGAAGAGACGGATAATACGAATGGTAACAAAAGAGCCCAGAACGTCCTCTAAACACATTCAAGGTGAACTCCAAGGTCAAGGTACGTCAGTGTCAGATCGCACCATCCGTCGTTGTTTGAGCCAAAGTGGACTTCATGGGAGACGACCAAGGAGGACACCACTGTTGAAAACAAATCATAAAAAAGCCAGACTGGAATTTGTCAAACTGCATGTTGACAAGCTACAGAGCTTCTGGGAGAATGTCCTATGGACAGATGAGACAAAACTGGAACTTTTTTGGCAAGGCACATCAGCGCTATGTTCACAGACGCAACTAGAAAAGCACTTGCAGAGCGCAGACCTCTGCCAAGCGCCACAGTTCCCCCCATACAGTGTTTGTGTGTACGTTTTCAGATTCCTTGACCATGAAAACATATGACAAGCAATTAGATTGACAATGATAGGATTAGTGGTTTAGTAGTTATTCACGAAAATGGCATTTTGCGTAATGGCGGTTTTCTTGTGGACGGTGATCCAGATCACCACCAAAATCCAATCATCTGTAGGATACCCCATTTCTGACAATCTGTGAAAATTTCATGAAAATCTGTCCATAAGTTTTTGAGTTATCTTGCTAACAAACAAACAGACAGACAGACAAACCAACGCCGATGATCACATAACCTCCTTGGCAGAGGTAAAAATGAAGCATACCAAGAAAAGAACACTGTCCCTACTGTGAAACATGGAGGAGGTTCTGTTATGTTGTGGGGCTGCTTTGCTGCATCTGGCACAGGGTGTCTTGAATCTGTGCAGGGTACAATGAAATCTCAAGACTATCAAGGTATTTTAGAGAGAAAAGTGCTGCCCAGTGTCAGACAGCTTGGTCTCAGTCGCAGGTCATGGGTCTTGCAACAGGATAATGACCCAAAACACGCAGCTAAAAACACCCAAGAATGGCTAAGAGCGAAACATTGGACTATTCTGAAGTGGCCTTCTGTGAGCCCTGATCTAAATCCTATTGAACATCTGTGGAAAGAGCTGAAACATGCCGTCTGGAGAAGGCACCCTTCAAACCTGAGACAACTGGAGCAGTTTACTTATGAGGAGTGGGCCAAAATACCTGCTGAGAGGTGCAGAAGTCTCATTGACAGTTACAGAAATCGTTTGATTGCAGTGATAGCCTCAAAAGGTTGTGCAACAAAATATTAAGTTAAGGGTACCATCATTTTTTTTCCAGGCCTGTTTCATGACTTGGTTTTTTAAAATAATTCTGTTGAACCACAATTCAAAAGCATTGTCTGATTTTCATTGGTTAATTTTCATAGAATTTTTATTTATTACCACTTTTGTCAGATTCAAGTTATTTCTGTGACCATTGTGGGTTTTTCTTTCATTAACAGAGGGGTAACCAACAATTTTGTCCACGTCTGTACATGCACAGTACTAAGTAAGTACAGGTTTTTACCTAGCACCTGATTGAGAGAAACGGATGTCATTTTTTGATTCAGTGGTGCAAAATTGTCTTAAATCAGTTGAAAAAATACAGACAACTTCCAAAAAAATTAATTTGTAACCCCTTGTTATCATTCGTGGCCTCAAACCGGGACCTACCAAGCCTCTATCTCGTCCGAACCAAACCTATTCAGACTTTGCGATATAAAATGCTTGGTTTACATACTCATATGTGTTTTCAAACCCACCGGGACTGGAACTCAGTGTCCATAGCAAAAAATAGCATTAAAATTTACTCACAGTGATCTGCCTCTATGGTAACTCCATCACTCATCAGCTTCCAGCGTCCCCAGATCGCTGCCTCCACTTCCTGAAAACTGGGTTGTTGGTCCTGGTGGGGGAGGGCTTTTCCCCAGCCGTGCACAGCTGTTTTTGGACTGGAGTCGCTGGGAGCAAAAATGAGATATATGGGTCCCTGTTCAGTTGTGCCAAATATGTTGGAAAGTCTGTGATGAACTACAGTCAAAAAACCAGGCAGGATCAAAAGTTTAAGTAAATTTAATCACTGGCCAGTGGAGAACAATACAGAAAATAGCCCCAGAGTCCATTCAGGCATTATTCTGATTATCCATCCATCCATCCATCCATCCATCCATCCATCTTCTACCGCTTTTCCGGAGGTCCGAGTCGCGGAGGCAGCAGTTCAAGCAGAGAAGCCCAGACTTCCCTCTCCCCAGCCACCTGCTCCAGCTTTTCAGAGGGGATACCAAGGCGTTCCCAGACCAGCTGGGAGACATAGTCTCTCCACTGAGTCCTGGGTCTGCCCCAGGGTCTCCTCCCAGTGGGACGTGCCTGAAACACCTCAAGTGGGAGGCGTCCAGGAGGCATCCTAATCAGATTCCCGTACCACCTCAACTGACTCCTTTCAATGTGGAGGAGCAGCGGTTCTACTCTGAGCCTCTCCCGGATGACTGAGCTCCTCACCCTATCTCTGAGGGTGAGTCCAGCAATCCTACGGAGAAAGCTCATTTCAGCCGCTTGTATCCGCGATCTCGTTCTTTCGGTCATTACCCAAAGCTCGTGACCATAGGTGAGAGTAGGAACGTAGATTGACTGGTAAATCGACAGCTTTGCCTTAGAACTAAGCTCCCTCTTCACCACAACAGACTGGTACAACGTCCGCATCACTGCAGATGCTGCTCCAATCCGTCTGTCGATCTCTCGCTCCATTCTCCCCTCACTCGTGAACAAGACCCCAAGATACTTAAACTCCTCCACTTGGGGCAGGAGCCTGTCCCCAACCCGGAGAGGGCAATCCACCTTTTTCCAGCTGAGGACCATGGACTCGGACTTGGAGGTACTGATTCTCATCCCAGCCGCTTCACACTCAGCGGCAAACCGTCCCAGCAAGAGCTATAGGTCATTGCTGGATAAAGCCAACAGGACAACATCATCTGCATACAACAGAGATGAGATCCTGTGGTCGCCAAGCTTGACACCCTCCATTCCCTGGCTGTGCCTAGATATCCTGTCCATAAGAATTATGAACAGGATCGGTGACAAAGGGCAGCCCTGGCGGAGTCCAACTGTCACCGGGGATGACTCCGACCGAGTGTTGGCAATACGAACCAAACTCTCACAACGGTCGTACAGAGACCGAATAGCTCGTAACAACAAGCCCGATACCCCATACTCCCGAAGCACCCCCCACAAAAATCCACGAGGGACGCGGTCAAATGCCTTCTCCAAGTCCACAAAACACATGTAAACTGGTTGGGCAAACTCCCACGAACCCTCGAGAATTCTCGAGAGGGTAAAGAGCTGGTCCGATGTGCCACGGCCAGGACGAAAACCACATTGCTCCTCCTGAATCTGAGGTTCGACCAACGGCCGGACTCTCCTCTCCAGTACCTTGGCATAGACCTTCCCAGGGAGGCTGAGGAGTGTGATCCCTCTAAAGTTGGAGCACACCCTCCGGTCCCCTTTTTTAAAGAGAGGAACCACCACCCCGGTTTGCCATACCAAAGGCACTGCCCCCGATCTCCACGCAATGTTGCAGAGGCGTGTCAACCATGACAACCCAACAACATCTAGGGCCTTGAGGTACTCAGGGCGAATCTCGTCCACCCCCGGGGCCCGGCCACCAAGGAGATTTTTAACCACCTTGGCGACCTCAGCCCCTGTGATAGGCGAGTCATCCCCCTCGTCCCCAAACCCTGCTTCCACTGTGGAAGGCATATCAGTGGGATCTATTCTGATTCTAACACACATTATTCAAAGGATTCAAAGATTTTTATTGTCAGTACTTCTATACATGCAGGACATACAGGAGAATTGAAATGGTGTTTCTCTCTCTTTACATTGGTGTATATTTTATTAAAGAAAGGAAATTAAGCTGGATTTAAAAAGAAAAACAAGAACAAACAGCAACAACAGCAGTTTATATACAGTCTATATACAGTGAAGCAACCCGTGGTGCCAATGGCAGCCAGAAGGACTCTAACCTCCATAGAGGTAAACGATTAGTGGTAATAAACCCAGCAATCCTACATTTGGACAGCTAGAGATGCATATCTGTAATGCATTTCAATGCAGTAGTGTAGGTGAGGTAGTGACAGATATGATTGCACATGATCAGTATTACAGTGATATAGAGACAGCCGCAGATATGGCATTTGTGCAAATGGTTGCAGTTAAAGTGCAGGGACATATAGCAGCGAAAGTACAACAGAACAACAGTATTATTGTTAGTGTGCCTGTCTTTCTGTGCCAACATCTGAGGTAGTTATTGTGCAGGTGTTACCGTCTGTGAAGCGGTGGGGGGTGATCCGAGTTCAGGGTCCTGATGGCCTGATGAATGAAGCTGTTCAGGAGTCTTGTGGAGCGGTCCTGGAAGCTATGGTACCTTTTCCCCGAGGGCAGGGGGCTGAAGAGGGATTGTAGGGGATGGGAGGTGTCGCCTGTGATGTTGGTGGCTCTGCAGGTGAGGCGAGTGGGTTATATGTCCGGGGGGGGGGGGGGGGGACCGATGGTCTTGCTGGATGCATCCACTATGCATTGTAGTGTCTTCCAGCAGGTGGCAGTGCAGCTTCCATACCACACCGTGATGCAGTTGGTGAGGATGCTCTCAATGGTGCCCCGGTAGAAAGATTCCATGACGGGTGTTGGGACTCGTGCTCTCCTCAGTCTGCAGAGGAAATGGAGGTGAGTTTGGGCCTTCTTGGCCAGTGATGTGTTGTTGTTGGTCCAGGTGAGGTCCTCAGAGATGTGCATCCCCAGGAACTTGGTGCTGTTCACCCTCTCTACAGCTGCACCGTCGATGATCAGAGGGGGGTGCTGTGTGTGACCCCTCCTGAAGTCGACCACAATCTCCTTTGTTTTTCCCATGTTCAGGAAGAGGTTGTTGTCTTTACACCACTGGACCAGTTGGCTCACCTCATTTCTGTAGTTGACCTCGTTGTTTTTGGTGATGAGGCCCACTACCGTCGTGTCATCTGCAAACTTGACAATGTGGTTGGTGTTTTAGGTTGGCATGCAGTCATGGGTCAGCAGGGTGGAGAGCAGTGGGCTGAGAACGCACCCTTGTTGGCCCTGTGCACATTGCGATGGTCTGGGAGGTGTTGCTGCCAACCTGCACACTCTGTGGCTTCCCTGTGAGAAAGTCCAGCACCCAGTTACAGAGAGAGGTTTTGAGTCCTGAGTTTTTGTATTAGGTGCTGGGGGATGATTGTGTTGAATGCTGAGCTGAAGTCCAAGAACAGCATGCGCTGTTTTTTGAATCCAGGTGGTTGAGGGCTTGATGCAGAGCAGCAGCGATGGCATCTTCTGTGGATCTGTTCAATCTGTATGCAAACTGGAATGGGACGTGAGAGGGAGGCAGGGTGGACTTGATGTGCTGCATGACTAGCCACTCAAAGCACTTCATTATAGTGGGGGTCAATGCTACTGGCTGGTAATCATTGTTGCTGGATGGGACGGGCTTCTTCGGGACTGGTATTATGGTGGTAGTCTTTAAGCATGTGGGGACAAAAGCTTGAGACAGGGAGATGTTGAATATGTTGGCCAGGACATTCTTGAGCTCCTCTGCACAGTCCTTCAGGACACGACCCGGTGTGTTGTCTAGGCCAGCTGCCTTACGTGGGTTGATCCTGCAGAGGGTCCTCTTCACGCTAGCCGGTTCCAGACTCAAGGCTAGCTCGTCTGGAGGAGGAGTGGTCTGTGCTGGTCTGCTGTTTTGTGCTTCAAATTGGCCAAAGAAGTCGTTTAGGTTGTTGAGCAGTGTGATGTCACTCGCACAGGTTTGAGGTGGAGGTTTGTAGTTGGTGAGGGTCTGTATGCCACATCAGAGGGAACATGCATCTCTGGTATTGCTGAAGTGTCCAGATATTTTCTTGCTGTACATTCATTTTGTCTCCTTGATGACACGGGACAGGTTGGCTCTAGCTGCTGTTAGTCCTGCAGTTTTGCCAGCCCTGAAGGCTGCGTCCCCAGCCCTCAAGAGTCTGTGGACCTCTGCTGTCATCCATGGCTTCTGGTTGCCCTGAACAGTGATGGTCTTTCAGTGAGTAACATCATCAGTGCATTTGGCTGTGCATGCCACAACCTCGGCGTACTCCTCTAGGTTTGTGTGTCCATTGTGAGTGGCTGCATGCTTTAAAATGTCCCAGTCTGTGGTGCTGAAGCAGTCTTTCAGAGCATCCAAGCCCCCTCTGGCCACACATGTTCCTGCTTCTTTGTAGGTCTAATCACTCTAACTCTGGATTTGTATGCCGGCGTTAATAGGACGGTGATGTGATCAGAGTGGGCCAGAGGGGGGAGGCGGGAGGGTTTGTATGCATTCTTTTGGGTTGTGTACACCAGATCCAGCAGGTTGTCTCCTCTCGTTGCAAAGTTTACATGTTGATATAGACTCGGTAGGGGGGCCTTTAAATTTGCATGGTTGAAGTCACCTGCTGTAATGAGAAATCCATCTGGATGTGCTGTTTGTGTCTCACTATAACTTGACAGAGTACTTTCAGTGCTTCCTTCCTCTCACTTGCGCCGGTGGGTGGGACATACATGGTGGCGATTAGAACCAATGAAATTTTTCTAGGCGTGTAAAAGAGTCTGCACTTAATGATCATAACCTCTACCAAATGACAGCAATGTCTGTGAACGACAACAGAGTCATGGCACCAGGCATCACTGATGTACACACACAGGCCTCCACCCCGGGTTTTCGCTCCTACCGTTAGCACTCTGTCGCTGCGATAGCATGTTTTTGCCTTCCTAGTTTAATGGCAGAGTCTAGTATATTGTCATTCAACCACATTTCCGTAAAGATAAAAACACAGCAGTTCAACGCATCACGTTGTGTGGATCTCAGAAGCTTTATGTGGTCTGTGTTGTTGTTAAGTGAGCGCACGTTGGCCAGAATCACTGAAGGGATTGGGGGCTTGAGTGGGTTAGCAGTTAGCTTCGTCTGTATAGCTCCGTGTTTACCTCGCTTCCGTCTCCTCTCACACCGTTTACAGCATCTCCATCTGAGATGGGGCCTGGCCGTTGAGTCCGAGCATGTGGAGGGCTGGCGGAGGATCCCTAGGCCACGAAGGTCGTCTTTGATGCTTCCATCCAAGGCGTAATCTGTGGCTTTAGTCCTTATCTCCAGAAGGCTGTGGCGACTGTAGCTTGTGCGCAACATTGCATTACAGTTATTATTCGGTCCTTTAAGGCTTCTGCTATCGAAGAGGAGCAAAAGGAAATGTCCTTGGCACTTTGCTCAGTACATCTTGTCAAAACATAGTGTACAGATTATCCCTCTCCTAGGAAACCAGGCACCTACTCATCTTCACTCACACAGGAAACTTACAAGGCAAACCATAACAGGTGATAACGGATACAGCTGCATCAGGATTTTCTAACCCAGTCACACAGACTCTGAGGCAGACCAAGGCCAATATGATTAAACATGAACAATGAATGAAACTCCACAAATATAGAGACAAATATGGAATTATTCTTTCAGTTGATATAAAAGCACACTCCCCCTCCTTGACTTTTCCCGGTGATCTCTGAGTACTGATTCAGACGAAGTTGGCTTCCAAACCCCCTTCTTGTCAGGTTTTCATCCTGGTTGGACTCATTGAGCCAGATTCCGTGAAGGCAAGTCAACATGTTTCATTGATTTCAGGCTTAAACTTAGCGCATTCTTTTAGTTTGTCAGTCTTATTCCTGATAGACTGTACATTTGATAGCAGAATAGTGGGAAGTGGGGGTAGCTTGTGGTGGTCATTTAACTGGGGATCAAGCCTTCTGCGTAGACTGCCTCTTCTTGCTCTTTTCTGCATTGCGATCTGCCTGCACAGCTCTCTTGGCATCCTGGCTGGTATCACCACGGCTGTAGAGGTCCAAAAGGAGAGAGTAAAGTCCCGAAGGCGAGTGATTGTCTCCGGTGCCCAGCGTCCTTGCTCCACAGCATGAGTACAAAACACTCGACACGTGTTCCCATAAACTCCCATCGCTCGATCACTGAAGTTTTCTCACAGACAACATCAAAATCCGGTAGAGCTGATGTTTACAAACCTGATTCAGACTGGTTGAAAAACAAAAACACCTAAAAGACAAAACATACACTGGGTTACTGCTGGGTTGCACACGGTGAAGCACCCTCGTAAGTAGCGCACATATCTTGTCTTTGTAGTAGATTCAACTGAATATAGGTTTAAAAGGATTTGCAAATCATTTTATTTTGTTTCAATTACATTTTAAACAGTGTCCCAACTTCCTCTGAATTGGAGTGTAAAAAATCTAAAATTTACGAGAAAAAAGTCATCAATTTACAGACGTGGACAAAATTGTTGGTACCCCTCTGTTAATGAAAGAAAAACCCACAATGGTCAAAGAAATGACTTGAATCTGACGAAAGTGGTAATAAATAAAAATTCTATGAAAATTAACCAATGAAAATCAGACAATGCTTTTGAATTGTGGTTCAACAGAATTATTTTAAGAAACAAACTTATTTATTACCACTTTTGTCAGATTCAAGTTATTTGTGTGACTTTTGTGAGTTTTTCTTTCATTAACAGAGGGGTACCAACAATTTTGTCATACAATCCCTGCACCAAACAATACAATACATACAATCCCTGCACCAAATCCCTGCACCAAATGCAGGATTAATTAAGATCTTCATCTAATCTCAACTTCATTCTTGTAAATGTATTTTTTTCTAAATTTGCAACTTCATTTTGAAATTTAGTTTTTAACTTTGCTTCCTTTTCTCAATGCCTTTTTCTTTCAAGTTTTCATCTTCCAAAGCCAAAATCCAATGTTACAGAAAGACAAAATAGCGTGGGAAAATGTCTTCATCTTCTTGATTCTTTCCTTTCTCACACAGTGAACACTCTGCCTCGTTCTTCTGGTTGAGAATCCATAATTCTGGTGTCGGAGCAGCAGTGACGCAGAGACCACACAACACCCTTGTCTGAACTTCTTCCACCACCATGTCACCCAGGAGGAAGCAGATATCCATCCAGGAAGGGCAGGTATGGGTATGCCTGTGGTCGTCTTCTTCTCTCGGTTACTGGCGGATAGCAAGCAACTGAAAAGTGCATACATCTGATCTGAATATGTTCTTGACCACTAGGGGGTTATGGCGCAATTTGGCGCCTGTGACAGTTAAGAGGTTTTAATCCTGTGTTATTTACAAAAGAGAAAAAAACCCTTTTCATAATTCTAAGTGCTTCTCCATCTCCGCCTGTTTCCACAATCCCAGTTACATCCCATTCTCTACCGGCCTCTCAAATTTCATTTTTCATTCTCTCTCTTTCAATTCCATACTTGTGACAGTGTAATAAGATGTGGTCAACATTTTCTTTTACTCCACATTTTCTACATTTGTCAATTCCGCTGTGAGCCTTGCCATAATGATTTCTTCCCTTCTGTTTGTTCTTTTATAATTCTTTATTGCAATAGATTTTTTTATTTTGTGATACAATCTACCATTATGATCTTCATCCCATCTTTTTTGCCGTAGCTCAATTCCTTTTTTTCTTGATGACTGTTTTCCCTTCTCCTTTTCCAAGTGACAACGGCATCGTTATTTTTTTCCCAAGTGCACTTTTTGCTAATTTGTCTGCACAGTCATTCCCTTTCAACCCTTCATGTGCAGGAACCCAACACAACTGAACATCACCACCCCTTTCTGGCAGACAGCAACTCACCCTGGGCCGGGGGATCCTGGGTTCGATCCCAGCCCCCGACCAACAGTGATCTGTGTGGAGTTTGCATGTTCTCCTCGTGTCTGCGTAGGTTTACTCCGGGATTTCTCCGGTTTCCTCCCACATGCCAAAAACATGCAAGTTAGGTTAATTGGCATCAAAAAACTGGGGATTCGAAATTATCCTTAGGTATGGATGTGAGAGTGAATGGTTGTCTGTCTCGCTGTGGTGGCTCTGCGATGGACTGATGATCTGTCCAGGGTGTACCCTGCCTCTCGCCCAAAAGATGCTGGGATAGGCTCCAGCCCCCCCCCCCCCCCGCTACCCGAAAAGGATTAAGGGGAAGAAGATTGATGGATAGCTAAAGCACCAAGTCTTCCCTTGTAGATTTTAGTGTCTGTATGGTTTTTAAAGCTTCAAGTGAATCTGTTCACACCACCACCCGGTCCAGTCTGACCTCATCCACCCACTCGTCGTCGGCCTCCGTCGGTCTATGATGACCATGGAAGAGAATCCTAAACGTCTACTCTGCTGGAACAGCACTGCCTGTGGCTGAACAGGCCGATGCGTGAATGACAGTCCCTGTCACACAGGTCGCACTTGTGGGTGGTCTCCGTGCTGCTGGGTCTGTGGCGGTTCTTCCTGCAGGTCCTTTTTTCATCTGCTGCAGCAGTCAGTCTCTCTTCACCCGCCTTGAGCTGTCTGGTCAGGGTGCCTCTCCATTTGGAGCGGTCCGTTGCGAGGTCCTCCCAGCGCTCTGTGTTGATATCCAGGGCCTTCATGTCTCTCTTGCAGACGTCTCTAAAGCGCAGCTGTGGGCGGCCAACGTCTCTCCTGCCAGTTGCCAGTTCTCCGTAGAGGACGTCTTTGGGGATTCTGCCATCCTCCATACGGCGAACGTGGCCTAACCATCGGAGCCTGCGCTGCCTGAGTAGAGTGAACATGGAGGGAAGGCCGGCGCGGGACAGAACTTGTGTGTTGGGCACTTGGTCCTGCCAGGATATGTCCAAGATGTGGCGAATGCAGCGCAAGTGGAAGGAGTTCAGTCTCTTTTCCTGCCGGGCGTATGTTGTCCACGTCTCACTCCCATAGAGCAGTGTGCTGATGACGCAGGCGTTGTACACTGCCATCTTCGTCTTGACAGAGAGTTTGGGATTCTCCCACACTCGTGTGGTGAGGCGAGCGAGTGTGAAGACTGATTTTCCAATCCTCTTGTTGATCTCTGTATCAAGGGAGAGGTTGTTGCTGATCATGGACCCCAGGTACGTGATCTGATTCATGACCTCCAGCTCGTAGTCATCGATGGTGATGGTTGGTGGTGCTTCCGTGCCTTGCGCCAAGACGTTAGTCTTCTTCAGGCTAATCTTAAGCCCGAAGTCCTTGCATGCCTGGGAGAAGCAGTCCATCAGGGTCTGAAGCTCCTGCTGTGTGTGGGTTGCGATTGCAGTGTCGTCTGCGAACAGCATGTCTCTGATTAGAGCCTCCCGTACTTTGGTTCTGGCTTTCAGGCGGGCGAGGTTGAAAAGCCTGCCGTCAGATCTTGTGTGCAGGTAGATTCCCTCTGTTGCTGTGCTGAAGGCATGCCTCAGGAGCATAGCAAAGAAAATCCCAAAGAGGGTTGGCGCAAGTACACAGCCCTGTTTCACTCCGCTGCGTATGTTGAATGGCTCTGAGACATTGCCATCGTGCTGCACTATCCCCTGCATGTTGGTGTGAAACGATTCGATGAGGCTTTGCAACTTTGGTGGGCATCCTATCTTTGGCAGGATCTTGAAAAGGCCCTCTCTGCTGACGAGATCGAACGCTTTTGGTGAGGTTGATGAAGGCGATGTACAGAGGCATGTTCTGTTCTCTGCATTTCTCCTGGAGTTGGCGGATGGAGAATATCGTGTCTACTGTAGATCGCTTAGCATGGAAGCCACACTGAGACTCGGGGTAGACACGTTCAGCAAGCTTCTGTAGACGAACAAGAACAACTCGTGCGTAGACTTTGCCAACAACGCTGAGGAGGGAGATGCCCCTGTAGTTGTTGCAGTCGCTTCTCTCCCCTTTGTTTTTGTAGAGGGTGATGATCTTGGCGTCCCTCATGTCCTGTGGTACGGCACCTTCCTTCCAGCACTGGCAGAGGACGCCATGCAATGGCAGCAGTAGGGCGGTCTTGCAGTGCTTGATCAGGTCAGGTGGTATGCCGTCGTTGCCGGGTGCCTTGCCAGCTGTCAAGCTATCAATGGCCTTGCTGAGTTTGTCGATGGTTGGCTCGGCGTCAAGTTCGTCCATGGATGGCAGGCAGTCGATGGCATCAAGGGCTGACGGTGTCACGGTGTTCTGTCTAGAGTAGAGGTTGGAGTAGTGTTCCACCCATCTCTCCATCTGCTTTTTCTTTTCTGTGATCATCTCCCCCAGTGGAAGATTTGAGGGGGGCCGTCTTGCTCTGAGCCGGACCAAGTGCTCTCTTGATGCTATCATACATACCATGGATGTTCCCTGTTATGGCAGCAGTTTGAATGTCTTGGCTGAGCTGAGTCCAGTACTCGTTGGCACAGCGCCGACTGTGCCAACGACATCCACCCACTGCAAACCAATAAATCATCTTCTTCTCTCAGTTACTGCATTGTCATTTGAGCCCAACCCCTAAATTCTATGACTTTATCCTGGGTTATTTAACAACGAGAAAAGTGCGCTTCTCATGATTCTTATTGCCTCTCCATCTCCATCTGTTCCCAGAATCCCAGTTAAATCCCATTCCCTACTGGCTTCTCAAACTACATTTTTCATTCTCTCTCTTTCATTTTCATACTTGTGAGAGTGTAATAATATGTGCTGGACATTTTCTTTTACTCCACATTCTCTCCATTTTTCACTTTCACTTTTCCCCATGATGACTAAACTGCCATTTAAACTTGTGTGATCCAGTTTGAGTCTTGCCATAATGATGCCTGCCCTCCTGTTTGTTTTATAATTTTTTATTGCAATAGATTTTTGTCATCCACCTTGGTACCTTCACCACTGTTGAAACAAATTAACGATCTTTCAAAATGAAAGATGGCCTGGTATATAGGGTGATTCCCTCCCCTGAGGATATAGAGTGTAATATTATTGAAATATGTAGGTCAAATGGACAAGGAAATATTAAGCTAATTTATTTTAAAACCCATGTAGAAAGTTAACAGCAGATATTTTCAGTGCTATGGCAGGGGAAGGGAATATGAAAGAGGTCTGGTGTGGAGACTTTAATGCCCATAATAGCTTGTGGGGTAGCACACATGCAGATAACAATGGAAATGGTGGAACCAGCGATGGATCCACTCCAGTTCGCCTACCAGCATGGCATTGGGGTGGAGGATGCGGTGATCTTCCTCCTTCACCGTTCTCTGTCCCACCTGGAGAAGCCCGGGAATATGGTGAGGATCATGTTCTTTGACTTCTCCAGTGCTTTCAACACCATCCAACCGATGATCCTGAAGGACAAGCTGCTGCGCGCAGGGGTGGACCAGCACCTGTCATCTTGGATCCTGGACTACCTCACGAACCGGCCTCAGTTTGTGAGAACCCGGGACTGTGTGTCCGACACGATCATCAGTAGCACGGGGGCCCCCCAGGGAACGGTGCTGGCTCCCTTCCTGTTCACTCTTTATACTGCGGACTTCTCACACAACACAACACACTGCCATCTACAGAAGTTCTCTGATGACTCTGCGATCGTTGGCCTCATCTCCAATGGAGATGAAGCTGAGTACAGAGGACTTATCCAGGACTTTGTAGACTGGTGCCATCGGAACTGCCTCCAGATCAACGCAAGGAAAACTAAGGAGCTGGTGGTGGACTGCCGCAGGCATGGGCAGCCCCTCACAGCACCAGTAAATACACAGGGAACAGACATCGAGATGGTGACATCCTATAAGTACCTGGGTGTTCATCTGAACAATAAACTAGACTGGTCACACAATACTGACGCACTCTACAAGAAGGGACAGCGCAGGCTGTTCCTGCTGAGGAGACGCAGGTCTTTTGGTGTACAAGGGGCGCTGCTGAAGACATTCTATGACACGGTGGTGGCATCAGCCATCACTTTTGGAGTGGTCTGCTGGGGCAGTGGCATTACAGCAGCCGATAGGAAGAGACTGAACAAACTGATTAAGAAAGCTAGCTCTGTCCTGGGGCAGCGCCTTGATCCGGTGGAGGAGATAGGAGAGAGAAGGACGGTGGCTAAACTGTCATCTCTGCTGGAGTCCGAGTTCCACCCTATGCAGGACGTACTGAATGCACTGAGGAGCTCATTTAGCAGCAGACTACATCATCCCAGGTGCACAACCGAGAGGTTTCGTAGGTCCTTCCTACCAACGGCTGTCAGACTGTACAACCTAAGCAGGGCTGCTCGCAGAGATAGCAAAAAGTCGTAACAAACTAATAGTTTTTAAATGCAAAAGATGCAATAGACTTACACAATGGTCCCCTCCGGCATACAACTAGGAAAATACCGGTTGCTATGGAGGGTGAGAATATGTATGGGCACATAATCATACCATGTAGGATAACTAAGTAGAGGGTTATGCTGTTCCATCCCATCTAGCAACAATGCTCTGCACTGTGTGTGTTTATATATTTACATATTTATTCCATCTAGCTACAATGCTCAGCACTGGGTGTGTTCATATTTATATATCTATATATTTATTCCATCTAGCTACAATGCTCCGCACTGTGTTTTTATATATCTATATATTTATTCCATCTAGCTACAATGCTCCGCACTGTGTGTGTTTATATACTTACATATTTATTCCACCTAGCTGCAATGCTCCGTACTGTGGGTGTTTATATATTTACATATTTATTCCATCTAGCTACAATGCTCTGCACTGTGTGTTTATATATTCATATATTTATTCCATCCAGCTACAATGCTCTGCACTGTGTGTCTGTGTGTGTGTATATATATATTTTATAGTAATATGTACATATGTATATTAGCTGCTCTTGCTCGCTTGTTTTTGTTTTCTTGCCTTCTGATTGTTGCTCTGAGTGTTGCTATCCCTGTGCTGTTGCAATCCTGGAATTTCCCCGTTGTGGGACTAATAAAGGCTTATCTTTTCTTATCTTATCTTATCTTATCTTAAATGTTGTGGCAGAGATGTTAGATTAAAGATCGTTATTTTGTCTCAAAAGAGGTGAAGGTACCAGGGTGGATGTGCATAGGGGTACATCATCATGCATTGACCTAACTCTGGTATCTGATTCTTTTGTGAGCACCTGCGAATGGACAGTTATGAACAGTACAACTATTTGAAGTGATCACTCCCCAATACTTACAGTCATTAAAACTGATGTATACAAGAGGAAAAAGATGTTTTACAAGATTTTTTTTTTTTTTTTGACAAGACAGATTGGGGAAAATTTAGGCAATACTGTGTTCAGTCATGTCATTTGATAACATTAGAAGGTGGCATAGAAGAATTTTCAAGTCAGGAGAAGGAATCCTTCAAACCTGAGACAACTGGAGCAGTTTGCTCATGAGGAGTGGGCCAAAATACAAGTATAATCTCAAGTTGAAAGATCTGGTAGACTTTAAAACTGCAATAATAATGTTTAAAGTGAAAAATTTATCACTGCCCGCAAATATCCAAAAGTTGTTCCAAATAAGGGAGAAACGATATCACTTCAGAGGAACATGTATATTTCAAAAGCCTACAGTGAGAACTACCACCAAGCAACACTGTGTTTCAGTGCAAGGAGTCAGATTATGGAACGATTTTGGACCTGAATTAAAATCATGTACAACGCTTGGACAATTTAAGCAAAAACTAAAGGAAGAAATACTCCAAACATATATACAAGATGACATGTAAAATCACATAAGGATTGTCATATCCAGCCTGTGCTGTGTTGTTGCCTAGTTTTTGTTTTGTTTTGTTTTTTTCTACTTTTTTCTGTCACACTTGGTCTTAGCTTTGTTCTGAATTGTAATCGCTCTTGTTTTGTTTTTTCTTTTGAATTCTTGGATGGAATATGGGTGGGCAATATAAACTGCGGCTTCAGCCATCACCCATTTCGGATAACTTTTGTTGAACTGTATAATCAGAGGAGTTATTGCCTAATTTGACCTTGTTGGATTTTATTTCCCCCTTTTGCTATACTATTCAGTTCCTTTTAACCTGTACTATCCGAAATAAAGATTCATTAATTCATTCATTCATTCATTCAAAATACCTGCTGAGAAGTGCAGAAGTCTCATTGACAGTTACAGAAATTGTTTGATTGCAGTGATTGCCTCAAAAGGTTGTGCAACAAAATATTAAGTTAAGGGTACCATCATTTTTGTCCAGGCCTGTTTCATGAGTTTGTTTTTTAAAATAATTCTGTTGAACCACAATTCACACAAAAGCATTATCTGATTTTCATTGGTTAATTTTCATAGAATTTTTATTTATTACCACTTTTGTCAGATTCAAGTTATTTCTGAGACCATTGTGGGTTTTTCTTTCATTAACAGAGGGGTACCAACAATTTTGTCCACGTCTGTACACTATACTATTCCTATTCCTATTCCTATTCCTGAAGGACAAGCTGCTGTGCGCAGGGGTGGACCAGCACCTGTCATCATGGATCCTGGACTACCTCACTAACCGGCCACAGTTCATGAGAACCCGGGACTGTGTGTCCGACACGATCATCGGGAGCACGGGGCCCCCCCAGGGAACGGTTTTGGCTCCCTTCCTGTTCACCTTTTATACTGCGGACTTCTCACACAACACAACACACTGCCATCTACAGAAGTTCTCTGACAGCTCTGGGATCGTCAGCCTCATCTCCAACGGAGATGAAGCTGAGTACAGAGGACTTATCCAGGACTTCGTGGACTGGTGCCATCGGAACTGCCTCCAGATCAACGCGAGGAAAACTAAGGAGCTGGTGGTGGACTGGCGCAGGCAAGGACAACCCCTCACAGCACCAGTAAACATACAGGGAACAGACATCGAGATGGTGACATCCTACAAGTACCTGGGTGTTCATTTGAACAATAAACTAGACTGGTGACACAATACCGACGCACTCTACAAGAAGGGACAGCGCAGGCTGTTACTACTGAGGAGACTCAGGTCTTTTGGTGTACAAGGGGCGCTGCTGAAGACATTCTACGACACGGTGGTGGCATCAGCCATCACTTTTGGAGTGGTCTGCTGTGGCAGTGGCATTACAGCAGCTGATAGGAAGAGACTGAACAAACTGATCAAGAAAGCTAGCTCTGTCCTGGGGCAGCACCCTGACCCAGTGGAGGAGATGGAAGAGAGAAGGATGGTGGCTAAACTGTCATCTCTGCTGGAGTCCGAGTCCCACCCTATGCAGGACATACTGAACGCACTGAGGAGCTCATTTAGCAGCAGACTACATCATCCTAGGTGCGCAACCGAGAGGTTTCGCAGGTCCTTCCTACCTACGACTGTCAGACTGTACAACCTAAGCAGGGCTGCTCGCAGAGATAGCAAAAAAAATGTGACGACCTAATAGTATTGAATGTAAAAGACGCAGTAGACTTACACAGTGGTCCCCTCCAGTATACAACTAGGACAATATCGGACGCTACGGAGGGTGACAGTATGTATGGGTACATACAGTATTCATACTATGTAGGATAACTAAGTAGACAGTTATGCTGTTTTTTTCCATCTTGCTACAATGCTCCGCACTTTGTATATATACTTATATATTTATGTGTACGTACTGTATGTATATCCACTGCTCTTATTTACATATATCTTCTGTGTTTTCTTAATTATTGCTCTGAGTGTTGCTATCCCTGTGCTGTTGCAATCCTGGAATTTCCCCCATTGTGGGACTAATAAAGGCTTATCTTACAGTGGGGCAAAAAAGTATTTAGTCAGCCACCAATTGTGCAAGTTCTCCCATTTAAAAGATGAGAGAGGTCTCCAATTTTCATCATAGCTATACCTCAGCTATGAAAGACAAAATGAGAAAAAAAATCCAGAAAATCACATTATCTGATTTTTAAAGAATTTATTTGCAAATTGTAAGTATTTGGTCACCTACAAACAAGCAAGATTTCTGGCTCTCACAGACCTGTAACTTTTTTTTAAGAGGCTCCTCTGTCCTCCACTCGTTACCTGTATTAATGGCACCTGTCTGAACTCGTTATCAGTATAAAAGACACCTGTCCACAACCTCAAACAGTCAGACTCCAAACTCCACTATGGCCAAGACCAAAGAGCTGTCAAAGGACACCAGAAACAAAACTGTAGACCGACACCAGGCTGGGAAGACTGAATCTGCTATAGGTAAGCAGATGGGTGTGAAGAAATCAACTGTGGGAGCAATTATTAGAAAATGGAAAACATATAAGACCACTGATAATCTCCCTCGATCTGGGGCTCCATGCAAGGTCTCACCCCGTGGGGTCAAAATGATCACGAGAACGGTGAGCAAAATTCCCAGAACCACACGGGGGGACCTAGTGAATGACCTGCAGAGAGCTGGGACCAAAGTAACAAAGGTTACCATCAGTAACACACTACGCCGCCAGGGACTCAAATCCTGCAGTGCCAGACGTGTCCCCCTGCTTAAGCCAGTACATGTCCAGGCCCGTCTGAAGTTTGCTAGAGAGCATTTGGATGATCCAGAAGAGGATTGGGAGAATGTCATATGGTCAGATGAAACCAAAATAGAACTTTTTGGTAAAAACTCAACTTGTTGTGTTTGGAGGAGAAAGAATGCTGAGTTGCATCCCAAGAACACTATACCTACTGTGAAGCATGGGGGTGGAAACATCATACTTTGGGGCTGTTTTTCTGCTAAGGGACCAGGACGACTGATTCGTGTAAAGGAAAGAATGAATGGGGCCATGTATTGTGAGATTTTGAGTGAAAACCTCCTTCCATCAGCAAGGGCATTGAAGATGTAACGTGGCTGGGTCTTTCAGCATTACAATGATCTCAAACACACCGCCCGGGCAACGAAGGGGGGGCTTTGTAAGAGCCATTTCAAGGTCCTGGAGTGGCCTAGCCAGTCTCCAGATCTCAACCCCATAGAAAATCTTTGGAGGGAATTGAAAGTCCGTGTTGCCCAGCGACAGCCCCAAAACATCACTGCTGTAGAGGAGATCTGCATGGAGGAATGGGCCAAAATACCAGCAACAGTGTGTGAAAACCTTGTGAAGACTTACATAAAATGTTTGACCTCTGTCATTGCCAACAAAGGGTATATAACGAAGTACTGAGATGAACTTTTGTTATTGACCAAATACTTATTTTACCAAGGAATTTACCAATTAATTCATTGAAAATCCTTCAATGTGATTTTCTGGATTTTTTTTTTCTCATTTTGTCTCTCATAGTTGAGGTATACCTATGATGAAAATTGGAGACCTCTCTCATCTTTTAAGTGGGAGAACTTGCACAATTGGTGGCTGACGAAATACTTTTTTGCCCCACTGTATCTTATCTTATACAATTAAAGCTTCAGATTTACTAGCATAATGTTAAACATTTATACTGACAAATGTGCATTTTTTCAAGTACGCTACCGTTCAAAAGTTTGGGGTCACTTAGAAATTTCCTTATTTTTGAAAGAAAAGCACTTTTTTTTCAATGAAGATTTTATTTATTTAGCGAACTCAAAGTCCTTAAGCCAAGCAGTTGCCTCCTGGTTTGCTGTATGGAGGGTGTGTAATCCTCCTTCCAGTCTTTGGAGCGGGCAAGCCTCTATGATGTGTTCCATTGTTTGCTCCTCTCCACATGCGCACAGTGGGCTAGGGCTACTGCCCCATCTGTAAAGGCTGGCCAAGCAGGGGCCATGTCCAGTCCTGAAGCGATTGAGTGTAGACCACTGTCTCCTTGGGAGGTTGGTGCCCGGGACCTGTTGGTTGGGGTTTATCACCAGCTGTTTGTTTGGGACCTCCTTGGTCTCCCATTCCTCTTGCCAAGCTGTCTGGATGGTAAAGTCAGCTGGGGGAGGGTTTTTTCCAAATCGGCCGTCTGGATGAAAGTCGGGCAGTGGGTGGAGTGTAGATATCTGCATGGATTGGTAAGTGAGGAGAATCTTTAACTTTTTGGAGCATCCTTTGAGTTAATGCTGCTCGCCGGATGTGTGGAGGGGCTATGTTTGACAGTACAGAGAGCCAGGGGAGTGGTGTTGAGCGGATTGTTCCAGTTATAGTTCTCATGGTTGTGTGAGCTGGGTGTCTACATGGTGTGTGTAAGATGACCTGGACCAGACAGGGGCACAATATTCTGCTACAGAGTATGAAAGGGCCAGTGCTGAGGTGCGCAGGGTGGAGACTGCCGCCCCCCATTTTGCACCAGCGAGCTTGCAGAGCAGGTTGTTTCGTACCTTCACCTTAGCAGCCGTCCCCTTTAGATGTTCCTTGAAGGATAAGGTCCTATCAAGGGTCACTCCAAGATAAGTTGGATTTGGGGCATGCTTAAGCTTGAGTCCGCTCAGGTGGATGTTTAGTTCTCTGGCAGCTTTTGCATTGTGGAGATGGAATACACTGGAGACGGTTTTTGCTGGGCTTGGTTTTAGGCGCCAGATTTTGCAGAACTGGTCCAGTTTGGCAAGATCTTCCGTGAGCACCCGTTCCAGTGGTTCAAAGTCTGGTGCTTGGAATGCCAAACAGATGTCGTCTGCATAGGTGAATTTGCGGGATTTTGTAGTAGGCAGGTCGTTTATGTAGAGGTTGAACAGAGTTGGAGCTAGAACTGAGCCTTGTGGGAGTCCGTTTTTCTGCATTCTCCATGCACTTGTCTTCTGACTGAGGTGGACTCTGAACCTTCGGTTGGTCAGCAGGGTTTTTATAATTTCTGTTGCCCAAGCAGGGATCGCCTTTATAAGTTTCAGGAGGAGGCCTTTGTGCCAGACTGTATCATAGGCGGCTGTAAGGTCGAGAAACACAGCCCCTGTCTTCAGTCTGCTCTCGAAGCCATTTTCGATGAAGGTGGTTAGGGCCAGTACTTGTTCTCCTGTACTGCGGTCCTTGCGGAAACCTGCTTGATCCACACTTAGAATATCCTCTACCTCTGGGGAAATGCGTTGCAGAATTAGGCGCTCCATGATTTTGTAAGGAACGCTGAGAAGGGAGATTGGGCGGTAGCTTGCTGGTAATTTGTGGTCTTTGCCAGGTTTTGGGATGGCAATGACCTTTGCTGTCCGCCATTTCTTTGGG
The DNA here is from genome assembly GCA_020510985.1 of Pholidichthys leucotaenia. Classification (NCBI taxonomy): domain Eukaryota; kingdom Metazoa; phylum Chordata; class Actinopteri; order Cichliformes; family Pholidichthyidae; genus Pholidichthys; species Pholidichthys leucotaenia. The sequence goes on from CM035836.1 coordinate 5,475,162, forward strand.
ATCGAGTTTGTTTGTGTGATCCTTGTGTAGAATTGTGTCAACCAGGTTAGGGCTCGGGGGCCGAGATTTTTCATGAATTCTGGGAAGATGTTATCGTATCCTGCTGCCTTTCCACATTTCAGGCTCTGTAGGACTTTCTCCAGTTCAGCAGCCTCGAAGGGTTCAGGGTTCGTTTCCTCTACAGGCATTTTTTGGTGTTTTTTTAGCTCAGTTGTAACTGCTCTTTTGGTGTCTTTGTCTTGGGGTGCTTTGGCGATAGTCAGTAGGTGGGATGCAACTTGGTTGGGTGTGACGGATGCTCGGCTTTGGCTAGGGGGCTTCTGTGCAGCTCCTAGGCGACGGATGAGGCTCCAACATTTCCTGCTAGAGTGGGTAAAGCTCCGGTCAGCAACTGTCTCCTCCCATTTCTTTCGCCGAGCTGTATTTAGCGATTCAATGAGATGGTCTGCTATCTCTGGGTCCCCTGATGTTTGATAGGATTGTAGGAGGGCAGCACTTTCTCCGTCCAAACATGGGACATAGAGGGGTCGGTAGCCTCGTGGGATTGCAGTATGGGCAGCCTTGAAGATTGCGCTGCAGAAGCGGTTGTATGCTTCATCTACAGTGATGGTGTGGAGTGGGATGGTAACAACGCTCCGGTCCAGAGTTTCACTGAATTTCTTCCAGTTGGCTTTGCGGAAGTTCCAGCGCATCTTCCTTGGGCTGTATATGACTGGAAGTTGTAGGCCAATGTGTACAAGCAGGGGCCGGTGTTGGCTGTGTGAAAATCATCAAGAATGAGGATCTGTGTAGGATATGGCTCCCCATTCAAAGAGCTGACCCAACACAGGTCAGGAGAATAGTCCTTCTTCCACCTAGCAGAGTGGAAGGTTCCTCTTTGTTTGGGGTCGTATATCAAAGCGAGGTCATTTCTGGATGCCCAGTCTGAAAGTGCCTTCCCATCACTGTCCACTGCTGGGTACCCCCCAGTCAGGGTGATGGCTGTTAAAGTCCCCCACATAGATGGCAGGGTGGGGTAGGGTGGGTAAGACCTGCAGATCCCAGTTTGGCATTAGGGGGCTTGTACACATTGACAATATGGAAGCCACCAATGATTATGGTGTCTGAGAAATGTGTTGTTATCAGGTGATTTGCTTCAACTATGTCAGAACGCACATAGGTGGCACGTCCATGTTTAGCATGTAGAACATAGCACAGGAGGTCAAAGCCTTTGATGGTGAAGCGGCCAGCTTCCTCTGTGCCAATATGAGTCTCTTGGAGGCAGATTACATCAATCGAATGTTGGAAGGCGAGGACTTCGATAAGGCTTCGCTTGGCTGCAGATAGGCCTTCAACGTTTAGTTGTAATATGCGAAGGGCCGATCCTACCACAAGTGCTCTTGGGGCTGTTTGCTTTCGGCTTTAGGACTGTGACTAGGATTCTTCTTTGACTTGGCACAGAGGCGTCGTCTCTTCGAATTTAGTCTGCTGGTAGGATCATTAGCTTCCCCAGGCGAGCCCGGGTACTGGCGGAGGGCGCGACGAGAACGCTGATCCATTGTTATGAAGATAACTTTAAACTAATCAGAAATACACTCTATACATTGCTAATGTGGGAAATGACTATTCTAGCTTCAAATGTCTGGTTTTTGGTGCAATATCTAGATAGGTGTATAGAGGCCCATTTCCAGCAACTATCACTCCAGTGTTCTAATGGTACAATGTGTTTGCTCATTGCATCAGAAGGCTAATGTATGATTAGAAAACCCTTGTGCAATCATGTTAGGTCTCCAATGCTGTAATTGCTGCAAATGGAGGATTCTTTGACGAAAGCAAAGTTTGAAGGAAAAAATTATTATTTCAAATACAAATCATTATTTCTAACCTTGTCAATGTCTTGACTATATTTTCTATTCATTTTACAACTCATGGTGGTAAATAAGTGTGACTTTTCATGGAAAACACAAAATAATTGTCTGGGTGACCCCAAACTTTTGAACGGTAGTGTATGTACTAAATTCATAAGAGGAATAAAAGGCAAAATTACAAGGAAAAACAGCCCCGATTTTTAAAAGATAAAAGTTACAAATTCATGACAAAAGTTGCAAATTTATGAGGAGCTTGGTGAAAATGCCGTGAACACACAACCATGTCTGCAGGAATGTTGTCGGACTGCTGGAGTCCATTCCATCCCACTTCTCTTTTTTTTTTTTAGCTCAGAGACCCATTCTCCACTTTTCTTTCAAGTCGGGAAGTTAAAAAAAAGCATATATTATCAAACTGGAGATTCTAAATTGTCCTTAGGTATGACTGTGAGAGTGAATGGTTGTCTGTCTCTCTGTGTTGGCCCTGCGATGGACTGGCGATTTGTCCAGAGTGTACCCTGCTTCTCGCCCAAAGATGCTGGGATAGGCTCCACCCCCCCCCACCCCCCCGTGACCCGAAAAGGATTAAGCGGAAGAAGTTGAATGAATGTTATCAGTCTTTTTCCACGCCAATCTTGAGAGCCGTTGTTCTATTTGATAACGTAGCAAACCTTCCCCATTCTAATGCTGCGTGGTACTCGGCGGAATAATGTGATTGAAAGGACCGCATTGGAAATAAGTGTTTTTCTTTCTTGTGTCATCCTGGATTTTTTTTTTTTTTTTTTAATGTTTTATATGTATATTTACATTTCTGGTGTTTGAATAACATATTCAGTGTCATTTTAGTAAGGCATCGTGCCCACAGGGAAAGAAATGCTCTCAATCTTTTTCCTCAGCACTTTTTATGCGCTTATTAAAAAAAAAAAAAAAAAAACACTCTTGCATTGTATCCTGGGCAGCCTCTTGACCTGTCACTCAACATGTGCCAGGGATTTCAGATTGGACCCGTGCTGGCAAAATGAGTCACTTTGAGGCAGTTTCAAAACTTGATGTAATGTTATTTCCGTAGTCTGTATTGAAAGACCTTCAAAATTGTATTTAATTGATAGGAAGTGCGCAAAAATGGAGGTTTGAAAACTGGTGTTTGATCGTTTGGGGAGTTAGGTCTCCATTCATCCATCCATCCATCCATCCATCCATCCATCTTTCTTCGCGTATCTTTTCGGGTCGCGGGGGCTGGAGCCTATCCCAGCATCTTTGGGCGAGAGGCAGGGTACACTCTGGACAGATTCCCAGTCCATCGCAAGGCCACCACAGAGAGACAGACAACCATGTACTCTCACAGTCATACCTAAGGACAATTTAGAATCCCCAGTTTGATGCCAATTAACCCAACTTGCATGTTTTTTGGCATGTGGGAGGAAACCAGAGAAGTCCCGGAGTAAACCCACGCAGACACGGGGAGAACATGCAAACTCCACACAGATCACTGTTGGTCGGGGGCTGGGATCGAACCCAGGACCCCCCGGCCAAGGGTGAGCTGCTGTGCTGCCACAGTGCTAACCACTCCACCACCATGCTGCCCAGGTCTCCATTCACTGGAATAAATCATGTCAAACTGGTAATGAAATACTTGTTCCTCCAAGCTTTGGCTGTTAAATATTGATCATGGTGCACTTTTAAGCCGATTCTGATCGGTTGGTGAGAGGTGTGCAGCTGATGAGCGCTGCAATGCTTTGAAAGTTGAACTTTTTTCAGCTTTCAGCGCCATGAGCACAGCGCTGACTGCTGAGTGTTTGAGCTGAGGGCTCTGAGTGCATTAACTGCTGGACTACGTAGAAAATGAATAGAAAAGAGTTGCCCACAGTAGGAAAAAAAAATGCATTTGGTGGACACGCAGCCTCACCACATTCATTGCTCACAGACAGGCTGAACTGTGTTCCCACAATTCCTTGCATTTCTTCCGTCGGGTGACATCACCCGCCCATTCTTAATGTAAACACAGGAAGTTATGTAAAATATTTACTAAATTCATAAGGAAAAAGAAAATTAATAAATTGTTGTGACAAAGGTGAGAAAATCATAAGAGAAATTGAGCTCATTTGCATAAATTAAATAAAAAATTAAGGAAAAACAATCAATGAAAAGATGACGGAAAATTACTGAGACAAAAATACAAAGATGGAAGAAAAAAAATCCCAGTTTGTGACGCAAAAGTCCCAAATTCAATAAAAAAATGTCATTCCATGAGCAAAAATTTTCACAAAGTTTCAAATTTCATGAAGTTTCTTAAATTGTCTATAATTAAAAAAGAATAAAAATAATCATAAGAAAAAATAGATATTTATGAGAAGTCTACAAATTTACATAAAAAATGTCCACATTTTCAATTAAAAAAATCTCTAATTTAGGTGGTAGAATAGCCTGAAACTGTACACAAGTAAACGTAGGTTGTCATTATATGTTATATATATATATGTTATGTTATATTATAAGTTCATTCAAATATACATCAGAGTAGTTACCCCAATATCGTTAAGAAGTGACTGAGATGTGACTTTAGTCTGGACAGTTTGAGGTTTTTCTCCTGAATTTATGGAAGTTGTATACTAAATTTACTACTTTTTCCTTGTAAATTTGAAGGACTTATTCCCACTTAAATCAGCTTTTTCTCATAATTTGTGTTTAGCGCTTATTTTAGGGCTTTTTTCTTGTTCATTTGAGATTTTACACTCATAAATTTGTGAGGTTTTTCGTCAGAAATTAAAAATCAAAAATAAAATGAGCAAAGATGCAGATTTTCTGTTATAGGCGCTAATTATAGCCTATTAATAGCCTGTTTTCCAGCCCCAACCCAGGTGAAAACCTCATGTATTCTGAAACCTCAATGTTGGCAGGTATGCATGCTCTGACTGAAGAAATTCAGACAGACCCAAAAACTAGGCCAAGATCAACTTTATTATCCCCAATGAGGGCATTTTGATCTACAGCAGCAACAGTTTCAGGAAAACAACATTTATTATGCCAGCAGTTTTGTTGCACGTTTTCACAATGTGTTCCAACCTCTTCTTGTTCTTCAACGTAAGTAACCCATCCAACCATCCATGGATGGATGGATAGATGGAAGTTTATGATCAACAAAAAAGTTTAAGATAAAAATACATGTGCTGGTGGGCCTTTGCACAAATAGCATTGACACTGTGGTCAAAAGAAAGTTCATTGTCAATTAATGTTCCCAGATATTTGTACTGATTCACCACTTCAACAGTCTGACCATGGATACTGACAGGGTGGACTGGTGAAGGGTTTCTTCGAAAATCAATAATCATTTCTTTAGTTTTGGACAAATTAATGTCCAAAAATGAACGTTTGCACCACTCAATGAAATCATCCACCACTCGACCAGGGACAACATCTTCATCATTAAGCAAGGTCACTATTACAGAATCATCTGCAAACTTAATGATGGATCTGCACTCATGTTGACTTCAGCAGTCATTTGTGCATAAAACAAGTAAAAGTGGTGAAAGAACACATTCTTGGGGGAAGCCAGTGGAAGATGAAAGAACATTGGACAAAAGGCCATTGACTCTCACTTTCTGGAACCTATTGGTTAAAAAGTCAATGAGCCAACAAACTAAAGCAGGATTAATGTTATTAAAACAGGTGAGTCGATCTGCTAAAATATGAGGTTGGATACAATTAATAGCAGAAGAAAAGTCATACAAAAGATTTCCCAGCATCCAAATTTCCCAGGACTCAGTGGAGTAGGGTGTGTACAGCATCCTCCACACCTCTGCCTGCCCTATCAGTGAATTGGAGGGGATACAACTTTCCCTCAATTTCACACAAAATCTCATTCTTGACTATTTTTTTCAAAGATCTTCATAACAAGTGAAGTTAAGGCTACAGGCCGAAAGTCATTAAGAGATTTTCGGGTTCTAATTTTGGGCACAGGTACAATAACAAAGTCTTTCCAAAGACGGGGGACTCTATGAAGCTGAAGAGATTTTGTGAAAATAAAGAAAAAATTTCAGCCAAAGACCATTCATAATGTTGCAGAATATTGCAACTGAGGCTGATGTCATTCATCATTATGAGTTTACGTGTAGAAAAGCCGCAGCAGCCTCCCACAGCTGGGATAGGGGGGACCTCTTTGTGCCAGGGCTCTGGGGCAGCGCGTGCAGGTACAGGGGAGAGAACATGTGTGAGAGGAGGGATCGTACCATTTGCGGGGGGGGGGGGGGGGGTCATTTTCATTTTTAACAAGTTTAAACAACAAACTACTGAATATGTTTTGGATGTTATTTTAGCTTGCCAGTTTAGGAAGCCTGCAATTGTACAGTCATGTGAAAAAATCAGGACACACCATTAAATATTCAGTTCTTTATTAAAAAATGTTCACATATCTATGTCAAACCTTGCTTTTGTTTTTATTTGTATTTTTAAACATTTATTTTAGCCATCTTAAGTGGGAATGAATGTGGGGGTGTCCCCAAAAAAATAGGGGTGGCCTAATTTTTCATTCGTTCATTCATCTTCTTTCGCTTAATCCTTTTCGGGTTGCGGGGGGGCTGGAACCTATCCCAGCATCTTTGGGCGAGAGGCAGGGTACACTCTGGACAGATCGCCAGTCCATCGCAGGGCCAACACAGAGAGACAGACAACCATTCACTCTCACAGTCATACCTAAGGACAGTTTAGACATCAGCAAAAAACTGTGTGATTTAAAAAAAAAAAAAAAACACACTCACCTGCGAGGTTTCCCACATCGTACCTTCATCCGTCTCCCCCAGCCCACCGGTGAATGTCTCCTCGATTTTCCATAATCACCGCGCGTATCAAGTGCCGGGTTTGTGTTGGAAAACGTCCGCCTGCCTGAAAGCACCTCCATCTCGGGAGACACACACCCAGACACACTGTAAAATCACACAAAAAACAAGTGAATCTGATATTATAGCAAGTGTTGTAACAGTTTATACGTCTTTAGAGGTAAAAGTCACTACTGCATCTTGTCAATGAGTTTTAAAGTTCAGACTCTCTGGGCTGGACATCAGCCAATGTGCGATTCAGGCAATCCCCAAGGGGAGCCCCGCAACTTACCACAACAAGAGGAAAATAAATCACACGAAATCCTGAAGGGACTGGAAGCTGTCCTTTAACAAATCACAGTCACTTTTTCTTTGCGCTTAAGAAAATTTACACAATTACTAACACAACTTACACATTTGCACAACTGCAGACATTAAATGCAAGCTTCTTGCTCAAAAAATACTCATGTTTAACCACAGAGGTAGGAGCTGTTGGGGGCTACTCACTGCTGGGACAACAGGTGATCAGGACTCGATGTGAGAAGTCGCTACCGCCATGGCATTACTTCTCACTTGGTTGCATGTGAGCAGTACAGGAAACCGACCAGTATTCAGCTGGGCCGCAGTATGCTATTGTTTACCTTCTGTCAGCTGTATTGAGTAATTTTTTACGGCAGGAATTATATATAATATACATAAGTAGACACAGTGAGAACGCCCCACATTTTTGGATCAGCCAATCATGGTGCAGGGCCGTCAGCTGTTTCCATCAGCTGTATCGCATACTGAAATTATGAGTGGAAGCATATTTTCTGTAACTACACATGTGTGTGCATGCCACGCCTGTGTAGTAACCCAGGGTATGGCTGTTCTTATAAGTATGGTGAAATGGCAGAACACCGGCCAAAGGGAATGACGGCTGCGTTATGGTAGGATTAGTTTATATTTATTTGTGCTAAAAATATCTATCCATATTAATGAAATGAATAACGCATCTGATCAAATATCAGTAACTGTAACGCATTACTGAATTTTCAAACGGTAATTTTGTTACACAGCATGTTACTGCAACAGTAGTGGCATTAAAGTAACACGTTACTTTTACTCCTCACTCTGGTCATAACTGACCTTGGCACATCACAAAGTGCATTTAGCTGAATAAAAAATGAACTGACAAACACTTCAGTGCACAAACGCCCCCAAAAAAGATTGATAACATTAACAAACATTGCACATCCACTACTGCTGTTTTTGTTTTAAATCACCATGTGTGAGTAGGAACCTCTTTTTATCACGACACATTCCATTACACACACATATCAGTCAACCAAAAACTTCTAGTCGCGTTAAGGATGCAAAAAGCCCCCACTTAAAAATTTAAGTAATGACTTCAGTGTTGAAGGTTTTGGGTTTTTCTCCAAACAATTTTCTAATAGTTTTCTTCTTTTCTCTGTAAATTTATCTAAAATTAAAACCATTTTCCTCAAATTTGTAATTTCCTCTTGTAAAATGGACTTTTCTTGTACATTTGAGACTTTATTATAAATTTGTGGATTTTTTAATGGCTAATTTTTGTTTATTTTTTAAATAAAATTACTTTTTAAAAAAAACAAATTTGAAGCAGAATGTGGTAAAATTTTGACTTTTTTTCCTTATACAATTTACACTTTTGACCATAAATTTGCAGAGCCACAACAGAACAATAATTTAACTCTGATTTCAGAGAAAAAATATTAATGAAATTATGTTTAATGGAATAAATTAACTTAAATGACCAAAGATGCAGTTATTTCTGTTATAATATTCCCATATAATTATAGTTTAGAATTTTCCTCACCACCCAGACAACAGGAAAACCGCCCTTATTTTGTAATCCAAATGTTAGCACGTTTAGTTTGTCTGAAGACTGCTGACGGATTAAAGTCATTGACTTCATGAATTTCGGTCATTTTAACTTGCCATGTACAGTACATGATGTCCATCCTTCCATGGATGGATGGATATTGTTGTAGTTGGTGAAGTCCATCCTAAACGATTCAGTCACTCTTGCCTTTCTCTGCATACAGTATGAAGCCTCACCACATGTTTGCTAAGCGACTTTTTATTACTGCTCCCGTTTCCAGCGGGTTAAAACCACCATAAATGCCTCCACTGCTTACATCACTCTTCTTCTTTTTTCCACATTTAAAGTACTTTAATAAGGTCATGTTTCTCTGGGACAGCAACACTAAAAAAGTACTCTACCTCTGACAGAAACGGTCATGTGGGCGTGGTGCATCTGAACTCCGCGCGATGATGGTCACCCGCGTTGTTGGTGTGCGTGCATGCGGACCGATTCTTCATTATTTTTTTTTTCTTAAATTTATATTTCCTTGGCATGGTCTGGGCCACTCTGAGGTTGGTTCTGGGCTGCATTTGGCCCGTGGGCCACTAATTGAATACGCCTGGTCCTTGCCAAGGTACTAGAGAGTAGAGTCCGGCCATTGGTCGAACCTCGGATTCAGGAGGACCAATGTGGTTTTCGTCCTGGCCGTGGTACATCGGACTAACTCTTTACCCTCTTGAGAATCCTTGAGGGTTCGTGGGAGTTTGCCCAACCATTGTACATGTGTTTTGTGGACTTGGAGAAGGCATTTGACCACGGTTTTTTTGTGGGAGGTGCTTCAGGAGTCTGGGTTATTGGGCTTGTGTTACGAGCTATCTGGTCTCTGTACGACCGTTGTGAGAGTTTGGTTTGTATTGCCAACACTCGGTCAAACTCATTCCCAGTGAGAGTTGGACTCTGCCAGGGCTACCCTTTGTCGCCGATCCTGTTTATAATTTTTATGGACAGGAATTCTAGGTGCAGCCAGGGAATGGGGGGTGTCATGCTTGGTGACCACAGGATTTCATCTCTGTTGTTTGCAGATGATGTCCTGTTGCCTTCATCCAGCAATGACCTACATGTCTCACTATGACTGTTTGCTGCTGAGTGTGAAGTGGTTGGGATGAGAATCAACGCCTCTAAGTCCAAATCCATGGTCCTCAGCGGGAAAAAGGTGGATTGTCCTCTCCGGGTTGGGGACAAGCTCTTTCCCCAAGTGGAGGGGTTTAAGTATCTTGGGGTCTTATTCATGAGTGAGGGGAGTATGGAGCGAGAGATTGATAGATGGATTGGACCAACATCTGCAGTGATATGTGGTTAAGAGGGAGATAAGCTCTAAGGCAAAGCTATCAATTTACAGGTCAGTCTATGTTCCTACCCTCACCTATGGTCACGAGCTTTGGGTAATGACCAAAAGAATGAGATCGTGGATACAAGCGGCTGAAATGAGCTTTCTTTGTAGGATTGCTGGACTCACCCTTAAAGAGAATGTGAGGAGCTCAGTCATCTAGGAGAGGTTCAGAGTAGAACCGCTGCTCCTCTACATTGAAAGGAGCCAGTTGAGGTGGTATGGCCATCTGATCAGGATTCCTCCTGGACACCTCCTACTTGAGGTGTTTCGGGCACATACTCACTGGGAGGAAGACCCCGGGGCAGACCCAGGACCCCTAGAGAGATTACGTCTCCCAGCTTGTCTAGGAATGCCTTGTATCCTCTCTGAAGAGCTGGAGCAGGTGGCTGGGGAGAAGGAAGTCTAGGCTTCTCTGCTTGAACTGCTGCCTCTGTGACCCGGAACTCTGGAAAAATCGTACACAATGGATTGATGGATTTCAGCTTGTCCAAGATGAACTAAAAAAATTTTTAATCACAACGTTTTTCACTCCCAATATTTCGGAGTGCCGAGTTTAAATTTAAAGGTGCTATAGCACCCCTAAAAAAGGGCTTACACCACCCATGATAGCAGCAAATACTACAGAAAATATTGATTATTTGATTTTATTTATTTGAACATTCCGACAAAAGAAAAAAGAATTTAAAACAAAAATCAAGCTGAAAATAAAATGTTGAAAAGGAGTGGGAAGAAGCCAATGCTTATATAGTCCCACCCCTTTTCCATACCCAATAAATTACAACATCACTCTTAGTCATCATTCATCCCACAACCACATTCACCATAATGCACCCCATAGTCAAATTATGCAACAGAAATGACACGACTACAGTCCATATTGACAACAATACCAACATCCAACAATAATTGTAACAATAATAAATACAGTGGGGCAAAAAAGTATTTAGTCAGCCACCAATTGTGCAAGTTCTCCCACTTAAAAGATGAGAGAGGTCTCCAATTTTCATCATAGGTATACCTCAACTATGAGAGACAAAATGAGAAAAAAAAAATCCAGAAAATCACAACGAATGATTTTTAATGAATTAATTGGTAAATTCCTCGGTAAAATAAGTATTTGGTCAATAACAAAAGTTCATCTCAATACTTTATATACCCTTCGCTGGCAATGACAGAGGTCAAACGTTTTCTGTAAGTCTTCACAAGTAATAGGTCAAATAAGTTCATTTTGTCTTCTCTCAATTATTTATCTTTTGTTTTTATAAAAGACAAAAATAAAAAAGAAAGGAGATGTCTTTACCTTCTTTACATGTTTCGACTGTACACTGCAGCCTTCGTCAGAAGAGTCAGCTGATTGCTGCCAGGTGACATTTATCAGCTGATTTTCGTAGGTGGGGCCAGCTCAGCAGATCTGTCAGATCCACCGAGCCGGCCCCGCCTCCCGTCGTCGGATGGTCTCTGGAGAATGTGATCCCAGGTGTGGGAAAGCATAAAGGCCCCCTCATCTCGGTTCATGGTGTCTTTTCCCGCTTCCTGTGCAGCCCAAGCTTCCCGCTTGGGCTGCACGGTGGCGCAGTGGTTAGCACTGCGGCAGCACAGTTTACCCTTGGCCGGGGGATTGTGGGGATCGTGGGATCGTGGGTTCGATCCCAGCCCCCGACCAACAGTGATCTGTGTGGAGTTTGCATGTTCTCCCCGTGTTGCGTGGGTTTACTCCGGGATTTCTCCGGTTTCCTCCCACATGCCAAAAACATGCATGTTAGGTTAATTGGCTGTTCTAAATTGTCCCTAGATATCTGTTTCCTATAGGCCCTTAGAATAGAGGGTTAGTATTAATGAAAGCGCTTTGAGTGGTCTTTGTGACTTGAAAAGCGCTATATAAGTGCAGGTTAGTTAGTTAGTTAGTTCCTGATCTCTATGGCCTCCTTGATCCAGCGTTTGTGTCTGTTGCTCTCTGATCCAATAATCTTTGCATTGTCCCAGTCTATGATGTGGTTATTTCACATTTATTTCACACAAACGCTGGATCAAGGAGGCCATAGAGATCATGAAGCGGGGAAAATACACCATGAACCGAGATGAGGGGGCCTTTAAGCTGTCCCACACCTGAGATCACATTCTCCAGAGACCATCTGATGGCGGGAGGCGGGGCCGGCTCGGTGGATCTGACAGATATGCTGAGCTGGCCCCGCCTATGAAAATCAGCTGATAAATGTCACCTGGTAGCAATCAGCTGACTCTTCTGACGAAGGCTGCAGTGTACAGTCGAAACATGTAAAGGTAAAAACATCTCCTTTCTATTTTATTTTTGTCTTTTATAAGAACAAAAGAAAAGTCTTCACAAGGTTTTCACACACTGTTGCTGGTATTTTGGCCCATTCCTCCATTCAGATCTCCTCTAGAGCAGTGATGTTTTGCGGCTGTTGCTGGGAAACACGGACTTTCAACTCCCTCCAAAGATTTTCTGTGGGGTTGAGATCTGGAAACTGGCTAGGCCACTCCAGGACCTTGAAATGCTTCTTACGAAGCCACTCCTTCATTGCCCGGGTGGTGTGTTTGGGGTGATTGTCATGCTGAAAGATCCAGCCACGTTTCATCTTCAATGCCCTTGCTGATGGAAGGAGGTTTTCATTCAAAATCTCACGATACATGGCCCAATTCATTCTTTCCTTTACACGGATCAGTCGTCCTGGTCCCTTTGCAGAAAAACAGCCCCAAAGCATAATGTTTCCACCCCCTTGCTTCACAGTAGGTATGTTCTTTCTCCTCCAAACACGACAAGTTGAGTTTTTACCAAAAAGTTCTATTTTGGTTTCATCTGACCATATGACATTCTCCCAATCCTCTTCTGGATCATCCAAATGCTCTCTAGCAAACTTCAGACGGGCCTGGACATGTCCTGGCTTAAGCAGGGGGACACTCCGTCTGGCATTGTAGGATTTGAGTCCCTGGCGGCATAGTGTGTTACTGATGTAGCCTTTGTTACTTTGGTCCCAGCTCTTTGCAGGTCATTCACTAGGTCCCCCCCTGTGGTTCTGGGATTTTTGCTCACCGTTCTCGTGATCATTTTGACCCCACGGGGTGAGATCTTGCGTGGAGCCCCAGATCGAGGGAGATTATCAGTGGTCTTGTATGTCTTCCATTTTCTAATAATTGCTCCCACAGTTGATTTCTTCACACCAAGCTGCTTATCTATTGCAGATTCAGTCTTCCCAGCCTGGTGCAAGTCTACAATTTTGTTTCTGGTGTCCTTTGACAGCTCTTTGGTCTTGGCCATAGTGGAGTTTGGAGTCTGACTGTTTGAGGTTGTGGACAGGTGTCTTTTATACTGATAACAAGTTCAAACAGGTGCCATTAATACAGGTAACGAGTGGAGGACAGAGGAGCCTCTTAAAGAAGAAGTTACAGGTCTGTGAGAGCCAGAAATCTTGCTTGTTTGTAGGTGACCAAATACTTATTTTACCGAGGAATTTACCAATTAATTCATTAAAAATCCTTCAATGTGATTATCTGAATTTTTTTTTCTCATTTTGTCTCTCATAGTTGAGGTATACCTATGATGACAATTGGAGACCTCTCTCATCTTTTAAGTGGGAGAACTTACACAATTGGTGGCTGACTAAATACTTTTTTGCCCCACTGTAAATACTTCTGGTATGTTCAACACAGACAACACCATCACAATCACCATAACACAGTCGTCGTCGTCGGCCTCCGTCGGTCTATGATGACCATGGAAGAGAATCCTAAACGTCTACTCTGCTGGAACAGCACCGCCTGTGGCTGAACAGGCCGATGCGCGAATGGCAGTCCCTGTCACACAGGTCGCACTTGTGGGTGGTCTCCGTGTTGCTGGTTCTGTGGCGGTTCTTCCTGGGGGTCCTTTTTTCATCTGCTGCAGCAGTCAGTCTCTCTTCACCCGCCTTGAGCTGTCTGGTCAGGGTGCCTCTCCTTTTGGAGCGGTCCGTTGCATGGTCCTCCCAGCGCTCTGTGATGATCTCCAGGGCCTTCATGTCTCTCTTGCAGATGTCTCTAAAGCGCAGCTGTGGGCAGCCAACGTCTCTCCTGCCAGTCGCCAGTTCTCCGTAGAGGACGTCTTTGGAGATTCTGCCATCCTCCATACGGCGAATGTGGCCTAGCCAGTGGAGCCTGAGTAGAATGAACATGGAGGGAAGGCCGGTGCGGGACAGAACTTCCATGCTGGGCACTTTGTCCTGCCAGGATGTGGCGAATGCAGCGCAAGTGGAAGGAGTTCAGAAGGAGTTCAGTCTCTTTTCCTGCCGGGCGTATGTTGTCCACGTCTCACTCCCATAGAGCAGTGTGCTGATGACGCAGGCGTTGTACACTGCCATCTTCGTCTTGACAGAGAGTTTGGGATTCTCCCACACTCGTGTGGTGAGGCCAGCGAGTGTGAAAGCTGATTTTCCAATCCTCTTTTCGATCTCTGTATCAAGGGAGAGGTTGTTGCCGATCGTGGACCCCAGGTACGTGAACTGATTCACAACCTCCAGCTCGTAATTGTCTATGGTGATGGTTGGTGGTGCTTCCGTGCCTTGCGCCACGACGTTAGTCTTCTTCAGGCTGATGGTAAGCCCGAAGTCCTTGCATGCCTGGGAGAAGCGGTCCATCAGGGTCTGAAGCTCCTGCTGTGTGTGGGTTGCGACTGCAGTGTCGTCTGCGAACAGCATGTCTCTGATTAGAGCCTCGCGTACTTTGGTTCTGGTTTTCAGGCCTGAAAAGCCTGCCGTCAAATCTTGTGTGCAGGTAGATTCCCTCTTTTGCTGTGCTGAAGGCATGCCTCAGGAGCATAGCAAAGAAAATCCCAAAGAGGGTTGGCGCAAGTACACAGCCCTGTTTCACTCCGCTGCGTATGTTGAATGGCTCTGAGACGTTGCCATCATGCTGCACTATCCCCTGCATGTTGTTGTGAAACGATTTGATGAGGCTTTGCAACTTTGGTGGGCATCCTATCTTTGGCATGATCTTGAAGAGGCCCTCTCTGCTGACCAGATCGAACGCTTTGGTGAGGTCGATGAAGGCGACGTACAGGAGCATATTCTGTTCTCTGCATTTCTCCTGGAGTTGGCGGATGGAGAATATCATGTCTACCGTTGATCGCTCAGCGCGGAAGCCACACTGAGACTCGGGGTAGACACGTTCGGCAAGCTTCTGTAGACGAACAAGAACAACTCGTGCGTAGACTTTACCAACAACGCTGAGGAGGGAGATGCCCCTGTAGTTGTTGCAGTCGCTTCTCTCCCCTTTGTTTTTGTAGAGGGTGATGATCTTGGCGTCCCTCATGTCCTGTGGTACGGCACCTTCCTTCCAGCACTGGCAGAGGACGTCATGCAATGGCAGCAGTAGGGCGGTCTTGCAGTGCTTGATAAGTCGGAGGGGATGCCGTCGTTGCCAGGTGCCTTGCCAGCGGCCAAGCTATCAATGAGGTCGGAGTAGTGTTCCACCCATCTCTCCATCTGCTTGTTCTTTTCTGTGATCATCACCCCAGTGGTGGATTTGAGGGGGGCCGTCTTGCTCTGAGCCGGACCAAGTGCTTTCTTGATGCCATCGTACATACCACGGATGTTCCCGGTTGTAGCATAAAATAGAAATATTAATAAGTAATAAATATGATCAGGTATGAATTATTTAATTTATATTGATGTATTGGAATCTGAGCTCAAATCTCATTTCATATACATCAGAAAAGTTAATAACACTCGTAATCAAATTGCTTCTTAAAGATAGAAGCTGGTGCCCCACCAGCTTCTGTCTTTAAGAAGCAATTTGATCTTTAATTTCACTTTATACCTGTTTGATCACTCAATAAATTAATCAATAATCAGTCTCAAAAATTTTCCGTGAATTCGATACCTCGGCTTGAACAGACTCAGAATGAAATAAATTCCCAACAACTTCTCTCATTTTTAAATATTTATTAAATGAAATGATTAATGAAATTACTGCAATGTCTGTTAATCATAAAATCAATCTTGTAAATGATAGATTAACAATATCAATAGTTTCGGAACCAGGGTTAACTTGAGAAACCAATTTCTATCAGTTTGAGTTAACAGATTATGGAAACAACGCAAATTTATGGAGAAAGTTTACTAATTATGTGAAAAGTCCTGGATTAATCTTAAGAAAATAAAAACGGAATTTTAATGAAAAGAAGAGTTATGTTAAGGGCTTCTTAATTTGCATCTGATTAGATACACAAATTATTACCGAACCTCAGACGTTAATTCAGCAGTTGAATTAAAGTTTGCAGCTCACGTGATCCTCGGTCGATGATGGTTCTGTCGTCGTCCTCAGCCCAAGATTTCGTGGATTTTAGGGGAAATATCTGCCCGCAGATATTTCAGGGTCCACAGTTCGATCTTTAAATTCAAGCGGTCGAAGGGCTGGATCTTGGCCGTATGACCCACAGTTGAAACTGGGTTCTAAGCCAGATGACGACGTTTCTTCAGCGTGTGATGGACAGCTGCGCGTTGATTCCTCAGCTGCGTCTTTTCTTCCTGGTAGACAAGCAGCTGCAGAGGTCTTCGGGAATAATTAAAGATATCTAATCCGATCTCAAATTAAAAAAAAACTTTCGGACTTTAGATAAAAATAGTAGTTTCTGGTGGGTGCTTGGTCAAGAAAAATATTATAAAAATAAAGTCAAGATTAAAGTTTACATTAAAATTAAAACAAACGGTGGTTTTACAGAAAGTTTAACAAAGAAAAAGTGATGAATAAAAATTGGAGTTTAACTCCGATTAAGAATTGAGCTCAAAGAAATAGGAATTCCTAGGTATTTAAGAGAAAAAGAAAATACAAAGTTACATAAACAAATTACAAGTTATCTGCTCTGTGTTCAGAAAAGCGACACGTGGTTGAGTCTTTGTTCAGACGGTCCTTTGTTCTTCCTTGCTGTGTGTAGACAATAGAGACGATCAGAGAAAGGGGGAGCCGGAAAGAGGATCTGGGAAAAAGCCAAAGTGGAAGAGAGAGGAAGCAGGGGTCTCTCTGTTATTTATAAGTCCTGTTTAGCTTCGCGGGCTTCCGGGATCTCAGCCAATGAGCGTCCTTCGTGGGCGGGCTCGATGAACTTTTAGTCCAATAACAAACAGTCTATTGTTTGGAGCTCTTTGGGATGAAGAGTTGTCATGCAGAGATTGGCTGTTGGAGTCACATGTGATATCGGTCCAAATGAATACACACAATTTTAAATACATTGGAATATACACACTTATGTATAACTAAACTGACCTTAGTGTATCTTATAAGCAGTGCTTCTAAATCAGCATGCAGGAATAAACATTCATTTAAACATTTTTAACATGCATATATATATATATAATCACAGATTAATGCATTTCACACACATTGATTTTCCACATTAAAGACATCAGAGTCCATCTGCATTTTCATAGTTTTGAAAAGAATGAAGGTTTAGAATTGAGTTTATAATAATGTACTTTAAAGTTCACTGGTTAAATCCAGCATGTCCAGAGTTTAAGGAAGTTAACCGAGTTGTGGATCTGTTGCATGTTTTATGGGGGCAATTAAAATGAAGCCGGACATTGGGGACATTCCTTAGGTTGGTTTTAACAAAAGAAGGGGGATTTCAGCTGTGGCCTGGAGGAAGAAAATCCATTTTTTTTTTTGGTCTTACTCCTGGGTGAAACAAAAATGTCTTTAAGCAGAAGAATAATTATTGCTGAGCCAAAGTGAGATGATGCTACACTGTTATGACAGCGGTTTGAATGTCTTGGCTGAGCTGAGTCCAGTACTTGTTGGCACAGCGCCGAGCAGTCTGCTGAACTTTGCTTCTCGCAGCCCTGAGAATCTGGAGATTCTTCTCATTTGGGTACTTCTTGTACTCAGCAAGTTCTGAGCGCTTGGCTTCAATGACGGGGGTCATCTCGGTCAACTTGGCATCAAACCAGTCCTGTGACTTCGAGGTCTTCCTCCCAAAGGTTGCCAAGGCTGTGCGGTGGATGGTGTTTCGCAGCTCTTCCCACTTCTGCTTTGCAGATTCTCCTTCTTGTGGTACACCAAGTTCCTTCTCAAAGGTGGAGGCAAACTGCTGAACAAGTTTTGGTTGGGCCATCTTGCTGGTGTCAATCCGTGCCTTTCCAGGCTGTCTAGCATGATGGAATTTCTTCAGCTGCAGCTTGACCTTGCAACACACCAATGAATGGTCTGTGTTGCAATCTGCACTCTAGAACGAACGGGTGATCAGCATGTTCTTCAGTGAGGTGCACCTGGTCAGGATCAAGTCCAGCTGGTGCCAGTGCTTTGAGCGCGGATGTCGCCTGGTATTCTTGTGTTGGGGTTTGGTCTTGAAGAACGAGTTTGTGATGCACAGATTGTGATATGTGCAGAACTCGAGCAGCCGCTGTCCGTTGTCGTTCATTCTGCATATGCCAAATGGTCCAAGAAAGGAGGGCCAGGAGTCGTGGTTAGCACCCACTCTGGCATTGAAGTCTCCAAGAAGAATGAGTTGTTCAGAGTTGGTGATGATCCTGACAGTTGTTGCGAGATTCTCGTAGAACTCGTCTTTTGCCTGTGGTGTGGCTGTCAGTGTTGGGGCATACACACTGACGAGGGTGACTGGCCCTTGAGTGGTGTTGAGGCGGAGGGTGAGGAGTCGTGCAGAGCCATTGCTGCCCAGTTCCACCATCTTCAGCAATGTGTTGTTCACTGCAAAGCCCACTCCATGTTCCCTGTGCTCATCACTGCCCTTTCCCTGCCAGTAGAACGTGTAGTCCTTCTCTCTCAGTGTGCTGCGTCAGCCAACCGTGTTTCCTGGAGAGTGGCGATATCCACTCTCAGTCTCTCCAGCTCATTATTGATGATGGCAGTCTTCCTGGTGTCGTTGATGTCCTTGAGGTTAGCAGCGAGTCCTGTCATCATAGTGCGGACGTTTCAAGTTCCCAGTTTTAGAGTTGGTCTCTTTTGTTTTTTTGTCTTGCCTGGTGCGAAGGTTCTCAGCCTGCTGTTCGGACTTCTCCTCATCCCCATGCACCCAATGAGGAAAGCAAGCTGTGGCGGGACAACACCTTATTGGCTGGGGGCTGCCCAGCTTGAGGCGGGCGGTAGCTGTCCAGAGAGATCCGATGATCCCTCCCACCATTGGGAACAACCCCTGGCGCCACGCTCTACGCTAATTGAGCGGTGGCTTATAACCGGTAACTGTCATTCCCCGTGTTTTGTCTATGCCAAAGGCGAAGCTGGAGTGTCCTCTCCAGTGATCCGGTTTTCTACCTTCCACCGTTGGGCGTTGATAGGATTCAAGCCTGGGCAGGAAGATATGGAGGACAAGATGTTGCCCATGCAGCATGTCCCCCCTGTCCACGTCACTGATGAATCCAAAGGAACAGCAGGACTGCTACAGTTTGGCTCCAGCGCCGTCGCAGGAGCTGCCAGAACGATGTTGAGCATAACAGAGAACTGTCTTAAGGGCGCCGACTCCGGATTTTTCCTCACGGTTGACTCCCGAAGCCTTTCCCGTGACCAGGTGTGCCGCAAGGCAGCAGAGGTTTGAAATCAGGGTTTACCTTCCACTAGATGGGCTACCTTCCCAGGTTGACGAGCCACCATCTACCCGAAGCATCTGGTTTTAAGGCACCAGAGATCCGCCCTCACCCCTTCTCATATTAGTAAAAGCAGTTCCGCCAGGCTTAGAGACTATACCACATGGGCAGGCTAGGAGTTGGACTTAGTTGTCAGAGGCTTTTCGAGTTGCACGGCGTAAGGAGCATTTTATGAGCACTGGGAGCTTAACCCCAGTGCCGCTCCTGTCTATGACAACCTTGGAACCATAACACAGTAACACACATAACCATAACACAGTAACACACACAATAACAACGTTTTTTCATTGAAGACACATTGTAATATTACTGCCCTTTATTTTTATATTGCTCAAAAATTGTTTCTTTATAATGTTGATTTAAATACAGTATATGGATGTTTGGGCATTGCCTGTGTTTCTTCCTCAACCCATTCCACAATTTTACCCCCCTCACAAAAACCCTTCCTAGTAGATCTTAATAAGTGCATTTTAAATTTTGTGTTCCCCCGTAAATTATATTTCTTTGACAACACCATCACAATCACCATAACACAGTAACACACACAATAACAACGTTTTTTCATTGAAGACACATTGTAATATTACTGCCCTTTATTTTTATATTGCTCAAAAATCGTTTCTTTATAATGTTGATTGAAATACAGTATATGGATGTTTGGACATTGCCTGTGTTTCTTCCTCAACCCATTCCACAATTTTACCCCACACATAGACACACAAAAACCCTTCCTAGTAGATCTTAATAAGTGCATTTTAAATTTTGTGTTCCCCCGTAAATTATATTTCTTTTCTCTCTCACTGAAAAGATGTTGTAAACTGTGTGGCAAAAGGATTTTACTGACTTTAAACATTAATTGTGCTGTATAATAATCAACCAGATCCCGTAATTTCAATAACTTTGAATGTAAAAACAAGTAATTAGTATGTTCAAGATACCCGACTTTGTGTATAACACGGACTGCCCTTTTTTGTAATATTAGCAATGAATTAAGTGTACTTTTATAATTGTTACCCCAGACCTCTATACAATAGGTCAAGTATGGAAGTACTAATGAGCAATACAAGATATGAAGTGATTTGTAATCTAGGACCTGATTAATTTTATTTATAATTGCAATATTTTTTGCAACTTTGTTTTGTATGTATCTGACGTGTTGTTTCCAACTAATTTTATCATCTAGTGTTACACCCAAAAACTTGATCTCCTTAACTTTTTCAATAATCATATTATCGATATGAATATATGTATATCTTCTTTATTTTTCAATTACCAAATATCATTACCGTAGTTTTATCTATATTTAGTGAAAATTTATTGTAATTCATCCATTTTTTAAGCTTATTTAATTCATTATTTAGAGTATGGATAAGTTGATTATAATTATTTCCAGAATAAAATATATTAGTATAATCAGCAATTAATATTATTTTTGATCATTTAGAAACTTGGATTATATCATTTATATATATGTTAACCCCTTGCACTCTGGTCAGTTTCCCTAAAAACGCCAAAAAATAACGTGCCCAAAGTAAATCGAAAGCTGTTCTTCAACCCTGTTCTTCAAGAAGAGAACAAGAATAATCCTAGGTTTCTTTTCAGTACTGTAGCCAGGTTGACAAAGAGTCAGGACTCTGTCAATCCTAGCATCCCCTTAGAGCTTACTAGTCAGGACTTTATGAACTTTTTCAATAATAAAATTTCATCCATCAGAGATAAAATCAATCAGATTCTTCCCACAGTTAACTTAAATACTGTAACTATTACAACTCCTTCTATTGATGTCTGTCTTGATGAGTTTACTCCAGTCGACCTTTGTGAGTTAGACAAAATAGTTTCCTCATCCAAACCTTCAACTTGTCTTTTAGACCCTATTCCTACCAGGTTATTTAAAGAAGTCTTCCCACTTATTGGTAGCTTTATTCTTCATATAATCAATTCTTCATTAACTTTAGGCCATGTACCGCAGGCTTTTAAAACGGCTGTAATTAAACCCTTACTCAAAAAGCCAACGCTAGATCCAGGAGCTTTAGCTAACTATAGACCAATCTCTAATCTCCCTTTCATTTCAAAAATCTTAGAAAGAGTTGTTGCTACGCAATTATTTGACCACCTGCAGGGAAATGGTTTACTTGAAGAGTTTCAATCTGGGTTTAGAATCCATCATAGTACTGAAACAGCCTTAGCGAAGGTCACTAACGACCTCCTCATTGCATCTGATAATGGACTAGTTTCTGTACTTGTCCTTTTAGATCTTAGTGCAGCTTTTGATACTATTGATCATAATATTCTACTTGATAGATTAGAACACTATGTTGGACTTAATGGAACTTCGTTGCAGTGGTTTAGATCTTATTTATCTGATAGGTTCCAGTTTGTTCATGTAAATGATGAGTTTTCTTTTAGCTCAAAGCTTAGTCATGGAGTTCCACAGGGATCTGTGCTAGGCCCTACTCCTTTTAGTTTATATATGCTTCCGTTAGGCAACATTATTAGAAAGCACTGTATACATTTTCATTGTTATGCAGATGACACACAATTATACCTGTCAATGAAGCCAGATGATACTAATCAATTAGCAAAGTTAGAAGCCTGTCTTAAGGAAGTTAAAGCTTGGATGACTTGTAATTTCCTGCTATTAAATTCAGATAAGACTGAAGTCATTCTTGTTGGTCCAAAAAACCTTAGAAATTCCTTTCCAAATCAAACTTTCAGTTTGGATGCAGTTACTCTTTCTCTTAATAGCTCTGTGAGGAACCTTGGAGTTATTTTTGATCAGGATTTGTCCTTCAATTCACATATTAAATTTGTTTCTAAGACTGCCTTCTATCATTTGCGTAATATTGCCAAGATTAGGAGCATCTTGTCTCAGAGTGATGCTGAGAAGCTGATCCACGCTTTTGTTAGCTCGAGATTAGATTATTGTAATTCTTTATTATCAGGCTGTCCTAAAACATCTTTAAAAAGTCTTCAGCTGATCCAAAATGCTGCAGCAAGAGTTTTAACAGGTACTAGAAAGAGAGATCATATCTCTCCGGTTCTGGCCTCCCTTCATTGGCTTCCCATAGAGTTTAGAATTAAGTTTAAAATCCTTCTTCTTACTTACAAAGCTTTTAACAATCAGGCTCCTTTTTATTTAAAAGATCTGATACTACCGTATCATCCTAACAGAGCACTACGCTCCCAAAATGCAGGATTACTTGTAATACCTAGAATCTCCAAAAGTACAATGGGAGGCAGAGCCTTCAGTTATCAAGCTCCTCTCCTGTGGAATCAGCTGCCAATCTGGATTCGGGAGTCAGACTCGATCTCTGTTTTTAAGAATAGGGCAAAAACCTACCTTTTTGATATAGCCTACAATTAGGGAGGGATCATGTGTTTCTGAACCCTCCCTTAGTTATGCTGCTAATAGGTTTAGTCAGCCAGGGGACCTCCAGTAATGCACTGGGCCTCACTCCTTTCCTCACTCTCTATGAAATATTTTTTTTTGCTGGTCATTAACATTTGTTTGTTCTCTCCTATTGACCATTTGACGTCCCGCGTCACGTGCTTTTTGTTGATTCCGCCCTATCGGACGGCAAGTCGGGAGCTGTGTGAGTGCGTTTCAACATGGCGTCCGTTCAGTCAGATGTGCCGGCTTTGTCCGATGTAGCGCAACTACTAGATAAAAAACATCGTGACCGGTACATGGAAAATATCAGTGTTATCGGCGTGGACCCTTACAACTTGTCGCTTGAAAAATTCACCAGTTTCATAGATTTTTGCCCCAAACCTGACGTACGCTATATGGACATCTACAACTACCTGGTCAACACACCGTCTAGGTACACTGGAGAGTCTCTGAAAGCCTACAAAAGTTTGGACGCTTATAGTTATTTTGTTGCTGGGCTTGTGAGAAATGTGCTGATATCCCCAGTCATCACTTCAACGGTCCACTATGTCGTGACGGCTCAGGTATTTTTCCTTTATTTTTTCCAAAATTCAGACTCTATTCTCTCCCCTACTGTATAGATTTGTCATGTTATATAGAATCTATTAAGTGATAAATTATTAAAATTTTATAAAATATTCAATTATTATTAGTATTATTATTAGCTGTATATATAGTATCTCAATTAAATTAAAAAATAATTAAATATTTTTATAGATCTATATATTCTGTAAAAGGATTTTTAAATACTTGTCTTATCAATAGAATACTCGATAAACAACTCCCAACACTATTAGATATATTAAAAATTTTATTGTTCAGTCTATACAAGAAAGACTTATATCCAGATAAAAAGTCATCATACCCACATATTAATTATAAGAATATTTATCCACTACAGGTACATCACTCCCAGAAGATGTCGGACCCCCCACTGAAACCCTGGGTGATCATGAATCAAGATGGTGTCATATTGTCTTCACACTGTACTTGTATGGCAGGGTTAGGAGAGACTTGTTCACATGTTGCAGCTGTGTTGTTTGCTGTTGAGTGTGCTGTCCACCTGTCCCAAGGCCAGACTTGCACTGATGTTCCCTGCGCCTGGAATACACCAACAGCAAACTTGAAGCTTCCTTTTGCTGCATTGCGTGATATCGATTTTTCAAAACCCAAAACAAAACAACGGATGTCAATGCAGAAAAAAAAAACATATTCCCCGTAAAAGGGAAAGCAAGCCCATTGCCCCTCCATCAGATGATGATCACCAAGCATTGTATCAAAGGCTGCATCAAACTTCTAGAATGACAGGCAAACGGTGTGCTATACTATCTCTGGTTGAGCCTTATAATCAGGAGTACATTCCACAGGTTAATAGCTTTGGTACAATTTTTTTCCTTGATTTTTTAGATGAATGAAAATGGCATCATGTCTAATGTATAATCGAAAATGAATGAAGACTGATGAACAGAACTAAATATGCAGTGTTCCACAACTGTATAACTACACGTGTCAGTTGAAAAGAACATCTAATTATATTTGCAGGTGGCCCACAATGATTGTCCTGCTTCTCTGGATACCCTTTTTAGTCCTGATTGTCTTCAGCTTACCTTTGAGCAGCTGTTGAATAGATGTGAACAGGTACAACAACTTCTGAAAGTCACTCCTGAGCAGGTAATTTTTCTGCAAATGTTTTAAAATTTATTTCTAAAAATAACAACTTTTAAAGTGCTTTACAGTCTATTAAATGCTACATAATCATTATGTGGGATGTCATAATATCTATGCAGGAAAATTTAGGTTAGTTATATCAGACATTGTTTCTTTTGCAGGTAAAATTTGTTGAAGAAACTACCAGATCGCAGAACAAGTGTGTGTTGTGGCATCAGCAGCGAGTTGGCAGAATAACGGCATCCATCTTCAAAGAAGCTGCACAGACTCATCTTGACGCTCCTTCGAGAAGCCTGCTGAACAAGATATGCTACCCAGTTAGTTTTACCAGTAAAGCAACAAAGTAAGAGACTAGAAAAGCACTCGGAGAGCGCAAACCTCCGCCAAGGCTGCATGCAATTCCTGAATTGTTTTTTTTACCGGTAATCATCTCTTTTTATCCTGCTATGCTTAGCTACTTACTGTAAACTACTTTTGGTGCTGTATTGAATCATTGAGTCCTAAGTTGGTTGATCATGGAAACTGACTACATTTAAATTGTAAAGAAGACATAATTCTAAAAAAATTGTCATTTCATTGTGCTATGTAAAATATTCAGATTTCTTTCACAAAATAGTTCTATATTGGTTTTAAGGAATACTGGTACATTTTTTTTGGTACTCTGTCAATAATTTTGCCGATTTGTTTACAGATGGGGATGCGACCATGAGAAAGTGGCCCGTGATCAGTATGAAGAAATCAGGTCTTCTCAGCACCAGGATCTACTAGTGTGTGATGCTGGACTAGTCCTCAGTCAGCGCTTCCCCTTCATGGGTGCCTCTCCGGATGGATTTGTCTCCTGTAGCTGCTGTGGGGAGGGTCTGGTGGAGGTGAAATGTCCTTTCTGTAAGCGGAATCAGGCTTTAGAGGAAGCGGTGGAAGACCCTCAGTTTTGTGCAAGCAACAGTGATGGCGACATCAAGCTGAAACCTTCTCATAAATATTTCTACCAAATCCAAGCTCAACTGGGTGTCACAGAACTTTCTTACTGTGACTTTGTTCTCTGGACTGAAAAAGGTGGTAATGTTCAAAGAATTGAGTTTGATGACCTCTTTTTTAATGAGAAAGTTCAACTTGTTGGTAAATATCACAGGTCTGTCATTTTACCAGAACTACTCGCCAAATGGTATACCAAAAATCCAAATTTGTTTCATATATCTTGTAAGACAAAAGAAACCCCAAAAGGTGATAATACTAGTGTCATTTGCTACTGCAGAAAAACCTGTGGTGATGCATCTATTGTAACCTGTGAGTCTGGCTTTTGTCAAATTGGTCAGTTCCATGTACAGTGTCTCAGGTTGAAAAATGTTCCAAAGAAAAAGTGGTGCTGTCCAGATTGTAGAGCAATTTCAAGGAGTCAGAAAAATCTGAAGAACTAAGTGTGTGTGGCATGTAGATTGTGGTTGTATCATCACCTGAGGTTTACTAAAAATAATAAAATGTATTGGCCAAATAGAATATAATATTTCTTTGTTGTACAACTAGCTTAGCTATTGCATGTAAAATATATCATGACTTAAGTAATAAATTTAATTGTTACCGGTATATATAATTTTCAGGTTATTTCATTGCGTGCATCACATAAAATGTTGATTGCGTAGCCGCGAGTAAGGCGGCTATGCAATCTTTCCTCTTTAGCGCTGCCACCCACCTCCTGCGCCTGTCTTCCTCAGCTGGGAGCCGGTAAAACTTCAAGTTGGATCCCTTTTTCTGGTGATTTGTGCACCCAAAGGCACAGCAGTGAAACAACATAGTCTAATTCAATGCCAACATAAAATAAAACAAAGACGTAGGTTGAAATCAGGTAAATATATCGCGATCTGGTACAACGCTGAACAGCTGCCGAATGCGCCGTCCACTCGCTTCCGCCGTTCAATATGGCGGCGTAAAAAAAAAGGTGTGACGTCACAGCAAATGGTCAATAGATTGAGTCCCCATCGTGCTGTTTGCTCTCTACATGTCTGTTCTTTTCTTCTTCTCTATCCCCTCACCCCCCAGCCAGTCGCAGCAGATGACTGCCCCTCCCTGAGCCTGGTTCTGCTGGAGGTTTCTTCCTGTTAAAAGGGAGTTTTTCCTCTCCACCGTCGCCAAGTGCTTGCTCACAGGGGATCGCCTGATTGCTGGGGTCTTTCTGCAACTGTGGGGGTCCCCCCTACAGTTGATAGTGCTATGAGATGACTGTTGTTGTGAAATGGCGCTATATAAATAAAGTTGAATTGAATTGAATTGAACCCTTTGCAGCATCTTCATGGTGTTGGTCTCATTTAAAAGACAACACTTTGAATTTTTTTGGCAAAACAGTCATAATCTCTCTAAGTGCTCCGGCCACTGAGTTACAGTCATCTAAACGTACTGAACTTGAAGAAAATAAATTTGGCCTGGGTGTTTTTTTGGATACAAATGCTTGCAAATAACACACAGCTTCAGATCCGGGCTGGAAAATGCAACAGAAATGTAGAACCAAGTGTTATCCAGCTGAGGTCAAAATTTTGTAACAAGACCACAAAAAAGGAATATATTACACAGCTTTATCCTCAGGTAGTTCCCAGGCGTTTTTGAACTGTGCCAAATTGTGCCAAATTGTGCCAAATGGCATAGTTTGGAAAAATGTCTGTAACTTTTGAATGATTCAATATAGAAGCTTGATCTTGGGCTCTAATGAAAGGTGACACTCAGGGCTGTGTGTGTGTGTGTATGTGGGGGGGGGGGGGGTTGCCCCCCCCACTACAGAGGACGGACATCTGCCATCGCTACATGACGGAATAGTCATGTGGCGACCGCGGCACAGTCACCGCGGCTTCCCCCCCCCCCCCCCACGGTCCAGACGCGGCGCACGACCCGTGTACCGCAGCACACGAACTTCAGACTTCGTGCACCGCACAGTTGTAATTTACCGATCGGTCAAAAGTAATTTTTGATTACAGTTTTCAGGGATAAAGAATAATTTAGCTTATAACACCTTATCTCTTCACAGCAGCAGTGTCCTGGCGAACTTCTCTTCCTCATTGTCAGACGAACGTGAAGCTGGTCCCTTGTTACGGACTCGTGGTCCTGGTCTCGGTGACCCAGTCAAAACATAATTCCATGATTGCGGTTTTGGCAAATGATTTACGACCTTCGTCATCGGCCTCCGTCATCTATGATGACCATGGAATAAAATCCTAAACGTCTATTCTGCTGGAATTTTAAAAAAAAAGCACCGCCTGTGACTCAACAGGCCAATGTGCGAATGGCAGTCGCTGTCACACAGGTTGCACTTGTGGATGGTGTCTCAGTGCTGCTGGGTCTGTGACGGTTCTTCCTGCGTGTCCTTTTTTCATCTGCAGCAGCAGTCTGTCTTCACCCAGCCTTACAAAAAACAGCTTGCGAACTTCTGTGCTTCAATTGGCTCGCTGCATTCACAGCGTTGGTAGGCGGGTCCTTCTTGCTAGGTTTTCAGTCATTGGTTCTTCAAGGTTTCAGAAACCCAATTCAAGGCTCTTATTAGTCGAATGAGAGGTCAATCAGATGAACTAATCTGTTTGCAGCTGTGTCTGCAGTGGAAGAACGGAAATGCAGCTTTTATTTTCAGTGCGCGCTTGGACGCAGCGCCATCGTGCATCCTAGAGCGCACAAGGGCGCTCTCGTGCGCCCTCGTGCGCTCTGGGACGCAGAGGCGTGCCCATCTGCGGTACACCGGATTGCAAGAGGTTATATAATTTGGGGCCCAATATTGACCCCTGGGGGACCCCACAGGCAATTCCCATACACCCAGACAGATATTCTCCCATCTTCACAAACTGTTGTC
Organism: Pholidichthys leucotaenia; assembly: GCA_020510985.1. NCBI lineage: Eukaryota > Metazoa > Chordata > Actinopteri > Cichliformes > Pholidichthyidae > Pholidichthys > Pholidichthys leucotaenia. Next base: position 5,503,540 of record CM035836.1, read on the forward strand.
TCTCAGATAACTTATAACCCAATTCAGAGCCATTCCCCTAATACCATACATTTGCAGTTTATTAAGAAGTATTGAATGATTTATTGTATTAAATGCTTTTCTAAAATCTATAAATACACCAATTGCATATTTCCCTCGATCTAATGCATTGATTATTTCCTCTCTTGCTTCCGTTATCACCAGCGATGTACTCTTGGCTTTAAATCCATATCGGTTCTGATGAAGCACATCATTTTTACTTAAAAAGTCCTCTAATCTGTTGTTGAAAAGTTTTTCCAGAATCTTTGAAAATTGTGGGAGAAGCGATACAGGGCTATAGTTTGTTTTGGTGTTTTATTTCCTTGTTGAATAATGGTATTACTTTTGCTATTTTCATTTTCTGCGGGAATGAGCCAGTTTAATATGATAGATTACAAATATATGTGAATGGTTTTAATATGCCATCAACAGTTCTTTTTACTAGTGCCATATCAATACCATCACAATCAGTAGATAATTTATTTTTACACTTTTCAACAACAGATTTTACCTCTAGTTCATCCACCGTTGTAAGAAAGATTGACTGAGGGTTATTTCCAATCGGTGTCTCTTCCTTGGTTTGGAATTTTTGCTACCAACTCTGGTCCAACATTTACAAAAAAGTTTATTCATTTTATTTACTACCATATTCATCATAATTATCACCACAATTATCAGTAAAATACTCTGGATATATCATTTTCTTAGTTCCATTTTTCCTTCTTTTATTTAATATATCCCAGACTCCTTTTATATTATTTTTATTTTCATTTAACATTTTCCTATTGTATAATTTTTTTACTAGTTCGTATTATTTCAGTTAATTTATTTTTATATGTTTTATATCTTTTTTCAGATTCTTTGGTTCTTAATTTAATGAAATTTTGGTAGAGATAATTTTTCTTTTTACAAGCATTTTGTAGCCCCCTGGTTTACCACGGGCAATTTTTGTATATATGTTTTTTTTATTAATTTCTTTAATTGGACAATTTTTATCACATAATGATGTAATGGGCTGCACGGTGGCACAGTGGTTAGCACTGCGGCAGCACAGTTTACCCTTGGCCGGGGGATTGTGGGGATCGTGGGATCGTGGGTTCGATCCCAGCCCCCGACCAACAGTGATCTGTGTGGAGTTTGCATGTTCTCCCCGTGTTGCGTGGGTTTACTCCGGGATTTCTCCGGTTTCCTCCCACATGCCAAAAACATGCATGTTAGGTTAATTGGCTGTTCTAAATTGTCCCTAGATATCTGTTTCCTATAGGCCCTTAGAATAGAGGGTTAGTATTAATGAAAGCGCTTTGAGTGGTCTTTGTGACTAGAAAAGCGCTATATAAGTGCAGGTTAGTTAGTTAGTTAGTTAGTTAAATATATCAATAAATTTATCATATGCCAAGTCCACTTTTTTCTCTCTATAGACAACATCCCAATTCTGAAACATTAAATTTTCTTTTAAAGCATTGATTTTATCTTCTGTTTGTGGTTTTTTATAGATAGTCTTTTTACATGGTTTATTATTATTCTTACTCTCATTAACCCCATAATTAACATCTAAAGAAACAAATACAGGCAGGTGGTCACTGATGTCATTTATTAGTATACCGCTCACCATATTATATTCAGTAACATTGGTGAAAATGTTGTCTATCAAGGTAGCACAGTGTGTCGTTACTCTCGTAGGTTTTGTAATCTTTGGAAATAAGGTTAAGCTATACATTGTATCTAAGAAATCTTCAGTTGGTTTATGTTGTTTTGTTTTCATTAAATCTATATTAAAGTCACCACAAATAAAGATCTTTTTGTCTTATTTTTGTATACATCTTTTCCATCCCATTTCTAAATTTTTCCATATCAGATCACAGTGCTCTATATATACAACTTACTGTTATGTTTTTTTTCTATTTTCCATCGTAATGTCAAATCAAATCAAATCAACCTTTATTGTCATATTGCTGTACATACAACTGTAGTGCGGGCAAGATAAAATTGCGTTTCTCTCGGCATCCATATAAGTAAAAAAAAAAACAAACAACATAATTTTAGACACACTCCCGCACCCCCCCACCCCCCACCCCAACACAGCTATTCGCACTTCCCTGAGACATACTTGAAAACTAACCAGAACTATAATATACAGTACATATAATATACATAATGTCCATAGGTGCAGTAGTGTGTATGAGAGATTCCGGATCAACTGTTCAGCATCCTAACGGCTTGTGGAAGGAAGCTGTTCATCAGTCTGGTGGTTCTGCCTCTGGTTCTCCGGAATGGTTTGCCAGATGGCAGAAGTTCAAAGTGTTTATGCAGAGGGTGAGAATGGTCCTTGACAATATTCAGTGCCCTGCTCCTACAACAGTTCTGAAAAAGTTCTTGGACTGAGGGGAGGGAAACTCCAATTACCCTCTCAGCTCCCTTAACTATCCTCTGCATGGCTTTTTTGTGTGACATACTGCAGCTGGAGTACCATGTTGCAGTGCAGTACGTCAGAACACTCTCCACCACACCTCTGTAGAAGGTCCTGAGGATGCAGATGGGGAGAGAGGCGTGTTTGAGTTTCCTCAAGAAGTGCAGTCTCTGCTGGGCCCGCTTCCTGATCCCCAAGGAATTCTTGCACCAGGTCAGGTCCTGCGAGATCTGCACTCTGAGGAACTTGATGTTCTCCACTCTCTCCACTAAACGGCCGCCAATGCTGAGAGGGACGTGTTCAGGCTGTGACCGCCGGAAGTCGATAATCATCTCCTTTGTTTTGTCCACGCTGAGCACCAGATTGTTCTCCCTGCACCAGCCCTCCAGGTCTCTCACTTCTTCCCTGTACATTGATTCCTCATCCCTCTGAATAAGTCTCACCTCTGTGGTGTCCTCTGCAAACTTAATAATCTGGTTCCCCTCGTGTCTGGATACACAGTCATGTGTTAGAAGTGTAAACAACAGTGGACTGAGTACGCAGCCTTGAGGGGATCCGGTGCTCAGCGTGATAGAGTTGGAGATGTTATTTCCAACCCGAACAGACTGAGGTCTCTCAGTCAGGAAATCCAGGATCCTGAGACATGTGGCGGTGTTCAGACCAAGAAGGAGTAATTTCTCCATCAGTCTCTGGGGAATAATGGTGTTTAATGCTGAGCTGAAATCAATGTACAGGAGTCTGGTGTAGGTGTCTTTCTGATCCAGGTGGGTGATGACAGAGTGCAGGGTAGTGACTATAGCATCCTCCGTGGAGTGGTTTGAATGATATGCCAGCTGGAGCGGGTCATGTGATGCAGGGAAGCAGGCTGTAATGTGTGGTTTGACAAGCCGTTCAGAACACTTCATCACAGTTGGTGTCAGTGCAACAGGACGATAGTCATTCAGACAGGACACAACTGGTTTCTTTGCTTCTGGTACTATGGTGGAGATCTTAACCCCTTGCACTCCGGGCAATTTTCCTAAAAATGCCAAAAAATAACGTGCCCAAAGTAAATTGAAAGCTGTTCTTCAGCTCTTTGCAGCATCTTCATGGGGTTGGTCTCATTTAAAAGAAAACACTTTGCATTTTTTGGCAAAAAAAACCATAATCTCTCTACGTGCTCCGGCCACTGAGTTACAGTCATCTAAACATACTGAACTTGAAGAAAATAAATGTGGCCATGGTTTTTTTTTGGATACAAATGCTTGCAAATAACACACAGCTGTCCGATCTGGCTGGAAAATGCAACAGAAATGTAGAACCAAGTGTTATCAAGCTGAGATCTAAATTTGGTAACAATACCACAAAAAATGAATATTTTACACAGCTTTGTTCTCAGGTAGTTCCCAGGCAATTTGGAACTGTGCCAAATTGTGCCAAATGGCACAGTTTGGAAAAACGTCTGTAACTTTTGAATAATTCAATGTAGAATCTTCATTTTGGGCTCTAATGAAAGGTCACATTCAGGACTCTGTGTGGGTGGGGGGGGGGGTTTGTCCCCCCCCCCAGCTACAAAGGACGGAGTTCGGCCCTCGCTACATGACGGATTACACTTGTTGCATGTTTCCACAGCAACGCTGTCACAGCGGCTCCCCCCCCCCTCGCTACTCTGTGTGGGTGTGTGTGGGGGGTGTCCCCCCCCCCCTCGCTACAGAGGACGGCCATCGCTACATGACGGAATAGACTCATATGCTTCCCCCCGCGGACCAGGGGGCGTTGGGACCGTGAACGTCCCCCCCCCGCTCCTCTTCTGCAGCGGGGGGGAAGGGGGGCGTTCACGGTCCGAACACGGCAAATGAACCGTTTATCGCAGTGCACGCACTTCGTACTTCGTGCGCCGTACAGTTGTAATTTACCGATCAGTCAAAAGTCATTTTTTGATTACAATTTTCAGGGAGAAATAATAAATTTAGCTTATAACACCTTACCTCTTCACAGCAGCAGAGTCCTGGCGAACTTCTCTTCCCCATTGTCAGACGAACGCGACGCTGGTCCGCTCGTGGATCCCGGTCAAAACATAATTCCATTATTGCCGTTTTGGCGAATGATTTATGACCTTCGTCGTCGGTCTCCATCTGTCTATGATGACCATATAAGAGAATCCTAAACACTCTGCTGGAATTAAAAAAAATAAATAAATAAACCACTGCCTGTGGCTGCTGAAGCAGTCTCTCTTCACCCAGCTTTAGACAACAGCTCAGCGAACTTCTGTGCTTCAGTTGGCTCGCAGCCGTTGGGAGGTGGGTCCTTCTGGCTAGATTTTCATTCATTGGCTCTTCATGGTTTCAGAAACCCAATTCAAGGCTCTTATTAGTCGAATGACAGGTCAATCACATGAACTAATCTGTTCGCGGCTGTGTCTGCAGCTTTTATTTTCAGTGCGCGCTTGGACGCCATCACCATCTCCATCTGCACCATCATCAGGATCTCTATCATGCGTCATGCGTCCGAGACGCAGAGACTTGCCCGCCCGCGGTACAACGGAGTGCAAGAGGTTAAAGCATCTGGGAACAATGGCCTGACTCAGGGAGATGTTATAAATGTCAGTCAGGACATCCACCAACTCGCTCGCGCAGTCTCGGAGCACACGTCCAGGGATGTTGTCTGGACCTGCAGCTTTACGTGGATTGACCCTGGTTAGGGTCCTCCGTGTGTTCGCTGTGTTGATGGTGATAGCTGGCCCAACCGATGGTAGAGATGGGCCAGCCCTCCCTCTGATTGTCGGGTTTGATGCTTCAATACGTGCAAAGAAGTCGTTGAGCCTGTCTGGAAATGAAGCGTCGTCATCATTGACCCCCTGCCTAGACTTATAGTCCGTCAGCGCCCAAACTCCCTGCCACATCTGCTTGGTGTTCCTAGTGTCACAGAGTTGTCCCTGGATTTTCTCCGCATAGGCGCGCTTCGCCGTCTTAATTCCCTTTGAGAGCGCAGAACTGGCTGAGTGGAGGGCGATCCTGTCCTTCGCTCTGAAGGCTGCATCTCTGGCTGTGAGCCGCGAGCGCACTTCTGCAGTCATCCAGGGCTTATGGTTGCCCCGTGCAGTGATAGTCTTCACGATAGTGACATCCTCTGTGCACTTCGCGATGTAGCTGGTGACCGTTTCAGCACACTCCTCCACATCTGTCCTGTCTTCCTGGGAGGCTGCTATTTTGAAGACCTCCCAGTTTGTGTGCAGAAAACAGTCTTTAAGTGCTGAGGTTGCACTCTCTGGCCAAATCTTGATTTGTTTCACTACTGGCCTGCTGCGCTTCAGTAAAGGTTTGTAGGCAGGCACCAGCATCACGGATAGGTGGTCAGAATGGCCGAGGTGGGGGCGAGGTTTTGCCTTGTAAGCATCTGTGTTTGTGTACACCAAGTCAAACATATTGATAAACATTTCATACTTTCATTCACTGTTGATGTCATGCTGTCCACTTTATTACTTTTTAATTTTCCATCAACATACAGTGCTACCCTGCCACCACTTTTACATTTCCTATTTTGTGTGTACATCTCATATCCATATAGTTCAAAATTGACATCTTTTTCTTCATTAATCCATGTTTCACTTATTTCAATCATCCTAAATGGTGTGTTAATTTGATTTAAAATCTCCTTAATACTATCAAAGTTTGCATAGAAACTTCTACTATTAATATGTATTATTGTCAATTTCTGATCCGAATTCATAATTCCATTTAATTGTTGTTCATCATAATCAACACACTTATTATTAATATGATTAAAATAATTATTGTATCAGGACATATGTCCATGAACTGAATCTCAAAAGAAAAAGTGGGTCATGCAGCAAGACAACAATCCTAAGCACACAAATTGTTCTACCAAAGAACAGTTAAAGAATAAAGTTAATATTTTGGAATGGCTAAGTCAAAGTCCTGACCTTAATCCAATTGAGATGTGGAAGCACCTGAAGTGAGTAATTTATGTGAGGAAACCCACCAATTTTGGTAAATTCAGTTTATTGGGCATGATTTTGAAAGGCACACACCTGTCTATATAAGGTCCCACAGTTCACAGTGCACGTTAGAGCACAAACCAAGCATGAAATCAAAGAAATTGTGTGTAGACCTCCAAGACAGGATTGTCTCGAGGCACAAATCTTGGGAAAGGTACAGGTCCCAATGAACACTGTGGCCTCCATCATCCATAAATTGAAGAAGTTTGGAACCACCAGGACTCTTCCTAGAGCTGGCCGGCCGTCTAAACTGAGCGATTGGGGGAGAAGGGCTTGAGTCAGGGAGTTGACCATGAACCCATTGGTCACTATCAGAGCTCCAGCATTCCTCTGTGGAGACAGGAGAACCTTCCAGAAGGACAACCATCTCTGCAGCAATCCACCACTCAAGCCTATATAATAGCGTGGCCAGACAGAAGCCAATCCTTAGTAAAAGGCACATGTAGCCTTCCTGGAGTCTACCAGAAGGCACCTGAAGGACTCTCAGACCATGATAAACAAAATTCTCTTGTCTGATGAGACAAATGATTTAACTCTTTGGCATGAATGCAAGGAGGAAACCAAGCACTGCTCATCACCAGGCCAATACTATCCCTTCAGTGAAGCATGATAGTGGCAGCGTCATGCTGTGGGAATTTTTTTCAGCAGCAGGAACTGTGAGACTAGTCAGGATAGAGGGAAAGATGAATGCAGCAAATGTACATAGACACCCTGGATGAAAACCTGCTCCAAAGCGCTCTTGACCTCAGACTGGGGCGATGGTTCATCTTTCAGCAGGACAACAATCCTGATAGAAAAATTGCATATTTGTCCATCGTGGTCGTTATTTTGCGTTCTGTCTGTCATTTATGCATCTACAAAGTCTTATGATTATCCCACATAAATTTCACTTGTATCCCGCGACTATTTTCCGTGTACGAAGACATTTTTGTGACAGTCCACAAGAATGCGTGGTGGTGGACAAATTGGTCTTGTGAGCTCAGAGAAGGGAAAAGAATAATAATGAGGATTTCTTCTTCTTTGGTGTATTCTGTGTCAGCTATTATTCCTCCAACACGTGCCTGCCACCTTCTGAACTGGCAGATCAATACAAACTAGAAAAGCACTCGGAGAGCGCAGACCTCCGCCAGGCGCCACAGTTCCCCCCCATACAGTGTTTGTGTATACGTTTTCAGATTCCTTGACCATGAAAACATATGACTAGCAATTGGATTCACAATGATAGGATTAGTGGTTCATTAGTAAAAGCATTACCTCCTTGGCGGAGGTAATAAACTGAAGTGCTGGTGTTGTGTCCATCTCCTGCATCTGCAAAGTGGCAGGCTGCGGGCGTTGCAATTGAATGAATGAATGAATTAATCTTTATTTCGAATAGATTAAGAGTACAGGTTAAAAGAAAGTGAATAATATAGCAAAGGGGTTTGCACTCCGTGGCAAAACAGGATTTGGAATCTTCCCAGGCAGAGAGCTTCTTTTTGCGCAGCTACTATGGCTGGCCGGGGAATTTGTGGCAAATAATCCGGCGGCGGACAGCTGCCCGTCTGAGCTTTTGCAGCGTAGCGCAATCACAGGGTAGACAGGTTGGTGTGGGTTTTATTGGGGTTGCGCTCCGCGGCAAAAGATGATTTGGAATCTTCCCCGGCAGAGAGCTTCTTTTTGCGCAGCTACGATGGCTGGCCGGGGAATTTGTGGCAAATAATCCGGCGGCGGACAGCTGCCCGTCTGAGCTTTTGCAGCGTAGCGCAAACACAGGCACGCTGCCAAGCCCTGGCCAGCACTGTGTTCCGCGTGCTTTTGTGCCTAAAACTTTGAAGAAGGCAGAGTTTGTGTTCGTCAGACACGACGAGCAGCGCCCTCCATTGGGCCTGCACACATGTTGAAAATGGCCGTATCTGACAATGTTAAAGAAACCTTTAAAAAATTCCTGTATCCAGACGGTGATCCGGATCATCCCCAAAATTTAATCAGTTCTTCCTTGTACCATTTCAAACAACGCCTGAAAGTTTCATCGAAATCCGTCCAAAACTTTTTGAGTTATCTTGCTAACCAACAGACAGACAAACAAACAGACAGACAGACAAACCCCGGCAAAAAGGCCTGGCGGAGGTAATCAGTACAAATCCTCAGTACAGCTGGGGACATCAGTCTGTTGGCAGGCGCAGTTGCTGCGCTGTGCCACTGGGGGCGCGTGACCTGTCCATGAAATTTGGCCAGTTAACCCCTTGCACTCTGGTCAGTTTCCCTAAAAACGCCAAAAAAATAACGTACCCAAAGTAAATCAAAAGCTGTTCTTCAACCCTTTGCAGCATCTTCATGGGATTGGTCTCATTTAAAAGACAACACTTTGAATTTTTTGGCAAAACAGGCATAATCTCTCTAAGTGCTCCTGTCACTGAGTAACAGTCATCTAAACATAATAAACTTGAAGAAAATAAATTTCACCTGGGTGTTTTTTTGGATACAAATGCTTGCAAATAACACACAGCTGTCAGATCCAGGCTGGAAAATGCAAAAGAAATGTAGAACCAAGTGTTATCCAGCTGAGGTCAAAATTTTGTAACAATACCACAAAAAATGAATATATTACACAGCTTTATACTCAGGTAGTTCCCAGGCATTTTTGAACTGTGCCAAATTGTGTCAAATGGCACAGTTTGGAAAAACGTCTGTCACTTTTGAATGATTCAATATAGAAGCTTGATCTTGGGCTCTAATGAAAGGTGACACTCAGGGCTGAATGTGTGTGTGTGTGTGTGTGTGTGTGTGTGTGTGTGTGTGTGTGTGTGTAGGGGGTTGTTTATTCATTCATGAATAAATGAATGAACAAACAAGCCCTCACACACAAAGCGGTCTACGACACACAGTTGTACTAAAATATCAGCAATAATATCTGTAATCCGCTACAAAAGAGTAGCGGGGGGGGGGGGCGTTCACGGGCCGGACGTGGCGCACGGACTGGACACGGTCTGTGCGCCGTCTGGACCGGACCAGAGCGGTCCGGGTCCGTCATGTTGCGATGACGCACAGTTGTAATTTACCGATCGGTCAAAAGTCATTTTGATTACAATTTTCAGGGATAAAGAATAATTTATCTTATAACACTTACCTGTGTAAGTGGCCTTTTGGTTCCAAGGTTGTCATAGCCAGGAGCGGCACTGGGGTTAAGCTCCCAGTGCTCATAAAATGCTTCTTATGGCGTGCGTTTCGAAAAGCCTCTGACAACTAAGTCCAACTCCTAGCCTGCCCGTGTGGTTTAGTCTCTAAGCCTGGCGGAACTGCTTTTCCGAAAAGGAGAAGGGGCGAGGGCGGATCTCTGGCGCCTTAAAACCAGATGCTTTGGGTAGATGGTGGCTCGTCCACCTGGGAAGGTAGCCCATCTAGGGGAAGGTAAACCCTGATTTCAAACCTCCGCTGCCTTGCGGCACACCCGGTCACGGGAAAGGCTTTAGGAGTCAACCCTGAGGAAAAATCCGGAGTCGGAGTCCCTAAGGCAGTTCTCTGTTGTGCTCAACGTCTTTCTAGCAGCTCCTGCGATGGCGCTGGTGCCAAACTGTAGCAGCCCTGCTGTGCCTTTGGCTTCATCAGTGACGGGGAGAGGGGGGACATGCTGCGTGGGCAACATCTTGTCCTTCATATCTTCCTGCCCAGGCTTGAATCCTACCAACGCCCAACGCTGGAAGGTAGAACACCAGATCACTGGAGAGGACACTCCAGCTTTGCCTTTGGCGTAGACAAAACATGGGGAATGACAGTTACCGGTTATAAGCCACCGCTCAATTGGCGTAGAGTGCGGCGCCAGGGGTTGTTCCCGACGGTGGGAGGGATCATCGGATCTCACTGGACAGCTACCGCCCGCCTCAAGCTGGGCGGCCCCCAGCCAATATGGCGTTGTCCCGCCACAGCTTGCTTTCCTCATTGGGTGCATGGGAATGAGGAGAAGTCCGAACAGCAGGCTGAGAACCTTCGCACCAGGCAAGACAAAAAAAACAAAAGAGACAAAAGAAACTGGGAACTTGGAATATCTGCACTATGATAACAGGACTCACTGCTAACCTCAAGGACATCAACGACACCAGGAAGACTGCCATCATCAATAATGAGCTGAAGAGACTGGGAGTGGATATCGCCACTCTCCAGGAAACACGGTTGGCTGACGCAGGCACACTGAGAGAGAAGGACTACACGTTCTACTGGCAGGGAAAGGGCAGTGATGCACACAGGGAACACGGAGTGGGCTTCACATTGAAGAAGACCTTGCTGAAGATGGGGGAACCAGGCAGCAATGGCTCTGCACAACTCCTCACCCTCTGCCTCAACACCACTCAAGGGCCAGTCACCCTCGTCAGTGTGTATGCCCCAACACTGACAGCCACACCACAGGCAAAAGACGAGTTCTACGAGAATCTCGCAACAACTGTCAGGATCATCCCCAACTCTGAACAACTCATTCTTCTTGGAGACTTCAATGCCAGAGTGGGTGCTGACCAGGGCTCCTGGCCCTCCTGTCTTGGACCATTTGGCGTGGGCAAAATGAACGACAACGGACAGCGGCTGCTCGAGTTCTGCACATATCACAATCTGTGCATCACAAACTCGTTCTTCAAGACCAAGCCCCAACACAAGGTTTCCTGGAGACATCCGCGCTCAAAGCACTGGCACCAGCTGGACTTGATCCTGACCAGGCGCACCTCACTGAAGAACGTGCTAATCACCTGTTCATTCCAGAGTGAAGATTGCGACACAGACCATTCATTGGTGTGTTGCAAGGTCAAGCTGCAGCTGAAGAAATTCCATCATGCTAGACAGCCTGGAAAGGCACGGATTGACACCAGCAAGATGGCCCAACCAGAACTTGTTGAGCAGTTTGCTTCCACCTTTGAGAAGGAACTTGGTGTACCACAAAAATGGGAATCTGCAAAGCAGAAGTGGGAAGAGCTGCGAAACACCATCCACCGCATAGCCTTGGCTACCTTTGGGAGGAAGACCTCGAAGTCACAGGACTGGTTTGATGCCAAGTTGACCGAGATGACCCCCGTTATTGAAGCCATGCGCTCAGCACTTGCTGAGTACAAGAAGTACCCAAACGAGAAGAATCTCCAGATTCTCAGGGCTGCGAGAAGCAAAGTTCAGCAGACTGCTCGGCGCTGTGCCAACGAGTACTGGACTCAGCTCAGCCAAGACATTCAAACCGCTGCCATAACGGGGAACATCCGTGGTATGTACGATGGCATCAAGAAAGCACTTGGTCCGGCTCAGAGCAAGACGGCCCCCCTCAAATCCTCCACTGGGGAGATGATCACAGAAAAGAACAAGCAGATGGAGAGATGGGTGGAACACTACTCCGACCTCTACTCCAGACAGAACACCGTGACACCGTCAGCCCTTGATGCCATCGACTGCCTGCCATCCATGGACGAACTTGACGCCGAGCTAACCATCGACGAACTCAGCAAGGCCATTGATAGCTTTGCCGCTTCCAAGGCATCCGGCAACGACAGCATACCCCCCGACCTGATCAAGCACAGCAAGACCGCCCTACTGCTGCCATTGCATGACGTCCTCTGCCAGTGCTGGAAGGAAGGTGCCGTACCACAAGACATGAGGGACGCCAAGATCATCACCCTCTATAAAAACAAAGGATAGAGAAGCGACTGCAACAGCTACAGGGGCATCTCCCTCCTCAGCGTCGTTGGCAAAGTCTATGCACGAGTTGTTCTCATTCATCTACAGAAGCTTGCCGAATGTGTCTACCCCGAGTCTCAGTGTGGCTTCCGTGCTGAGCGATCAACGGTAGACATGGTATTCTCCATCCGCCAACTCCAGGAGAAATGCAGAGAACAGAACATGCCCCTGTATGTCGCCTTCATCGACCTCACCAAAGCGTTTGATCTGGTCAGCAGAGAGGACCTTTTCAAGATCCTGCCAAAGATAGGATGCCCACCAAAGTTGCAATGTCTTATCAAATCGTTTCACACCATCATGCAGGGGATAGTGCAGCATGACAGCAACATCTCAGAGCCATTCAACATACGCAGTGGAGTGAAACAGGGCTGTGTACTTGCGCCAACCCTCTTTGGGATTTTCTTTGCTATGCTCCTGAGGCATGCCTTCAGCACAGCAACAGAGGGAATCTACCTGCACACAAGATCTGACGGCAGGCTTTTCAACCTCGCCCGCCTGAAAGCCAGAACCAAAGTACGCGAGGCTCTAATCAGAGACATGCTGTTTGCAGACGACGCTGAAGTTGCAACCCACACACAGCAGGAGCTTCAGACCCTGATGGACCACTTCTCCCAGGCATGCAAGGACTTCGGGCTTAAGATCAGCCTGAAGAAGACTAACGTCTTGGCGCAAGGCACGGAAGCACCACCAACCATCACCATTGACGACTACGAACTGGAGGTCGTGAATCAGTTCACGTACCAGGGGTCCACGATCAGCAACAACCTCTCCCTTGATACAAAGATCGACAAGAGGATTGGAAAATCAGCCTTCACACTCGCTCGCCTTACCACACGAGTGTGGGAGAATCCCAAACTCTCTGTCAAGACGAAGATGGCAGTGTACAATGCCTGCATCATCAGCACACTGCTCTATGGGAGTGAGACGTGGACAACATACGCCCGGCAGGAAAAGAGACTGAACTCCTTCCACTTGCTCTGCATTCACCACATCCTGGACATATCCTGGCAGGACATAGTGCCCAACACAGAAGTTCTGTCTCGCCCCGGCCTTCCCTCTATGTTCACTCTACTCAGGCAGCGCAGGCTCCACTGGCTAGGCCACGTTCACCGTATGGAGGATGGCAGAATCCCCAAAGACGTCCTCTACGGAGAACTGGCGACTGGCAGGAGAGACGTTGGCCGCCCACAGCTGCTCTTTAGAGACGTCTGCAAGAGAGACATGAAGGCCCTGGAGATCAACACAGAGCGCTGGGAGGACCTTGCAACGGACCGCTCCAAATGGAGAGGCACCCTGACCAGACAGCTCAAGGCGGGTGAAGAGAGACTGACTGCTGCAGCAGATGAAAAAAGGACCCGCAGGAAGAACCACCACATACCCAGCAACACGGAGACCACCCACAAGTGCGACCTCTGTGACAGGGACTGCCATTCGCGCATCGGCCTGTTCAGCCACAGGCGGTGCTGTTCCAGCAGAGTAGACGTTTAGGATTCTCTTCCATGGTCATCATAGACTGACGGAGGCCGACGACAAAAAAACACTTACCTTTCCACAACAGCAGTGTCGCTGGCGAACTTCTCTTCCTCATTGTCAGACGAACATGACGCTGGTCCGCTTTTTACGGACTCATGGTTCTGGTCACGTGACCCGGTCAAACCATAATTCCATAATTGCGGTTTTGCGCTTCCATGATTGTGGTTTTGGTGAACGATTTTTCAAAACAAATAAGAACAGTAGTAAGAAAAAAAGACTGGCGAACGCATGTGTGTCACCCAGCGGCTTACACAAAACAGATTTTAGGCAAAAGACGTATGCTTTCGAACTTCTGTGCTTCAATTGGCTCGCTGTATTCGCAGCCGTTGGTCGGCGGGTCCTTCTTGCTAGCTTTTCAGTCATTGGTTCTTCAAGGTTTCAGAAACCCAATTCAAGGCTCTTATTAGTCAAATGAGAGGTCAATCACATCTAAGCCAATCAAAGCACTCCTTTGGCTTTCTGTTCGCGGCTGTGTCTGTAGTGGAAGAATGGAAATGCAGCCTTTTTTTTTTTTCCAGTGTGCAGTAGGACGCAGAGACGTGACCGCCCGCGGTACACCGGAGTGCAAGAGGTTAAAAGGTTAAGTCAGTAATCTCACAGACTGACACTCAAAACAGAGAAACAGTGGCATTTAAGTCCTAGGTTTACTTTCCATGTGGATGACATATGAACAGAATATACGTCTCAGGAATCTTGTTTTTGTTTTTTGTTTTTTTAGAGGTGAACTGAACCATGGCAGACCAGTGCTATCTTTGTCTCACTTCTCCCCTCACCCCAGCATCATCACCCAGCATCAACACCGACGTCATCACCAAATCCAGCCATCAACCAGCACTACAGCATGCACACTTCCTTAATAATATAGCAGCTTTCTGTCACAACAGACCTAAGAACTCTGTTGCTAAGTCACCGGCGGGTGGCTGAAGACAACAACAGGCCAGTATTGCGTTTCTTGTGGCAATTGCCTGTAACCAAGAACTACTGATTGACAATCATACTGTAACTCCACCTCAGTGTGCTTCGTTTGTGGCAATTGTCTCCAAGAACTGCTGAGTTACATAACCCCACCTCTGTAAGTGGGTCATGAACATTCTCTGTTCTATGTGTGTGTGTGTCAAAGACAACAGCTGAGAGCCAAAGAATGGACAAAGACAACAATAAGATGGACAGTCTCTGGGTGTCGAAGAGAGGGACGAATGGACACTGTTTGCCTTGGTTTACTAGCCCAACAGATAGCATTAAAAACAAAAATCCTCTAGTAAAATGCACCTACACCAACAATTTTTCGTCTGTTCATTTTGTTTTACCTGTCAGCATGATATATTTTTATATGTAGAACAATTGTCAAAGTACATACACATTTGAGATATGGTTTACAGTTATGAGTTTACAAATGCGCTTGCACACGGTAATAAGTATTTCTTAAGTAATCACACATTTAACATCTCTGGAGAGATCTGAAAATTGCTGTGCACCAACTCTTCCCATCCAACCTGATAGAGCTTGAGAGGTGCTGCAAAGAAGACTGGGTGGAACTGCCCAAAGATTCAGTGGTGTGAAAAAGTGTTTGCCTCCTTCCTTATTTCTCATGTTTTTGTATGTTTGTCACATTTGAATGTTTCAGATCAAACAAATTTAAATATTAGAGAAAGAAAACACAAGTAAACACATAATGCAGTTTTTAAATGAAGGTGTTTATGAAGAAGAAAAAAAATCCAAACCTACATGACCCTGTGTAGAAAAAGTGATTGCTTCCAAAAGCAAATAACTGGTTGGGCCACCCGAAACAGCAACAACTGCACTCAAGCGTTTGCGATAACTGGCAGTGAGTCTCTTACAGCGCTGTGGAGGAATTTTTGCCCACTCATCTTTGCAGAATTGTTGTAATTCAGCCACATTGGAAGGTTTTTGGAGCATGAATCACCTTTTTAAGGTCATGCCACAGATCTCTATCGGATTCAGGTCAGGATTTTGACGAGGCCACTCCAAAGTCATCGTTTTGTTTTTCTTAAGCCATTCAGAGGTGGACTTGCTGGTTTGTTTTGGATCATTGTCCTGCTGCAGAACCTAAGTACGCTTCAGCTCACAAACAGATGGCTGGACCTTCTCCTTCAGGATTTTTTGGCAGACAGCAGAATTCATGGTTCCATTTACCACAGCCAGTCTTCCAGGTCCTGAAGCAGCAAAACAGCCCCAGACCATCACACTACCACAACCATATTTTACTGTTGTTTTGATGTTCCTTTTCTGAAATGCTGCTACTTTTCTGCCAGATGTAATGGGACACACACCTTCCAAAAAGTTGAACTTTTTCAGTCCAGAGAGTATTTTCCCAAGAGTCTTGGGGATCATCAAGATGTTTTCTGGCAAAATTGAGACGGGCCAATATGTTCTTTTTGCTCAACAGTGGTTTTCATCTTGAAAATTTGCCATGCAGGCCATTTTTGCCCAGTCTCTTTCTTATGGTGGAGTCATGAACACTGACCTTAACTGAGGCAGTTGAGGCCTGCAGTTCTTTGGATGTTGTGGGGTCTTTTGAGACCTCTTGGATGAGTCATCGGTGCACTCTTGGGGTAGTTTTTGTCAGCCAGCCACTTCTTCACCATTTGTGGATAAGGGCTCTCACTGTGGTTTGCTGGAGTCCCAAAGCTTTAGAAATGGTTTTATAACCTTTGCCAGACTGATACATCTCAATTATTTTTTTTTCTCATTTGTTGCTGAATTTCTTTGGATTGCAGCATGGTGTCTGGGGATCTTTTGGTCAACTTCACTTTGTCAGGCAGGTCCTATTGAAGTGATTTCTTGATTGAGAACAGGCGTGGCAGTTATCAGGCCTTGGTGTGGTTAGAGAAATTGAACTCAGTTTTCCCAAGATGTGATAAACCACAGTTTGTTTTTTATTTATTTATTTATTTATTTTTTGGGGGGGGCACTTTTTCACCACAGAGGACCATGGAAGTTTGGATTTTGTTTTACCCTTAATAAACACCTTCATTTAAAAACTGCATTTTGTGTTTACTTGTGTTATCTTTGTGTCATGCACGTTGTGTAATGGTGCAGACACAAATGAGTTAATACGAGCCCAACCGCAGGTGAAGTGAATGTGTTTATTAACAGGGGGAAAACACAAAATGTTCAATTTGAAACAGTGTGACACACAAAGTAATGGATGTCCGAGTTCAGTTGGCTGGAGGAGGAGCCCCACGCTCTCCCAGACAGAACTGGCCAGCGGAGACGAAGGGCAATAAATAATAATAGGGGAAAAGACTTAAAAGGCAGTGCAGCTGTCTCTGGAAAATCAACACCTGGCAGTCCAATGCGTAAAGGTACCAACAGCTCCAAGACATCAACATAAACTCAGCATAGAGCAGACTTGAATTAACTACTGACTATAGACTAGTCAAGATTTACTGACATCGCCACGCGAAGTGCACCCAATGACAAACATAAATACCCAGTGAGCTGATGATGTCAAGTGGATGCAGGAGTGTGGCTGAACAGCTGCGTGAGTGACTGTGAGTCAGAATGGATGTGTGTGTATGTGCATGTGTGAAGGAGAGTGTGCAGATGTGTAAATGAGTTTGAAGAAAACAAGGAGGACAAATAATACTAACATACAGCAGGTGACAGCATTACAGTGGGGCAAAAAAGTATTTAGTCAGCCACCAATTGTGCAAGTTTTCCCACTTAAAAGATGACAGAGGTCTCCAATTTTCATCATAGGTATATCTCAACTATGAGAGACAAAATGAGAAAAAAAAATCCAGAAAATTACACTGAAGGATTTTTAATGAATTAATTGGTAAATTCCTCAGTAAAATAAGTATTTGGTCACCTATAAACAAGCAAGATTTCTGGCTCTCACAGACCTGTAACTTCTTCTTTAAGAGGCTCCTCTGTCCTCCACTCGTTACCTATATTAATGGCACCTGTTTGAACTCGTTATCTGTATTAAAGGCACCTGTCCACAACCTCAAACAGTCAGACTCCAAACTCCACTATGGCCAAGACCAAAGAGCTGTCAAAGGACACCAGAAACAAAATTGTAGACCTTCACCAGGCTGGGAAGACTGAATCTGCAATAGGTAAGCAGCTTGGTGTGAAGAAATCAACTGTGGGAGCAATTATTAGAAAATGGAAGACATACAAGACCACTGATAATCTCCCTCGATCTGGGGCTCCACGCAAGATCTCAGCCTGTGGGGTCAAAATTATCACGAGAATGGTGAGCAAAAATCCTAGAACCACATGGGGGGACCTAGTGAATAATCTGCAGAGAGCTGGGACCAAAGTAACAAAGGCTACATCAGTAACACACTACGCCTCCAGGGACTCAAATCCTGCAGTGCCAGACGTGTCCCCCTGCTTAAGCCAGTACATGTCCAGGCCTATCTGAAGTTTGCTAGAGAGCATTTGGATGATCCAGAAGAGGACTGGGAGAATGTCATATGGTCAGATGAAACCAAAATAGAACTTTTTGGTAAAAACTCAACTTGTCGTGTTTGGAGGAGAAAGAACACCATACCTACTGTGAAGCATGGGGGTGAAAACATCATACTTTGGGGCTGTTTTTCTCAAAGGGACCAGGACGACTGATCCGTGTAAAGGAAAGAATGAATGGGGCCATGTATCGTGAGATTTTGAATGAAAACCTCCTTCCATCAGCAAGAGCATTGAAGATGAAACGTGGCTGGGTCTTTCAGCATGACAATGATCCCAAACACACCACCCGGGCAACGAAGGAGTGTCTTCGTAAGAAGCATTTCAAGGTCCTGGAGTGGCCTAGCCAGTCTCCAGATCTCAACCCCATAGAAAATCTTTGGAGGGAGTTGAAAGTCCGTGTTGCCCAGCGACAGCCCCAAAACATCACTGCTCTAGAGGAGATCTGCATGGAGGAATGGGCCAAAATACCAGCAACAGTGTGTGAAAACTTACAGAAAACGTTTGACCTCTGTCATTGCCAACAAAGGGCATATAACAAAGTATTGAGATGAACTTTTGTTATTGACCAAATACTTATTTTACCGAGGAATTTACCAATTAATTCATTAAAAATCCTTCAATGTGATTTTCTGGATTTTTTTTTCTTATTTTGTCTCTCATAGTTGAGGTATACCTATGATGAAAATTGGAGACCTCTCCCATCTTTTAAGTGGGAGAACTTGCACAATTGGTGGCTGACTAAATACTTTTTTACCCCACTGTAACTGGTGGATGCCTGGCAGAGAGGAGGAGGCGTGGCCATAGGCTCCAATAACTGCCAGCTGACGATAATTATCAAATAATCAGAAACTGCAGCCACAATCACGGAACGGGGGCTGACACCTCAGCCCCATCCGTGACACTTTGTCTAATATTTAAATTGGTTTGATGATCTGAAACATTTAAGTGTGACAAACCTACAAAAAAATGAGATATGAAGAAGGGGCAAACACTTTTTCACACCACTGTATGTATATCATGTTTGTGGCATAATTTTCAAAAAGACTTGAGGCTGTAACTGCTGCCAAAGATGCGTCAACAAAGTTGTGAGCAAAGGCTGTGAATACTTATGTAGATGT
Source organism: Pholidichthys leucotaenia (assembly GCA_020510985.1). Classification (NCBI taxonomy): domain Eukaryota; kingdom Metazoa; phylum Chordata; class Actinopteri; order Cichliformes; family Pholidichthyidae; genus Pholidichthys; species Pholidichthys leucotaenia. The sequence continues at coordinate 5,522,738 of CM035836.1, forward strand.
GACTTCTTAGTTTTTTTATTTTTTATAAGTGTACAAAAAAAAATTTCACATCATTATGGGGTATTGAGTGTAGAATATTGGGGAAAAAATTAATCCCTTTAGGAATAAGGTTGAAACAACAAAATGTGGAAAAAGTGTTCAGCGCTGTGAAGACTTTCTGGATCCACTGTGTTTAATATTGGATCATTTTCCTCAATAAATAAATGAAAAAGTAAAATATTTTTCTCATTTAACTGGATTTTCTTTGTCTACTTTTTTGGACTTGTGTGAAAATGAGATGAGGTTTTAGGTCATATTGATGCAGAAAATTCTAAAGGGTTCACAAACTTTCAAGCACCACTTTATATAAATAGATTTTGGTCCAAATACTCATCAGGTACTTTGCATTTACAATTATTTTCGAAGATTTCACAATCGATTGCATCAGAAAAATAATTGTACTTTTCATATAGTTTTGGTACATTTGAACAATGAATATTTCCATCAAACATTTAATGTTTTCAGTGTCTATCAAGTTGATGCACAAGTTGATTTCCACATCAATGAATTTGTGGAATACTTTTTTGAAATACTTTCACACAGCCTTTTTTTTTTCTTTGTCCTTCTTGTTGTAGGAACATGAAAGGAAAAACGGAGTGAAACCTCATCAGCTTCAGAAAGATGAAGATCCTCCAACTGCAGTAAACAAGGCGAAATCACACAGTGACAAGAGTAGAAAAAGAATACAGAGAAAACGCCACACTTGGCATAAACAATACTTGTGTGAAGAATGTGGGAGATGCTTCACACGGTTGGGTACCTTAAAAACACATAAACTGATCCACACTGGATTTAAGCAGTTTGTGTGTTGTCAGTGTGGAAGGGCCTTTACTCAGGTGAGTAACTTAAGAACACATGAACTCATCCACACTGGAGTTAAGCCGTTTGTGTGTGGTCAGTGTGGAAAGGCCTTTAATCGGATGAGTCACTTAAAAACACATGAACTCATCCACACTGGAGTTAAGCAGTTTGTGTGTGGTCAGTGTGGAAAGGCCTTTACTGAAAGGGGTCACTTAAGGAAACATGAACACAGTCACACTGGAGTTAAGCAGTTTGTCTGTGGTCAGTGTGGAAAGGCCTTTATTCAGATGAGTCACTTAAGAAGACATGAACTCATCCACACTGGAGTTAAGCAGTTTGTGTGTGGTACGTGTGGAAAGGCCTTTACTCAAAGGGGTGATTTGAGAACACATGAACTCATCCACACTGGATTTAAGCAGTTTGTGTGTGGTCAGTGTGGAAAGGCCTTTACTGAAAGGGGTAGTTTAAGGAAACATGAACTCATCCACACTGGAGTTAAGCAGTTTGTGTGTGATCAGTGTGGAAAGGCCTTTATTCAGATGAGTAGCTTGAGAAGACATGAACTCATCCACACTGGTGTTAAGCAGTTTGTGTGTGGTCAGTGTGGAAAGGCCTTTACTGAAAGGGGTAGCTTAAGGAAACATGAACTCATCCACACTGGAGTTAAGCAGTTTGTGTGTGGTCAGTGTGGAAAGGCCTTTACTGAAAGGGGTAGCTTAAGGAAACATGAACTCATCCACACTGGAGTTAAGCAGTTTGTGTGTGGTCAGTGTGGAAAGGCCTTTACACAGATGAGTAACTTAAGAAGACACAAACTCATCCACACGGGAGTTCAGCAGTTTATGTGTGGTCAGTGTGGAAAGGCTTTTACTCGGATGAGTAACTTAAGAACACATGAACTCATCCACACTGGAGTCAAGCCATTTGTGTGTGGTCAGTGTGGAAAGGCCTTTACTCGGATGAGTAACTTAAGAGCACATGGACTCATCCACACTGGAGTTAAGCCATTTGTGTGTGATCAGTGTGGAAAGGCCTTTACTCGGATGAATAACTTAAGAACACATGGACTCATCCACACTGGAGTTTAACATTTTGTATGTTAACAGTGTGGAAAAGCCTTTACTCAGACGAGTACTTTAAGAAAACATGATGTCATCCATAGTGGAGGTAATCCATTTGTGTGTGTTCAATGTTTGAAGGCCTGATGAAGAAAAGTAACTTGGGACAACATCAACTCCCCACAGTAAAGTTAAATAAACCTATGTGTTAAATTTGGAAAGGCTTTTACTGGAGCGGATCTCTTAACTCACAGGGAATGATCCACAGTAGAGTTAAAAGTGACACACCTTTCACACAGACTTTGATCTTTTGTGAGACAGGAAGCTGCTCCTGTGGTTACAGGTTCAAGTTTAGAAACCCTGAGACACAGGTTGCCCTCGACTTTATCTGTCATTTTGACAGACATGGCTGTAAAAATTCTGTTATGTTCTTTTATCTCATTTTAATGAGATCACCTTCAGTGTATTCTGTCAAATGACAGCTTTCAGATTTTTCTGTCATTGCTGAAAAATATCTTTCAATGGCTATGTTTACATGGACAGAAGTAACCGGATTAAAAGCCTGATCAGAATAAAAATGCGTCATGTAAACATGGCAATCTGAATATTCTAACCCGATCACGCTCACTCGGATTAAAATTTCATTCCGATTGAGAGGGGTGGGTTATGCCGATTGTTAATTGGAATGGTGCACATGAAAACACTTATTCCGAACGTAGGGCAGAATATGTTTACTGCGCATGTCTGTACACCAGCCGCAAGTTGACGTGACATATTTCGGCCTTAGCAGCAGCTCGCGGGAAACATAGCGGGAGTAAAACAAAACTGCTCTGTATCGTCCTGCTGTCTCTCTCTGTTCGTCTTATGCAGAAGTATGTAATGTAATTTCATTATGGAGACCAGCAGAAGCAAAAGTACAGTCTGAATAACAGGTCAATTTTGACACGAAGTGGGGCTTGCTAACACCGGAAGTTGCTTCTTCTACTATTTTCGAAATGTCGATGTGCGCATGTCAAAATGTTTTATTCCGTTCAAACGTGTGACACATGGAAATGCACATCCTAATCAGATCAGCTTTTTCAGGATCCATGTAAACAGTAAAATTCTGATCTGAATTGAAATCAGATTGAAGAAATTTTGCCCATGTAACCATGGCCAATGAAGGACAATTTTCATTTCATGCAACCTCTGCCCTGAGATCAGGCTGTACTGGATTCAGATCCCTTAAACGTCTGAACCAACATTTCATTTAGAAAGCAGAGATGCTCCATGTTTTCATTGTTTGTCTGACTTTTCCTTCTCTGTTGTTGTTGCTCAATCAACTCAGTTCACTTCATTTATTTTCAAATCAGCTTCATTTGCATAGTGCCAGATCACAACCAGGGTTGCCACGGGTGCTGGAAATCCTTAAAAATACATGAATTTTAATATTGTTTTTTAACGGTTTTAAAAGTGATTGAATTTGACAAAAAGTTATTGAAAAAACTTGAAATTGTAAGGATGTTTCTTTCTCAATAAATGTTTGTGTGAATAAATAGTTTCCTATAGTTCACTTGTTCTATGGAGAAATAAAATAAATTGGAGAACCTAGTGGCATGGTGTGGCTACATTTGTTTGGGGATGCCAAATAGAGTTGTGTGGGAGTTTCTTAGGTCAGTATCTGTAAAACTCTTTCATTACACCGACATTAAACTGGATAAAATATCGAAGATGACCAAAAAACTCAAAATTCCTTCAGTTCAGTACCTGATGAAGTTACAAGTCAAATCAAATATCAGTGTTCTACATGTATTTTCTAATCTCATCTAAATGGTATGAATAAAATAAAAACTGATAAGTTTTTCCTCTGCCAGATTAGAAGAAAATTGACAAATTGAGGGCAGCTCAGCCAATCAGGGAGCTTTACATTTTCTCCTCTTTATGACGTTTAATAAGAAAAGCAGCTAATAGTCCACTGTGTGGAAGAGTAATGGCTCCCCGGTAGCATTGTTTTTCAATATTTCTTAACAAAGAAGTGCACACATCCAGGGTTTGGTTGCCCGGGCAACAGCCCATTTTCTTTGTCTGGCTGAGTGGCCCTTCTGAAGGGAAAATAAACATTTAAACAAAGAACTGTTGTGCCTTGTTAAATAATTATTAGTGGTGTTGTGGACTGAGTTTATTCCTCAGGTTCAACTTTATTCACAGATCACATACTCCAACAATCTCAAAGCAGGAAAAAAGGAAGAATCATCTCACATCTCTCTTTTAAACCCCGGACATCGAAACTGCAGTCACATGGTGTTTAATCAAACAAACAGTCACATGGTACTTAATCCCAGTCACAATGTAACCCCCCTGATCTTCGCACCATTGTCCTTTAGTCTCCTGTGGTCCGGGAATCTCTCCAGGTCATCTCCCTGAAACAAAGGCCAAATCTCACACTCTCCCGTTGTCCCTCGGAGGCTCAGTCCTTTTGTTCCCTGAGACGTGCAGTACACAATAAACACATAGCAATATATTTGTGCGGCATATGTAACCAACATATGTGCCCACATAACCCCCCCCCCCAAACGTCTATGATGGAACAAACATAACCAGAGATGCATGACATAATAACATTACTACATATCAATCCACGAGTTGCCTAGGTCTAAGTCTTCTGCCGTATTTGCTGTAAGCCGGCTTTACTGCTTCCGCAGTGTCCTCCTGCTGTGGAACTGTTGCCTGTGGATTAGAACTGTTAGTCAATCTCTGTGAGTGTTCTGGAGAATGCCCTCTAGGGGGTCTGCCGCGACGGGGGGCCCTCGCCAACTGCACTGCTTCATCTGCCAAAACAAAAGCGGGTTTGAGTCTGTGTATACCAATTAACTCCTTTCTGTCTCCCAAATCTAGCAAAAAATGCTTCTCTCCTGTTTCCAGCACCCTAAACGGTCCATCGTACGGCGGCCGCAAGCTTGGGCGATGTGCATCATGTCTGACAAAAACAAACTCCGCATTTTTTAAGGCCTTCGGCACAAAAAACGCGTGGGAAACTGTGATGACCCGGGCCCGGAAGCGTGTTTGATCCCGTGTCGCTCTGCAACAGCTGAGCGGGGGGGCAATTTGGCGCAGGATTATCGGGGAGAAATTCCCCGGGCAGACGGAGAGGCTGTGCAAAAACTAACTCACCTGGGGAGGCTTGCAAATCCTCCTTAGGTGCAGAACGCAACCCCAATAAAACCCATGGAAGCCTGTCTACCCAATTTGTATCCGTAAGCGACGCTCTGAGGGCTGCTTCACTTCCGCCCTCCAAAGAGAGCAGATGCTTTTTTCCTTCTCTTCAGCTCTGACTTTTTATCTCTTTCCTCCCCTAACTGACTGGATCCCAGCTTGCTATCGTCTGTCTGCGTGTCTCTACTGCTGATTATCGAACGAAATTATGGATTTAATAAGGTGGGCTTTGAAAGCAATTGACACTATTTTTTCAACGAGGAAAAGTGCCCCGGGGGAGGAAGTTTGCCCCGCAGGAACGGCGGCTGCGGGTTATTTGAAGGACACAAGTAATTGGAAACTCTTGTGCCTGTGTGATCTCTCCATCGAAGATGTTGAAGATTTATACATCTTCGTAGCAATGGTCATCGGGATCTTTCTGATTGGATCTGGGATTGTTCTGGTGTACCGTAAATTGATGAAGATGGACGAAGCCTATCAAAATGCTGGCCAGGCGAGGCTTAACCATCAAATTGAACAGTTGGGCAGGACTCTGACAGCGGCTAATGGAGAACTGTCTAGGAAAATGGATTACATCATGATCACGCTGAGAGCCGTCCATGAAGAATTCAACGTCCAGCACTTAAGGATTAAAGTACTGAATCTGTATGAGAATATAAAGTTTTTTCTCTGGGAACAGTACTATTCGATTTATCTGACCTGCCCTTGCAATCAAGTCCTCCAGATTATCTGCAGTTTTTTGTTTTCAAAACATTAGAGCTGCATTGACTCCTATGGACAGCCAGCTGCCTGGCTCAAGGACAAGTGCCAGACGCTAGACAAAACATCTCCTGCTGAAGAGACTTTGTTGTTCTTAACTGATATAAACACCTTCACTCAACACTACACTCACATTGACTCAATAAACTGATGAGAAGATCATTCATTCACTGCTCTCTTTGTGTCCTTGTATACACTATTGTCTGCTAATTGTGCATTGAGGGCTTTTTTTCTTGTAATCATATTGATCATTTATGACCGGTATTCTGACAATCAATGCTTTTTTGCTCTCTCCTATTGTATTTATCCTTTACTTCCCAATGCTTCCTGTTCCTAGTCTGCTGACAGGCGCGTTTTCGACGCTGCCGCGTCACCAGAAATGCATGTCGTTTTCAGTGTCAAGTCAAATCCCTCGTATGTTATCAGTTGTTTACTGTTAATGTACTTGGCAATAAATCCTTTTCTGAGTTCTGAGTTCTGCTTTCAATGACCTATGGAAGCGTTCGCATAAACCGTTAGCCTGGGGGTTGTACGCGGTAGTGCGGTGGATCGTTACCCCTAGGCTGCGGGCCATGGATGACCAGAGCTCGGAAACAAATTGAGGACCTCTATCGGACGTTATGTCCGACGGAACTCCAAAGCACGCTACCCAAGCTGTTAAAAATGCACGCGCCACCTCCTCGGCTGTGGTTGATGCCAGTGGGACCGCTTCCGGCCAACGCGTGGTCCGGTCCACCATTGTCAAAAGATGCGTGTACCCCTGTGACGACGGAAGGGGGCCTACCAAGTCGACATGCACATGATCAAAGCGCTTAGCCGGGATGTGAAAAGGCTCCAAAGGAGCTCTAGTGTGTTTGTGTATTTTGGCTCGCTGACACGCTACACAGGCTGTCGCCCATTCCTTGACCTGTTTGCGCAACTCCGGCCATACAAATTTCTCTCCTACCATTTTGACCAATGCGCGCACCCCTGGGTGCGCCAGAGAATGGATCGAGTCAAAAACACGGCGGCGCCACGCAGCTGGTACCACCGGACGCGGCCGCCCAGTGGAGATATCACAGATTAGGGGGGCATACCATCTTGCAGCACCCTGTCCTCCAGCCTTAACCCTGTTGTTCCAGACTGGAGCGCGCGCACGTCCGCGTCGCTAACCTGCTCCGCGGCCATGGCTGCATAATCTAACCCTACGCGGACCGGGGCTGCGCGCGCTTCCGCGTCGCTACCCTGGCCCACGGCCATGGCTGCAGAGTCTGCCCCCACGGGGCCTGGAGCCATCACGGCACGTGAGAGGCAGTCTGCCACTACATTATGTTTACCTGCGACATGCTGGATATCGGTGGTAAACTCCGATATCACGGCCAGCTGTCTCTGCTGCCGGCCTGACCAAGGTTCCGAAATCTTGGCCATCGCAAAAGTCAGCGGCTTGTGGTTCACAAACGCGGTGAAACTGCGCCCTTCCAGCCAGAACTGGAAATGGCGGATGGCTAAGTGTAGGGCCAACAACTCCCTGTAGAACGCGCTGTACTTTCGCTCGCTATCGCGCAAGGTTTTGCTGAAAAACGCAAGCGGTTGCCAGGTCCCAGCTACATACTGTTCAACGACCGCCATCCATCCATCCATCCATCTTCTACCGCTTTTCCAGAGGTCCGGGTCGCGGAGGCAGCAGTTCAAGCAGAGAAGCCCAGACTTCCCTCTCCCCAGCCACCTGCTCCAGCTCTTCAGAGGGGATACCAAGGCGTTCCCAGACCAGCTGGGAGACATAGTCTCTCCACCGAGTCCTGGGTCTGCCCCGGGGTCTCCTCCCAGTGGGACGTGCCTGAAACACCTCAAGTGGAAGGCGTCCAGGAGGCATCATAATCAGATGCCCATACCACCTCAACTGACTCCTTTCAATGTGGAGGAGCAGCGGTTCTACTCTGAGCCTCTCCCGGATGACTGAGCTCCTCACCCTATCTCTGAGGGTGAGTCCACCAATCCTACGGAGAAAGCTCATTTCAGCCGCTTGTATCCGCGATCTCGTTCTTTCGGTCATTACCCAAAGCTCGTGACCATAGGTGAGAGTAGGAACGTAGATTGACTGGTAAATCGACAGCTTTGCCTTAGAACTAAGCTCCCTCTTCACCACAACAGACCGGTACAACGTCCGCATCACTGCAGATGCTGCTCCAATCCGTCTGTCGATCTCTCGCTCCATTTTCCCCTCACTCGTGAACAAATCCCCAAGATACTTAAACTCCTCCACTTGGGGCAGGAGCCTGTCCCCAACCAGGAGAGGACAATCCACCTTTTTCCGGCTGAGGACCATGGACTCGGACTTGGAGGTACTGATTCTCATCCCAGCCACTTCACACTCAGCGGCAAACCGTTCCAGCAAGAGCTGTAGGTCATTGCTGGATGAAGCCAACAGGACAACGTCATCTGCAAACAACAGAGATGAGATCCTGTGGTCACCAAGCATGACACCCTCCATTCCCTGGCTGCGCCTAGAAATCCTGTCCATAAAAATTATGAACAGGATCGGTGACAAAGGGCAGCCCTGGCGGAGTCCAACTCTCACTGGGAATGACTCCGACCGAGTGTTGGCAATACGAACCAAACTCTCACAACAGTCGTACAGAGACCGAATAGCTCGTAACAACAAGCCCGATACCCCATACTCCCGAAGCACCCCCCACAAAAATCCACGAGGGACGCGGTCAAATGCCTTCTCCAAGTCCACAAAACACATGTAAACTGGTTGGGCAAACTCCCACGAACTCTCAAGAATTCTCGAGAGGGTAAAGAGCTGGTCCGATGTGCCACGGCCAGGACGAAAACCACATTGCTCCTCCTGAATCCGAGGTTCGACCAACGGCCGGACTCTCCTCTCCAGTACCTTGGCATAGACCTTCCCAGGGAGGCTGAGGAGTGTGATCCCTCTAAAGTTGGAGCACACCCTCCGGTCCCCTTTTTTGAAGAGAGGAACCACCACCCCGGTTTGCCATGCCAAAGGCACTGCCCCCGACCTCCACGCAATGTTGCAGAGGCGTGTCAACCATGACAACCCAACAACATCCAGGGCCTTGAGGTACTCAGGGCGAATCTCGTCCACCCCCGGGGCCCGGCCACCAAGGAGATTTTTAACCACCTTGGCGACCTCAGCCCCTGTGATAGGCGAGTCATCCCCCTCGTCCCCAAACCCTGCTTCCTCTGTGGAAGGCGTATCAGTGGGATTGAGGAGATTCTCAAAGTATTCCTTCCACCGCCCGACGATATCCCCAGTTGAAGTCAACAGTGTCCCATCCGCACCATACACAGTGTGGATGGGGAGCTGCTTTCCCCTCCTGAGCCGCCGAACAGTTTGCCAGAATCTCTTTGAAGCCGACCGAAAGTCTTGTTCCATGGCCTCACCGAACTCCTCCCATACCCGGGTTTTTGCTTCAGCAACCACCCGAGCTGCACTCCGCTTGGCCTGCCGGTACACCTCAGCTGCTTCGGGAGTCCCACAAGCCAACCAAGCTTGATAGGACTCCTTCTTCAGCTTAATGGGCCCCCTCACCACTGGTGTCCACTACTTGGTTCGGGGGTTGCCACCACGAGATGCACCGACCACCTTGCGGCCGCAGCTCTGGGCCGCCGCTTCAACAACAGAGGTGGCCCATTCAGACTCCATGTCTCCAGACTCCCTCGGGATGTGGTTGAAGTTCTTCTGGAGGTCGGAGTTGAAGACCTCCCGGACAGGGGCCTCAGCCAGACGCTGCCAGCACACCCTCACTATACGTTTGGGTCTACCAGGTCTGAATGGCTTCCTCCCCTGCCACCGGATCCAACTCACCACCAGGTGGTGATCAGTTGACAGCTCTGCACCTCTCTTTACTCGGGTGTCCAAGACATACGGTCGCAGGTCTGATGACACGATAACAAAATCGATCATCGACCTGCGACCTAGGGTGTCCTGGTGCCAGGTGCACATATGGACACCCTTATGCTTGAACATGGTGTTCGTTATGGACAGACTGTGGTTAGCACAGAAGTCCAATAACTGAACACCACTCGGGTTCAGATCGGGCAGGCCGTTCCTCCCAATCACCCCCCTCCAGGTTTCACTGTCGTTGCCCACGTGCGCATTGAAGTCCCCCAGTAGGACAATGGAGTCTCCAGGAGGAGCACCCTCCAGCACCCCAGTCACAGACTCCAAAAAGGGTGGGTACTCTGAAACATCATTTGGTGCATAGGCACAAATGATGGTCAGGACCTGTTTCCCAACCCGAAGGCGCAGGGAAGCAACCCTTTCGTCCACCGGGGAAAACTCCAATATAGAGGCAGCAAGGTGGGGCGATACAAGAATACCCACCCCTGCTCGTCGCCTCTCGCCCGGGGCAACTCCAGAAAAGGCCAAGCTCCAGCCCCTCTTCAGGAGACTGGTTCCGGAACCGGAGCTGTGTGTTGAGGTGAGGCCGACTATATCTAGCCGGTATCGCTCAACCTCGTGCACCAGCTCAGGCTCCTTCCCCACCAGAGAGGTGACATTCCACGTACCAAAAGCCAGTTTAGAAAGTTTGGGATCAGTCCGCCAAGGTCTCCGCCTTTGACCGCCACCTAATCCACATAGTACCGGACCCCCATGATCCCTCCTGCAGGTGGTGAACCCACTGGAGGGCGGACCCATGTAACTCCTTCGGGCTGAGCCCGGCCGGGTCCCATGGGTGGAAACCCGGCCACCAGACGCTAGCCTTCGAGCCCCTCCCCCAGGCCTGGCTCCAGGGTGGGGCCCCGGTAGCCCCATACCGGGCGGGGTACACTGAATCCTTGATATACAATTTATCATGAGAGTCTGTTGGATCGTTCTTAGTCTGGCCCTTCACCCAGGACCAGTTTGTCTTGGGAGACCCTATCAGAGGCAAATTGCCCCGGACAACATAGCTCCTGGGATCACTGGGGCACGCAAACCCCCCCACCACGATAAGGTGACGATCCATGAGGGAGACGACCGCCCCCACTGCTAAATCGGACGCGTCAGTGGTGAGCGCCATGCGGCCCGTTGGAACTGGGTGTGCCAGCAAAGCAGCGTTTGCCAAAGCTGATTTGACTTGGGAGAATGCGCACTCCCGCTCAGGAGACCATTCAATTTTGTTTGTGGGTTTTTGTTTTTTTAGTGCAGCGTACAATGGTTGCATGAGCTGCGCTGTGCTGGGTAGGAAACGGTTATAAAAATTAACCATTCCCAAAAACTCCTGTAACGCTTTGACCGTTTGAGGTTGGGGAAAATTTGTTATTGCGCGCACTTTATTGGGCAGAGGGACCGCTCCTTCTGGCGAGACGCGATGCCCCAAAAAATCAATCTGCGCCACCCCAAACTGACACTTCGCTGGGTTAATTATTAACCCGTGCTCTGCCAACCTCCGGAAAACTGCTGTGAGGTGGCTTTCGTGTTCGTCTTCGGACGTGCTGGCTACCAAAATGTCGTCCAAATAGATGAACACGAAAGGGAGGTTGCGTAGGATCACGTCCATCATGCGCTGGAACGTCTGCGCCGCACCCTTTAGTCCAAAAGGCATGCGCAAAAACTCAAAAAGCCCGAAAGGAGTTATTACCGCTGTTTTGGGTATGTCCTGAGCGCGCACTGGAACCTGATGGTAACCGCGTACTAAATCTATTTTAGAAAAAATGCGCGCCCCCGCCAAATGAACTGAAAAATCTTGGATGTGCGGGATCGGGTAGCGGTCGTGCGCTGTGGCATTATTCAACCATCGGACATCACTGCAAGGTTGCCACGAGCCATCAGCCTTTGGGACCATGTGCAATGGTGAAGCCCAGGGGCTTTTCGAATGCCTGACGATGCCCAGTTTTTCCAGGTTGGCAAACTCCTCGCGCGCTATTGTCATTTTAGCTGAGTCCAGGCACCAAGCTTTTGCAAAAACGGGCGGGCCGGTGGTAGTGATATAATGTTCCACCCCATGTTTAGCCACTGTTGCCGAAAACGTTGGGACTGTGAGTGCTGGAAACTGAGTGAGGAGTGCGTGGAGCTTACCACCCGCAGCTGTGACGTTGGCTTGTGCAGTTGGCGGCGCCACTCAAGCTGTGCAGGGAATAGAGTGAAAGGACAGTGTCTGTTAGCAAGATCAACCAATAAACAATGTGAGCCCAAAAAGTCAGCCCCTAACATGTTGAAATTGACTGCCGCTACAACAAAAGTCCACTCAAATGCACGGCCCTGCAAAGACAAGCAGAGTCCTCTCACCGAAGGTCCTAATCGCTGAGCCATTCGCTGCTGACACCCGGGAACCCTTAGACGGCGTCAGCCGATCCACGTAGGAAGGCGTGATGAAGCTCAGCTGGGAGCCTGTGTCCACGAGGAAATGCCTCCCCGAGCGTGCATTCGTCAGGTAGAGCAGCTTGTTCTCCTCCCCGAGGGCTGCAGCCGCTACCGACCCCCGGTATTGGTGTTTCCCGAACGCTTGAAGTGGCACGGTGGGAGGCACTTGTGTGCCCTCTGCAAAGCAGCGATGATAGAAGCACAGGACGTCGTCCGCTCCGTGTCGCCTGGTCCTCTCTGCTGCCGTCGTCGGTGAGTCTGGTGCTGCAACCACTGGCCCCATGCCGTCTCCGGACGTTGAGCCTAGCTCTGCTGCCGCGGCCGAAACCGCGCTCCGTTTGTGGGCGTCGACTAGTCGTTGCGCCTCCTTGCTCAGCTCATGGTAGTCTCGCCGGGCCAACAGAGGTGAGCCTGCCAGGGTAACTCTCACCGCTGGCGGCAGGGTCCAGAGGAAAAGGTGGGCGAAGATAAATTCGCCGTCCTCGGAGTCTTTCAGCCTCAGCATTTTCACCATCAGGTCTACGGGTCTGTCGTTCTCCGACTCCGTCAACGCTAGGAGCCCCTCTGCTCGCTGTTGCACCGAGGGGGTGAAGTGGCTGATAAGCGCAGCCTTCAATGCGCTGTATTTGTCGCTGTCCGGTGGGTGATTGACCAGATTCTCCACCCTCTGGACTGTGTGGCTGTCCAGCTTCGCCACCACATGGTAGAATTTTGTGTCGTCTCTTGAGATTCTCCGGAGGTTGAACTGCGCCTCGACCGCGCTAAACCAGGAGCGCGGGCTATGCTGCCAGAAGTCGGGCAGCTGGAGTGTGGCGGCGGCCATCAGGCTGGCTTCTGCCTAGCCCCGCTCGGGAGAATTATCTCTGCCCATTCTTTGTCGTAAGGTCACCAGTGTGGAGAATGTGCGGAAGGATGAGACTGAGTTTATTCCTGAAGTTCAGCTTTATTCACAGATCACATACTCCAACAATCTCAAAGCAGGAAAAAAGGAAGAATCATCTCACATCTCTCTTTTAAACCCCGGACATTGAAACTGCAGTCACATGGTGTTTTATCAAACAAACAGTTACATGGTACTTAATCCCAGTCACAATGTAACCCCCCTGATCTTTGCACCATTGTCCTTTAGTCTCCTGTGGTCCGGGAATCTCTCCAGGTCATCTCCCTGAAACAAAGGCCAAATCTCACACTCTCCCGTTGTCCCTCGGAGGCTCAGTCCTTTTGTTCCCTGAGACGTGCAGTACACAATAAACACACAGCAATATATTTGTGGGGCATATATAACCAACATATGTGCCCACAGTGTCGGACAATTAAAATTTTTAATCATTATTAATGTTTTGGAATGTTGAGTTAATCATGATTACTAATGCTTTAATCATGTGTTTTTTTCCATACAGATACAGTGTACCTTAAGTTGGTAATTTTTCATTTGTCATACTGTTATGAACATGGGAGTGGACAAATATGCTTGCTGTCTTCACTTGCAGGTTTATTAAAGCTGTCAACATATCCAAAATGACAAAAACTATCCAGGATATTCTCCAGAAAATTCTCTAAAAGTAGACTGCATGTGCAAACAACAGAATGCCAGGGCTCAATATCACTGCAACACAACTCAGCATCCAACCAGCAGCCACAAGTGGAACTTGCTCTTTCTCCCATAGCAAATATCCACAACTTTTAAGCAGGTGAACACAAAACCATGGACCTCATGTATCACAACAGACACAATTTCCCTTTTAACAGAAAAATTGCAAACATAAACGACTATCTCGCCCATGATGACACCCCACCGTGCTGCAAAAATGGCGGGGAGTGAATGGACATTATGAACACAGCCTGAGAATTTTTTTTAGACTGGTACTCGCCAACAGTTGGATCCAAAGCTATGAGGATAAAAACAGCTGAATTTCTGTCTGTGTCAGCTGCTGGAGGTCGGCTACAACTTAACATGTAGCTACTAGCCAGCTAGCCAGCTTCCACAGAAGAAGAAAAACCCAACATCCAGGTGAAGTTTTGGAGGAGGCTGTAACAATTATTCAGGTGAGAGCTCTCACAGATAACGTAAACTTAAACATGACAGCACTTTGGGGATTTCCATGGCTGTAATCCAGCTTGTTTGGCTTCACAATGTCTGCATGGTGTACAGTGTCTGTGGCCAGAGTGGCTTTGGTACAGAGAGCTGCTAGGCTTAAAAGCAATCACAAAATTTGTAGCCATTAACGGACAATTAACGCGATAATGCCAACACCACTAATAGTGTAAAGACAACATACTTTTACTCATGTACAGTTTCTGCTACTCTACCACTTAAATTAGACAGATTTTTGATTGCAAATGTGCATTTTTTACATCAGTTTAGCAGTTCTCATTAACTGATGACTTTTCTTTTGATTATTTTTCTTTGTTGTTTAAAATTTGAGGCTTTTTCACACAATTTTAAAACTATTAAAATTTTTTCCACTTTCCACTCATGAATTTACTTTTTTTCTTGAATTTGTGACTTGTGTCATAAATTCACATTGTGGAGGATGTGAAAATGATGAGGCTGAGTTTATCTCACAAGTCAGGTTTAGTCACATTCTCCAACATCAGCAGAACAGAAAGAGAGTGAACTCCAGACATTCGTCCCTTTTATACCCCAGGATATCAAAGCACACAGTAACATTGTATTTTAATCCCAAGTAACAATGCATCCCTTTCAGCCTTTATCACCTTCACCCAAAGTCACTGGGAGTCAGGAAATCTCCCCAAGGCCATCTCTTTGCATATCAAAGACCACATTTCACATCTTCCCGTTATCTCCCAGGAGGCTCAGTTCTTTGTTCATCTGAGACGTGAAGCACACAGTAAGCATATAGTGGTATACATATGAAGCATCAGGTTATATACATTTGTGCATATGAAACCCACATATGTGTCCCACATGACCCCCCCCCCCCAAAAAAAAAGACGTCTAAGATGGAACAACGTAGTAACAGTCTGCACGTCATGATAGAATCATTACACATCAGTCCACGTGCTGCTTGGGTCTCAGTCTCCTCCCGTATCTGCTGTAAGCAGGCTTCAACACTTCCGCGGCGCCATCCCGCTGGGGAGCTGCTGTCTGAGGATGAGAACTGTTAGTCAAGCCCTGTGGGTGTTCAGGGAAATGATCCCTAGGGGGTCTGCCACGCCGAGGAGCCCTGGCTAAGAGCACATCCTCGTCAGCCAACACAAAAGTGGGTTTGAGCCTGTTTATGCCATTTTTTTCTTTTCTGCCCCCCAAATCTGGCAAAAAATGCTTATCCCCTGTTTCCAGCACTCTAAATGGTCCGTCGTAAGGAGGTCGCAACGGTGGGTGATGGGCATCGTGTCTGACAAAAACAAACTCCGCATTTTTTAAAGCCTTAGGCACAAAAACGCACGGAAAAGTGTGGTGAACGGGGCCAGGCAGCTTGCCCGATTCCGTGCCGCTCTGCAACCGCTGAACCGGGGAACCTTCTGGCACAGGATTGTCTGGGAGAAACTCCCCAGGCAGCCGAAGCGGCTGCGCAAAAACTAGCTCAACCGGGGAGGCTTCTAAATCCTGTTTAGGTGCAGAACGCAACCCCAATAAAACCCACGGTAGCCTGTCCATCCAATTTGCATTCGTAAGCGATGCTCTGAGAGCCGTCTTCAATGACCTGTGAAAACGTTGCATAACCCGTTGGCCTGCGGATTGTACACGGTTGTGCGGTGAATCGTCACCCCCAGGCTGCGGGCCATTGCTGACCAAAGTTCGGAAACAAATTGAGGGCCTCTGTCGGACGTAATGTCCGACGGGACTCCAAATCGCGCTACCCATGCTGTTAAAAACGCGTGCGCCACCTCCTCGGCTGTGGTTGACGCTAGTGGGACCACTTCCGGCCAGCATGTGGTGCGGTCCACCATTGTCAGAAGGTGTGTGCACCCCTGTGATGGCGGAAGGGGGCCTACAAGGTCCACGTGAACATGATCGAACCTCTTAGCCGGGATATGAAACGGCTCCAAGGGAGCTCTTGTGTGTCTGTGTACCTTTGCTCGTTGGCAGGCCGTGCAGGCTGCTGCCCACTCTCTAACTTGTTTGCGCAGGCTCGGCCATACAAATTTCTCTCCCACCATTTTGACCGACGCGCGCACTCCCGGGTGCGCCAAAGAATGAATCGAGTCAAAAACGCGGCGGTGCCACGCGGCCGGTACCACAGGACGCGGTCGCCCAGTGGAGACATCACAGATTAGGGGGGGCCTACCGACTTGCAGCGCCCTGTTCTCCAGCCTTAACCCTGTTGGTCCAGACCGGAGCGCGCGCTCGTCTGCGTCGCTAACTTGATCCGCGGCCATGGCTGCATAATCTATCCCTACACGGACTGGGGCCGCACGCACTTCCGCGTCGCTAACCTGATCCGCGGCCATGGCTGCAAAATGGAGCCGCCGCGGTGCGTGAGAGACAGTCTGCCACTACATTAAGTTTTCCCACCACATGCTGGATATCGGTAGTAAACTCTGAGATCGCGGCCAGCTGTCTCTGCTGCCGGCCTGACCATGGTTCTGAAACCTTGGCCATCGCGTAAGTCAGCGGCTTGTGGTCAACGAACGCGGTGAAACGGCGTCCCTCCAGCCAGAACTGGAAGTGGCGAATGGCCAAGTGGAGAGCTAACAACTCCCTGTCGAATGCGCTGTATTTTCGTTCACTATCGCGCAAGGTCCTGCTGAAAAAGGCTAGCGGTTGCCAAACCCTGGCTACATGCTGCTCCACGACCGCCCCATGGCCACATCCGACGCATCAGTAGTGAGTGCTATGCGGGCCGTTGGGTCTGGATGTGCTAACAACACAGCGTTTGCCAGGGCTGTTTTGACTTCCGAGAATGCTCGCTCTCGCTCCGGAGACCATTCGATTTTATTTGTGGGTTTTTGTTTTTTTAGTGCAGCATACAATGGTTGCATGAGCTGCACTGCGCGGGGGAGGAAACGGTTATAAAAATTCACCATTCCCAAAAACTCCTGTAACGCTTTGACCGTTTGTGGCTGGGGAAAATTTGTTACTGCGCACACTTTGTCAGGCAGCGGAACCGCTCCTTCTGGAGAGACGCGATGCCCCAAAAAATCAATCTGCACCACCCCGAACTGACACTTCGCTGGGTTGATTATTAACCCGTGTTCCCCCAACCTCCGGAAAACTGCTGTGAGGTGGTTTTCGTGTTCGTCTTTGGACGCGCTGGCTACCAATATGTCGTCCAGGTAGACGAACACGAAGGGGAGATCGCGCAACACTGCGTCCATCATGCGTTGGAACGTCTGCGCCGCGCCTTTAAGCCCAAACGGCATGCGCAAAAACTCGAATAGACCTAACGGAGTTATTATTGCTGTTTTGGGTATGTCCTCAGCGCGCACTGGGACCTGGTGGTAACCGCAAACCAAGTCTATCTTAGAAAAAACGCGTGCCCCCGCCAAATGAACTGAAAAATCTTGGATATGTGGGATTGGGTAGCGGTCGTGCGCTGTAGCGTTGTTCAACCTGCGGAAATCTCCGCAAGGTCGCCACGAGCCATCAGCTTTCGGGACCATGTGCAGCGGTGAAGCCCATGGGCTTTTCGAACGCCTGATGACGCCCAACTTTTCCAGGTTGGCGAACTCCTCGCGTGCTATGGTCAGTTTAGCTGAATCCAAGCGCCAAGCTTTTGCAAAAACAGGCAGTCCGGTGGTAGTAATAAAATGTTCCACCCCGTGTTTAGCCACAGCCGCTGAAAATGTTGGGACCGTGAGTGCTGAGAACTGAGTGAGCAGTGTGTTGAACTTACCGCTTGCGGCTGTGACATTGGCTTGTGCTGTTGGCGGGGCCACTCGAGCTGTACAGGGGATAGAATAAAAAGAGAGTGCATTAACCAGGCGCCTGTTAGCAAGATCAACCAACAACCCATGTGAGCACAGAAAATCAGCCCCTAACATATTGAAATTCACTGCTGCTATGATAAAAGTCCACTCAAATGTACGGCCCTGCAGAGACAGAAGCAGAGTCTTCTCACCAAAGGTCTTAATCTCCGAGCCATTCGCTGCTGTCACCCGGGGACCTTTGGAGCCCGTCAGCCTGTCTGCATAGGAAGGTGTGATGAAACTCAGCTGGGAGCCCGTGTCCACGAGGAAATGTTTCCCCGAGCGGGCGTCCAACAAATAAAGCAGCTTGTTCTCCTCCCCGAGGGCCGCAGCTGCTACCGACTCCCGGTCTTGGCGTTTCCTGAACGCCCGAACTGGCACGGTGGTACACATTTGTGTGCCCTCTCTGTGAAGCGGCGATGGTAGAAACAAAGGACGTCGTCTGATCCGTGTTTCTTGGCCCTTGCCGCCGCCGTCATCGGTGAGTCTGGCACTGCTGTCTCCAGCTCCCTGCCATTTCTGGACGCCGCGCCGAGCTCCACTACCGCTGCCGTGGCCGCGCGCCGTTTGGTGGCGTTGACGAGTTGTTGCGCCTCCTGGCCCAGCACGTGGTTGTCCCGTTGGGCCAACAGTGGCGAACTGGCCAGGGTCGCTCTCACCGCTGACGGTAGAGTCCTGAGGAAGAGGTGGGTGAAGATGAAGTGATCATTGTCAGAGTCTTTCAACCTCAACAGCTTCTCCATCAGGTCCGCGGGCCTGTCGCTTTCAAATTCAGTCAGCGCCAGGAGCCCCTCTGCTCGCTCCTCCACCGAGGGGGTGAAGCGCCGGACGAGTGCAGCCTTCAACGCGTCGTACTTGTCGGTGTCCGGCGGCTGGTTGATCAGGCTCTCCACATGCTGGGCTGTGTGGTTGTCCAGTTTTGCAACCACATGGTAGAACTTTGTGTTGTCTACCGAAATCCCCCGGAGGATGAACTGCGCCTCAACCGCATTAAACCAGGAGCGTGGATTGTTCTGCCAGAAGTCCGGCAGCTGGACAGTGGCTGCATTCGCTTGGCTGGCTCCTATCGAGTCTGGCTCGGGGGAATTTCTTCCACTCATGATACGTCTAAGGGTCACCAGTGTGGAGTATGTGAAAATGACAAGGCTGAGTTTATCTCACAAGTGATGTTGTGTGGGACACAACATCTTTTTTCTTCCTATTTTGCACTTTTGTCTCAATAATTTACCGTCTTATGTCTTTATATCCTTTTGTAATTAAAAATGAGAATTTTTTCCTTGTGAATGTGTTGCTTCTCTCTTGTAATTTTGAGACATTTTCCTCAAGAATGTCAAACCTTTTCTAACAAATGTCGTAAATCTTAATAATTTCCTGTTTTCTGAGACATATTCAGTGACTGTTGTTGTTCACGTGAATTTTTTCCTCAATAATTTTCAACTTTCCTAATGAATTTGTGACTTGTGTATCTTATAAATTCAGGTTTGCTTTTCTTGTCATTTTGCAGTTTTTTTTTCTAATGAATTTATTCCTTCTTCTAAATAAATTATTTGTTCCTGTAAATTTGTTGTGTCTTTCTGGAAAATTTGAAGCTTTTATTGTATAAATGCTTGTGGCTTTTTTCCTTGTAATTTAGGGTCTTTCCACACTGACCACACAAACTCACCCTTGGCCGGGGGATCCTGGGTTTGATCCCAGCCCCTGACCAACAGTGACCTGTGTGCAGTTTGCATGTTCTCCCCGTGTCTGCGTGGGTTTACTCCTGGATTTCTCCGGTTTCCTCCCACACGCCAAAAACATGCAAGTTAGGTTAATTGGCATCAAATTGGGGATTCTAAATTGTCCTTAGGCATGACTGTGAGAGTGAATGGTTGTCTGTCTCTCTGTGCTGGCCCTGCGATGGACTGGCAATCTGTCCAGGGTATACCCTGCCTCTCGCCCAAAGGCGATGGATAGGCTCCAGCCCCCCCCCCCCCCCCCGCAACCCAAAAAGGATTAAGCGGAAGAAGATGAATGAATTTAGTGTCTTTTTCTCAAAGTTTTTCACCTTTGTAAAATGTTGAGGCTTTATCTCTATTTGCATCAATTTTAAGTGATGCTTTTTATCCCCCGCCGGTCAAAGCCCAAAGGGGTTGAAGAGCCCTTTGGACAAAGGCCAAAGGGGGATTATGTTATGGGTCCGTCCATATGTCCCCCTTTTGTGACGTCAGCTACCACAGTTTTGTTCTGATTGTTCTGAAACTTGGTACCATGGTTTGATAAACTTTGATGATGCGCAAATTGCAGTTTCACTCTCATTGGATGACCTTGAGGTCAGAGGTCATATTTTCCCTAAATCTTGTAAACACAATAACTACTTAAAGGAATGATGTAGGCTTTTCAAATTGATATAGTAGTTGTATCTAGTGCACATATTGGACAAGTTTCACCCTCACCTAACTATGGGTTGCACTATGGTATAGCTCTATTTACTATTGCTATAAAGCGAGTAAAGCTCATGCCACCAAACCTGGTATACAGGTTCACCTTGGGATCCTGACCTTTGACTATGGGTTTGGGGTCAAAGGTCAAGGTCAGCAGTCCTTATGCTTTATTACTGTACAACCAGTAAATCTAGGGCCACCAAACTTGGTACACAGATTCAGCTCAATTCAACTTTATTTACAGTGGGGCAAAAAAGTATTTAGTCAGCCACCAATTGTGCAAGTTCTCCCACTTAAAAGATGAGAGAGGTCTCCAATTTTCATCATAGGTATTCCTCAACTATGAGAGACAAAATGAGAAAAAAAATCCAGAAAATCACATTGAATGATTTTTAATGAATTAATTGGTAAATTCCTCAGTAAAATAAGTATTTGGTCACCTACAAACAAGCAAGATTTCTGGCTCTCACAGACCTGTAACGTCTTCTTTAAGAGGCTCCTCTGTCCTCCACTTGTTACCTGTATTAATGGCACCTGTTTGAACTTGTCAGTATAAATAACACCTGTCCACAACCTCAAACAGTCAGACTCCAAACTCCTCTATGGCCAAGACCAAAGAGCTGTCAAAGGACACCAGAAACAAAATTGTAGACCTGCACCAGGCTGGGAAGACTGAATCTGCAGTAGGTAAGCAGCTTGGTGTGAAGAAATCAACTGTGGGAGCAATTATTAGAAAATGGAAGACATACAAGACCACTGATAATCTCCCTCGATCTGGGGCTCCACGCAAGATCTCATCCCGTGGGGTCAAAATTATCACGAGAACGGTGAGCAAAAATCCCAGAACCACACGGGGGGACCTAGTGAATGACCTGCAGAGTGCTGGGACCAAAGTAACAAAGGCTACATCAGAAACACACGATGCTGCCAGGGACTCAAATCCTTCAGTGCCATACGTGTCCCCCTGCTTAAGCCAGTACATGTCCAGGCCCATCTGAAGTTTGCTAGAGAGCATTTGGATGATCCAGATGAGGACTGGGAGAATGTCATATGGTCAGATGAAACCAAAATAGAACTTTTTGGTAAAAACTCAACTTGTCGTGTTTGGAGGAGAAAGAACACAATACCTACAGTGAAGCATGGGAGTGGAAACATCATACTTTGGGACTGTTTTCCTGCAAAGGGACCAGGACAACTGATCCGTGTAAAGGAAAGAATGAATGGGGCCGTGTATCATGAGATTTTGAGTGAAAACCTCCTTGCATCAGCAAGAGCATTGAAGATGAAACGTGGCTGGGTCTTTCAGCATGACAATGATCCCAAACACACCGCCCGGGCAATGAAGGAGTGGCTTTGTAAGAAGCATTTCAAGGTCCTGGAGTGGCCTAGCCAGTCTCCAGATCTCAACCCTCTAGAAAATCTTTGGAGGGAGTTGAAAGTCTGTGTTGCCCAGTGACAGCCCCAAAACAACACTGCTCTAGAGGAGATTTGCATGGAGGAATGGGCCAAAATACCAGCAACAGTGTGTGAAAACCTTGTGAAAACTTACAGAAAACGTTTGACCTCTGTCATTGCCAACAAAGGATGTATAACAAAGTACTGAGATGAACTTTTGTTATTGACAAAATACTTATTTTACCAAGGAATTTACCAATTAATTCATTAAAAATCCTTCAGTGTGATTTTCTGGATTTTTTTTTTCTCATTTTGTCTCTCATAGTTGAGGTATACCTATGATGAAAATTGGAGACCTCTCTCATCTTTTAAGTGGGAGAACTTGCACAATTGGTGGCTGACTAAATACTTTTTTACCCCACTGTATATAGCATCATTCCATAACAACAGTTTTCTCATAGCACTTTCAAACCATCGGGGAAAACCCCACAATTGCAGAAAGGCCCCAGCAATCAGGCGACCCCTGTGAGCAAGCTCTTGGCAACGGTGGGTGGAGAGGAAAAACATCAACAGCAGTCATCTGCTGCGACTGGCTGGGGGGTGAGGGGCTAGAGAAGAAAAAAAAAGGACATGTAGAGAGCAAACAGCACAATGGGGGCTCAATCTGTGGGAGAGAACAAACAGATGTAATAACATAAATTTAAATGGTGCAACTTTTTTTGTAAGTGTGTATCAAACTTGGAGCCCTTCGTAGTACTCAGTACCCTTGAAGTAGTTCCCAGTTTCAAAAAGGTTGGTGACCCCTGCTCTAAATAATCAGACCCCTTGTTATTTAAAAGATCTTATAGTACCCTATTATCCTAACAGAGCACTGCGCTCCCAAAATGCAGGATTACTTGTAATACCTAGAATCTCCAAAAGTACAATGGGAGGTAGAGCCTTCAGTTATCAAGTTCCTCTCCTATGGAACCAGCTGCCAATCTGGATTCAAGAGTCAGAATTGTTCTCTGTTTTTAAGAATAGGGTTAAAACCTTCCTTTTTGATATAGCCTATAATTAGGGAGGGATCATGTGTTTCTGAACCCTCCCTTACTTAACCCTCCCTTAGTTATGCTGCTAATAGGTTTAGACAGCCGGGGGACCTCCAACAATGCACTGGGCTTCACTCCTTTCTTCACTCTCAATTAAATATTTTTGCTGGTCATTAACATCTGTTTGTTCTCTCCCATAGATTGAGTCCCCATCGTGCTGTTTGCTTTCTACATGTCTGTTCTTTTCATCTTCTCTATCCCCTCATCCCCCAGCCAGTCATAGCAGATGACTGCCCCTCCCTGAGCCTGGTTCTGCTGGAGGTTTCTTCCTGTTAAAAGGGAGTTTTTCCTCTCTACCATCACCAAGCGCTTGCTCACAGGGAATCGCCTGATTGCTGGGGTCTTTCTGCAATTGTGGGGTTTCCTCTACAGTTGAAAGTGCTATGAGATGACTGTTGTTGTGAAATGGCGCTATATGAATAAAGTTGAATTGAACTGAATAGAAAATCATTTAGATTCAAAAATCGATTCTGAATCAAATCGTGACACCCCCCCCCCCCCCCAAAAAAAATCGAATCGAATTGTGTGACTTCTAAAGATTCACAGCACTAATATTTTCTTCTTGTTAGCAGACTGATCTAAGTCAGGTCAGGAATTGGTTTGCTTGCTACTGGATAACCCCGCTCTTCCGAGAGTGTGGAAGGTGAAACTGGCCATCCTGTCAGAGCTAAATACAATATCTGTCACAGATCTGTGGTGAACCACTCCCAGTTACACGGGGTGAGGCTGGACATCCTGGCAGATAAGCACATTTGTCGCAAGGTCTGTGGTGGACCTTTGCCAGTCGGTGCATCGTGACCTGCACTACACAAAGAGCAGAGATAAACCTATCATCTGGTCAGTCACTGCAACAGATACTGCAGTCAGTTTGTCTTGGCCTGTTCTTGCCACTGATAATACCTCTATCTGCCAAGAATGTGCTGCTAGTCCAGCAAAAGCTAGCAGTACTCAAATACTTTGCAAGCATTTTAATGAAATGGTCAGTCAGAAAGCAACTCATACTGGCTCGGACATCGCCCTGGTTAACAAGGTCAGGAGTTCCTGGCAGTGGAAAGCAAAGGGCAGAGCTTCGTGGAGGAATCTGATCAGACCTAAATGAAACAGTCATTGTCGCCCCCGACAAACTGCTGTGATGATGATGAAAAGAGTGATGCACTCAGAGGCCCAAAAGATCCCCCACTTTTTTTTTTTTTTTTTGGTTGAGCAGCTGCCCCTGAAATGTCTGTGCATGTGACTGACTGATAGTGTCTTCTGGGTTCCTCCAGCTTCTCCAGCCATGGTTCTGTCAGCTCTGGTTTAACTTCTTCTGATGGATGGCTTCATGTTCTCCAGGACGACCTCAGCGGGGGGAGCTGGACCCACGGCGATCTCGGGTGGTGAGCCTGAACCCTCAGAGAAATCTGGCAAGAGTGGACTATTCTTGGTGACCCTGGGAGGAGACTCAGACAAAACAGGTAGAGAGACAGGGTCAGGTTCACCAGCAGCGGTGGAGCCCGGCGAGGGCTGCACCTGAGCAGCCTGGCACCTGCTCAGGTGCAGGTGACGGCTGCACCCAGCTCTCCTCACCAAGAGCCAGACAAGATATCTCCAAAAATGATACAAGAAAAACGAACACCACTTGCCTGAGCTCGAGCTCCACCACCGTCCAGGACTCCGTCGATCCAGGCGACGATGTTTTGGTTGTGGTCTTTCGGAGGTCCAGCTCCAACTTTGCTGCAGCAGCCCTTGCAGCAAGCATGGTGATTGGTGCAGTCCTGGTCTCCTCCAGCGAGGTACCCCACGCAGGTGGTTCATCCGGCGTGGATTCTGGAAGTGGTTTTCCTGCTGGCGCTGGATCCTGAGTTGCTGAAGCCAGAGGATGCTCTTTCATCGGTGCAGGCTTCAGGTCGGAGGCAGCACTCTCCCTCTGTCTGTGGCATGGGTGTGGGGCTGGAACAAGGTCCTCTAGAGCCGCAGGATCCTCCATCATCCGGCGGTTAAGTTCCGGGGCCAGCGGACACTCAGGTGCAATACGAGGACATAGAGAGAGAGAAGGTTAAGTTTATATAGCTGCAGCAGACAGTGAGGACTCAGGGGACTTCACAGCCTGAGTCTCACCTCTGGGAATCAGACAAAGTAATTCATGTTTAAATGACTGAGAATGAAAAAAAAAAACCCAAACACTTGCCTGTTTTCCCAGGGCGTGATGTTTCTGCTGCAGCTGGTTTGTAGTCATCCCTCTTTGTGGCTATGGTGGACATGGGCCCCTCTAAGGATCGTGGAAGAGCCACCCCTGCAGGCATGGAGGCGGACAGAGCCGAGGGAGAAACGGCCAAACCCTCAACAGCGGGAAAGGGCATTGAGGAGAAGGGGGAGGGGCAGCTGCTGCGGAAAAAGTAGATGCTGGCACGGAAGCCAGAAGGGAAATTGGCACAGAGGGCACTGCTGCAGAGGTCTTCTCCCTCGGTGAAGGAGGGGCTGCTGACAGGGAGGCGGAAATGTTCTTCCGACGGCCTGGAGCTGAATGACAACGTCTCGGAGTTGGGAACACGGGAGCTGGAGGAGAAGCTGGCAAACAGGGAGGGGAGAAAGGTGTCTGCCGTGGAGAGCGCTTCTGTGTCGGCTTTGGCTTCACTGGAGATGGCCCTATTGTCATCCCGGGAAATGACTGCTGGAGTGTGGAAACAGTTCCGCGTATTGGGAATATTTCCACAGGCCGGGGTGTTCCTCCAGGATTACCACCGCTCCATTCATGCTTTTCCAGGTCTTTTTGGGTCCGCGGGCAGTAAGAGCTTCATTCAAAAAACTCTGGATAAAATCAGCAGCCCACTCCTCCTCCAGGCTTGGAGACCCTGCTACCAGTCTCCCTTTAATTGATGGAGGCCGGTGCGCCGGGGACATGATGAGTTCCCCCCCCAAAAAAAGGTGAGTAAAAAGGAATACAAAGAATCTGCAAACTCACAGCAGCTGGGTCTCTACTGGCCGCTGTTTTCTGTCATGAATGCTCTTCAGGGCAGAGAGGTAAGACCCACACGCTGGACTGTGAGTTTGTGCAATTTATTGAAAGAAACAACAAACGTTAAGTACAACACGGTGTTCTTAACACAAAATGCAAAAGAGAGAAAAAACACTTACAGATTTGATGCACTAGAGCAAGGCAGGGTTCTGGTGGAGACGAGATGAATATAACCAAAGACAGCAGCAAATAAGAAAACATACCTGTCAAGGCATACCTCATGCTTCCCTTATTGGGGGGGCCTTCACACCTGTACTGACCTCATGCTTCCCTTATTGGGGGGGGCTTTCACGCCTGTACTGAGTACTTAAAAGCTGTATTTATCGGCAGATGAAAGAAAACTGAAGCAAAAAAACAAACAGCAACTGCAATATGAACTATTTCAAATTCATTCATTTATGCTGCCAATGCTGAAACAAAAGCAGAATGGATTTTTGTTTCATAAGTATCAGAAATAATTCTCTTTGAAATTGTGTTAATAATAATAACAATGAAAATATCAATCTTATTCAGCCCTTTCAATATAATGCTATACATTCAGATGTACATTCTGCTGGGGGTTTCTTCCTGTTAAAAGGGAGTTTTTCCTCTCCACCGTCGCCAAGTGCTTGCTCACAGGGGATCGCCTGATTGCTGGGGTCTTTCTGCAACTGTGGGGGTTTCCCCTACAGTTGATAGTGCTATGAGATGACTGTTGTTGTGAAATGGCGCTATATAAATAAAGTTGAATTGAATGTAAAGCAAAGTTCCAAGATACAAAATAACAGTACACTATAGGGGATTTGGGCTACCTCTAAGCATGTTTGTTAAGATTTTAAAGCATTTTTTTTTGTTATATTTAGGTAATATTTGAAGGTGAATAATACTGCCCATACCTAAAAACATTTGGAGAGTTCTCCTTCAGTCTGGAAAGGTCTCGACCCACCATCGTGTTGCAATTGTCCGAACCAAAGCCGACAACATTCTGCCATGGAATATTGTGCAATCTAAAATAAATAAATAAATGGTGACGGTGAAGGAGAACGGTGACGTCCAGTCCCTCGAGTTCCCTTTTCTTCAAGCTTTGTTTACTTTGCCGACGGCGCGCTGCAAGAAGCCATTTTGAAACTCACAAAAACACTGCTTAGGTGCGCTTGTGGAGGATCGAAATAAGTGCAGGTGGACGCTGAGCGCACTGCCAGCCCTGTACGCTATGGGGGTCACACATGAGGTGTTCCTCCACACTCTCAATAATTTTTTTTCCCGTATATTTTTCTTTTTGGCGTACAGAAATGGCAATACACCCGTATTTGCTAAAATTGCATTTTCCCCGTATTAAAATACGGCGAAACCGTATCACTTGACAGGTATGAGAAAAGAAAATGCAGTCCTTAAATAGGGACAGAATAGACAACATGAGTGATGACAGGTGTGGGTTCACATGAGCAGGAAAAAAGGGAACAATGAATGGTGATTGAGATCAGCTGGAAAAGAGGAGGGAGGAGTGGCTTGACAGCTGACAGGGCAACACCCACGCAGAGCACAAAACAATCAAATGCGGACTAATAAATAATTATTAAGGAAATTAAACATGAGCGTAAAAAAAACTGAAGCCTCAACAGAAAAATAGTAAGCAGTACAAAAACTCAAAGGGCACAAAATACAACAAATATATATAAATATAGCAAAAAAGCCACGACACTGAGCCTGGCAGTTTTTGGTCGGCTGGCAGCTCCTGGGAAGGTTCACCACTGTTCCATGTTTTGCCATTTGTGGTTAATGGCTGTCACTGTGGTTCGCTGGAGTCCCAAAGCTTTAGAAATGGCTAGAAAATTGAACCTATCTTTCCAAAGATAGTGATAAAACACAGTTAAAAATCACACAAAATATGCCCTGCCATCTGGGGCTGTTTGCCCCTGCTTGTTACTTCTTCTCCTGCTTGTCACTGTTCTGTGTTATGTTGCTTACCTGTGTCTATATACAGTATATGTCTTGTAGGGAGTCATGTGCTCTGTCTATGTGCAGTCATATAGACATCATCTGGTGGGTCTTCTTCTTCGTTCAGACCACTGAAGGGTCTCCTCCTGTCTCAGACAGCTGTGTTGTTCACAGTCATGCCTGGTGCGTATTGGTGCAACCTGAGGTGTTTCATGTTCACAGCATCCTTTCTGACATGCAGCATTCAATCTATTACTCTCCATCTGGTGGGTCGTCTTCTTCGTTCAGACCACTGGTTGAGGGATAGGTGCGTCGTAATTCCAGTTCATGGGCACGATCCTGAAAAAGTGGCTTTCGACCCTGTTCAGGAAGGCCCATGCATGCCCGTAGAAACCAAGAAACCGGAGCACCCGGAGAAAATGAGTGCTTTGCTTGGCATTTTACACATTTGTAGTGTAGACTGGCATTCGTCAAGGTTACACGTTTGCCATCATGTAGGCATGGCGAGTCGTCCTATGATGCCCGAGTTCATAGGACGTGCTATGATGATGAGGCAGAGATCATAGGCCGTCCTATGGTGTCCTAGAAATGTGCTTTAAAGTCTGTCGTACCCTATGCTGGTGAAGGGTGTCCTCCTGTCTCAGACGGGTGTGATGTACTCCGGGAACCTCAGGTGTTTCATCTTCATGGCATCTTTTCTGATGTGCAGCAGTTGTCGTCATTCTATTCCTCTCCATCTGGTGGGTCTTCTTCTTCTTCTTCTTCATCTTCTTCGCTGAGACCAGTGGTTGAGGGATAGGTGAGTCGTAATTCCAGTTCATGGACAGGATCATGAAAATAGTTCTGAGCAAAAAGAGAATCAGAATCAGATTTATTGCCATTGTTCATGTAGTACACAAACTAGGAATTTGTCTCGGTGCCATGCTGCAACATTAAAAACATGATGAGATAAAGAGATAAACTAAAAAACTAAAGGACTAAAAACGTGCAATAAGTGTAGAAAAGTAAGTAGTAATAATAATAATAATAATAGTAATAATGAGTAGTACTAGTCAAGGCAGTTTTTAAAAAATTAGCAAGTAGCAGATAATATGGGGTACCACAGTGCAGTTGATAATGCAACAGAAAAAACAGTGATGAATGACATGAGTCTGGTTGAGCTGCTGTACATAGTGCACGAGAGTCAATAAGTCACTTAATGTTCAGCAGTCTGATGGCAGAGGGGAAAAAGCTGTTCATGTGCCAGGAGGTTTTAGTCCGAATGGACCGAAGTCTTCTACCTGAGGGGAGGGGGGCAAACAGTACGTGACCAGGGTGTGAAGGATCGGCTATGATCCGGCCAGCACGCCTCCGGGTCCTGGAGATGTACAGGTCCTGGAGAGATGGGAGCTTGCAGCCGATCACCTTCTCAGCAGTGCGCACGACGCGCTGCAGCCTTAGTCTGTCCCTGGCAGTGGCTGCTGCATGCCACACAGTTATGGAGGAGGTGAGGATGGACTCGATGATGGCTGTGTAGAACTGCACGAACATCTTGGTGGGTAGCTTGAGCTTCCTCAGCTGCCGCAGAAAGAACATCCTCTGCTGGGCCTTTTTGATGAGGGAGCTGATGGTTGGCTCCCATCTGAGGTCCCGGGTGATGGTGGTGCCCAAGAAGCGGAAGGAATCTGCAATGGTGATGGGAGAGCCTGTGATGGTGAGGGGGGGCAGGGGGGTTGTGACTTTCCTGAAGTCCACAATCATCTCCGCTGTCTTCAGAGCGTTCAGCTGCAGGTTGTTATGGCTGCACCAGGACACCAGCTGGGCCACCTCTTTCCTGTAGACGGACTCGTCACCGTTGGAGATGAGCCCGATGAGGGTGGTGTCGTCCGCAAACTTAATCAGCTTAACAGACTGGTGGGAGGAGGTGCAGGAGTTGGTATAAAGGGAGAAGAGTAGGGGGGAAAGTACACAGCCCTGGGGTGATCCAATGCTGATGCTAACAGAGTCCGAGACAGACTTCCCCAGCCGCACATGCTGCCTCCGGTCCGTCAGGAAGTCGGTGATCCACCTGCAGAGGGAGTCAGGCACGTTGAGCAGGGACAGCTTGTCCTGGAGCAGATCGGGGCGGATGGTGTTGAATGCGGAGCTGAAGTCCACAAACAGAATCCTGGCATAGGTTCCCGGCGAGTCCAGGTGCTGCAGGATGGAGTGGAGGGCCAGGTTGACTGCGTCGTCCACAGACCTGTTAGCACGGTAGGCAAACTGCAGCGGGTCTAGGAGGGGTGTGGTGATGGACTTGAGGTGAGACAGGACCAGGCGCTCAAAGGACTTCATGACTACAGAGGTGAGCGCTACAGGTCTGTAGTCGTTAAGTCCAGTAATCCGTGGCTTCTTGGGGACAGGGATGATGGTGGAGGATTTGAGGCAGGTCGGCACGTGACATTGCTTAAGGGAGGTGTTAAAAATGTCTGTGAAGACAGGAGCCAGCTCTTTCGCACAGTGTCTCAGGGTGGAGGGAGACACGCCGTCTGGACCGGGGGCCTTGCGCGGGTTCAGTCTGGAGAACTGTCTGTGCACGTCCTGCTCACTGATGACAAGGGCAGGGGGGGAGGAGGAGGAGGAGGGGGGGGACCGCTTTTGATGAATTAGGGGCTGAGGAGGCAGTGGAGCTGGGTGGAGTGGGTGAGTTGGACACAGCTGACGAGGTGTCAAAACGGGCGTAATGTTGGGACAGTTTTTGACAAAGGGCTTTGTCATCCTGACCTTTAGAAGCCTGAGGCCGATAGTTGGTGATTTGCCTCAGTCCTCTCCACACAGAAGCCGAGTCATTAGCAGTGAACTGCTGCTGGAGTCTCTCAGAATACACAGATTTAGCTCTCCTCAGCTCTCTGTTAAACCGATATTTGACCTCTCTGTAGCAGTCCCTGTCTCCACTTTTCAACGCTGCTTCCTTCTCCTTCCTGATCTGTCTGAGCTTGGCCGTGAACCAGGGCTTATCATTAGAGTATCTCACCCTGGTGCGCGATGGAAGAATGTTCTCCTCACAGAAGTTGATATATGAGTTCACAGTGTATGTGTACTCATTAAGATCATGTGTGGCTCCTTTAAACATGCCCCAGTCAGTTATTTCCATGCATGTGTTCAGTTTCTCTCCAGCTTCACTGGTCAATCTCTTCGTGGTGGTCACAACAGGTTTAGTGAGTTTCAGTCTCTGTCTGTATGTGGGGATGAGGTGGACCATCACGTGATCAGATAGTCCCAGCGCAGCACGGGGAACAGCGCGATATGCGTCCTTCACTGTAGTATAACAGTGATCCAGCGTGTTATTTCCTCTGGTTGGACATTTAATAAACTGTTTGTAGCGGGGGAGCTCGTGACTCAGATTGCTCTGGTTAAAGTCGCCCACCACAATAACCAGAGAGTCTGGAAAGTTCCGCTCCGTGAGTTGGATGTGATCCGCGAGCACGCGCTGAGCTTCGCGCGTGTCCGCGTCGGGAGGGACGTACACAGCGACGAGGATGAATGAGGCGAACTCCCGTGGGGAATAAAATGGCTTGCAGTTAATAAAAAGAAATTCCAGGGCGGGAGAACAGTGTTTGGAAATCACCGTTACATCAGAGCACCAGCTGTTGTTAATATAGAAGCACACTCCTCCTCCAATAGACTTACCGGAGAGCTCTGTGACGCGATCAGCACGAAACAGCTGAAATCCCTCGAGGCTGATCGCGCTATCTGGAATATTCTCTTTAAGCCAGGTCTCAGAGAAACAGATGACAGACGAGGAAGCGAGGTCCTTAAATCGCATCAGCAGTCTTAATTCTTCTACCTTGTTCAAGAGAGAATTGGCATTGGATAGAAATATGCCAGGCAAGGCTGTTCGTGTGCCTCTCCTACGCAGCCGAGCGAGAATCCCCCCTCGCTTTCCTCTTTTACTCCGTCTTACTCTTTGAGCCAAACAATGAATCAGATCGGCGGCAGGAGCTAAAAAAACTGGGAGAAGGTCCGTGGGAGTAAGAGTCCTGATATTTAATAATTCTTCACGGGTGTATGAACCGGCAGACGCACAATCAATGAACAAAAACAAACAAATTATAAAAATTAAAGGGCAGCGAAGCACCATGGCGACCGCTGTGGGCGCCATCTTGGAAAAAGAGGCTTTCTGGCATGGACTCACTGTATATGACATCATAAAGACGCATTTGTCTATGTGTCCTATGATGCCTTAGTTCATAGGCCTTCCTATGATGTCCTATGAAGTGTGACAGACACACAGATTTCTTGCTTTTATAGAGTGAAGTAATGATGAAGAGTGATGTGGTGTTTTCTCTGTCTCCCTTTTCTATTCTCGTCACTGTATGATTTAGCTTTGTTTGTTGTGGTTGGAGGATCTTCATCTTCCTGAAGCTGCTGAGGTTTCGCTCTATTTTTCCTTTCATGTTCCTGTCGCAACAAAGAAACAGAAAAAAACAGGCTGTGAGCATACAGTGCTGTGAAAAAACTATTTCCAAAAAGTATTCCACGCATTCATTGATGTGGAAACCTACTTGTCTATCAACTTGATAGACACTGAAAACATTTAATGCTTGATGGAAATATTCATCGTTCAAATATACCAAAACTATATGAAAAGTACAATTACTTTTCAGAAGCAATTGATTGCATTTACAATTATTTTCCAAGGTTTCACAAAGTAACTGATGAGTATTTGGACCCAGTGCTGCTATTTATATACAGTGGTGCCTGAAAGTTTGTGAACCCTTGAGAATTTTCTGCATAAATATGACCTAAAACAACATCACATTTTCACACAAGTCCTAAAAGTCAGTAAAGAGAACCCGGTTAAATAAGTGAGACAAAATATTTTACTTTTTCATTTATTTATTGAGGAAAATGATCCAATATTAAATATTGGTGAGTGGCAAAAGTTTGGGAACCTCTGATGTCAGTATTTGGTGTGACCCCCCCCTTTTGCAGCAATAACTGCAACTTAATGTTTCCAGTAACTGTTGATCAGTCCCACACATCTGCTTGGAGGAATTTTAGCCCATTCCTCCATCCAGAACAGCTTCACCTCTGAGATGTTGGTGGGTTTCCTCACATGAACTGCTCACTTCAGGTCCTTCCACAGCATCTCAGTTGGATTAAGGTCAGGACTTTGACTTGGCCATTCCAAAACATTAACTGTGTTCTTCTGTAATCGTTCTTTGGTAGAAAACTGTGATCATTGTCTTGCTGCATGAGTCACTTTCTCTTTGAGATTCAGTTCATGGACAGATGTCCTGACATTTTCCTTTAGTATTTGCTGCTATCATGGGTGGTGTCAAGCCTTTTTTTTAGGGGTGCTGTAGCACCCTTTAATTTAAACTTAGCACTCCTAAATATTGGAGTGACAAAAGTTGTGATTATAAAATTTTAGTTCATCTTTGATGAGCTGAAATAACAACAAAAACATATTCAGTAGTTTGTCGTAGCCACCCCCACCCCCCACCCCCCCACCCCGCAAATGGACTGATCCCTCCTCTCACACGTGTTCTCTCCCCTGTACCTGCACATGCTGCCCTGCAGCGCACACACAGAGAGGTCCCTCCTATCCCAACTGCAGGAGGCTGCTGCAGCTTTTCTACAGGTAACAAACACAATAATTTATGACGCCAGCCTCAGCTGGAATATTCTGCAACGTTATGAATAGTCTTTGGCTGAAATTTTTTTCTTTTATTTTCACAAAGTCACTTCAGCTTCATAGAGTCCCCCATCTTTGGAAAGACTGTTGTAGTCCTGCATTGTACAGCGAGTATGTTTCATGTACCTTTTTGGGTCACCATCTATTCCTCTATGATGTATAAGATAAGATAAGCCTTTATTAGTCCCACAATGGGGAAATTCCAGGATTGCAACAGCACAGGGATAGCAACACTCAGAGCAACAATCAGAAGGCAAGAAAAAAACAAGGACAGTGAGTATACATATGTACATATAAACATAAATATATCGACACACGATGCGGAGCATTGCAGCTAGATGGAATAAATATGTGAATATATAAACACACAGTGTGGAGCGTTGTAGCTAGATGGAATAAATATATGAATATATAAACACAGTGCGGAGCATTGTAGCTAGATGGAATAAATAAGTAAATATATAAACACAGTGCGGAGCATTGTAGCTAGATGGAATAAATATATAGATATATAAACCGTGCGGAGCATTGTAGCTAGATGGAATAAATATATGAATATATAAACAGTGCGGAGCATTGTAGCTAGATGGAATAAATAAGTAAATATATAAACACACAGTGCGGAGCATTGTAGCTAGATGGAATAAGTATGTAAATATATAAAACACACACACAGTGCGGAGCATTGTAGCTAGATGGGATAGATATGTACATATATAAACACAGTGCGGAGCACTGTGGCTAGATGAATAAATATGTAAATATATAAACAGTGTGGAGCATTGTTGCTAGATGGAATAAATATATAAATGTAGCGGGTTGATTCAACCCCCCCACAACACACAGAGACAGTCAGCTCGTTACTCCTGGGTTTTTTCCACTGCATGCTGAGTTTACAGCTGTGAGGTTAAAGTGTCATCCATGCATTGTGTTCATGCATCCTGTCTGTACCTCTGATATGCAAATGCCCAGATCGACTGCTGTGAATGTCTTTGATGTATTGTCTGAGTTGGGTATATATGCTGCACTGTTCTGTAAATCTGCCTCTCATTCTGATTCTGCAACTGCTACTGCTGGACACACACACCGTGTGTCTCCTCTTCTCTGAGAGCCTGAGGACATCACCTCAGCCCGCAGCACGAGGGCTGGGGAGGTGTTCCGATGAAGGCGGTATGATTCAATAAACCAACTAAAAACTCCATCGCTGCCTTTATTTTATCATGCCGCTTCACTGGTGACCCCGAACATGCACACGCTTTGTGCAACGCAACCTTCTGGTCTGGACAGCCACGCTGGCGACCCGACGCTGAAGAAAACGAGCTGCTGGCAAACGCAGCACCGGGCAGTGATTCTCCGCCGACGAGCGAACGCAGCAGCCTGACTGATCTGCCCTCCCTGCGGCTTCAGGGAGGCCTCAACGCAGAGCCCACGGCAGGCGAGTTACTCTCCGGACATCGCCCAAGACCGGGTAAACGGCAGTAAACGTCATGGCGCGACCCTCACAGAGATCGGGGCGTCCAAGCGGGACAGCCTGAGGGACAAAGATCGTCTATCTCCCCTCAACGCTCCACTGCACCATGACTAATCTGCAGCCACGGCTCATCATAGATGTTTTTCGGCACCGACTGCGCCGATCTCCACCAAGTTTCCGACCCTGGTTTCCTCTCCAGCGGGCCCACCCACGCAAGGAGCCCCGGCACATGCACCGGGGGTGACGAGGATGGCGCAACACGCACGGAACAAGAATGGCTCCAGAGACCGCCATCGTCCTGCGCAGCTGCACGCAGAACCTTCAGGGCTGCGTGCTCACCTGAAGCAAGCACGCGCGCAGCGCGCTCACAGGATTCACTGATGGTTTCAGCCACGGCGCACAAAGGATTCAGCCGTCTGCTTTTCCCGAGGGCTTTAAGGCTGCGCACGCACCTAAAGTCAACATGCCAAGTTCCTCTGCGTTTGTTTACGCAACCTCGCCGCTCCTATTTTTCTTCATGGCCACGAGAGGAGTCAGAGACTAATTTTTCTTCTGGCGATCTCCACAAGTTCAACGGGACAGCCCCTCGACATCGCGGAGCAGCAAACAATTTTTGGCGCAGCCCGAACGATTTCACTGCGCCTGGTCAGCACGTACTACCCCCCTTCCCCCTCCCCCTCCCCCTCCACCTGCACAGAGCTTTTCCCTGCTCGCTGCCCAAGCTGCAACATCGAGGTCTCGGCCCCCTGCCGTGCCCTCTGGGGGGGGGAGCAGTGTAGCGGGTTGATTCAACCCCCCCACAACGCACAGAGACAGTCAGCTCGTTACTCCTGGGTTTTTTCCGCTGCATGCTGAGTTTACAGCTGAGGTTAAAGTGTCATCCATGCATTGTGTTCATGCATCCTGTCTGTACCTCTGATATGCAAATGCCCAGATCGACTGCTGTGAATGTCTTTGATGTATTGTCTGAGTTGGGTATATATGCTGCACTGTTCTGTAAATCTGCCTCTCATTCTGATTCTGCAACTGCTACTGCTGGACACACACACCGTGTGTCTCCTCTTCTCTGAGAGCCTGAGGACATCACCTCAGCCCGCAGCACGAGGGCTGGGGAGGTGTTCCGATGAAGGCGGTATGATTCAATAAACCAACTAAAAACTCCATCGCTGCCTTTATTTTATCATGCCGCTTCATAAATATATAAACACACACGTGCGGAGCATTGTAGCTAGATGGAATGAAACAGCATAACCATCTACTTAAGGCTGTCACAACTCGCCGCTCATCAGCGGCGCCAGCTGCACGCACACCTGCACCTCGTCAGCAGCGTGGGATATAAGCCACTCTGCCCTGGGCTTCGGCCTGAAGCCATCTGATTCCTTCGGCCCACTTGCTGCAGAGGAACCCCCTCGTCTACCAGCAAGATCTGCTACGTAAGCCTATCTTACCTTTATCTTTCCAGTCTCTCCCCTGTGCACAGGTGGATTTCCTGGCGGCGGACCTCGCCTCTGCATCCTCGTCTGCCTGCTGCTGCCACCGGTGGATTTCCCGGCGGCGGACCTCGCCCCTGCATCGCCGTCTCCCCGCTGCTGTCACAGGTGCATCAGGTTGCTGTCTCCCGGGCTCGCCCTTGTGCACGCCTGCCACCTGCCCTGCCAAGTAAGCCAACAGACCCAATTAACTCTCTGTACTGGTTTGGTGCCCGTTACCGTTTCCCTCTGCTCTCTCCTCAGGGTTGTCCGGCTGCACGGCTTCCTGCCGCAGTGCCTGACGCAGACGTCCACCACCAGTACATCTACATATCACAGACACGCAGCCACACATCCCTGTTGTTGAATAAAGCTGTTAAATCTACCCTGAGCCTGTGTGTGTGTCTCCTGAGCCGTGCATTATGTCAGTACGGCTTCAGCAGAGCGGCTCGGCGGACAGTGGGCTCGCACGCCGTTTTTCCACCCTCGAGGCTCGGGTGGATTTAATAGCCCATCAACAACGGGTGATACTCAATCAGTTAGCTTTGATTACTGACTGGTTAGACCGCCTGGACCCCCGTCAGCCGTTCCCCCCGGCTCGTCAGGGAGGCGCAGCTCCAGCTGCTCCAGCGGCCGTCCAGCCTGCTCCGGGTGCCCCAGCCCGACTCACACCTATCCCGACACCTGCCCGCTTTAGCGGTAAGCTCGGTGGAGCGTGGGGGTTCATTATGCAGTGTGAGTCGGTGTTCCTGCGCGTCCCCGGAGATTTTCCCTCAGACCACAGTCGAATTGGCTATATAGGAAATCTCCTGGAGGGCCGTGCGCTCACCTGGGCTTATGCCGTAATGGCAAAGCCCAGCTACGCCACCCTCACCTATGGCCAGTTCGTTAACCAGTTCCTGGAGGTCTTTGATCACTCGCGTTTGGAGAGTGTCCAGGTCGATCGTCTCCTCAGCCTTCAACAGGGGAGCCGATCGGCCGCGGATTACGCAATTGACTTCCGGGTAACAGCGGAGGAAGTTGGCTGGGAGGAACGCTCCCTCTGTGGCATCTTCCTCCGCAGTTTAAATTCTGGTCTGAGGGATGAGCTGGCTGGTCGGGATATCCCTGAGACATTAGCAAAGCTAATCTCCCTCACCATCAGCTTGGATAACCGGCTGTGCGAGCGCGCCTCGGAGCGGAAGTTGTCTTCTCGCTCGCGGGGTGACTCGTCACGCCCGTCCCAAGCTCGCCCCCTGGCGTTACCGCCACCAGAGTCCTCCGAGGAGTCGGAGCCCATGGTGACGGCCCGGGCAAAGCTCCCCCTTGCGGAGAGACAACGCCGCCGTGAGTTGGGTCTCTGCATGTATTGCGGAGACAACCAACACACTGTGGAGCGTTGCCCGGAGAAGCCAAACGGGGAGGTCCGCGAGTCACTGTAGGGGGCCTTGCGGACGCTAACCAGTCAACTCCCCTCACACATTTGTCGCTGCCCATCCGTTTTTGCCATAACACCACAGGGCATCTCACTCACGCACTGGTGGACTCAGGTGCGGAGGGAAGCTTCATTTCACATAGCCTGGCAACCCGATTGGGCATCCGTTGTCAGCCCCTTAAGACTCCTCTCGCCCTCGTCAACCTCTCCCGTGTGTCCCTGGGGAAAGTGACTCACCGGACGAACCCCGTCTCAGTCATTGTCTCTGGAAACCACCGGTAGGACATATCTTTCTACATCCTGCCATCCTCTGTGTCTCCGGTGATTATGGGATACCCGTGGCTCCGCCTCCACAACCCCGTCCTAGACTGGAAGACCGGAAGGGTGACTGCCTGGAGTACGTTCTGCATGAGCACCTGCCTCCAATCCGCTGCCTGCGCCCCATCCTCTCCTCCCGTGGCCAAGGATGCCGCGCCCCTGGATCTCTCCTTGGTGCCCGCGGAGTTCCACGACCTGGGCGCAGTCTTCAGTAAGTCCAAGGCGATGTCTCTCCCTCCACACCGGCCGTACGACTGCGCCATAAATCTCCGCCAGGGGGCGCCTCTTCCCTCGGGACGTCTGTACAGCCTGTCAGCACCGGAGAAGGAGGCCATGAATACCTATCTGAAGGAGTCGCTCAGTGCAGGAATTATTCGTCCATCCTCATCTCCATTAGGTGCAGAGTTCTTCTTCGTGGGCAAGAAGGATGGCTCCCTTCGTCCTTGCATCGACTTCCGTGCCCTTAACGACATCACGGAGAAGGACCGTTATACCCTGCCCCTGATGGACACTGCCTTCCACTCCCTCCAGGGGGCGACCTGGTTTACCAAGCTGGATCTCCGCAGCGCGTACCACCTCGTCCGGATCCGGGAGGGAGATGAATGGAAGACTGCCTTCCGTACCCCGAACGGCCACTTTGAATACCTGGTCATGCCGTTCAGGTTGACCAATGCTCCAACCGTCTTTCAGCGCCTGATCAATGACGTTCTCCGGGACTTCACCGGTCTGTTCGTGTTCGTCTACCTGGATGACATACTCATCTTCTCCAAATCCAGGGACGAGCACCGGGCGCACGTGAGTAGGGTCCTCCAGAGGCTGCTGGAGAACCGGTTGTATGTGAAGGCGGAGAAATGTGAGTTTTACGCCAAAACGACATCATTTCTGGGGTTTGTCATCTCCCATGACCAGGTGCTTCCGGACCCAGCCAAAGTTAAAGCGGTGGTAGATTGGCCCACTCCCACATCGAGGAAACAGGTGCAACAGTTCATCGGCTTTGCCAATTTCTACCGCCGCTTCGTACCAAATTTTGGAGCCATCGTCGATCCTCTGACCCGCCTCACCTCCAGTAAGACCCAGTTCCAGTGGTCTGAAGAGGCCGCAGCGGCTTTCCAGGCGCTGAAGGCGGAGTTCTCCTCCTCCCGGGTCCTCAGCCAGGGCGATCCCTCTCTACAGTGCATTGTGGAGGTCGACGCCTCGGATACGGGGGTGGGGGCGGTGTTATCACAGCGGTCACCTGCTGACGGGGTCAAACGGCCCTGCGCCTTCTTCTCCCGGCGCTTGTCCCCGGCGGAGCAAAACTACGACGTGGGGGACAGAGAGCTCCTCGCCATCAAGCTCGCGCTCCAGGAGTGGCGTCACTGGCTGGAGGGGGCCGCCCTGCCATTCGTGGTATTAACGGACCACAAGAACTTGGAGTACCTAAGAACTGCCAAGCGCCTAAATGCCCGCCAGGCGCGTTGGTCCTTGTTTTTCGCCAGGTTCCGTTTTACCATTACATTCAGGCTGGGCTCCAAGAACGGTCTCCCTGACGCCCTCTCCAGGCAGTTCGCCCCTGAGGAATCAGAGGACGCCGTACACACCATCCTGCCCAGGTCGTGCGTCGTGGGGGCCGTTTCCTGGGAGATCGAGGACAAGATCCGGAGGGCGCAGGAATCGGAACCGGACCCTGGCGGCGGACCGGAGGGGAGGCTCTTCGTTCCATCCTCCGTCCGGGGGGGAGGTCATCCACTGGCTCCATACGTCCAAGCTCGCCTGCCATCCTGGGTCCTCTCGGATGATCGATCTTCTCCAACGTTCCTTCTGGTGGCCGGGACTGCGTAAGGACGCCACCCGCTACGCCTGGGCCTGCCCCATCTGCGCCACCAGTAAGTCTGGCAACGCTCCCCCCACGGGCCTGCTCCAGCCCCTACCCGTCCCTGGTAGGCCCTGGTCGCACATCGCATTAGACTTCGTCACCGGTCTCCCTGTCTCTAACAGCTTCGCCACTGTCCTGACCATCGTTGACCGCTTCTCCAAGGCCGCCCACTGCCATTACGGGGGCTCCCCTCTGCCTTGGAGACGGCAGATCTTCTCATCCAACACGTGGTCAGGCTGCACGGGATACCGGTCGACGTGGTCTCCGACCGGGGTCCCCAGTTTGCCTCGGACGTCTGGCGGAGTTTCTGCAAAGCATTAGGAGCCCAAGTAAGCCTCTCCTCCGGCCATCACCCCCAATCTAACGGGCAGTGTGAGCGGACCAACCAGGAGCTGGAGGCTGCTCTCCGCTGCGTCACCGCCTCCAAGCCTGCGTCATGGAGCAAACACCTCGCCTGGGTGGAGTACGCCCACAACACCGCTCGCTCTTCCGCCACCGGGATGTCTCCCTTTAAGGCGTCCCTGGGTTACGACCCCTCTCTGTTTCCCTCACAGGAGAGTGAGTTGGCAGTCCCTACGGTCTAGGCTCACCTTAGGCGGTGCCGCTCCATCTGGGCCACTACGCGCAATGCGCTTTTACGCACGGCGGAGCGCAATAAAACCACGGCGGACCGACATAGGAGGCCTGCTCCCGCCTACCAGGTAGGCCAACCAGTCTGGGTTTCCACACAGGATGTGAACCAGAAGGGTGAGAGGAGGAAACTGGCAAAGCGTTTCATGGGCCCATACCCCGTCACCAAAATTATCAACCCAGTAGCTGTGCGTGTTGCTGCTCCTCCTTCCCTCCGCATCCATCCCACCTTCCACGTCTCCAAAGTGAAGCTGGTGGTGTCTGATCCCATCTGCCCTCCTCCTGCTGTGCCGCCCACGCCCCGGATGATAGATGGCCATCCGGCTTGGACACTCTCCACCATCTTGGACTCCCGGCGCCGGGGTCGCGGGTTACAGTACTTGGTGGACTGGGAGGGCTACGGTCC
This sequence comes from Pholidichthys leucotaenia, assembly GCA_020510985.1. NCBI lineage: Eukaryota > Metazoa > Chordata > Actinopteri > Cichliformes > Pholidichthyidae > Pholidichthys > Pholidichthys leucotaenia. The sequence goes on from CM035836.1 coordinate 5,563,796, forward strand.
AGAATGGAGACAGTGGGTGCGTCCCTCGTTTGTGTTGGATCCCTCCCTCATCACTGAGTTTCACTGGGCGCACCCTGAAAAACCATCGCCAGGAGGCGCTGCTAGAGGGGGGAGTACTGTCACAACTCGCCGCTCATCAGCGGCGCCAGCTGCACGCACACCTGCACCTCGTCAGCAGCGTGGGATATAAGCCACTCTGCCCTGGGCTTCGGCCTGAAGCCGTCTGATTCCTTCGGCCCACTTGCTGCAGAGGAACCCCCTCGTCTACCAGCAAGATCTGCTACGTAAGCCTATCTTACCTTTGTCTTTCCAGTCTCTCCCCTGTGCACAGGTGGATTTCCCGGCGGCGGACCTCGCCTCTGCATCCTCGTCTGCCTGCTGCTGCCACAGGTGGATTTCCGGCGGCGGACCTCGCCCCTGCATCGCCGTCTCCCTGCTGCTGTCACAGGTGCATCAGGTTGCTGTCTCCCGGGCTCGCCCTTGTGCACGCCTGCCACCTGCCCTGCCAAGTAAGCCAACAGACCCAATTAACTCTCTGTACTGCTTTGGTGCCCGTTACCGTTTCCCTGTGCTCTCTCCTCAGGGTTGTCCGGCTGCACGGCTTCCTGCCCCCGTGCCTGACGCAGATGTCCACCACCAGTACATCTACATATCACAGACACGCAGCCACACATCCCTGTTGTTGAATAAAGCTGTTAAATCTACCCTGAGCCTGCATGTGTGTCTCCTGAGCCATGCATTATGTCAAAGGCACTTTTCCACTTGGAACTCAAAGGCCTCCTTTGGCCTGGAACTGAACAGTACCGTTCGGCACCCATGGTTTTCCACAGCACAAGGCTCACTGTAGCATGGGTGGGAGAAGGAGGGAGTTGGAGGCGGGATTTGGAGGGAGTTGGAGGCGGCGCTACGCTCCCCATGAGGCGGCGCCATATTCCTGTTCAGTAAAATCAACATCAAAACATGTAGCAATACATCTCCAAAATTAATGCAAAAGTTAAATATTTTTGGACACTCATGTCAGAAAGTGAGACCCATATATTATACAGAATCATTAATCAGACAGTGAAATATTGTTAGATTTTAATCATTTATTGGCTCACAGCGCATGAATTTCAAAAATTACTTTTCTTGACGAATAGATGGTTAGGTAAAAATACATGATCTATGTCAAAATCATGGAGAGACTGTTGAGACGTCATGGAATTTATCTGCTCCAGCCAGTGGTGTCGTGGCAAAACATGGATCAGGTGCCATATGAGCCGTTAAATATATATTTCGACAAGTAAACAGTACTGAGTTAGGCATAAGATATATTTAGCAATTATGATGCATTTTAAGCCAAAACAAATGGATCTAGGATTAGAAGTAATTAAAATAAAGCAGTCCACATGTGTGTGTTTGGAGTATTTATTCCTTTAGTTTTTGTTTAAATTGTCCAAGCTTTGTACATGATTTTAATTCAGGTCCAAAAGCGTTCCACAGTCTGACTCCTTGCACTGAAACACAGTGTTGCTTGGTAGTAGTTCTCAGACCCCAGGGCAGACCCAGAACTCACTGGAGAGACATCATCTCCCAGTTGGTCTGGGAACACCTTGGTATCCTCTCTGAAGATCTGGAGCAGGTGGCTGAGGAGAGGGAAGTCTGGGCTTCTCTGCTTGAACTGCTGCCTCTGCAACCCGGACCTCTGAAAAAGTGGTAGAAGATGGATGGATGGATGTCATGTATGGGAGCATTAATGAATGATACAAAGTCTATAGTGTGGGTTGATTCAGCAAATATTTCACTCTGCGCAGTATTGTGACTGATTTGCATATTTTACCTTTAATATAATTAATATGTGACTTCCAACACAGTTTATTATCAATTATTACACCAAGGATTTTAATTTTGGATACCCTTTCAATCTCTACACCATTTATACTGAGTTTAGATACTGAGTTGTTGTGATGGTGTGAAATAACGTTATCAATAAAATTTAGCCACCGCTGTGTCGCCCTGGTTTCAAGTGTGGGTGGTGTTTTGTGCTTGTATTGCTAAAATATAAAAGGAAGCACTACAATAGGTCTCAAATATTTGTAATGTGTTCTATTACTGGAGAAGTTTAAAGATGAAATACTATACACATATAAACTAAATTCTAATGGTGACTGAACATCTCCCATTCCCCAAGGTGCAAGATACACTATTATGACTATAACTCATAAAGGATCACAGAAATGATCTGATAAAAATAAATAAACAAGCGGTTTATTTTATGGTGGCTATTATTGGATGTGCCATTCATTTTCAATTACTCTGTAATTAATATTCACACAAATAAATCTCAATTCAGTCCCTTTCATATTAAGTGGAAATTGCGCTACTTTAAATTTGGCACTTTACCTAAACTTTAACTTAAAGTGAGGTAGTCGGATCCGGGAAAAAAATGCTTTTTTTGCGTGCATGGAAAGAAAATCCTACAGACACATATAGCGCGATTGTCTGCAAGTGTGAATGACCTGTTCCATGAGCAAATGTACGTTTTTTGGTCCGTGGCTGTTTAAATTGAATTCTTTCCTCTCGAAAATATCATTTTTGAATATTAATTACAGCTAAATGGGAGCAGTTTCGATGCCGACATTTCACATCCTAATATACGTGTTCTATACACCATCGGCTTTTGCGTATCTGACTACCTCGCTTTAAAAAGCAAAAGATTTGACTATAAATATGATGTGTTGTTTACCTGTCACAATACATTGGTGTCAAAACGTCGCCATTTTGAGCAGATCCTGTTTGGACTCTACAACGAAATACACACAAATTAAGTACATGCACAGCATGAAAGTGCAACATGTAAGAAAAAAAAATAAAATAAAATAAACTTTTTAACCAGGATTACAACTAGCTTATTTCATCAGATATTGTCAACACAAAAAAGCAACATACAAGGACGGACATAGCATTGAGCTAGGTCATCATTTAAACACGATTAAGTTTTCGTCTGTCCTAAGTGAACTTTCCACTGTTGGAAAAAATAACATAAAGCATGAATATCACATCACTCACCGTCCTGTATATCACAATATCACGGCTTCAACTGCTGAAGTTGGGTGCGTCGCGGCTGCACATTCAATTCAATTCGGGTGGCTGGGTCTAATTCCCGGTGCGTCACCGTGTAATTTCTGGTGCGTCTGTTTGTGCGCACCACTGCAAGTTCAGTCTGCTTCCCTCTGCATTCTCTCCTCAGCCGAAACGCACAGGAAACTCTGCTGGACTGCGGTGTTAGATTTCTGCTGATTTCTGTTAAGCCATTCTATCGTTGTGGTTTATAATATCACTTGTTCGTGGGCTCACTGATGAAAAATTGCAAATGGCGACCAGCAAGCAATTCTTAAAAGTCAGCGTTACGCCAACTCTGATGACGCTACGCACAGACCCATGAATGGCCAGCAGTGGCGTGACGAAACGGTGCCGGTACCCTTCGGACCTGCTTTTAACGGTACCGAAAACAGTGTCGATAAAACTGGAACTGTTCCAATGTCAGGAATCTAGAAACTCATAAAAGTGATCGTATATTAGTTCGTTACCTCAATAAAGATTCAAGACACAAAATTCTATTTCTCATGAGCTTTTGTTTACTTGCAATGCAAGGAGCACAAATCCTGGTTACAGGAGATCAGTACTAAAGACAATCATCAGAGTTCAGACAATTTATACACAGCAGTTTGCATGATCAAACAGAAACATCTATCATATACTCCCTTATACAATCATGATGAAATATGCTGACATCAAAGAAAAAGGAACAGTTTCACTTTATCAGAGTCCACCTTGTGTTCTAAGGAGTAACAGTTTCTTAGGGCAGGTCATACTGTGCAGCCCAGGTCATCATGTGCCTTAAGCTAAATCTACCATGAAAGGAGAACTGGAATTTCAACATAATTAAAATAAGAAAAAACAACTTCAATCTTCATGCATCATGTACAAAACTTCTAATACACAGACAGTTTTAGTATTTTTCAGCAGACAGTTACATACAGTTATATATACTTGATTGGATTATATAAAAATGATAATATGCATACACATAATTTTTCTGACATTCCCTCCTGTTTATCATTTTTATCAATTTAAATCACATGCAATCATCAGTACAATGTATCTTCTCACGATTTTCTACATTGACATTCATTGAGCATCACTTCCAAATCTAAACAGTGGTTCTGTCATCACAATCACCATTACTTTGTTGTCTCAAGTCAGTATATTGTACAGGAACTTCCCGTTGGAGCATAACAGATTGTAACATGTAAGTGTGTTGAGCAAGAGCTCTATTTATTATGGACCTTATACAGGGAATGACACACATGAAAAGCACACAGAATAAGATTAATATCACAATCAATGGGGTTAACTATTTCAAAAGAATCTGCCACCAAGTTCTACTTTGAAACCAATCCCAGGAGCCCCAACCTTTATCTTCATCTAACCCATGCTGTAAGTGTAAAATATCATTCAAATGGCTAATTTTTGTTCTTCATTTAAAGTTGTGAATCCTTGCTCCATTAATACAGTCAGATTTTCCATTGTCCATGCTAATGCATTTATGTGGTGTATAGCTAGAGCACTGCCATACATTGGAAAAAGAGTACTCATAATACCTTTAAAATCACTAATTCTCTGTTTTCCAGATAGTTTACCCACCAACCAATGTCCAACATTATTGCTTGTATTAAACAGAGAGTTCATCGCTATTGTCGCTCCGGGTGTTTCCTCTTCACTCAGTGGAGCAGGGATCATGGGTATTGCAGTCTTGTGTGAATGGGGTAGCAATGAACACACATAGCAAGAAGTATTGATTCCCAGTCCTCTCACTGAAACCACCATGGTACCACAAGTTATGCATATAATCCACGTATTGTTCATTGTCCGTGCTTCGTGGGTTCCTTGTCCTTGAATCAGAAAGAGATTACCACCCCACTGTCAGGAGAAGTGCTGAACACAGAGTCATCAATAATTTTGGTGCCATGCTTCCACCTGAGAGAGTACCCCTCCGGGCCTCTTTCTTCACCAGGGTTGAGACGGCCTTGTCCTTAAAAGGACACGCCCCCTTTGTAACTGGACTTACTCAGGGAAACAAGTTAGTTAGTTCCCTTACAAGCACCCGTAGTCTTTTAATGTGAATCCAAGATGGTCATTCAGCAATACGTACTGCAGTGGGAGTGGGAGTGTCTAGCGTTGTCGGTGGTGGTTCTTTACATAGCCTCCAAGTTGCAACGGGTTATCCGCTTTTTCTGTGGAGGAGAGAGAGCTTCTGACAGGATCAAAACATTCCCTGAGATGTTCACCAAGATCTGTGTATTTGTTAGGCGTGGTTAGTGGTGAGAGGTCAGGTAATGCATGAGGACCGTGAAAAACACATTCAAAAGGTGATAATCCTGTCTTTAGGTCTAGTATAGAGTTAATGGTTAGTCTGACTAATTTCAGGGCTTCTGGCCAAGTAATACCCTTTCCATGTATAGTTTTTTCCAGCATTTGTTTGATTGTACCATTTTTCTTTTTACAAAACCTGTACTTTGTGGATGGTAGATACTATGAAATTTGATCTTACAGCTTAGATTAAGTCTTGAACTGTTTGTGCTGTAAAATGAGTTTCATTATCTGCATAAATCAGTTCTGGAACCCCAAAAACAGAAAAACATAATTTACTAGAGTTTTACACACAAATGCGGCATTTGCTGAGGATGTGGGACAAATTTCTGTCCACTTTGTGAAGGTGTTAGTCAACACCAAGCAATATTGTAGCTTTCCATTGCGCCTTGAGCATTATTTTATAAACAAATGATGCACTTTTGGCATGTTTTTGTTACTTCTTTCAAAATATTAGGACAGTTTTTCCAACATCCTCATCATTCATTGATTTCCCTCCTGTTGGCACATGATTGGCCATGTGCCACCAGAACAGCTCATTTATATAATGTGGGTGGCAGAGCAAATTTTCGTCAGGCAAGCCAAATGTATATCTAATTATTTACATATGAAACAGGAGGAAGGTCCATATTATTTTAACAATCTTTTAAAACATCAACATCATTAATAAAACAGATGGTTCCTAAAAGATTAATAGCAGTACAGTGAGCAGCGTTATCAGCCAAGCGATTACTGCAGTTAAACAAGTCAGTGCCATTAGTGTGGGCAGGGCAGTGAATAACTGCCACATAACGTGGTAGCATCAAAACATTACGTAGCTGCAATAATTGCTATCGATATTTACTGGTTTTCCTGTGGAGGTGACAAACCCCCGCAGATTCAAGGTAACAGTATGCAGGTGGCATGCGTTATAAGCATATTTACTGTCTGTACAGATAAGTTACATTCAGGTTAGTAGTCAATAGTTCAGCTGTTGGAGGTGATGCAGGTTGTGGAATTTTTACACAATCAGGACCCCAGACAACATTGTTACAGCATAAGCACACTTCTATTTTTTACTAAGCAAGCCTGTTGCTCGCTTTTTCCCTTGCTAAGTAGAGAGAGAGAGCTGCCGTTCACCCCCCCCCCCTTGCTGATGGGAGAGAGAACCACCGCTCGCTCCTCTGTTGCCCCCTTTTTTTTTTTTTTTTTTAAATGAGCCATCAGTAAATAACCACAAGGAATTTGGTACAAGCTTAAGGTGTGGCTGTGACAACAAGGTTATAGTGTACGACAATAGTCTAGCTGGTAACAATATGGAATGGTTGTCCTGCTGCAAAACCCCCTTCACAACATAATAGAGGGCATGATCTTCTTATTTGTATTATCCCATGAATAATAAAAAGTGGTCTGTATTGCCCAGCATGTATTTTAGTTATAACTGTAGCCATATGTTTATCCTGGGTACTACAGAAAATGAAATGAGAAGCGCTTATGTACATAAAGTTGAATTGAATTCATCATCAATCATTTATTGATAATTTTTTTTATGCATTATCTATTTTTCTGAGGATTGCTAATTATTTGTTAATTAATTTCTTTGATACCCCCTGTTTTGATACATGGAGACTCACATGCAGCAAAGTTACAGGGTATTTGTTTGATTTTACTGAAAGGAAGTGTGCTAACAATTTTAATTTTAAATAAAATTTGCAGGTAGCCCAGTTCCTTCAAAAATAAGATTTCAATAATTATAGCTTCTTTTTGTGACATCTCTTGAAATAGTTTACAAATTCTACTTAAGAAAAAGAAAAAGAAAATAACTATCTGTGCATTTTTGATATGCTTCAGCATTGATAAATAAGATCAGTTTGTCCAGTTGAACACAGATAGGTTGAATTTGAAATATTGTGTCACACCCTTTCAGTCAAAGGAAAGGCGGACGTTTTGCCCAATTAGAATTTGATTTAATATTTTACAAGGAATGCCCCTATTTCATAGATTCCTTGGTAAATTATGGAGTGCAATGTAGTTCATCCTGACCCAGCTTGGCCACCGCTGAATCAGGAGAAGCACATTCCTCATTGCTAACACATTTCTGAAATATGATGTTGTTACACCATTATAAATGTATCCTTTAGTGCAAAATCATATAAACATCACATCTGTAAAGTCAGAATCCTTTAAATCAGTGTAGTCATCCTTCTTTTATTTTTTAAATTTGGGCCTAATGTAATGTCAAGTTTGAATAATACATCTCTCCCGAGTAAATTTACTGGGCAGGAGAGTGCCACAACCACTTCTGAAATACATACTTTGCCTGTGGAGGAGTCTGTTAATGTAATTGGGCCATAAAGGCTCTCAGTTGTTGTTCCACCTCCTGCATTTTGAACCTTAATAGTTCTTCCAGTAAATTTAGCACCTTTGGGGATTTTGCGAACAGTAGTGCGTGTGGCTCCTGTGTCACAAAGAAATTCAACCTCCTTTCCATTTACTAGTAACCATATTGTAGGGGCAGACAACGCACTGCTGTACATAGTCAAGTCCAAAGTCTCATTAGGCCTTGTCAACACTTCAGATAGTCTTTTCTGTTGGTCCAGTACTGTCTGTTTGTCCTCAGAAGAGAGTTTGTCACAGTCGGTTAGTCATGCTCTTCGGTCTGAGGGTCCTTGTCTATTCTCACCTCCATAATCATTTTGATTTCTACCTCCTCTGCCTTGCTGAAACCTGCCTCTCTGATCATTCTGAAATCTTCTTCTACCTCTACTTGGTCCCCTGCCTCCAAATCCACCTCTTTGGCCAAACCTGCAGTCACGGGCCCAGTGACCAGGTTTGCCACAATTAAAACATACATCCTGATTTCCATCATTCACTTGCATTGACCTGCCTGTCTTGGGTCTAGCCCCACCTTGCACCATCCGTGCAACAAACACTTCCTCCTCACCCTCTACACTGCTCAGGAGCAGTGGAACTGTCCTACTTTTAACCTTTTTCTTCTGCATCAACGTGTCCTTTAAAAATGTTACCCCAGCAATTTTGTCTTCATAATCAGGGTCAAAATGTTCATTTATATATTCATTCACTTTTTCACCACACACAGTTCTCAGTATTTTAAACATTTCTGAGGGACCTAAATAGTGTATTAACAACAAATCTTTAAGCTCCCGAATGCACCTGGTCAAATCCTCTTCAGGATTTGGTATGCTCTTGGCCGCCTGAATTATTTCTTGGGGGGTCCAAGGTTTAAAATACAGCCTGTCTTGTTTTGGCTGTCCCTCTTTCATTAATGCATTATAAGGACCCTCCTTAGGATCAGAAGTTGAGTAAGACGGGGGAGGATGTGCTTCCTCCTCCCCGTGACTTAACAAGGGCTCCTCGCTGTTTTGACTCTTATACCTTGGTTTTTTGTTTTTTTTTCTTTTTCATCATTTTTTCTCCCTTGATCTGATTTGGCTTTGCCGTCTATAGCCGCCATTGCCCAGAGATTGGCACATTTAAGTTCAGAACTTAGCTTACTTTTCCCTTTCTTATTGCCTTTAGTTATAAGTTTTACAGTTGATACTAGGACTGCACATTCATCCACATTCAGTGTGGGTTTGAAAGAATAATCTTTTTCCCATTTATTTAAATATTTTTCAGGATCCTTTATTTGCTCTTTTTCCTTTAAATGGTAATTATAATTTTTAACTGTTCGGCATGCCGTTTCCTCTTTTTTCTTTTGTTTAGATTTTTTCTTGTTTTCTGTTTTTCTTGCGCAATTACCCATTTTTAGCCTTTGTTAATTCCACAGGAATTAAAGTATTTTACCAGGAAAAGTGTGTTATTTCGGTTCAACACACTACCATTACGTCCCAGACGACCCGATATTCTTTTTTGGTCCCAGACCAGGTATCACAACCTTTTATCCTTGTTGTCAGGAAAAATATAGTCGCCGCTATATTACCATTACATGTATTCAAAACCTGGCAACTTACTTATGGTCCCCGACCATTTTTTTCTACCATTACACTCTTTTCAGACTTATGAGCGACACTCACTTATTGATTTTTAAAAAAAAGGTTCTTGTGGCTCTTTGTTACATTACTCACTCAGGATGGATTAGGAGATTCTTGTAACGTATTGAGTGTATACTGACTTTTATGGTCCCTGACCGTAATACAGGAAACTCACTGTATCCTTACACTTAATAACAAAAGACGTCACTTACTTTATGACTGCTAGCTTCTTTCTCTTTATTATCGAGGATGGACGTCAACTAGGGAGAGCCAGGGCGCCGGTCCTCCTCCGGAGTTCCCAGAAAGCGGGTTTCCAAAGCTGACCAGTGGTCAGACCGTGCGCACGGATTTCAACCCAGAGAAGGCGTCGCTTCTGGCACCCTCTAGCCTGTTGTCCATCCGGGTCACCGGCACCACGTATGTCAGGAATCTAGAAACTCATAAAAGTGATCGTATATTAGTTCGTTACCTCAATAAAGATTCAAGACACAAAATTCTATTTCTCATGAGCTTTTGTTTACTTGCAATGCAAGGAGCACAAATCCTGGTTACAGGAGATCAGTACTAAAGACAATCATCAGAGTTCAGACAATTTATACACAGCAGTTTGCATGATCAAACAGAAACATCTATCATATACTCCCTAATACAATCATGATGAAATATGCTGACATCAAAGAAAAAGGAACAGTTTCACTTTATCAGAGTCCACCTTGTGTTCTAAGGAGTAACAGTTTCTTAGGGCAGGTCATACTGTGCAGCCCAGGTCATCATGTGCCTTAAGCTAAATCTACCATGAAAGGAGAACTGGAATTTCAACATAATTAAAATAAGAAAAAACAACTTCAATCTTCATGCATCATGTACAAAACTTCTAATACACAGACAGTTTTAGTATTTTTCAGCAGACAGTTACATACAGTTATATATACTTGATTGGATTATATAAAAATGATAATATGCATACACATAATTTTTCTGACATCCAAAAAAGCGAACTGTGAGGCCTTTGGGTTCCGAGTGGGAAACCGGACAATGGAGGCCGAACGGTACTAAACGAGGCCTTTGGGTTCCAAGTGGAAAAGTGCCTTTAGTTATCCTACATGGTATGATTATGTACCCATACATATTGTCACCCTCCGTAGCTACCGGTATTTTCTTAGTTGTATACCGGAGGGGACCATTGTGTAAGTCTATTGTGTCTTTTGCATTCAATACTATTAAGTTGTCACGTCTTCTTGCTATCTCTGCGAGCAGCCCTGCTTAGGTTATACAGTCTGACAGCCGTTGGTAGGAAGGGCCTGCGAAACCTCTCGGTTGTGCACCTAGGATGATGTAGTCTGCTAAATGAGCTCCTTAGTGCATTCAGTGTGTCCTGCATAGGGTGGAACTCGGACTCCAGCAGAGATGACAGTTTAGCCACCATCCTTCGCTCTCCCATCTCCTCCACTGGGTCAAGGCGCTGCCCCAGGACAGAGCTAGTTTTCTTGATCAGTTTGTTCAGTCTCTTCCTATCGGCTGCTGTAATGCCACTGCCCCAGCAGACCACTCCAAAAGTGATGGCTGATGCCACCACCGTGTCATAGAATGTCTTCAGCAGCACCCCTTGTACACCAAAAGACCTGAGTCTCCTCAGTAGGAACAGCCTGCGCTGTCCCTTCTTGTAGAGTGCGTCAGTATTGTGTGACCAGTCTAGTTTATTGTTCAGATGAACACCCAGGTACTTGTAGGATGTCACCATCTCAATGTCTGTTCCCTGGATGTTTACTGGTGCTGTGAGGGGTTGTCCTTGCCTGCGGCAGTCCACCACCAGCTCCTTAGTTTTCCTCGCGTTGATCTGGAGGCAGTTCCGATGGCACCAGTCCACAAAGTCCTGGATAAGCCCTCTGTACTCAGCTTCATCTCCGTTGGAGATGAGGCCAACGATTGCAGAGTCGTCAGAGAACTTCTGTAGATGGCAGTGTGTTGTGTTGTGTGAGAAGTCTGCAGTATAAAGGGTGAACAGGAAGGGAGCCAAAACCGTTCCCTGGGGGGCCCCCGTGCTACCGATGATCGTGTCGGACACACAGTCCAGGGTTCTCACAAACTGTGGCCGGTTTGTGAGGTAGTCCAGGATCCATGATGACAGGTGCTGGTCCACCCCTGCACACAGCAGCTTGTCCTTCAGGATCATCGATTGGATGGTGTTGAAAGCACTGGAGAAGTCAAAGAACATGATCCTCACTGCATTCCCTGGCTTCTCCAGGTGGGACAGAGAACGGTGAAGGAGGAAGATGACCGCATCCTCTACCCCAATACCATGCTGGTAGGTGAACTGGAGTGGATCCATCGCTGGTCGCACCAGGGGGCGGAGGTGAGCAAGAGCAGTCTCTCCAGGGTCTTCATCATGTGGGACGTCAGGGCCACTGGTCTGTAGCTGTTCAGATCTTTGGGGTGGGAAGTCTTTGGTACAGGTACCACACAAGATGTATCCAAGTTATTCAAATGTATCCAAGTTATTCAGCAGTTTTACTTTCCATGGTTAATCCCTTTGTCTATTTGCTGTGTGTATTTCTGTCGTTTTGGTCGCCTAATGTCATGCTGCTGTTACACTGTAATTTCCCAGTTTGGGATCAGTAAAGTACATCTATCCATCTGTCTTTTTGTACCTGTGCCCAAAATTTCTTAATGACTTTTGGCCTGTAGCCTAAACTTCACTTGTTATGAAGGTCTTTGAAAAAATAGTTAAGAATGAGATTTTGTGTGAAATTGAGGGAAAGTTGGATGCCCTCCAATTTACTTCTAGGGCAGGCAGAGGTGTGGAGGATGCTGTAGGCACCCGACTCCACCGAGTCCTGGGGCATGTGGATGTTGGGAAATCTTTTGTATGACTTTTCTTCTGCTTTTAATTGTATCCAACCTCATATTTTAGCAGATCGACCCACCTGTTTTTAAAACCTCAATCCTGGTTTAGTGTGCTGGCTCATTGAATTTTTAACTGTTAGGTCCCAGAAGGCGAGAGTCAATAGACTTTTATCCAATGTTCTTTTATCTTCCACTGACTCCCCCCAAGGATGTGTTCTTTCACCACTTTTACTTGTTTTATACACAAATGAGTGCCGAAGTCAACATGAGTGTTGAATTCAACATGAGTGCAGATCCATCATTAAGTTTGCAGATGATTCTGTAATAGTGTCCTTGCTTAATGATGAAGATCTTGTCCCTGGTCCAGTGGTGGATGATTTTACTGAGTGGTGTAAACTTTTCTTTTTGGACATTAATGTGACCAAAACTAAAGAAATGATTATTGATTTTCAAAGAAACCCTTCCCCTGTCCACCCTGTCAGTATCCATGGTCAGACTTTTGATGTGGTTGATCAGTACAAATATCTGGGAACATTAACTGACAACAAACTTTCTTTTGGCCACAGTGTCGATGCTATTTGTGCAAAGGCCCACCAGCACATGTATTTTTATCGTAAACTTTGGAGTTTTGATGTTCACACTTTTTTATGAAAATGTTTTATTCTTGTTTTATTGAGTCTGTATAAAACGTATGAGTGTGTATGTTGCCAAACTGCGACATAACCCCTAGTGGTCAAGAGTGGTAAATATTTTTTGTCAATAAAATAGTTCACATTTCCAAGGCTATAACTTGATAGTGGTGAGAGATAATGGCTTACTGTCAATTAGAAAGATGTAAAATATGATCCAAAGTTTCAGACAGGAATAAATTTACACATCTAATTTGCATAATGTTGCGGCACCTCTTTAAATTCCATAACTCAGTCAAAATTGGACTTTGGATGTATTTACACTCACACACACACACAAAAAAAAAATAGTTCAGTCTTTTGAAACTGTTTTTTGTACAGAGGTACCTCATCATCTTATCTTTGAAGTACATGAACAAGAAATCAGTACATTTAAAAAAAAAAACCCAGAAATTTCTCACTTAGTAAGTGTGAAAGAGTGAGAAGGCAGGTGCAGTGCCACGCTCTGCCACTAGGGGAACGCAAATTCTCACACTCAAAGGGTTAACCTTCTCTTTTATTATGAGGTATACAACTGACGGTGTGTCCCAGCAGTGAAGCCTTATAACAGCCATCTCTCAAGAACTCCCCACGGACTCAGAAGTGGTGCAAACAGCAGGGATTGTAACAGCTTGTCCTTTCATCGAAGCTTGATTTCTGGGGTGACCCAGTGATTGCTGCGAAAGGGCAGCTGACAATCAGGGAAAGACCTGATGGCGGCCTGGAGAGACTGCTGACAGGAGGGAATAGACCCCAACGGGGCTGGTGTGGGTTTGCGGCTCATACTAGCAGGACCCATCACTGATTAGCGTTCTTGGATCCACCCATTATTTCTACAAAGTTCAAGGAGGAAGAACCCCCCCCCCCCCCCCGCCCCCATGGTCTGCGAGAGCGGGGACGCAAGATGACCCATCATGGGTGGATCTTACAGTAACAGACTATGGAATGGAACTGACAACAACCATCACCACAACTGATGAACCGTTCACACTGGCAAGACAAAGCTGTAGAGCTGCGTATGTGGCTGGTCAAAGCTAACAACAGAGAGGGGCCCTAAAATCCACCAGGGCAGGAAAATACCACGGCGAGTTCAGCAAGAGGCCTGGCATTGACCAATGCTTCTTCGGAAGTAGGCCAAGTCAGTCGAGTGAAGCCCAGAGGCAGGAGAACCCCCACAGTCCTCAGGGTATCGGCACCTCAGATGAGGCTCAGCTTCGCATGGACCCTCCTGCAGTCTCCAGCCTGGAGCCCAACCAGTCACAGACCTGGGCTTGATCAACCTGTGGTGGGTCTGCCTCGGAGGGGGTTGTTGCTTCATCAGAACATCAAAGGATTCCGGCATTTGATGGTCTATGACATCATATAGTCTTCATAGGACATCATCATTTCCTATGATCTATAGGCTATCAAGAGCTGGTCCAGAGTTGCCATGGCCAACATGTGTAGAGTGATGATATAGAGTGAAGGGTTGATAAACAGGTGCATCTCAAAAAATTAGAATATCATGAAAAAGTTCAATATTTTTTGTCACTCATTTCAGAAAGTGAAACCCATATATTATAAAGATTCATTACACAGACAGTGATATATTTCAAGTGTTTATTTTAATTTTGATGCAAGCAGAAGAAGATGGATGGATGGATGGATGGATTATGGCTTACAGCCCATGAAAACCCCAAATTCACTTTCTCAAAAAATTAGAATTACATAAAATTAATTTTAAAAAATAGTTTTTAAATAGAAATGTTGGCTGAATGAAAAGTATGTCCATGGGATTTGAAACTGTCCTCTTCTTTGGTGAGTGATGGTCTTTAGGACATCATGAAGACATCACGGCCGGCATCAATGTCCTATGAAGCAGACATCATAGGCCGTCCTATGATGCCCTATGATTGTGACACACAGACACACAGAGATTTCTTAAATTTATCCAGTGATGTATGCAATCACGGCAACATTAATTTTTTAAGCCTTACATCTTCACTGTTCTTTCTTGTCAGATTTGTCTCTTGCTTTTTCTGGATCCCGGTTTAGTGTGTCCGGCTGTCCTATGATGCAGACTTCATAGGGCGAGCATAGGCGCATCATAGGCTGTCCTATGATGTCCGATGATCGTGACAGTTTTACTGGGGTTTGCACTTAAAAAACTCTTCTGCTCATCCACACTGGCTGTGTCTTTGTTGATGACCCGCTCCCTCATCATCTGTGCCTGGGCGCAATTTTGCGTGTTCTTTGGTGGATGAGAGGTCATTATTGAAATGAAGTGACGGCGTCTGCGATCAGAATTTTGCGTGTTGTTGGTAGATCACTGGCAAAAATTGCTCACTCCCTTCGGCACTCTGTCTAATTTGCACACTCGCTAATTTGCACTGCCTTAGTAAACCTGCCCCGATGAGTCCCTGGAAACATTAAATTCTGGGTTCAGTCATTTATTAGGCAGCTCCAGCTGGGTTCCACATATACACAAATGCACATAGACGACCATGTTCTGCTTTATCAAATACTAATTATTTTGGTTTTCTTACAATGGCTAAAATAAGGGGAAAACATCATTTATCTGACAGATTAGGTCTGGAAAATGGAACAGTGGTGACGGAACAAAGAAATACGTGTTTCAGAAGAGTTCACAGATAATTACACAATTATTTTCACACTAAGATAGCATTTGTTTCAAAAATATTTTGGCCTAATTGATTTCTGTCTTTCTACAGATATAACGACGTGACAGTCCATGTCTCTGGTGGTCAGAGAAAACCGTTGATGACCTCACCATCTCCATAAAGCAGACAGTGGTTTTACCCGAGGATCCTGGAAGGAGCAGCTGCAATCTGGAGGCTGTGACCAGTGGAGAAACAGTTTACACCACTGACCTAAACGCTCTTCTGCACGCCTGCGGCTGATGCACTGAAGAACTGGATGAAGAACATTGGACAAAAATCCAATAAAACAATGTTCATCTGTGCTGATTTTAATATCGACTTGATCAATCCAAATCAGCACAAGCTGACAGATGATGTCATCAATCCTTTGTTCAGCCTAAGTTTCTGTCCTAAAATCATCAAAGCTAGTCACATGATCTCTGAGTGTGAAACATTAATTCATCAGATATTTACTAACAGTTTAGACAATCATATAGTGAATGGATTATACTATACTACTGGACTATGATAATCAGTGGATGTGATGGTAAGTTTTACAGAAAACAATGACATTGATTTTATTGAAAGAAATCTTAGTTCAGTCTTTATTAAAACAACTGAAGAACAACAAAACAGAGATATTGTTAATAAATGTTAAAACATGAAGTTGTGGTGGATGATAAAATAAAGGCAGCGATGAGAGGTTTTAAGTAGGTTTATTAAATCATACCGCCATCACGGAGCTCGCCCCGGCGCCGTGTATGCGCGCCAGAGCGGGCCCGGAGGCTCTCCAGCAAAGAGACACAGAGTGTGTGTGTCAACAGCAGCAGTTGAAGAGTGAGAGAGCGAGTTACAGAATATGTGCAGTATTTATACCCAGTCACACAATGCATGAAAGAGCATTCACAGCAATTGGTATGGGCATTTGCATATGAGAGACATACATAACAATAGGGAGATTGCTGGCCTCTGCTCCAGCTGCAGGACAAAGAGGTTACAAGGCACATCTACATATTGATATCAGTCCCTAGGTCACAGTAAGGACAGGACGCATGAACATAATGCATGAATGGCACATTAACATCACAGTAGTGAGCCAGAAGAAGCGGGGCAGCCTGTAGACATTAATACACACATTTCACTGTTCTGTTAATTGCTCTAGCCGAGCGCTGTGTCTGTCCAGTCTGTAAGTGTTGTTATAAAATTATATATTTTCTGTACGTTACATGTTGGTTGTTGCAACTGTATATTTTGTTGAAATTTATTGTTTCCTGACCGGAACTTGATGTTTCCGTCTGGAGTGCCGCTGGGATTGTTTTTATTGTAGCACATAGCGGAAATAAGAAGAACGCTGTGCCACGTTATTCAGCTATCTGGCACTTAAGTTTGATTGAAGATTGAAGCCAAGCAGTTTGTTTTACCTTCAGAACTCTTTTCATGACAAGCGGCCAACGAGGTATTTGTTTTGTAACTTCTTTATATTATTTCGCTCTGTACTGTATATATGGTTATGCGTTATGTTTGCCCATACAGTTCTCACGGCGTGACAAAGAGGGGGGTGCATAAGTCCCAATAAACGCCCGTTTAAAGGAACCAACCTGTGTCTGTTGTCGTGAAGAGAGCTACAGTGAGAACTCGCCTGCTCAACACGGGTAACAAGGACTCCGAGATCACGGCGGGTAGCGAGGAGAGGAAGATCCAGGTCGTCAGTTAAGCAAGTCCATACCGCACTGTCGTCATAGCAACCGCAAGTAACGGCCGTTAGACTGTGTTAAGGCGCAACTCTACAAGTTAAAGCCAGAAAGCGCTCCACCTCAAGTTTCAAGTTAAGGTGGTGTGAGAAGTGGTTTAACTTGGACATTGCAATAAGGACTCAGATCTATCAACTTGTGTGCTATTTAGTTGTTGTGGTTGGAGATTATCAGATGTCCTGATTTTCACAGTTGCTTCATGTTACAAGGTTAAAGTCGATGTTAAATTTATATGTAAATTAACAATCTTTGATGAACGTTAAAAAATAAGGACATTTTAATCTGAAACTAAGATTTATGCAAGCTTTGTGTCTATAAAATTTCAACAAGCTTAAAGGGCATTTTCAGTGAAGTGAAAGGGCACTTAACCCAACTATGTTTTCCTATTTTGTAAAATAAGCAATTTAATGCATTTCTAAACATATTATCTCATCTGTTAAAGTTCATATTTACATATTGTGTTAAAGTAATTTCACTGTTCTTATTCTTGCTTTGAAATTGAAGTTTAAATGTTTATACAGTTATCTTAATGCAGTATTGAAGTCAGTATAATTACACACTTGTCATCATCCAGTTGTTTCACTGTTGTTCAAGTTATCTCAAAATGTCTGACACAAACACTGAGACCTGCCACAAGATGGCTGACTCATCTGCCCAACCTGAAGTTACCAAATCTGCAGAAGCAGAAGGGCTGCGAAGAGGCGAAAGAATTCGAACCCTCACAGAGAAGGGGAGAGAACTTCAAGAAGACAAGATGAAAAGTATCCAACGACGGTACAGAATCATTTATGAGAAATGGAGGTACCATGCTAGAATAGGCAAGGAAATACTGACCAATGAAGCCTCAGAGGATGAATTGAGTGAGCTGATTGAAAATATAAGCAGCACTTGCTCCGATGTAAAAACCATATATGGAACATTACGCAAAATACAAACTCCTGAGCCAGATCTGCGACGCAGAGTAGACACCTGCGTTTCACTCTCAGAGTTAATCATTCAAAAGGCAAAAGAATCAGAATCAGAATCAGAAAAAGATTTATTGCCAAGTACATTAACAGATCACTGATAACATACGAGAGAATTTGACTTGACACAGAAAATGAACCTGCATTTCCAGTGACACGGCTGCATCGGGGACGCGCCTGCCAATAGGATGGTACAGATAAGAAATCATACAATAGGAAGGAGCAAAAAAATCATTGAATTCAGAATATTGACCATAAGTAATCAATATTATGATTACAAAGACAAAAAAAGCCCACGATGCACATTCAAGACCAGAGTCCACAGGACACAAGGAGAGCAGTGAATGTTATCTTGTTGTCAGTTTCTGGGTCAGTGTGGATGTAGTGTTGAAGCAATGTTGTATCAATATGAGCACAAGGACACTTTGGCAGAAGGTGTTTTGTCTGGCTGCAGCAATTGTCCTTGGCAATTGTCCCAAGCAGCTACTGTCCAGAGGCCGTGTGCTCAGTGTTTTGAAAAACAAAGACTGGGGATTATCAGGAGGATTTTTGTAAGGGAAATTGAGCCAAATAGACTGAACACAGAGAAAGAACTTTATTTTCTTCTGCAGATTCAGTGCTTAATCCTTCATTGCGAGGGCTTTGAGTCCGTCGTGGATAGACTTAAGCGTAGATGTAATCCACCTTCCGAGACAGTTCTCCATTTGTCGCTATCAAAGTCTCCTCCATTTTTCCAATTTGATGGATGTACCTCGCGTGGCCAGCATTTTGATAGGTTGTATCCATCTTCAGCAATTTGCGGTACACCAGGACAATCCCAGTTCCAATCAGAACGATCCCAGTCACCATTATTACGAAGATATACAAATCTTCAATATCTTCGATAGAGAGATAACTCAGGCACAAGATCCTCCAAACACTTGTCACCCGTAAATAGCCCGCTGGAGCCGTCCCTGCGGGGCAAACAGCTTCCCCCCGGAGCACTGTTCCTTGTTGAAAAAATAGTGTCAATTGCGTTCAAAGCCCAGCATATCAATTCCATAATTTCTTTTCGATAATCAGCAGTAGACGCAGACAGACAACAGCAAGCTGGGATCCAGTTAGTTAGGGAAGTGGGGAGCTAGAGCAGAGAGAAAAGAGAGAAGCGTCTACTCTCCTTGAAGAGCGGAAGTGAAGCAGCGGAAGTGAAAAGGGCAGCTTAAGAAGCCTAAAACAGAAGAAGAGGATGAACCTTGGCCCGATGTTGGATCAGTTCTAAACTCAACTTGCTCCTTATCAAGGCCACCATCTCATCAATCAAAATGTTCTATTCGTTCTAGTACTAACTCAGCCAAAAGATGTGAGGCTGCAGCGGAGGCTGCTGCATCCCAGGAAGTTTTAGCAGTATTGGATGAACAAGAAAGAGAAGAGGCTGAACTCCAAAGGCTAGAGGCTGAAGATAAACGACTTGCACAATTTGAATCTGAAACCTTTGCCAGACAACAAGAAATGCAAGACAAACGTAGAAGGCTTAAACGCTTGGAAGACGTGAAGAAGTTAAATGCTGCAAGAGCACGAGTAATGGTCTATGATCAAGTTGAAGAAAATTTTAAAACAGCTGAATTGCTGTATGATGTTGAATTTGGAGAAACACAAGCCCTCAATGCCTCAAGTCCCTCCTTCATCCCTCAGTCTCTGCCAGTCACCACACAAGCCCTCAATGCCTCAAGTCCCTCCTTCATTCCTCAGTCCCTGCCAGTCACAGCTCAAGCTCCACCCATTCCTACAGTACAGAACACCTCAGATTTGGTCTGCATGCTAACGGAAGCTATAAATGCAAATCGTCTTCCAACACCAGAGCCTGCATTATTCACTGGAAACCCCTTGAGATTCAAGGACTGGCGACTCTCTTTTGAAACATTGATTGACAGGAAAAACATCCCAAAGAATGAAAAACTGTATTATCTAAGGAAGTATTTAGGTGGTGCTGCAAAAAAGGCCGTTGAAGGATTCTTCTTATTGGGCACTGAAGCTGCATATGACTCGGCCTGGCAGCTTTTGGAAAAACGTTTTGGAGACCCATTTATAATTGGGAAATCCTTCAGGGACAAACTACATGGATGGCCAAAAATAAGCACAAAGGATGGTTGTGAATTAAGGGAATTTGCAGACTTCCTTAAGAGCTGTGAGGCTGCAATGCCCCACATGAAGACATTAGAAATTCTTAATGACTGTAATGAAAACCAAAAAATTCTGCTGAAGTTACCAGATTGGCTGGTATCCAGATGGAACCGTAAAGTGATGGAAGTCAGAGAAGCGAACGCTGATTATCCACCATTTAAAGAGTTTGTAGACTTCCTGTCTAAGGAAGCAGACCTTGCTTGTGATCCCATATCCTCAATTCAAGCGCTCAAAAGTGTGGAAAGTGAGAAAACAAAACACACCCGAAGCCAAACTATTCAAGCAAAGACACTGGCCACAGATACAAAACAGAGCAGCATTCCATCATGTGTTTTCTGCAAAAGAGCAGGACATGACCTTGCTAAGTGCAGAAAGTTCAGTGAAAAGACAGTTCAAGATCGTGTCAAGTTTGTGCAAGCAGAGAAGCTTTGTTTTGGATGTCTGAATGTAGGACATCACTCAAAGGAGTGTGACAACAGAAGTACATGACAGAGGTGCCAAAGAAGACATCCGACATGTTTGCATGAGGAGAAGTTTAAAGACCGTCAAAGGCTGACTGCTCCAAAAGGAGAAGATAACTCAAAGGACAAAGCAGAGATCAAAGAAGTAGCTGCGACAGCAACTACCAACAGAGTCATACAAGAGGGCCCAAACACACAAACATCCTCAATCGTACCAGTCTGGATCTCGTCTACAAAGCACCCAGACCACGAAGTTCTTGTGTATGCACTCTTAGACACTCAAAGTGATACAACTTTCATCCTAGACGAAATAGCCCAAGACCTCGATACAAGCAAAGAGAATGTCAGCTTGCGGCTATCCACAATGACTACAAAATCAGTAGTCATAACCTCTCAGAAACTGACAAACTTGCAAGTGAGAGGATACAACTTAGAGAGAAGAATTCCATTGCCAGCACTTTTCACACGAGAGTTCATCCCAGCAGATAGGTCACACATTCCAACCTCTGAAACAGCACTAAAGTGGCCTCATCTTGAACAACTGGCAGACAAGATTCCACCACCACTAGATTGTGAAGTAGGACTACTAATCGGCTACAACTGCCAACAAGCCCTTCTTCCAAGAGAAATTCTGTTTGGGAAAGACAATCATCCATATGCACAGCGAACTGATCTTGGCTGGAGTATTGTCGGCTGTGCAAATCCCGAAGCTAACTACAATGATGCAAAGAGATTCCACACATTCGTAGCCAACCGGATCCAATGCATAAGATCTAGATCAGATCCCGCACAATGGCGACATGTCAGCACTGAAAACAACCCAGCTGACTGCGCTTCAAAAGAACTGAGTGCAGCTCAGTTAAAAGAGTCTAATTGGCTGACAGGACCTGATTTTCTTTGGCACCAGAATCTTCCATGTGAAGAGGAAATGGTGGGAGATGTTGAAAGAACTGACCCTGAACTTCGCAAAGCCCATGTCCATACAGTCATGATGAAAGGAATAGAGTCAGTGGCGAAACGCCTCGCCAAATTCTCTGACTGGTCCAGGGCAGTTAGAGCCATTGCTAGGCTCAAGAGATTTGCCAAAGAAATCAAAGGACTTCAGCCAAGAACAAATGAAGCAACCAGTCTTGAAGAAAGAAAGGAAGCAGAAAGCTTTATCATCAGGCTAGTGCAAGAAGATGCCTTTGCTGCGGACATACAAAAAATCAAAGCTCAGAAGGGAGACACCTTGAACAAGTACAGCAAGTTATATAAGTTGAACGCCTTCTTGGACAAGAACAATGTCCTAAGGGTAGGAGGACGATTGTCCCAGTCAGCCTTGCACCATGATGTAAAACATCCGGCGATCCTTCCAAAGAAATCCCATGTTTCAACACTGCTTGTCAAGCATCATCATGAGCGTGTATACCACCAAGGAAGAGATATAACCTAGACTGGTTTACCTTCAAAGGCCCATTCACAAGGTGGTTACCTTGCTTGAGGCAAATTAAGTAGAGATTAAACAAAGTGGGTCACATTCTTTCAGAGTTAAAACAACCCAAGCCATTGATTCCATTTATAATCTGTGTTTAAAAGAAATCCCGCATTTAAATCAATGAGTGATTTGGTGGGAGTGTAAGTGTTGTTATAAAATTATATATTTTCTGTACGTTACATGTTGGTTGTTGCAACTGTATATTTTGTTGAAATTTATTGTTTCCTGACCGGAACTGATGTTTCCATCTGGAGTGCCGCTGGGATTGTTTTTATTGTAGCACATAGCGGAAATAAGAAGAACGCTGTGCCACGTTATTCAGCTATCTGGCACTTAAGTTTGATTGAAGATTGAAGCCAAGCAGTTTGTTTTACCTTCAGAACTCTTTTCATGACAAGCGGCCAACGAGGTATTTGTTTTGTAACTTCTTTATATTATTTCGCTCTGTACTGTATATATGGTTATGCGTTATGTTTGCCCATACAGTTCTCACGGCGTGACAAAGAGGGGGGTGCATAAGTCCCAATAAACGCCCGTTTAAAGGAACCAACCTGTGTCTGTTGTCGTGAAGAGAGCTACACAGTCTGTTGTGGGGGTTACCCCACAAAGTGACTGTGACGACTCAGACATGAAAACCGTGAAATAGGTCATTGAGGGAATTTCCAAACCACTAACTCACATCTTCAACTTATCATTTCAAACAGGACAATTCCCTAATAGAATTAAAACTGCAAAAGTAGGGCTGTAACCGTACTTGTATTCAGATTTTTCAGTCTGGTTCAGACACGTACCGAGGTACGACACGGACTATATTGAGTAATGGACAGAAAGTGTAACTGTCATATCATGCCTCCTCCTCTCCGTTTCTCTCCGGCCGCCTGTCAGCAGACTTCTGCAGCGTTCCGCCCCAGTGAAGAGTGACTGAAAGTGGGCGACGTCTAAACACAACACTGGTTAGGTGAGTGAGTTTTTAGCGAGTAACGTTAGCGTTTCTTATTTTCAATGAGCGACTGTCTCAGTTTTAGAAAACTGATTAAACTGTTAGCATGTGCTAACATTACCTGTTGGACAATAATCTCTCTTGAATTATGTTTGCTAACAGCTGAGCTGTTTCACTTCTGCTGGTAATGTGTTAATTGCCAGTAAATGAGTGAATTACATGAGCAGCTGACTCTTTTTCATCGTCTCCATTACATTCATAGTAGTAAGTCCTCATTCTGAATATTGGTGCATCTCAGTAAATTAGAATCTCATGACTTGTAATTTAATTTAAATAAAAGAACCATAATCATCACAAATAAAATTAAACAGCTTAAATATTTCACTGTACAGTGGTGTGAAAAGGTGTTTGTTACACTAAAAATGTTTCAGATCAAACAAATTTAAATATTAGACAAAGATAACAAGTAAACAAAAAATGCAGTTTTTAAATTAAGGTGTTTATTATTAAGGGGGAAAAAATCCAAACCTACATGGCCCTGTGTGAAAAAGTGATTGCCCCCTAAACCTAATAACTGGTTGGGCCACCATTAGCAGCAACAACTGCAATCAAGCATTTGCGATAACTGGCAATGAGTCTTTTACAGCGCTGTGGAGGAATTTTGGCCCACTCATCTTTGCAGAATTGTAATTCAGCCACATTGGAGGGTTTTCGAGCATGAACCACCTTTTTAAGGTCATACCACAGCATCTCAATCAGATTCGGGTCAGGACTTTGACTAGGCCACTCAAAAGTCTTCATTTTGTTTTCCTTAAGCCATTCAGAAGTGGACTTGCTGGTGTGTTTTGGATCATTGTCCTACTGCAGAACCCAAGTACGCTTCAGCTTGAGGTCATGAACAGATGGCCGGACATTCTCCTTCAGGATTTTTTGGCAGACAGCAGAATTCATGGTTCCATTTACCACAGCAAGTCTTCCAGGTCCTGAAGCAGCAAAACAACCCCAGACCATCACACTACCACCACCATATTTTACTGTTGATATGATGTTCCTTTTCTGCAATGCTGTGTTACTTTTACGCCAGATATAATGGGACACAGACCCTCCAAAAAGTTCAACTTTTGTCTTGTCAGTCCACAGAGTTTTTGTCTAAAAGTCTTGAAATTTTTTTTTGCAAAACTGAGACAAGTCTTTATGTTGTTTTTGCTCAGCAGTGGTTTTCGTCTTGGAACTCTACCATGCAGGCCATTTTTGCCCAGTCTCTTTCTTGTGGTGGAGTCATCAACACTGACCTTAACTGGGGCAAGTGAGGCCTGTAGTTTTTTGGATGTTGTTGTGAAGTCTTTTGTGACCTCTTGGATGATTCATCGCTGTGCTCGTGGAGTAATCTTGGTTGGCTGGCCACTCCTGGGAAGGTTCACCACTGTTCCATGTTTTCGCCATTTGTGGATTATGGCTCTCACTGTGGTTCACTGGATTCCCAGAACTTTAGAAATGGCTTTATAACCTTTTCCATACTGATAGTTCTCAATTACTTTGTTTCTCATTTGTTCCTGAATTTCTTTGGATCGTAGCATAATGTTGAGCTTTTGAGGATCTTTTGGTCTACTTCACTTTGTCAGGAAGGTCCTATTTAAGTAATTTGTTGATTGAGAGTTGATTGCTGAAAGGATATATGTTAGAAGGGTAGTATTTATATGTACGATTCACTATGCTCACTCTGGGACACCATGGAATAGTGGGTGGGACAGCACTGTGCATATCTGTGTTGTTTGAGGCTAGTTTTGATGTATGGACATCAATGTATGCTAGGATGGATGGGTGTTAATGTTGATATGTACAAAATACAGTTAATTGTTTACTTGGGGTCTTAAATGTGGTAATTTGTATATAATTCACATGGGTGTATTTATGGAAAAGAGGAGATGGAATTAATAAGTGTTCACTTCTTCCTTCTCCCTTTCGAACACTGTATACTGTTATTTTATTGCATTTGTCATTTGTTTTGTTTTTGTTATACTTTTTTGTTCGAAATAAAGTATCTATCTATCTATCTGAGAGTAGGTGTGGCAGTGATCAGGCCTGGGTGTGGCTAGAGAAATTGAACTCAGATTTCCAAAGATGTGATAAACCACAGTTGATTTATGTTTTAGCGGGGGGGGGGGGGGATCACTTTTTCACACAGGACCATGTAAGTTTGGATTTTTTTTTTACCCTTGATAATAAGCAACTTCATTTAAAAACTGCATTTTGTGTTTAATTGTGCTTTCTTTGTCTAATATTTAAATTTGTTTGATGACCTGAAACATTTAAGTATGACAAACATACAAAAAAAAAGAAAACTCAGGAAAGGGGGCAAACACTTTTTCACACCACTGTATGTAGTGAAGACTCACGTTCCTTTACTGTAACTTAAAGCATTTGTAAACTGTTATTTTGGACTGGAATAAGTTTTCAATTTTCATCTGAAGCCAAACAATGAAACTTTTAAGCTTCTAGACTCAGCAAGGTTTCAAACTGGATGGACTAGCTTGTTATTTTCTTTTTGACTTTAAGGCTGCATGTTCACCAAACGCGTTTTTTTCCGCTCTGGGCGTGATGACTCGCTCTCGGCCTCTATCATCCTCAGCTGGGCGCACACCTGCTCCTCGTCAAGGCAGGCCTACTTAAACCCACTCAGCCCGCTGGCCTGCACTGAGCCGTCTGTCTACCAGGCTATGAAGCACGCCTCCTGTCTTCCTAAGCCATCTCCAACTCAACGCTCAGCCTCGCCATCTACTCCTGGAGGATCTCTCCGCTAACACAAGTAAGCCAACCTCTATTCACCTGTTCTCCACTGCTCCCCTGTGCACAGGCGAAACTCCGCGGCGGCGGATTCTCGCCTGTGCACAGGCGAAACTCCGCAGCGGCGGATTCCATTCTCTCCTCTCCATAATCCCTTTGGCTGCCATGACATTGGGACCAAGGGCGCTGTCTCCCTGGACAACAGGTGACACACCATCTCCCCGCAACAAGTAAGCCGCAGTTACACCTAAGCGTGAACCCAGCTAGCATCTTGCTAATTGTTTGTCTGCTTCGTTTATAGGGTTGCCAGGCTGCACGGCGCTCTGCTCCCTCCCAGCTGCTCTGAGTCTCCAGCCACCACACGCATACACTCCATAGCACACTCACGCATACACACACAAACATTGGGTTTAATAAAGATAACTAAATCCATTTCTGAGTCCGTGTCTGTTCCCTGGGCCAGCCATTATGTCACTGGGCAGCTATTTTCATTCATTCTCTATGTAGTCCAGTGTTTACAGCGCTGAGTGCCATCGGCGCAGAAACGCTCTCGGCGGTGGCTGTTTTTTGCCACAGCGCTCAGAGCTGAAAAAAGTTAAACTTTTCAGAGACTGCAGCTGAGCTTGTCAATGTCAGACCAAGCAGCCAATCAGAACTGCTGTGTGGGTGGGACATAGGACTTAAGTACTAGGACTAGAGTACTAGTCTGTAGTCAGACTCCTGCTTTCCGTGTCGTCATATTTTACATGCAGAGCTACTAGAAAACATTTCCTGTCCATTGTTATTTAGAGACTGCTATTAAAAAATCAGAAAGTCTGATAATCGGAAACGCAGAAGTGTTGAGCTGAGAGTGACAAGCTGTTGCTGGGATACAGGGCACAGACTTTTTTCCCAGAGTGCCGCCACAAAGAGTGGGGAAAAAAAAAAAAATCCTCAGGGCGGTTGGGTGACAAAAACGCGTTTGGTGGACACACAGCCTAATGGAGTTGAAGACTATGACTGCAGTTTGTTTTGAACAGCAGAGCTACAGCAGCCCTGTATGGTGCAGTAGAAGCTGATATTTGAGTTTTATTTCTTTAGTTTTTGGGTTCAAAGGCCAAACTTTAATGTTGGTTATTTAACTGTGTTGCTACAGACACTTTTGATGAAGCTGTTAAGTTCAAGTTTCCAACTCATGTTTCATGGCTCATTATTTTATTTAGCTGTGGCAACTTTTTATAATAGGCTGTTACTATTCTATTGTAACAGCCTATTATAAAAACTTCTATTGTTGCACTTGTCTGCATCGTTCATTTCCTAAAAAGAGAATTTATTTATTGTACACATTTTAATTTTGTTTGAATTTTTTTTTTTTTTATTGGAGAATTTACTGCTGACAGTTTGCAGTTTTTTGTCAGTAAAGCTGTTCTCACTTATTCAAAAGATCAGCAGTTTTATGTTTTGCATTTTGTTTCCTTACTGTACCGAAAAGGAATCGAACCGCAACTTTAAAACCAAGGTACGTACCGAACCGTGATTTTAGGCGTACCGTTACACCCCAATGCAAAAGTCATTCCATGATATAAATCAGGTGACAAGCAGCACTTCACAGTTTTCTCTCTTTTTTTGGTGAACTGTATTAATCCCAGAAGGAAATTACAGGCCATCCACCTGGATGGATGAGGCAGCCACGGAGCAGCACCAATCCCTTCACCATTCACACACACATTCACACCTAGGGCCACTTTAGAGTCTCCCATTAACCTAACTTGCATGTTTATGGCCTGTGGGAGGAAACCGGAGAACCCGGGGTAAACCCACGCAGACACGGGAGAACATGCAAACTCCCCACAGGAGGGTCAAGATGGTCAGGGGGTGGGATCGATCCCGTGACGAGCTGCTCTTCTGACAGTTGTCAGAAATTCTAGAAAAACTTCTGTGAAGGATTAGAGAAGTTTATAGAGCAACACAAACTACTGTCTGACAGTCAATATGGATTTAGAGCAAACTGGTCTCCATCATGAGCATCAACAGAACTCAGAGAAGAAATCCTTCACTCCACGGATAAAAAGACATTGACAGCTGGAGTATTTGTTGATCTAAAAAACTTCTTGATCTTAAAGAAAATTTGATCCAAGCACACATTTACTGTGTGGACGTATGAAAGGCATTTCAGTGTCTTTTTGTCCTTTGTTCATCAGCTCACAATGAACTTTTGTTGTTTACCATTTTAATGGATTATTCACATGTTCACAAAGTTTTCAATCAATTAATGAGCTACTAAAATACACAAATGGAGGAAATGCCACCTATTGCATTTAATTTTTATGGTGGGGAGGACACTCCAGACCCAGACAACAATGCCCCCCTCATCAAAAATGCTCATGATGTCCATGCATCCAGCACATTAAAGATGAGAGGTCTGAGGGTCCAAAGCAGAGTGAAGAAGCAGATTATCTGATAAGAGACTGTTATACAAAATTTATATTTGCATTAAAGCCTCAGAAATTTAAAGAACAATTCATTCACACAAAAGAAACTTAATCCTGAAAATAAAGATTTACAGACGTTACTAGACTGCAGCACCTCAACTGTGAGTTCTCATGTGAGAAACCAAAACACTGAATGAAGCATTTCCCACAAGTTTTACAAGACTACAGCTTCTCACTATTTTATTTATTTGCATCTCATTTTATTACAAGTGCAATGGGCCCTAACCATGGGTCTATGGTTAAACTTTAAATAAAAAAGCTTTGTATCCGAGGGCTCTCTTCAAGATGGAGACTGTTCCTCTAATTGCTGAGATCTGTATTTCACAGATGCTAGGGCAGCCGGGTATCGCCTGTAGATATTTTTTCAGGTTCTTCTTCACCATCCCAGTTGCTCCCACCACCACAGGTATAATATCTGCTTCCTGCAGTTTCCAGGTGCTCCTTAGGTCGTTTTTGAGGTCTTGATATTTTGTTATTTTTTCCTCTTTCTGCTCTGTTGAGGCTGTAGTCGTTTGGTATGGTTACATCTATTATTTTGGCAGTTTTGTCCTTTTTGTCCAAGATAACAATGTCCGGTTTTATTCCTCCTCCTTCTATATGTCTTCCAGTTGAGATTTCCTTGTCATAATAGATGGTAATATCTCCGTTGGAGCTGACTGGCTCTGGATCGTGCTCCCATACTGGTCTTTTACTTCTATTTTAAATTCTTTGCATATTTTCCAGTGTATGTAACAGCAGATCTTCTTGTGGCGAGTAGTGTAGTGTCCATCGGCCATGAGGACCTGGCATCCGGAGAGTAGGTGGCTTGCACTCTCCACCGCTGCATGACAGAATCGACATTTGTCACTCTGTGACAGTCCTGCCATTTTTTTTAAAGCCATTAGTCAGAAGTCCCTGGTCTTGTGCTCCCACCACTAGTCTCTCCTCATCGTACTCCAGATCTCCATTCTTGATCCAGCACAATGTCTCTTCCCTATCAATATAATCCCTGTTGAGTTCCTCCTAAAAGCATCCTGCTCGCTTATGCTGTTTCCATCTTTGTTTTCTTTCCTCGTGTCCTTTTCCTGTATTTTTCCCACATCTTTCTCGCTATTTTTGTTGCTGGGTTTTGTTGACTGGCTTTTATGTTATTCAATTCAATTCAACTTTATTTATATAGCGCCATTTCACAACAACAGTCATCTCATAGCACTTTCAACTGTAGGGGGAACCCCCACAGTTGCAGAAAGACCACAGCAATCAGGCGATCCCCTGTGAGTAAGCACTTGGCGACGGTGGAGAGGAAAAACTCCCTTTTAACAGGAAGAAACCTCCAGCCGAACCAGGCTCAGGGAGGGGCAGTCATCTGCTGCGACTGGCTGGGGGGTGAGGGGATAGAGAAGAAGAAAAGAACAGACATGTAGAAAGCAAACAGCATGATGGGGACTTGCGCTCCGTTGTTCCGCGGGCGGGCAAGTCTCTGCGTCCTAGGGTGCAGGAGGGCGCACTCGTGCGTCCTCGTGCGCTCTCGGACGCATGGTCCAGATTGTGGTGATGTAGGTGGTGTTGGCGTCCAAGCGCCACTGAAAAAAAAAGCTGCAGACACAGCCGCAAACAGATTAGTTCATCTGATTGACCTCTCATTCGACTAATAAGAGCCTTGAATTGGGTTTCTGAAACCTTGAAGAACCAATGAATGAAAACCTAGGAAGGAGGACCCGCCTACTGTGAATGCAGGAGCCAATTGAAGCACAGAAGTTCGGGCTGGGTGAAAAGAGATTTACTGTTGCAGCTGATGAAAAAAAAAGGACGCTTGACGAACCTGCTACAGATCCAGCAGCATGGAGAACACCCACAAGTGGGACCTGCTCTCATTCCAGCAGAATAGACGTTTAGGATTCTCTTCCATCATCATAGACCGACGGAGGCTGACGACAAAGGTCGTAAATCATTCACCAAAACTGCAATATTGGAATTGTGTTTTGACCGGGATCCACGAGCGGATCAGCGTCGCGTTCGTCTGACAATGAGGAAGAGAAGTTCGCCAGGACTCTGCTGCTGTGAAGAGGTAAGGTGTTATAAGCTAAATTATTATTTCTCCCTGAAAACTGTAATCCAAAAATGACTTTTGACCGATCGGTAAATTACAACTGTACGGCGCACGAAGTACGAAGTGCGTGCGCCGCGATAAACGGTTCATTTGCTGTGTTCAGACCGTGAACGCCCCCCCCCCCCCGCTGCAGAAGAGGAGCGGGGGGGCGTTCACGGTCCGAACGCCCCCCGGTCCACGGGGGGAAGCCGCTGTGACAGCGTTGCTGTGGAAACATGCAACGAGTATAATCCGTCATGTAGCGAGGGCCAAACTCCGTCCTTTGTAGCGGGGGGGGGGACAACCCCCCTCCCACACACACACACAGACACAGCCCTGAATGTGACCTTTCATTAGAGCCCAAAATGAAGATTCTACATTGAATTATTCAAAAGTTACAGACGTTTTTCCAAACTGTGCCATTTGGCACAGTTCCAAAATGCCTGGGAACTACCTGAGAACAAAGCTGTGTAAAATATTCATTTTTTGTGGTATTGTTACAAAATTTGGACCTCAGCTGGATAACACTTGGTTCTACATTTCTGTTGCATTTTCCAGCCAGATCGGACAGTTGTGTGTTATTTGCAAGCATTTGTATCCAAAAAAACACCGTGGCCAAATTTATTTTCTTCAAGTTCAGTATGTTTAGATGACTGTAACTCAGTGGCCGGAGCACGTAGAGAGATTATGGTTTTTTTGCCAAAAAATTCAAAATGTTTTCTTTTAAATGAGACCAACCCCATGAAGATGCTGCAAAGGGTTGAAGAACAGCTTTCGATTTACTTTGGGCACGTTATTTTTTGGCATTTTTAGGAAAATTGCCCGGAGTGCAAGGGGTTAATGACCAGCAAAAAAAAAAAAAAAAAAAAAAAAATTTCATTGAGAGTGAAGAAAGGAGTGAGGCCCAGTGCATTACTGGAGGTCCCCCGGCTGACTAAACCTATTAGCAGCATAACTAAGGGAGGGTTCAGAAAGCATACAAACAAAAGCTGTTTGTATGCTTTGGCAAAGGCAGACAGGATACACTGAAGGTCCTCTTCTGAAAGGGCTATGAAAGCGTTGTCATCTGCATACTGCAGCTGCATGATGGATATGGTGGTGGTTTGACATTTAGCTCTCAATCGGTTGATGTTGAGAAGTTGACCGTCGATTCTGTACATGATTTTGACTCCCAGGGGCAGATGTTGGTTCGTGAGATGGACAATAGCAGCAATATAGATGGAGAATAGTGTTGGAGCGATGACACATCCTTGTTTGACTCCCGTGTCAACCCTGAAGGGTTCTGTTTTGTCTCCACTGCCACTGAGTACCGTGGCAGACATATTGTCATACAACAGTCTCAGTACCCGGATGTATTTTTCTGGGCAGCCAATCTTTGCCAAAACCAGCCAAAGGGCCTGATGGTTTACTGAGTCAAAGGCTTTGGTAAGGTCTATGAAGGCCATGTATAATGGTAGAATTTGTTCCCGGCATTTTTCTTGCAGTTGGCAAGCAATGAAAATCATGTCTGTGGTGCCTCTGTTTGGGGGAAAACCACTCTGGGACTTGAGAAGAATGCTGTCTGACAGGGGGGTGAGTCTATTGGCCAAGACCGGGGCAAAGGCTTTCCCTATGGTGGACAGAAGAGAAATGCCACGGTAATTCCCACAATCTGCCCTGTCCCCCTTTTTAAAGATGGAGACAATCAAGGCATCTCTGAGCTGTGCAGGGATTTCCTCTACTTCCCATATTTTCAGGAACAGCGCATGGATGTGCTTCTGAAGATCAGGACCGCCTTTCTTCAGGACTTCTGCTGGAATGCCGTCAGGTCCAGCAGCCTTGTTGCTTCTCATCTTCCTGGTGGCGTCCTGTACCTCATCCAAGCTAGGTGGTTTTCCCATGCTTTCCTCTATTGGCTGTTGAGGGAGTTGATCAAGGGCCTCCATCTCAGGAGTGGGGTCCCTGTTTAAGAGGTCCTTATAATGCTCTTTCCACCTGTCTGCAATTGTCTCCTTGTCCTTCAGAAGCAAGAGCCCATCTTTGGAGTGAAGGGGTGTTAGGCAGCGGTGGCTGGGGCCATATACTGCTCTTGTGGCATCAAAGAATCCTCTCGTGTCTCCAGAGTTGGCAAGTGTAAAGCCCCTTAAAAAGGGAAAAATGACAAGGGTGAACACAGTGTGTGTGTCTTCCTCACTCGCTTGTATTAAAAGTCAAACATTTTAACAATCACAACTTAAACAATTACCTTAAAAAGGGAAAAATGACAAGGGTGAACACAGTGTGTGCGTCTTCCTCACTTGCTTGTATTAAAAGTGAGGAAGTTGTGCACGCACTCTCCTTGCTGGAGCCGTAAGGCGTAACTAATAGAGTGACGGTTTCATGATCGCAGTCTCGAAATCGAACACTGATAGCATTGCTGAATAATCAATAATAACTCTCATTCAATCAAGTACAAGAATAACCAAATAACAGCTAAATCCATTACAAATAACAGTATCTTAAGTAACAAATATTTATCTTGAATGCTTGAGTAACAAATACAAATATAGTAACAGTATCTTATATGACAAATGTCTTTCCATCTATCACACAAGCTGCTGGATCTCCAGGGCCTTCTTTGTCCACCACTGGTTCTTCAATTTCCTAACAAGTGTTTGTACGGCTGCCTTCGCTTTGGCATGGGCTGCTCTTTTAACCTTGCAGTGAATGTTGTTTTGCCAGGTGATAAAAGTTTGCCGCTTGACGTCGATGAGCTGTTGGATCTCACTGTCATTCTCGTCAAACCATTCTTCATTTCTCCGCTTTTTATGGCAGAGGATGCTTTTGCAGGAGTCCACGATGGCAGTGGAAAGTGTGTTCCAGTGTTTTTCAGTATCCTCTGGGTACTGTTTGGGCAAAACTGTCCTAAGAGTATCTTGCAGCTGTTGTTGGTAGATAATGTCGTCCAATAGCACGATGTTAAGCTTTGGCCGGCTCTGTCCTTTCTGCACCCTTCTTTTCTGCATTAAGCGGATAGACATGATGGAGCGAATGAGATGGTGGTCAGTCCAGCAGTCATCTGCACTGGTCATTGCTCTGGTGTTAAGGACATCACGGCGGTCTTTGGAGCGGACTATGATGTAGTCAATGAGATGCCATTATTTGGAGCGGGGATGCATCCATGATGTTTTGAACTTAGTTTTCTGACGAAAAAGTGTGTTAGTGATGACCAGGTTGTGCTCTGAGCACTTGGTTAGCAGTAGCATGCCATTGGAGTTTGTGTTTCCAACCCCTTCTCTCCCCAGCGTGCCGCTCCATAGATGATGGTTTCGTCCCACTCTGGCATTAAAGTCTCCAAGCAGGATTAACTTATCCTCCTTTGGGACTTCAGATAGTATTTTGTCCAGGTCAGCATAGAAGGCCTCCTTTACTTCATCCTGTGCATCAAGCGTTGGAGCGCAGGCACTAATAACGGTGGCCATTTGACTGCAGACAAGCATCAGACGAATGGTCATTAGGCGCTCGTTGATGCCCACAGGGAGTTCATGGAGGTGGTTGTTGAAACAGTTCTTAATAGCAAATCCCACACCATGGATTTGTGGCTCATTTGCAGGCTTACCCTTCCAAAAGAAAGTATACCTGCCTTTTTCCTCCTTCAGCTGCCCTTCATCAGCCAGTCGGGTCTCGGAGAATGCTGCGATGTCGATCCGGAACTTCCTTAGCTCTCTGGAGATAATGGCAGTTCGCCTTTCAGGTCGATCACTGGCTTGGTTGTCCATCAGGGTTTGCACATTCCAGGCTCCAATATGTAGTTTTGTACGTTTCTGACCATGTGGTGGTGATCCCTCTGGATGCGGTATTCCAGACAGGATTTTGTGAGGCAGGCTATATTTGGGGTACCTTTTCTAACCCCCTTAACTACTGGGGTGAGCAGAGTGGATCCTGAATAGGGCTACTCAGTCATGAGTGTAGCTGCCGAGAAGCTCTTTCTGCCTCAGTCCAAGAGCTTAACGACTGTATCAAGCACCCATCGCCTGTGTGCCAGGTCGTGGCTAAGAACTCCCAGACTTCACTGTCCTGTCCCCATTACCACTTCCTGATCGCCACAGGACTTTGTCTTGTCCAAGATGTAAAGTGGATGGGCTCCCTTTGGGAGGACGCCTGCGCGTGATGTCTTTTATCGTGGGGAGACTGATGCGCCTGCAGCCACCACACGGTCCTTGGCAGAGAGGGGCCTGAATCCAGTGGCATGGAATCCAAGACGACTGGAGACTGCTCTCTGTTGCAGCCTTCATCCGCCTTCAGTGCCTTTGTGACTCATGGTGTCATCCTCCGCCACTCCCGCCGTTGAGGTCTTTCTTTCTTTCTTTGGATCGCTCTTGGTCTTGGACCTCCCCCTCGACCTTACCGCCATGGGTGACCCTACTAGGAGCCAAAAGGCCCCCAACGGCATCACTCTCGGGATCATTGGAACACACAAGGTTCTCCACCGCGACAAGGTGGCGATCCATGGAGAACTCAATTGGAGTAAACTCATCAAGACAGACATCAATTGAATGCGTTGTAGTAGTTACTGTATTTAAGTTAACGGTGGGAAGAATCTGATTGATTTTATCTCTGATGGATGAAATTTTATTATTGAAAAAGTTCATAAAGTCCTGACTAGTAAGCTCTAAGGGAATGCTAGGATTGACAGAGTCCTGACTCTTTGTCAACCTGGCTACAGTGCTGAAAAGAAACTTGGGATTATTCTTGTTCTCTTCTATTAATGCAGAATAATAACTCATTCTAGCTTTTCTAAAAGATTTTTTATAAATTAAAAGATGATTTCTCCAAGCTAAATAGATTTCATCTAAATTAGTGGAGCGCCATTTTCTTTCTAATTGATGGCTTCTTATTGGTTATTCAAAGCTGCCTTCGCCATGATTACTCATAGCGAGGGGGTGCCCCCATCCGCGACCCGGGGGACATGCTGGCTAGCCTGAGGGAAAAAACCACCAGCTGATGGAAAAGGCCACCAGACTTCTCACCAGACAGAATTCTCATGTGAGTTTTCAAAGTACTACGTTGATTAAATCTCTGCCCACATGTTTCACAAGAAAATGGCTTCTCACCTGTGTGAATTCTCTTATGACGTGATAATTCCCTCTTATTCCCAAATCTTTTCCCATATGTGTGGCAAACATGTGACGAAGCAGTGTGACATTTCTTCTTCTGGGACTCATTTTTACAGTCTTTGTCATTACCAGAACATTTTACAGACTTTTCACCTGTGTCAGTATCACACTGATTCTCTGACATGGAGGAGTTGTCTACATTGTTACGGTCACTTCTGTTTCTGTCAAGTCTCTTCTTTGGCTCTTCATGTTTACTTGATCCTGGCTTCACATTCTTACCTGCTCCCTGGTCTTGGCTCTCAGTGTCAGCAGAGTTGTGAGAGAGGAGCTGCTCACTGTTTGCTTCAGTTTCACTCTTGTCATTGTCCTCATCAGCAGGAGTCACCATGAAGGAATCAGTCTCTTGTTTCAGTCCAAAGTCTTCTTCCTCCTGACTGCTACAGAGTTCTTCTTCCTCTTTAACCTGTGCAGTATCTTGTTCCTCCTGGTCCACACTGGAGTTCCTCTCCTGGTTACAGAGCTGCTGGACAGTGAGAACCTCCTCCTTCTTACAGTCATGTAGCTGTGGAACATCTGGAGGGACAACGAGACACAGAAAACGCTGGGAGTAGAAAAACCAGAAAGAATAAATACACTGACTGGCCAAGAAGTCACCACCTGGTAACCAATAGTTCTGATCCTTGCATGTGATAATTACAGCAGTGATTAATCAGTTTCAGATTTAACAAGTAATTCAAAGGGGACAAAATTATTTTTCCACATGCTAACATGGTTTCCTGAGGTCTAAAAGGGAACACAGGATGAAAACTTTAAATTTTTAAGTGTTTTTACACATTAATTTGTCTATCTGGAGTGGCTATCAATAAAATTATTCCAAAAAACAACCCTGTTGCTTTGTTAGGGTCCACCATGATCTCTTTAGCGTGATCTCACTAACATTTTTGATATGTCACCAGTGGTGACGTGACGGTGAGCCCGTTCCCAGCACATCAACAGTTGTATAAAATGTACTATTTATTAGTCATTCTGTTTTATCTGCCTGTTTTTTACGTCTCTTCTAGTCGGTCCAGCTTCTCTTTCTGAACATGTCACTATGGTGTTTTATACACAAATAACCACATACTACATTGATTCCTGTTGGAGTTGCCAGCAGGGGCTAATGGCTAACTGGCTAGAGCAGACAATTATTCCACCTGCTACACTGAAGCAAAAGAAAAACTCATCTGAAGTGCAAACTGCAGTGCATCTGCAAAGAATTCACAGCGCTTCACTTTTTCCACAGTTTATGTTACAGCCTTATTCCAAAATAGATTAAATTCATTTTTTTCCTCACAATTCTACACACAATACTCCATAATGACATGAAAAAGTTTTTTGTTGAGATTTTTAAATAAAAAAACAAAGAAGTCACATGTACATAAGTATTCACAGCCTTTGCTCAGTACTTTGTTGATGCACCTTTGGCAGCAATTACAGCCTCAAGTCATTTGAATATGATGTTACTGTCACACCCGAGAGCTAATTTTGTTCGCTCTCGGGCCACACACCATTCCTGTCAGGCTTTGACA
This sequence comes from Pholidichthys leucotaenia, assembly GCA_020510985.1. Taxonomy (NCBI): domain Eukaryota; kingdom Metazoa; phylum Chordata; class Actinopteri; order Cichliformes; family Pholidichthyidae; genus Pholidichthys; species Pholidichthys leucotaenia. The sequence continues at coordinate 5,601,053 of CM035836.1, forward strand.
GCGGTGCTGTCATTCTGGCTTCCCGGGCTCTGATTGGTCAAACGCTCGGGAGTTCCCCGCTGTCAGAGTCTGAGCAGCTGTGCTGCATTTGCGGTCGTTAGCAGGCGGTTTTAAATGCCGGCGCCAGCGATTGCATCTTGCGACTGTCTAGTCAGACATTCACCCAAAGTTCTCCCACGATTCCTCCTCATGTAAGTGTGCCTATTGTTGAGGTTATCATTTGTATTCCTTGTCCTTTTCCTTGTCTGACGGTGAGCGAGCGTTCCTCGTCTCAGCCGTCAATAATCGTTGTTATGCTAATAGGTAATCTTGCTACTCAGCCCGTGCGGCTAGTTATCTTGCCCTTCCCTTGTCCTGAACTGTGAATAAACTTCTGTGTGCAATTTCACTGGACTGTGGCGTCTTATACTGGCTTGTGAGGGCCAGACCTGACAGTAGACTGGCGCCAGAAGGAGACACCGTTCACAGTGAAGTTGCATTCAGGAGAATTCTGCTCTTTCCTGTCTGGGTACGGTGAACTGGAACCATGCCGTCGCGGAGGGGTCGCACTCGGGGTCGCACTCGGGGTCTCAGCTACCAGCTGACCGAGGTACTGGAGGAAGTTGATGAAATCCTCACTGCCTCCTCGTTCCGCGACGATCCTTCCGAAGTACGCGGTTACCTGGACTGTGCTGAGAGGTTGCTCGGCGAGCTGTCCCCCCGCTACGCCGACCACCCAGAAGTCGAAGCGAGGAGACTTGACATCGCCGCCCATCACGAGATACTCCGGATGTATGAGGTGTTTGAGGAGAAGTATGTCCAAGAGTGGAGGAGAAGGCATCCCCACTCTCCGCCTTGGGACCCCGATCCTCTCCTCGATCCAGGCCAGGAGTTCGCACCACCTGTGGCCCGCCAGAGACATCCTCAGCAAGAGTCCCGTCCGGATCCTGCTCCGGGTCGCTGGTATGACCCCTTTAACCAGACAGCTGTTTCTTCAGTGTCTCACCAGGAGGGAACCCCCGCAGCCTCTCTCCCCAGGCCGTCTTCCTTCGCTGGTCCGTCAGCGCGTCGTTCCCGGCCCATCTTGGCTGTCGCCCCCTCCTTTCCGACGCCTTCTCCAGATGCTGGTTGTATGAGGAGTCCTGCTCCGGCGAGCGCTGCATCGATTCCATCTCGAGTCCCCGCCCCCCGTTCTTCCAGGGAGCCCCCTGCCACCATCCGACGGGAAGAGGAAGGAGCAACGTTTCCTACAGCAGGCACCATCTTTCCTCCGGGAGACAGGCCAGTACAAGCTCACTCTTTTTCTCTTAATAGTGATTTGTCTTGTCTGACTCCTTGGGGGTGAGTTTCGGGGTTCGCAGCCCTCCGAGCCTCCACCACCTGCTGAGGTAATTACTAAACCCGCTGCCTCTGTGTCTCCCCCCGCTGAGTGTTCTTCTACATCAGCCTAGCATCATCAGATGAGGAGGGGGCCTGCGGTCCTGGAACAGAAGATTTCAGCCCCGCAGCCACATCAAGGACAGAGGAGGGGATCGGACTACTGTTTGGAGCCTGCGCCGACGACGGAGCGTCCCCAGGTCTCCACGAATGAGCAGTCCGACCCAGCGGGCCAGGGGCCCCCCGCCACCACGCCGTATGGGTTTCCACCGTGGATGTCGGCGCCTGAGGGTCCTCAGGCCGCAGAAGCCATCATGCAGGCTGCGGAGTCCGACGCAGCCGAGTGGGAGCCAGAAGACGACCTCCTCCCGTTTGAGCCCAGATCGTCGAAGTCCTGAACGGCGTCTGAACTTGAGATCAGGCAAGTGCTCAGTGTTGTTTTTCTCTTTTTTATTATTGAGCATTTTTGCCTGTCTCTTGGGGAGGTAAGCCGGGTGCAGCCGTCCACTGCATCCGAGCTTGTCTCGCTGGGTTCTGCCGCTGCCGGTGTCCCTGATCCCGATTCTTCTTTTTCTTCTGAGCCTTCCCCCAAGATCGCTGGTGCAGAGCAGACACCTATCGCTGTGCCGGAAGTTCCGGGTGCAGAGTTGGAGGTCGGTACTGGTGCGGCCCTGACCCAATCGGGGTCCGATGCGGGTGCAGCGTCGGCTCAATCAGAGTTCATCATTGAAGTGGTTCAGACCCAGTCTGGGTCCAACGTGGGTGCAGCGTCGGCTCAGTCAGAGTTCATCACTGAAGTGGTTCAGACCCAATCGGGGTCCGACACGGGTGCAGCATCGGCTCAGTCAGAGTTCGTCATCGAAGTGGTTCAGACCCAGTCGGGGTCCAACGCGGGTGCAGCATCGATCCAGTTCGAGTTCGTCCTCGGAGGGGTTCTGGCCGAATCCGGGCCCACCGTGGGTACAGCGTCGGTCCAGTCAGGATTCCCTACTGGAGTGGTTCCAGCCCTATCAGCGCCTGTTTATGTGGGATCCGGAGATGGTGCGGCACACCCCCTGCGGTATAACGCCGAACTGATTCCCTACCCTTGTCACGTTCCTCCCTCCCCTGCGTCTAGAACCGTGGGGGTTAACCATAGTTGGCCCATTTCCCCCTGGCTTCCCTCCGCCGTTGGGAGACTGTCGCCGATCTCTCTCCAATGGTCTTGTTGGCAGGTTGATGTGAGTCAACCACCTGGAAGCCTGCTCTTCCCGTTTGGCGTCCGGGGCCGGCCTCCTAATAAACAGAACCGTATATTTGGCACCCTGGTCCGGCCGCCGGAGGCATGGTCATCCTCAGCCTGGGATTCAGGTAGGCCGCCAGAACACGTCGCGCTACCCCTGTTAGCGGTTTGGATGCTGAACTGTATATTATGCCTATCATCTTGGTGTGCCTTTTTCCCCTTCTTTCGCCCCTCTGTAGTTTCTGTGACTTTAATCTTTTGGCCTTGAAGACAGTCGAGTAATCTGATTTGGTTTGCATTCCTCCTCAGTTTTTGGATCTACTATGGTTATTTTGAACATCGTGTATATTACTCCTATTTTGTGTTTAATGAATATATGTATCCTGGTCATGAGAATTCGCATGTTTTGTTTTTTTTCCCTCCCTTTTTGGACTCCCGTTTAGTGAAATGTTGTTTGTCTACTGCATCCTCGATCAAAGAATCCTTAGAGCAGACCTTTTTTCATCAGACATAACGCCATTATGATTGTTTTTCTTGCTGGCCGTTGCTAATACTTGCTGGAATTTCTACAATAGATCTATTCTGCCATATAGGGTCTAGTTGGTCTGATTCATATGCAAAGAGAATGAACTTGTTCAGCTTCTGCATTCAGAGGTTTGGCCATGTTTTTTTTTCTTATCACGGTCATATCAGACAGCTGCTTATCTGAATGGTTTAGTACTAACTGGGATCCCTAAACTCTCCTAAACCATTTTTGATATTCCTTCCACGTGTGCAAGCTCAAAAAAGTCATCTGCATTGTAAACTGGCCTTCAGAAGTGAAAGCTAACTAACAGGGACTCTAGTAGAAACCTTGTGTTTGGGATATGACTTCAAACTTAAGATCTGACATTTTTGTGTCCACGGTGAAATACTTTATGGGTCTTTGGCTTATGTTCGTTTTCCTTTTTTTTTTTTTTTTTTTTTTTTTTTTAATGTGCATTGAAGGCCACTGTTCAGCCACATCAGTGTTTGGTTCAGAACGGTTTAGGATCTTTCTTTTGATTTGCTGCCAATTCATGAGTTGAGTTTTTTTTTCTTTTCTCTGTAACGGCCCGGTAATCCGGCTTTGTCACGACATTTGTACATTATTAAGCGGTTTCTTCTTTGTGATATGTGTTCCTGTGTTGTACAGTTTGGTGTTTTTTTTTTCTTCTCTCCCCTCCCCTGTGAATGTATCCCCTGGTTGTTTTCTGCCCCTGCCTCGTCATTATTGTGATTTGTGTGGTAGGATATCATGTTTTCTTTTTCTGAGGTTGATTCTGTCCCCCCTCTGCCTGCTTCCCCATCGGCCCGCCCTGGGGTGGGGTGGGTGTGTGTGGATGTTACAGGCGTCCGGGAGTCTGCCTTGAGGGGGAGGCCCTGTCACACCCGAGCGCTAATTTTGTCCGCGCTCGGGCCACACACCATTCCTATCAGGCTTTGACAGCGGTGTTGTCATTCTGGCTCCCCGGGCTCTGATTGGACAGATGCTCGGGAGTTCCCTGCTGTCAGAGTCTGAGCAGCTGTGCTGCATTTGCGGTCATTAGCAGCCGGCTTTAAATGCCGGCGACAGCAATTGCATCTTACGGCAGTCTAGTCAGACATTCACCCAAAGTTCTCCCATGATTCTTCCTCATGTAAGTGTGCCTATTGTTGAGGTTATCGTTTGTATTCCTTGTCCTTTTCCTTGTCTGACAGCGAGCGAGCGTTCCTCGTCACAGCCGTCAATAATCGTTGTTATGCTAATAGGTAATTTTGCTGCTCAGCCCACACGGCAAGTTATCTTGTCCTTGGCCCAAACTGTGAATAAACTTCTGTGTGCAATTTCACTGGACTGTGACGTCTTATACTGGCTCGTGAGGGCCAGACCTGACAGCCACCAGCTTGGCACACCTGTCTTTGGGCAGTTTCACCCATTCCTCTTTGCAGCACCTCTCAAGCTCCATCAGGTTGGATGGAAGTGTCGGTGCAGCCATTTTCAGATCTCTCCAGAGATGTTTAATTGGATTCAAGTCTGGGCCCTGGCTGGAAGACTCAAGGACATTCCCAGAGTTGTCCTGAAGCCACTCCTTTGATATCTTGGCTGTGTGCTTAGGGTCGTTGTCCTGCTGAAAGATGAACCGTCACCCCAGTCTGAGGTCAAGAGCGTTCTGGAGCAGGTTTTCATCCAGAATGTCTCTGTACATTGCTGCATTCATCTTTCCTTCTATCCTGACTAGTCTCCCAGTTCCTGCTGCTGAAAAACATCCCCAATGCATGATACTGCCACCACCATGGTTCACTGTAGGGATGGTATTGGCGTGGTTATGAACGATGCCTGATTTCCTCCAAACATGACGCCTGGAATTTGTGCAAAAGAGTTCAGTATTTGTCTCATCAGACAAGAGAATTTTGTCTCTCGTGGTCTGAGAGTCCTTCAGGTACCTTTTGGCAAACTCCAGGTGGGCTGCCATGAGCTTTTTATGAACGAAGGGCTTCCATCTGGGCATTTTACCTTACAGGGCTTATTGGTGGATTGCTGCAGAGATGGTTGTCCTTCTGGAATGTTCTCTCTACAGAAGAATGTTAGAGCTCTGACAGAGTGACCGGGTTCTTGGTCACCTCCCTGACTAAGGCCCTTCTCCCCCGATGGCTCAGATTAGACATCCAGAAAGGTTTATGAAGAGTGTCGGTGGTTCTAAACTTCTTCCATTTACGGATGATGGAGGCCACTGTGCTCATTGGGACCTTCAAAGCAGCAGAAATTTTTCTGTACCCTTCCCCAGATTTGTGCCTCGAGACAATCCTGTCTCAGGTCTACAGACAATTCCTATGACTTCATGCTTGGTTTGTGCTCTGACATGCACTGTCAACTGTGGGACCTTATATAGACAGGTGTGTGCCTTTCCAAATCATGTCCAATTAACTGAATTTACCACAGGTGACTCCAATCTGCACGGTGGCGCAGTGGTTAGCACTGTGGCAGCACAGTTTACCCTCAGTCGGGGGATCGAGGGGATCGTGAGATCGTGGGTTCGATCCCTGCCCCCGACCATCAGTGATCTGTGTGGAGTTTGCATGTTCTCCCCGTGTTGCGTGGGCTTACTCCAGGATTTCTCCGGTTTCCTCCCACATGCTAAAAACATGCAGGTTAGGGATATGGGGTGCTTGCGCACGCAGCAACCGGCAGCTGGTGGCTTGTCACCAGACTGCAAAACAAATCTACCTACGGGTACAAAACAAGTAACAACAACAAAAAATAAATAAATAAAAAATGAAGCTGTAGAAACATCTGAAGGATGATCAGTGGAAACAGGATGAACCTGAGCTCAGTTTTGAGATTCATGGCAAAGGCTGTGAATATTTATGTCCATGTCATTTCATATATATATATATATATATATATATATATATATATATATATATATAAGAAATGACAGCCTTAGTTCCAAGGTTGTCATAGCCAGGAGCGGCACTGGGGTTAAGCTCCCAGTGCTCATAAAATGCTCCTTATGGCGTGCGTCTTGAAAAGCCGCTGACAACTAAGTCCAACTCCTAGCCTGCCCGTGTGGTTTAGTCTCTAAGCTTGGCGGAACTGCTTTTACTAATAGGAGAAGGGGCGAGGGCGGATCTCTGGTGCCTTAAAACCAGATGCTTCGGGTAGATGGTGGCTCGTCAACCTGGGAAGGTAGCCCATCTAGGGGAAGGTAAACCCTGATTTCAAACCTCCACTGCCTTGCAGCACACCCGGTCACGGGAAAGGCTTCGGGAGTCAACCCTGAGGAAAAATCCGGAGTTGGAGCCCCTAAGGCAGTTCTCTGTTGTGCTCAACATCGTTCTGGCAGCTCCTGCGATGGCGCTGGTGCCAAACTGTAGCAGCCCTGCTGTTCCTTTGGATTCATCAGTGACGTGGAGAGGGGGGACATGCTGCATGGGCAACATCTTGTCCTCCATATCTTCCTGCCCAGGCTTGAATCCTACCAACGTCCAACGCTGGAAGGTAGAACACCGGATCACTGGAGAGGACACTCCAGCTTCACCTATGGCATAGACAAAACATGGGGAATGACAGTTACCGGTTATAAGCCACCGCTCAATTGGCGTAGAGCGTGGCGCCAGGGGTTGTTGCCGACGGTGAGAGGGATCATTGGATCTCACTGGACAGCTACCGCCCGCCTCAAGCTGGGCAGCCCCCAGCCAATAAGGTGTTGTCCCGCCACAGCTTGCTTTCCTCATTGGGTGCATGGGGATGAGGAGAAGTCCGAACAGCAGGCTGAGAACCTTCGCACCAGGCAAGACAAAAAAATAAAAGAGACCAACTCTAAAACTGGGAACTTGGAACGTCCGCACTATGATGACAGGACTCGCTGCTAACCTCAAGGACATCAATGACACCAGGAAGACTGCCATCATCAATAATGAGCTGAAGAGACTGGAAGTGGATATTGCCACTCTCCAGGAAACACGGTTGGCTGACGCAGGCACACTGAGAGAGAAGGACTACATGTTCTACTGGCAAGGAAAGGGCAGTGACGAACACAGGGAACACAGAGTGGGCTTCGCAGTGAAGAACACCTTGCTGAAGATGGTGGAACCGGGCAGCAATGGCTCTGCACGACTCCTCACCCTCCGCCTCAACACCACTCAAGGCCCAGTCACCCTCGTCAGTGTGTACGCCCCAACACTGACAGCCACACCAGAGGCAAAAGACGAGTTCTACGAGAATCTCGCAACAACTGTCAGGATCATCCCCAACTCTGAACAACTCATTCTCCTTGGAGACTTCAATGCCAGAGTGGGTGCTGACCACGACTCCTGGCCCTCCTGTCTTGGACCATTTGGCGTGGGCAGAATGAACGACAACGGACAGCGGCTGCTCGAGTTCTGCACATGAGATGATGAGATGAGATGAGATTCAACTTTATTGTCATTACAACATGTATGAATACAAGGTAACGAAACGTGACTTGGCACTTGGGCACGCTCTGCAGAGTGCATCCAAGGCCGGGGCAGCCGCTAGGCGCCAGTCATAAAGAAGAAAGGAAAAAAAAAAGAAAAGAGAGAGGATATGACACAATAGGCGAGAGAAAAAAACAAGTTTTATCAAATTGACGCTTAATGAGTAAGCGAAATTTTGATTGCAGGCAAAAAAAAACCCTCAATGCATATTTAGCAGACATTTAGTAGACAAATCACACAGCAGAGGGAGGGAGAGCAGTGTGTGTATATCAGTATGTGATGATGTCAGTGTGTGTGTGCAGTGTTGAGTGTATCAGTTACTGGAGTACAACAAATAGTCTCCTAGGCAACGATAGATGTTATAGTTCATGAACGCTGTCCCTGAAGAGTTCTGTTTATTGCACCGCAGCGGTGTTTGGGTTAGCAGAGCCAGCTGACACATCCGCTTATCTCAACTCTGGAGGAGTGAGTTATCCAGGGGCGCCGATTCAAGGCCGAATCTGCACAGACAGAGTATAGGATTTTCCCTGTTCTCATATTCTGAGCTTACAATTCAAATTAACATTCACTGGCTTTAAATTCATATCATTCCCTGGAGAGCACGAAGCGACTCCAGATGTTTCTCCTACTAAACACAGATGAACATGTCCGGTAGAGTCCAGCTCTCTACAGTGCATGCAGATGGTAAATTCCATGTTGGTCATTTGCCGCTATTTCGTGCACTCCCCATCTGGTCGAATTATTGAGAAGCAGCTCTGCTGGGTCCGCATTTTGATTAGCTCTTCCAGTTAAATTTTCGATACACCAGGAGAACTCCAAAGCCCAATCAGCAGAAATCCTGTGATCGTAAAGCCAAAACAGGTAGATGTTTTTTCTACATCTTCAGTCGAATCACACAGACACATGAGTTCCAATCCATGGGTCTCTCCACATTTGGGCTCCCCCGGGCCCAATTTTCTGTTTGAAAAGGTGGTGTCAGTTGCGTTTAAAGCCCAGCTTATGTCCATTTTCCGTATTTTCCATTTGGGTTGAGATCAGCAAGAAGGTGAGACGGCACAGACACTCACTCAGACGCAGCAAGCTGGGATTAGGTCAGGAAGGCAGGATAGGAGGAGGGAGGAAAAAATGCGACTGCTCGCTCTGAAGGCAACAGGAAGAATGATCCATATCATGATCTGTGCATCACAAACTCGTTCTTCAAGACCAAGCCCCAACACAAGGTTTCCTGGCGACATCCACGCTCAAAGCACTGGCACCAGCTGGACTTGATCCTTACCAGGCGCACCTCACTGAAGAACGTGCTAATCACCCGTTGGTTCCAGAGTGCAGATTGCGACACAGACCATTCATTGGTGTGTTGCAAGGTCAAGCTGCTGCAGCAGAAGAAATTCCATCATGCTAGACAGCCTGGAAAGGCATGGATTGACACCAGCAAGATGGCCCAACCAGAATTTGTTGAGCAGTTTGCCTCCACCTTTGAGAAGGAACTTGGTGTACCACAAGAAGGAGAATCTGCAAAGCAGAAGTGGGAAGAGCTGTGAAACACCATCCACCGCACAGCCTTGGCTACCTTTGGGAGGAAGACCTTGAAGTCACAGGACTGGTTTGATGCCAAGTTGACCGAGATGACCCCCGTCATTGAAGCCAAGCGCTCAGCACTTGCTGAGTACAAGAAGTACCCAAACGAGAAGAATCTCCAGATTCTCAGGGCTGCGAGAAGCAAAGTTCAGCAGACTGCTTGGCACTGTGCCAACGAGTACTGGACTCAGCTCAGCCAAGACATTCAAACCGCTTCCATAACAGGGAACATCCGTGGTATGTATGATGGCATCAAGAAAGCACTTGGTCCGGCTCAGAGCAAGATGGCCCCCCTCAAATCCTCCACTGGGGAGATGATCACAGAAAAGAACAAGCAGATGGAGAGACAGGTGGAACACTACTCCGACCTCTACTCCAGACAGAACACCGTGACACCGTCAGCCCTTGATGCCATCGACTGCCTGCCATCCATGGACGAACTTGACGCCGAGCCAACCATCGACGAACTCAGCAAGGCCATTGATAGCTTGGCCGCTGGCAAGGCACCCGGCAACAACGGCATACCCCCCGACCTGATCAAGCACTGCAAGACCGCCCTACTGCTGCCATTGCATGACGTCCTTTGCCAGTGCTGGAAGGAAGGTGCCGTACCACAGGACATGAGGGACGCCAAGATCATCACCCTCTACAAAAACAAAGGGGAGAGAAGCGACTGCAACAACTACAGGGGCATCTCCCTCCTCGGCGTTGTTGGTAAAGTCTACGCACGAGTTGTTCTCGTTCGTCTACAGAAGCTTGCCGAACGTGTCTACCCCGAGTCTCAGTGTGGCTTCCGCGCTGAGCGATCGATGGTAGACATGATATTCTCCATCCGCCAACTCCAGGAGAAATGCAGAGAACAGAACATGCCCCTGTACGTCGCCTTCATCGACCTCACCAAAGTGTTTGATCTGGTCAGCAGAGAGGGCCTTTTCAAGATCCTGCCAAAGATAGGATGCCCACCAAAGTTGCAAAGCCTCATCGAATCATTTCACACCAACATGCAGGGGATAGTGCAGCACGACGGCAACGTCTCAGAGCCATTCAACATACGCAGCGGAGTGAAACAGGGCTGTGTACTTGCGCCAACCCTCTTTGGGATTTTCTTTGCTATGCTCCTGAGGCATGCCTTCAGCACAGCAACAGAGGGAATCTACCTGCACACAAGATCTGACGGCAGGCTTTTCAGCCTCGCCCGTCTGAAAGCCAGAACCAAAGTACGCGAGGCTCTAATCAGAGACATGCTGTTCGCAGATGACGCTGCAGTTGCGACCCACATACAGCAGGAGCTTCAGACCCTGATGGACCGCTTCTCCCAGGCACGCAAGGACTTCGGGCTTACCATCATCCTGAAGAAGACTAACGTCTTGGCGCAAGGCACAAAAGCATCACCAACCATCACCATCGACAACTACAAGCTGGAGGTCGTGAATCAGTTCACGTATCTGGGGTACACGATCAGCAGCAGCCTCTCCCTTGATACAGAGATCGACAAGAGGATTGGAAAATCAGCCTCCACACTTGCTCGCCTCACCACACGAGTGTGGGAGAATCCCAAACTCTCTGTCAAGACGAAGATGGCAGTGTACAACGCCTGCGTCATCAGCACACTGCTCTATGGGAGTAAGACGTGGACAACATACGCCTGGCAGGAAAAGAGACTGAACTCCTTCCACTTGTGCTACATTCACCGCATCCTGGACATATCCTGGCAGGACAAAGTGCCCAACACAGAAGTTCTGTCCCGCGCCAGCCTTCCCTTCATGTTCACTCTACTCAGGCAGTGCAGGCTCCGCTGGCTAGGCCATGTTCACCGTATGGAGGATGGCAGAATCCCCAAAGACGTCCTCTACGGAGAACTGGTGACTGGCAGGAGAGACGTTGGCCGCCCACAGCTGCGCTTTTGAGACGTCTGCAAGAGAGACATGAAGGCCCTGGAGATCAACACAGAGCGCTGGGAGGACCTTGCAACGGACCGCTCCAAATGGAGAGGCACCCTGACCAGACAGCTCAAGGTGGGTGAAGAGAGACTGACTGCTGCAGCAGATGAAAAAAGGACCCGCAGGAAGAACCGCCACAGACCCAGCAGCACGGAGACCACCCACAAGTGCGACCTGTGTGACAGGGACTGCCATTCGCGCGTCGGCCTGTTCAGCCACAGACGGTGCTGTTCCAGCAGAGTAGACGTTTAGGATTCTCTTCCATGGTCGTCATAGACCGACGGAGGCCGACGAGTCATTTCTTATTTTTTTTTTTTAATTTTTAATAAATTTGCAAAAATCTAAAACAAAGTTGTTTCAGGTTGTCATTACGGGGTATTGTGTGTAGAATTTTGAGGAAAAAATGAATTTAATCCATTTTGGAATAAGGCTGCAACATTACAAAATGTGGAAAAAGTGACGCGCTGTGAAGACTTTCCAGATTCACTGTACAACTGTATAGTCAAAGAGTTTAAATTATTTTTCCACTGGGTTAGATCAGTCAAAGTCAAACACAAACCGAGACCAGTACAAGTACGTCAGATTCATGTAATTATTGAAAATATTAACCTTCCTTCTGTGTTAGCTTTCTGTTACCATCCCCGGTGTTCATGGGTCGGTTTCGACCCGAGTCTTAAATCAGCTTTAAAATACACTGAAAACAATAACCTATCATCCATTTTTTTTTTTTGTCATCTCTTGGTTACCTTGTTAGGCTTCCTTATCCATGAAAATGTTGGGTTTAATATTTTTGGTGTGGGTCTCTGGGCCTTTTTTTTTTTTATCAGTATACCTCTCGATTTCAATTAAAAAAAAGAAAAATTAACCTCAAGAGAATCATATAAATAAATAAATAAAAGGTTGTTGTGTTACCTGAATATTACACATCTCTGAAATGAATTTGCTTGATTTATTTTTCATTTTAAAGTTAATAACTATAGTAACATCTATGGTGTTATGGGTCAGTTTCGACCCATATACAGTATATTTTCTTCAAGAAAATGCAAAAAAATAAAAAAATAAAAAAAATTATCAGCAATACAACTTTAATATAAACACATTGAAACACAGAACAGGTCATAACACAAAATATTGATTTGCAAGTTCAAACAAACAACAACAACCAATCAAACAAATCAAACCAATAGACCTGGACATGCCCGTCTTTGTTTTGTTTTTTTGCAGCTATACTGGACAAAAGAGCATCTCTGAAGCTCACATGATTGGGAGAGGAGGTGGCTGTCAGTGTGTTGGCTGACAGTGCACTTACAATTTCAATTTTGGCTCTAATTGTTGCTTTATAATCTTATTTATAATAATCTAATAATTTATAATCTTATTTATAAGCTAGCTCTGTCCTGGGGCAGCACCTTGATCCAATGGAGGAGATAGGAGAGAGAAGGACGGTGGCTAAACTGTCATCTCTGCTGGAGTCCGAGTTCCACCCTATGCAGGACATACTGGATGCACTGAGGAGCTCATTTAGCAGCAGACTACATCATCCCAGGTGCACAACCGAGAGGTTTCGTAGGTCCTTCCTACCAACGGCTGTCAGACTGTACAACCTAAGCAGGGCTGCTCGCAGAGATAGCAAAAAGACGTAACAAACTAATAGTTTTTTTTTGTTTTTTTTTTTGAATGCAAAAGATGCAATAGACTTACACAATGGTCCTCTCCGGCATACAACTAGGAACATACCGGTCGCTATGGAGGGTGAGAATATGTATGGGCACATAATCATACCATGTAGGATAACTAAGTAGACGGTTATGCTGTTTCATCCCATCTAGCAACAATGCTCTGCACCGTGTGTGTTTATATACTTGCATATTTATTCCACCTAGCTGCAATGCTCCGTACTGTGGGTGTTTATATATTTACATATTTATTCCATCTAGCTACAATGCTCTGCACTGTGTGTTCATATATTCATATATTTATTCCATCCAGCTACAATGCTCTGCACTGTGTGTCTGTGTGTATATATATATTTTATAGTAATATGTACATATGTATATTAGCTGCTCTTGCTTGCTTGTTTTTTTTTCTTGCCTTCTGATTGTTGCTCTGAGTGTTGCTATCCCTGTGCTGTTGCAATCCTGGAATTTCCCCGTTGTGGGACTAATAAAGGCTTATCTTATCTTATCTTATCTTATCTTATCTTATTTTTAAAACCGGGTCAAAACCGACCCGAACACCACAAAGGACATAATTTCAACCAGAGCATTTTATAGTGTACTGAAAAAATAATTTTTTGTTTAATTTTGTTGAAATCAAGGTTCCTGACAAAGTCAAAAAGCCTTGATGCAATAAACAAATTTTAAGTGATTCTTTTATGCATTTAAAAACTAAAACGGGTCGGTGCCGACCCTAACACAAGAGGAAGGTTAATTTAATATTATTGTTTCATTTTAGGACAGTTTCTCAAAGACTCAACCTGAACATTTTCTAACTTTTTACCTGTTTCGTTCTCAAAGAGAGTCTCTGAGGTCAGAGAGTCGTCATCACTGTAACTGTGACTTCCTGTTTTCAGTCGTCTCTTCTTTGGTTTGGGTTCTTCTTCTTCTTCTTTAGTGGTTCCTGAGTCTACATGCCGGCTTCCTTCCTCATCTTGGATCTCAGTTCCAGCAGAGTTGTGAGAGAGGAGCTGCTCACTGTTAGGTTCTGCTTCACTCTGCTGCTTTTCCTCACAAACAAGAGTCCCCATGAAGGTATCGGCCTCCAGCTTCACTACCAGCTCTTCTCCCTCCTGACTGATGCACAGTTCCTCCTGTTCCTCTTCAACCTGTGGAGCTTCTGGTTCCTCCTGGTCCAGGACAGAGTTCCTCTCCTGGTTCCAGAGCTGCTGCTCAGTCAGAACTTCTTCCGCTTTACACTCAGGTTGCTGTGAGAAATCTGGAGGAACAAAGACAAAAAGTCAGAAAAACAGAGTTTCACTATACAAATGGATAAGAAAAAAAAATGTGTCAAGTTTAGGATTTAAAAACAAGAGATTGCACATTTAAGACACAACCATGATTGGAAAACAGATCCAGAGTTTTCTAAAGCCTCATTCAGACCATTATAGTCCCACATTCCTATTCTGTGGATTTTTATCTGGGAGCACCAGCGCATATTCAGCAGTCTGCGCTGACGATCGATCTCTTCCTCGTACTGGTTGGTGATTAGTTCAAACTCTGTGATTATTTCTTCAGCAGCAGCAGCCAGTCGCTCTCTCACCAACTCTCTCAGACGCCCACCTGAAAACATCTTTACGGTTTGTTTACTTCCTCCAGATGTTGTGATGCTAACGGTCAGAGCTAGCAGGATGAGGCTAGTTCAGTTGGCCTGAAGGCCCAATAAAAGTCCTCAGACTCAGACACATCAGCTATTCATCCATGAGGAGCAGAACAGGAGCCAAACCACCAACACCAACCAGCTAAACGTTCTCACCAACCTGTTCCTGCAACAATCAGAAAACAGATGCATTCTTCACTATGATCCACCTGGCAGGTATAAGAGACAATCTCCTTTCTTCTTCCTTATTCTTTAGAATACTATGAATATAATCCAGTTTTAAAAAAATAAAACTTTCTAATTTTCTATACTCATGTGAGTGGAAAACAAACCACATGTTGAAAATGATGAGGTTCTTGACGTCAGTGTCTCTTTATTCAAGCGGTCCACAGAATCTCACAGAACACAAAGTCATGGAGAGCAGCTCCCCTAACAGAGCGGCACACCAGCATTTAACCCTCAGAATGTCTCCTGATTGTCTCACACCTTTTGTCCTCTGGAGTCCAAAATGACCCCGCCTGGTTTGGTTTAAAGCTTAGAGTATAAATTGTCAATTAATTCTCTGTTAAACCTTTAGTCTGACGTCAGTCCAACCGGTTCCCACAATTTTTCCCTTTGGTTTAGAACTCAGGACCAACAGACCTCGTTTACATCAAGATCTACCCTGTTTTTGAGTCGATCCTCATGTTGTTCTGGGGTCATTCTGAGGGTTAAACACACACAGATGACATCATACTTCCTAGCAACAGATAAGATCTCTCTTCTCTGGCATGGGAGAGAGTCTCAGTTGAAACTTCACCCCTCTATCTCCAAGCCCACCTGAGGGCTAAACTACGAAGTTCGTTCAACTTACCCAGCTTGGGTGTGCATGTGTGAATCCATGTCAGCATGTGGGGAGAACACAGGGGGAAACCAGAAGACTACCCCAACCGACAACCAAACCCATCGTCCACAAATCCCCATCGGCCCCCACCCCATCGGCTCTATCCTGTAGAAACCAGTTCTGGCCCTGCCAGAGGCAACCAGCACACCACCCACCATCACGGGACGCACGGCCAAGGGAGCCCCAGCAAAGACCGAGGTGGCCAAACCCCCAGCCGGCCCGGCACTGGCAGGGCCACCCCCAGTGGGACACAGGAAGAAAGAGCCAGAGGAAAGCCCTCCAGCAGCTTTCCCCCCCCACAGGGAGGGACATCAGAGGGCAGACCCACCAGAACACCAGCCAGCCGCTACCCCACCACCCAGATATATTTTCAGTAGAACTTTAAAAACCAGACCATCAATGACGAAGGAGCTCATTCTGGCCTGATGACATCAGAGTGTTCTTGTGCTTGTGCACCGTGCTCTGGAAAAAAAACTGTGTGCCCTGTATGCCAACAACAGCTTGTCACTCACAGCTCAGCACTTCTGCTTTTCCTCTGGTCAGACTTTCTACTGATTTTTTTAATTGCAGTCTCTAAATAACAAATGAATAAATGAATGAATCTTTATTTCAGACAGGTTAGATTAAAAGAAAGGAACAGAATAATATAACAAGGGGAAAAAATCCAACAAGGTCAAATTAAACAATAACTCCTCAGATTATACAATTCAACATAAGTTATCCGAAATGGGTGATGGCTGAAGCCACAGCTTATATTGCCCACCCATGTTCCATCTAAGAATTCAAAAAGAAAAGAAAAGTCTTTACAAATCAGAGCAAAGCGAAGACAAAACGTGACAAAACAAAACTAAACAACAGCACAACACAGACTGGATATGATAATCCTGATGTGATTTTACATGTCGTTTTGTATATATGTTTGGAGTATTTCTTCCTTTAGTTTTTGTTTAAATTGTCCAAGCGTTGTACATGATTTTAATTCAGGTCCAAAAGCGTTCCACAGTCTGACTCCCTGCACTGAGACACAGTGTTGGTTGGTGGTAGTTCTCACTGAAGGTTTTTGAAATATACATTTTCCTCTGAAATGATTTTGTTTCTCCCTTACTTGGAACAACTGAGGCCAACTGGAGATCTGCAGCACTACGGTATCGCTACGTCTAGGCAGGATTCTGACTTAGAGGCGTTCAGTCATAATCCCACAGACGGGAGCTTCGCACCAGTGGACAACAATGGACAGGAAACAGATTCTAGCATTGGTAGCAGCTCTGGATGCAAAATATGACGACACGGCAAACGGGAGTCTGGGTACAGACTGTACCGGTGTCCTATGTCCCGCCCTTCCTTAATTCTGATTGGCTGCTTAGAAAGGTCTGACATTGACGAGCTCAGCTGGAGTCTTAAAAGTTGAACTTTTTTCAGCCCTGATCGCCATGGCAAAAAGCAGCCACTGCAGCGAGCGTTTCAGCGCCGAGGGGCTCAGCGCTGGACTACATGGAGAATGAAGAGAAAATAGTCGCCCACAGCGGAAAGAAAACACATTTGGTGGACACGCAGCCTTACAGTATGCTGTTAATTACTCAAGAAGAAGGAACAGGAGTAAAAATGTGTGTGTGTGTGTGTGTGTGTGCCCTAACTTCAGGTCAGAGCAACAGCGCCTCAGTTTTCCATAGTTAGCATTAGCCTCTGGAGGGAGCCTTCCTGCTGTGGCGGACCGTTCCCCTCCAGCTCCACCTACAGAAATATAACAGACTACAGTGCTCACAGCCTACATTTTGATGGCAAATTTAGGTGCCATATTGGTACTGGACAGGGCTGTCACGGTGGAGGAATTTCCCCTGCGGTGACAGTGGATAGCTCAACAGCGCGGTATGTGTTATCATTGCAAACAAATGATGGAAGCTATGTTGAGAATCGCTGCAGCTCCGCTCTCAGTTTATGTGTGTTTTTGACGGAGCTCTTCCTACAGTCATGAACTGCTTATTCTGTTAACAAAACAAAAGCAATCATTTTCATAAAGCAGTGGTAGGAACTCCAACATTTCAACTACAGGGTGTGTGGATTGGTTGGAGACAGCTGCTACATTCAGCTTATTTAAACAGGACAGACTCTGTGCAGGACCCTCTGTGCCTCTTGTCTCCGTGTCTAATGCCGCAGTCCAAAAAATCATGTTCACACAGCAAACCAGCAATGCACTATGCAGTAGCAGAGCTGAATCGTCAGGATCACAGACTCAGAAGAAACACACCCAGCCATTATTTTATTAAATTGGGAACACCCCCCCCCACATCTGCCACAAGCAATCTGACCTGATCTCACCAAAAGTAGGACAAATAACACACTTTATGCCCCGCAAACATGCTGCTGTCAATAAAAATACACTTAACATTGAACAATTTATTTAATAGTCAATAAGTGAACAACAAGATTTTGCCACACACAAAAAAAAGTCAACACTGCTGTTGTTGCAGTTGCTGGTTATCCTCCGTGGTAGGCTTGTCCATAGCGCAGTATTACATCATTGCGGTTATGGTGACAGCCCTAGTCCTGGATATACAGTAGTCCCGTTGATGGCTCCTGCAGCACTGTGATAACAGGATATCCAAAAAATGGTTTGTTCTATTTATTGTTATCATGTAAGTAAGCTGGAATGTTATAAGTTATAATCAGTAATATGGACATTATGAAGACAAATTTTGATTATTGATTTGATTTTGTATACTTTATTAATCCCCAGATTTTTAAGTGCATACTTAAAATAAGTGTAATGTGTCACAACTCGCTCCCGCCTGTCATCTGCTCCAGCCGTGCGCACACCTGTGCTTCATTAAGCTGCCCTTTTTTAACCTGCTCTGCCTGAAGCCTCGGCCTGGAGCCGTCAGCTCTCCTCCATGATCAAGCTCTGTGTTCGCCTGCTTCCCTATGGCCAACGTCTCAACTCATTGCGTGCACGTAAGAATTACCACTTACCTGCTCTACAAGATTTTCCCCTGTGCACAGGTGGATCCTCCCGGTGGCGGAAGAATCCCTCCATCACCTCTCCTCTTCAGCCTCTTCCCCGTCGAGCATATCAGGGCGCTGTCTTCCAGGCGGGAGTATTACTTGCCAACGCCAGCCACCAAGACATCTGCAAGTAAGCCACATTCCAACTTTCAGCACTACTCTGTGTTATTAGCTCATCCCTTGTCCTCTGCTCTGTCCTCAGGGTTGCCTGGCTGCACGGTGTCCTGTTCTGCCCTCGGCGCTCCTCAGTCCCCAACAATACATTCACATACCCCACTCACGCATCCATACACCCGTCTTGTAATAAAACTCTTAAATCTCACCCGAGCCTGCGTGCATGTTTCCTTGGTCAGATAACATGTCAGTATGGCTCCAGCACTGTGGCCCAGCGAACAGCGGGTTCGCACGCCGGCTTTCCACCTTTGAGGCTCTGGTGGATTTAATTGTTCATCAACAACAGGTAATCCTCAATCAGTTAACCAGTCTAACTCACCGAATGGATCGCCTAGATCCTCTGTCCCAGCTCGGTGGGTCAGCTCCTCCCGTTTCCCAGGTCGGCCCTTTTTCCCTGGGTCCGCCGACCCGTCTCACTCCTATTCCCACCCCTGTGCGCTTCAGCAGAAAGCTCGGCGGAGCGCGCAGGTTTATCTTGCAGTGTGAGACGGTGTTCCAGCGCGTTCCCAGGGACTTCCCTTCTAACCAGAGCCGAATTGGGTACGTCTCAAATCTTCTGGAGGGGCGAGCGCTAGCTTGGGCTTACGCCGTTATGGCGAAGCTCAGCTACGCAACCCTGACCTATACCCAATTCGTGCAAGATTTTTTCGAGGTGTTTGATCACTCGGATCGTGATAGCGTGTTAGCCGAGCGGCTACTCAGCCTTCGCCAGGGTAGTCGCCTAGCGGCTGACTACGCTGTCGACTTCCGGGTAGCGGCGGAAGAGGTTGGTTGGGGCGATGCTGCCCTCTGCAGCCTATTCCTCCGCAGTTTAAACTCAAATTTGCGGGATGAGCTGGCCTGCCGGGACCAGCTGGATCGGCTGTCAGAATTAATTTCCTTAGCCATCAGCTTAGATAACAGGCTGAGGAAGTGGGCCGCTGAGCAGAAATCATTCAGCCACTCGTGCGGAGCCCTTACCCGTGCTTCTCAGTCTCGCTCCCTGGCGTTGCCTCCTCCGGAGGTCGACGACGACCCCGATGCGATGATTATCGGGTGGGCAAGACTTCCTTTAGCAGAGAAACAGTGCCGCCGAGAGCTAGGTCTCTACATGTATTGTGGAGACGACCAGCATCTCGTGGAGGCCTGCCCAGTGAGGCCAAAAGGGGCCTCGCGGACGTTTCCCAATCAGATCCCCTCTCCAAATATCAAATTCCAATTAGACTCAGTCATAACTCCATTGGTCAAGCTTCTCACGCACTGGTGGACTCGGGGGTGGAACAGAATTTTATTTCTAAGAGTCCGGCAACCCGCCTGGGCATCCAGTGCCAAGCCTTGCCCACTCCTCTCCACCTCGTCGCCCTCACTCACTTCCCCCTTGAGGTCACTCATAAAACCAGGCCCATTCCTGTCATCATCTCCGACAATCACCGTGAGGACCTTAGCTTTTATGTCCTTCCCACCTCTGCTGCACCCATCATCTTAGGCTACCCGTGGCTGCGCCTCCACAATCCTGTTTTTGATTGGCAGACTGGCTGCATCCTTGCTTGGAGCACCTTTTGTTTAGGAACATGTCTCCAGTCTGCTGCCTGTGCCCCCCCCCCGCCGCTGACCCCGCACCACCGGACCTCTCTGTAGTCCCGCCAGAGTTCCACGACCTTGGCCCCGTGTTCAGCAAGTCTAAGGCGCTGTCCCTCCCACCCCACCGCCCGTATGACTGTGCCATCGATCTCCGGCCGGATGCGCCCCTTCCATCTGGCCGCCTCTACAGCCTGTCAGCCCCGGAACGGGAGGCTATGGACGTCTATATTCGGGAGTCCCTCAGTGCCGGCATCATTCGCCCCTCTTCGTACCCCCTGGGTGCTGGATTCTTTTTTGTGGCGAAGAAGGACGGGTCCTTAAGGCCATGTATTGATTTTAGAGCTCTCAATGACATCACAGTGAAGGACCGTTATACTCTGCCTCTGATGGACTCGGCCTTCAACTCCCTCCAGGGGGTGTCCTGGTTCTCCAAATTGGACCTCCACAGCACTTACCACCTCGTCCGGATCCGGGAGGGTGACGAGTGGAAAACGCCCTTCCGTACGCCCAGCGGCCACTTTGAATACCTAGTCATGCCATTTGAGCTCACCAACGCTCCCGCCGTTTTCCAATGATTTAATCAACGATGTACCTTGTGATTTCCTGGGGGTCTTCGTTTTCGTCTACCTGGATGACATTCTGATCTTCTCCCAATCTCGGGAGGAGCATCTAGTCCACGTGAGGCGGGTCCCTCAATGCCTTCTGGAGAACAAGCTGTACGTCAAAGCTGAGAAGTGCGAATTTTTCACTAATCAAACCTCCTTCCTGGGCTTCATTGTCTCGCACAATCAGCTCCTCCCCAACCCGGCCAAGGTCAAAGCGGTGGTCGAGTGGCCCACCCCCTCCTCCAGGAAGCAGGTTGAGCAATTCCTGGGGTTTGCTAATTTTTACTGCCGCTTTGTCCCAGGGTACAGCTCCATCACCCCCCTTCTGACACGCCTCACCTCGCCTAAGGTGTGTTTCCAGTGGACGACGGAAGCGGAGGCCGCCTTCGAGACCCTGAAGAAGGAATTCTCATCCTCCCGGGTCCTCATTCAGGTGGATCCAGCGTTGCAGTGTTTGGTCGAGGTGGATGCGTCTGACACTGGGGTGGGAGCGGTTTTGTCGCAGCGCTCCCTGATGGACAGGCCCCTGCGCCTTCTTCTCCAAGCGCCTTTCCACGGCTGAACGTAATTATGACATTGGTGACAGGGAGCTCCTGGCCGTGAAGCTCGCGCTGCAGGAGTGGCGCCATTGGCTGGAGGGGGCAGCTCAGCCTTTTGTGGTCTGGACTGATCATAAGAACTTGGAGTACATCAGGACGGCCAAGCATCTCAATGCCCGCCAGGCGCACTGGTCGCCGTTCTTTGCAAGGTTCAGATTCACTATCACCTACTGTCCGGGGTCCAAAAATAAGAAACCAGACGCGTTGTCCAGGCAGTTCGCCCCGGAAGCACCAAAAGAGGAGGTCCATACCATTTTACCTGCTTCGTGCGTCGTGGGGTCCGTTTCCTGGTCCATCAGGGACAAGGTCCAGAAGGCGCTGGAATCCGAACCCGACCCTGGCGGCGGCCCAGCGGGGAGACTGTTTGTGCCCTTGTCGGTCCGGGGTGACGTCATTCACTGGGCACATACCTCCAAGCTCTCTTGCCATCCTGGTGTCTCCCGGTTGGTGAATCTCCTCCAGCGGTCCTTTTGGTGGCCCGGGCTCTGGGATGACGTCTCCAACTACGTACGTGCCTACCCTCAGTGTGCCATGAGCAAGTCATCCAACTCTCCCCCTGCGGGTCTCCTCCACCCTCTGCCGGTCCCCGGTAGGCCCTGGTCCCACATCGCCCTGGACTTTGTCACCGGTCTCCCCGTTTCCAACTCATTTAATACCATCTTGACCATTGTGGACCGGTTCTCCAAGACCGCCCACTTTGTGCCTCCTTCTGGGCTCCCCACGGCGCATGAGACTGCCGATCTATTGGTGCAGCATGTGGTCAGGCTGCACGGTATCCCAGCCGACATCGTCTCTGATAGGGGGCCACAATTTGTATCCAGAGTCTGGAAGAGCTTCTGCAATGCTCTGGGAGCCACGGTTAGCCTGTCTTCAGGACATCATCCACAATCTGATGGGCAGTGCGAGCGCACCAACCAGGAGCTGGAGGCCGCTCTGCGCTGCGTCATCTCAATTCAATTCAGTTCAATTCAATTCAATTCAACTTTATTTATATAGCGCCATTTCACAACAACAGTCATCTCATAGCACTATCAACTGTAGGGGGAACCCCCACAGTTGCAAGCCCCTCAAGCCCCTCTTCCTGGAGCACCCATCTTCCCTGGGTGGAGTACGCCCACAACTCCACCCTATCTTCGGCCATTGAGACGTCCCCCTTTCGGGCGTCCCTAGGGTATGACCCCCCGCTGTTGCCTAAGGAGGAAGGTGAGGTGGCAGTCCCCTCCATCCAGGCTCACCTGAGACGGTGTCGACGGCTGTAGACGCGCCAGGCCCTGTTACGCACGACAGCGCACAACTCCAACTCTGCCAATCGCCACAGGAGGTCCGCGCCATGCTACAAGGTGGGTCAACAAGTGTGGTTTGTCAGAATATTAACCTGAAGGCGGAAAAAAAGAAGCTGGCTCAACGCTTCGTCAGGCCCTACTCTGTGACAAAAGTAGTCAATCCGGTGGCTGTGCGTTTGGCTCCCCCCCCCCTCCGTGTTCATCCCACTTTCCATGTCTCTCAGGTCAAACCTGTGGTGTCTAATCCTCTCTGTCCTCCCCCCCAGGGTGCCTCCCCCTCCTACAATGATCGATGGACACCCGGCGTGGAGCGTCACTGCTATCTTGGACTCCCGACGTCGGGGCCGGGGGTTGCAGTATTTGGTGGACTGGGAGGGTTATGGTCCGGAGCACAGATCCTGGGTGCGCCCGTCCTTCCAGCTGGACAAGCAACTCATTGTGGAGTTCCACCGGGCACACCCGGACAAGCCAGTGCCAGGAGGCGCTGCTTGGGGGGGGGGGGGAGTATTGTCACAACTCGCTCCCGCCTGTCATCTGCTCCAGCTGTGCGCACACCTGTGCTTCATTAGGCTGCCCCTATTTAACCTGCTCTGCCTGAAGCCTCGGCCTGGAGTCGTCAGCTCTCCTCCATGATCAAGCTCTGCGTTCGCCTGCTTCCCTACGGCCAACGCCTCAACTCATCGTGTGCACGTAAGAATTACCACTTACCTGCTCTCCAAGATTTTCCCCTGTGCACAGGTGGATCCTCCCGGCAGCGGAAGAATCCCTCCATCGCCTCTCCTCTTCAGCCTCTTCCCCGTCGAGCATATCAGGGTGCTGTCTTCCAGGCGGGAGTATTACTTGCCAACGCCAGCCACCAAGACATCTGCAAGTAAGCCACATTCCAACTTTCAGCACTACTCTGTGTTATTAGCTCATCCCTTGTCCTCTGCTCTGTCCTCAGGGTTGCCTGGCTGCATGGTGTCCTGTTCTGCCCTCGGCGCTCCTCAGTCCACAACAATACATTCACATACCCCACTCACGCATCCATACACCTGTCTTGTAATAAAACTCTTAAATCTCACCCGAGCCTGCGTGCGTGTTTCCTGGGTCAGATAACATGTCATAATGTTCATAACAATAAGTGTAAAGTATTTGATTAAACTGGTCCTTTAAGTGACAGTCAGGGTCAAATGTACAAACATTTTTCTCTACACAATCAGATCATTTGTATCAACAGATCTATAAATTACAAGAATAAATCAATTTTTTAATTACAAATGAATTGAAAATAATTTGGGGTCATTTTACAGCGGTTAAAAAGGTCACAAATTGACTTTTAATGAAGTTTGTTAACATCATGTATTTATTTTGCATGTCCTGTGTCGTGGGTTTACTCCGGGATTTCTCCGGTTTCCTCTCACATACCAAAAACATGCAAGTTAGGTTAACTGGCATCAAACTGGGGATTCTAGATTGTCCTTAGGTGTGACTGTGAGAGTGAATGGTTGTCTGTCTCTCTGTGTTGGCCCTGTGATGGACTGGCGATCTGTCCAGGGCGTACCCTGCCTTTTGCCCAAAGATGCTGGGATAGGCTCCAGCCCCCCGAAAAGGATTAAGCGGAAGAAGATGAATGATTTAATATTGCTACATCTTGTTCAACTCTTTACAGCAGCATAAACAATGCTGTTTTTGTAGTGCTGGGTTTTACATTTTGGGACAACAAACCTCGGTCTGGAGGAAAGAAGCTGAAAGTGGCAGTGCAAAGGGTGGGAATCGTCATTTAAAATGGAGGCAGCGATCCTCTGTACCTGTCTGGTGTACAGGGATGTCAGGCTCAGCTATTTGACTCACCAAGCAAACGACTGGACCATCTAACTACCTGGTCCAAGGATTTCCTCTTTCAGTTTTATCTGACCAAACCATGACACTGTGGTGACCCACAACACTCTACAGGAACATTCCTCACACTCAGCATGTCTACAGGAAGCAGAGGACACTTTGCATACGGACAGAGAGCCTCTGGGGGACAACCAGAACAATGGACTATTGTTTAGACATCCCCGGATTAAGGAGAGGACGTCCGGGCGCCAGTTGGTCATGCTAATCACGTGTATTGACTGATATGTATACCAATATGCTAATGTCCCTTGCATTCTCTCTGTCTGTATCGAAGAGCTTACGATGCATGCCTCAACAACACAGTAGCTCAGAGCTATGATGTGTGTCTCATTTTGATGGAGGAAATAAAACTCTGCAACCTTCCAGCTCGTCGCATCTCGCCTGATCTTATTCCTCCACAACACTAAAGAAAAGGATAAAACAAACTGAGTAAAAGCCCGATGGAACATTGTCATTATGGTTCGGTCAGTTTGGAAGTGTACGAGTTTCCTTAAACAATGCAAATGTTGCTGACCCTTTTTGCACACCCTTTCACAGTTCTCTTCAAACTTTGAATTACTATCAATAATCGTCCCAAGATATCTGTAAGATTGCACACATTCAGTGGTCTGGCCTTTTAGTATAGTGACTTTGTGCCTGGGAGTTTTCCTCCTAAAGTCAATAATCATATCTTTAGTTTAGCATAGCCGCTTGGAAGAATTTTTTCCCCGATCGTCCAGATTTCTGCTGTGTTCCAAATGCTCTCTTCTTCCCCATATAGTGTAAAATTGAGATGCACCTGTCGTCATTTATCTTCCATTGTTTTATGTTCTTCTTGGCTCCTTTTGCTTTTAGATTCTCTTATTTTGATGTGTTCTTAGCTCAGTTTATAAGTATGGGTTTTTAGTTCCCTTTGTTCTGTGCGTTCTTAGTTTTAGCTTGTATTTTATGTGTTGTAGCTCCACTGTTTCCTCAGTGGAGACCCTCATGCCGGATGCTGCCTGGCCCATCTGCAGGGGTGCTGGTCTCGTGGGTCGCTCGAGCTTGGGTGGGTGGGGGCTTTATGCCGCTGCCTGCAGCTGTGGTGTGGGCCCCGGCCTGTCCTGGTTGGATTGCCCTGTGTAGCACGCTCTCTGGTTATGGGCTTTGTGGCCTCCTGGTGTTGGGGGGGCTCCACAGGATGGATGCTTTTTCACATGGTGCCTCGGTGCCTAGCGATGTCTCTTTTATTTTATATGTGTGTAAGAGAAGTAGGGGGTGGTTGTATGTGCCTGTTTGTTTTGTGGGCCTGTTGGAAGGGGTGAAGATGTATCGCGTAAGTATGTTGGATGTGAGAATGTATCGCGTAAGTTTGAAAGTGCTATACAAATAAAGTTTGACTGATTGATTGAGCCCTTGAACAAAAATAAGTACCTTTGACTTTTTCTGTGTAGAGGTCATCTAACTATGACTGTAATTGATGCAATTCGAGGTTGTTTACATTATTTAGTTGGGTTTGGTCACATATTGCATTTATTTTAGATATGATTTCTAGTGGATTTTTTCCCTTAAGTTGGCCATTTTTTACCTTCTTGTATGTTGATTCTTCTCACATTGTATTTAAACCATTCCCATTTGTTTGTATGGGATAAATTACAGTCTAGCGTGATTTGTTTTAACGAGAGAATTCTTTCACAAAATGAGTTGCATTTCAGAAGATTGCTATTAAATTTCCAGTTTAAGGATTTTGAGTTTAATGTATTGTAGGGCTGCAATGAATACTCAACTAATTCGGTTACAAAAAATTCTCGATCCAAAATTTATTCGTCGACGTATCGTTTAATGTAGCACTTCAGGTCTATATGGCCTTCCTCTGGTGCAACCTTCTTCCGGTCAAGCTACCAAAACAAAACATGGGTTTGTTTAACGGTGCCATGGCAGAGTGGCATAGTGACGGGCAGGCAAAGACTAAGAAAATTTTTTAAAAAATGACAAAAGTGTCTCATGCCTGGAATTATTTCAAGCTTAAATCAAAGGAAAACATTGTGCAGTGTGTGTAGTTTCTCACAAAAGTGAGTACACCCCTAAGTGAAAATGTCCAAATTGTGCCCAAAGTGTCAATATTTTGTGTGGCCACCATTATTTTCCTGCACTCCATTAACGCTCTTGGGCATGGAGTTCACTAGAGCTTCGCAGGTTGCCGCTGGAATTCTATTCCACTCCTCCATGATGACATCATGGAGCTGGTGGATGTTCGAGACCTTGCGCTCTTCCACCTTTCATCTGAGGATGCCCCACAGATGCTCAATAGGGTTTCAGTCTGGAGACATGCTTGGCCAGTCCATCAACTTTGCCCTCAGTTTCTTTAGCAAAGCAGTGGTCATCTTGAAGGTGTGTTTGGGGTCGTTATTCTGTTGGAATACTGCCCTGCGGCCCAATATCTGAAGGAAGGGGATCATGCAGTATGTCTTCAGTATGTCACAGTACATGTTGACATTCATGGTTCCCTCAATGAACTGTAGCTCCCCAGTGCCGGCAGCACTCATGCAGCCCCAAACCATGACACTCCCACCACCATGCTTGACTGTAGGCTAGACACCCTTGTCTTTGTATTCCTCACCTGTTTGCCACCACACACATTTGACACCATCTGAACCAAGTAAGTTTATCTTAGTCTCATCAGACCACAGGACATGATTCCAGTAATCCATGTCCTTAGTCTGCTTGTCTTCAGCAAACTGTTTGTGGGCTTTCTTGTGCATCATCTTTAAAAGGAGCTTCATTCTGGGACGACAGCCAGCAGACCAATTTGATATTGTGTGCGGCGTATGGTCTGAGCACTTACAGGCTGACCCTCCCACCCCTTCAACCTCTGTAGCAATGCTGGCAGCACTAATACATCTATTTTCAAAAGGCAACCTCTGGATATAATGCTGACCACGTGCACTTGACTTCTTTGGTCGACCATGGCGAGGCCTGTTGTGAGTGGAACCTGTCCTGTTAATCCACTGTATGGTCTTGGCCACTGTGCTGCATCTCAGTTTCAGGGTGTTGGCAATTGTCTTATAGCCTAGGCCATCTTTATGTAGAGCAACAATTCTTATTTCAGATCCTCAGAGAGTTCTTTGCCATGAGGTGCCATGTTGAACTTCCAGTGACCAGTATGAGAGAGTGTGAGAGCGATGACACCAAATTTAACACACCTGCCCCCCATTCACACCTGAGGCCTTGGAACACTAACGAGTCACATGACACTGGGGAGGTTAAATGGCCAATTGGGCACAATTTAGACATTTTCACTGAGGGGTATACTCACTTTTGTTGCCAGGGGTTTAGACATTAATGGCTGTGTGCTGAGTTATTTAGAGGAGACAGCCCATTTACACTGTTATACAAGCTGTACACTGACTACTTTACATTGTATCAAAGTGTCATATCTTCAATATTGTCCCTTGAAAAGATATAATCAAATATTTACAAAAATGTGAGGGGTGTACTCACTTTTGTGAGATACTGTAGATGGTAAAGCTGAGCGGCAAACTAGCATGCAAGGTCTGGTGACACGATTTTGACATTTTTTAGCATGTTGTGTAAACCCAAAAGTCATTGTCGAGGATCAATATAATATTTACAACCGTGCCTGCCTAACATAGTTATTGTTAGAGAATTGACTGAGACTGAATCAATAATCAGTAGGCGGTTTTCCAAGTTCTGAGCCACTTATTCTCTTTCTGATCAGAAAGGAGTTAATCAGTAACAGCAAAACTTGCCTCAGAGCTTCACAGCACCAACTCCCTAACATGTGTCCAAGGATGTTGCTTCTTATACCGCAGTCCCTTATCTAAGCTAGACTGGCTGGAGCCATTTCTCCAAGAGACTGCTCCTAATCTATGGTCAGCTCTGAACATTCTGCTATGATCTTTACATGATCTGGCCACCCTAATTTCAGGCATACAGTGCAGTACACCTTGGTATGATAAAACAATGAAACCTTCGTCATTATTTACAATCTTGCTCAACCTAATCTTACACTGAAAAACAGACAGTCTTTTCAAGCTCTGAGACAATGAAAAAATCACAGGGAATCAGACCCTGGCTCATTATATCCACCAGATACAATATAATATAAATTAGAATAATACAGCATTAAAATCATATAGAATAATCAATGAAACCTGAAAATATCCTATAATTCCCCCCTTTGATGCTTAAAAAGCATCAGAGATGAAACACTATGGCTTCTAAAACCTCATTGGGCAGCTTGCCAAGTTTCGGTGCATTTCATGCTAAAGCATTATATTGCAAAAGATCCTAACTTGCTTTTTAATGAGGAAAGTCCACCATTGGCCCCGCTGCCACTCCTGAGTGCCGCTGTAATGTTTCTTTTCCTGGGAAGCATGTGAGGATAATACCTTTTATTTCAAAAAAGAAATCAATCATCTAATTAAGTCATAAAAGAGAAAAATTGAACCAGTGATGGTGATTAACCAGAAATTGAGATGAAATAGTGTATGTATTTGTCATTCTATGTGTCAGTAGATTAGCAGTGATTTAATAAAAAGTTAATATTTATATGTAAATGTAACTTCAATGATGAACAATAAAAATGGCCAAACACGGTTATATGTGTAAGAGACTTACGTGTATGTTTGTATTAGAGCTCTGTGTGTGCTAGCATCCTAACCTATGTGTATTAGTACCTCAACTTGAAACTGCAACAAGGTATCAACAATCAAACAACAATCAATACAGTAAAACTGTATACTAGCTAAATAGTGATTAGTAACATAATGGTTTCAAATACGACGTATATTAAAACAGAACAAAAACAGGATAAAGTGAAAAATCGCAAATAAGTATAACACAACTTCTCTGAACTTCATTGACATATCTAATTACTCCTGCAGCTCAGTACATTTCAAATTCATATCATGAACATACATCTCCTTTCGGTTTTCTGCATGCCAATCATACTTTTACTCTGTACTCATAAAACATTAAGCTGGTGTTGTTTCCCCATCATCTCCAGTGGTGGCCTCGTGATATAACACTAAATTCACATGAACAAGTTTCAACATCATATCACGGGTACAAGGAATGAAATATGAAAAGATCAAAGGTATCACTACAATAATCACCACCAAGTTTATGACAAGACTCCTCCATGAGGAAAACAACCGGTTTATCCAGTGTGATGAGTCATCAACATTATCCTTAGCCCCAGCAGTCTGCAAAGCAGTCAGATTACGTATGGCTGAAGCAATGACACCTCCATCTGCATCATGTGAAGGTATAAAGGTGCAACAGTACTGACCTGCAATTGCGCACACACCCCCATGGGCGGCAGTCAACTGATCAAGTACCATTCTATTCTGTGTTGCTACAAGTCTTACAGCAGTCATTTCCTCCCTTTCGCCTTTCCAGGCAGCTAAAGAAAAATTTGCAAAAGACTGTAGTCTATAATTAAGAGTCTCAATCCACAAGGTATTTTTTGC
The DNA here is from genome assembly GCA_020510985.1 of Pholidichthys leucotaenia. NCBI lineage: Eukaryota > Metazoa > Chordata > Actinopteri > Cichliformes > Pholidichthyidae > Pholidichthys > Pholidichthys leucotaenia. The sequence continues at coordinate 5,630,861 of CM035836.1, forward strand.
CACTCCCACCCAAGGGAACAGCGACTGAACTACCTTTTGACCTGTAGTAAGTACTGTATCTTAAACTGCTCTGGCACGTCCATACCCCAGATGGAATCATGTGGTGTGAAAATAGCATCCTGTGATATGTCTCTCTTCCCTCTGCTCGTCTGACCCACTGACATAATCAGGGTGTTGTCAGTCACAAAGACGGGGGCACAGGTTCCTGCCCAATTCATAGGCAGATGGGAATATGCCTTACAACCACACAGCCATCAACCACCCGTCACCATATGTGCACCATACATATAAAAGTTGCAGATAGCAGCACTGCAGAGCTCCAGCATGGTGATAGGTCCGTAATGACAGTGGTCAACCCATGGACACCACCTGTCCATCCGATTGGTCAGGGTACTAGCATCACAGGTGCAGTGTATACTGTACACTGCCTCACACTGAGAAAGGGGTAGGTTGCCCAGAGGATTGTTACCACTTCCCTTCAGACAAAAAGAAAACGTTCCTGATGAAACTAACCTTGCCCTTACAGAGTAAGGGGTACCATAAGTTCTCTGATTGGTAGAGTAGGTAGAGCCTTCAGTTATCAAGCTCCTCTCCTGTGGAACCAGCTGCCAATCTGGATTCGGGAGTCAGACTCGATCTCTGTTTTTAAGAATAGGGCTAAAACCTACCTTTTTGATATAGCCTACAATTAGGGAGGGATCATGCGTTTCTGAACCCTCCCTTAGTTATACTGCTAATAGGTTTAGTCAGCCAGGGGACCTCCCATAATGCACTGAGCCTCACTCTTTTCTTCACTCGCAATGAATTTTTTTTTTTTTTTTTGCTGGTCATTAACATCTGTTTGTTCTCTCCCATAGATTGAGTCCCCATCGTGCTGTTTGCTCTCTACATGTCTGTTCTTTTCATCTTCTCTGTCCCCTCACCCCCCAGCCAGTCGCAGCAGATAACTGCCCCTCCCTGAGCCTGGTTCTGCTTGAGGTTTCTTCCTGTTAAAAGGGAGCTTTTCCTCTCCACCGTCACCAAGTGCTTGCTCACGGGGGATCGCCTGATTGCTGGGGTCTTTCTGCAACTGTGGGGGTCCCCCCTACAGTTGAAAGTGCTATGAGATGACTGTTGTTGTGAAATGGCGCTATATAAATAAAGTTGATTTAAATTGAATTGAATAGAGTGACGAAAGATTTCACAAGAGTGATTCAAAATAATCTTTTTTGTATAGTCCCTTTTCATAGCCTTCTGTAAAAAACAGAGAGCTTTTGCTGGTTCCATCTTCTTAGCTACAACAGCAGTCTCTCCAGCTGACGTTGGCACTAGGGAGCAAACATAACAATTGTAACGATTAGCTGCCCTGGACTTATAATTAGCATACCTCCACCACGTATTGGCAGCATATTCATGTTCGTGATGGTCATGTAGCTCTAGCCAATTATGCTGAATATGTGCAAGGTCCCTAGCACTACGATGTATGGTTTGTGGTGCAGCTAAAATAAACCAAAGTAATAATGTCCCCCCTAGGATGATGATGTAAAGGAAACAACAACTACACCCTTTAATGATCAAACGTCTTTCTTGCACTTCTTGTCTCTCCATGATGGTCAACCACTTGCTTCCCTATCCCAAGCCGGTACTGGACACCACGTAGGGCATCGTTATTTGACACTTGTATAGGAAAACAATTTAAAAAAAAGTCTCTTGCTGAAAGTCTTTAATGGAATGAAGTTGAAAATATTTATTCAGTAGTCCCTGGCTGTGAGTTCAGAGTAGGGTAAAGTTTACAGTGTGTTAAATGCACCCAAGAGTCCCGTCTTTCAACTTTCACCGCTGTTGGCGTTGACAAAACAACTTTATGTGGTCCTTGCCAGGGTGAATCAGTCCAATTCTTCTTTTTGATGGCTTTGATGAGGACGAGGTCTCCTGTCTTGGCCAAGATCGGTGCAGTTTCCTTGTGAAACTGCAGACTAAGGCTGCAGCGCGTCGTGCGCACTGCTGAGAAGGTGATCGGCTGCAAGCTCCCATCTCTCCAGGACCTGTACATCTCCAGGACCCGGAGGCGTGCTGGCCGGATCATAGCCGATCCTTCACACCCTGGTCACGTACTGTGTGCCCCCCTCCCCTCAGGTAGAAGAATTCGGTCCATTCGGACTAAAACCTCCCGGCACATGAATAGCTTTTTCCCCTCTGCCATCAGACTGCTGAACATGAAGTGACTTATTGACTCTCGTGCACTATGTACAGCAGCTCAACCAGACTCATGACATTCATCACTGTTTTTCTGTTGCATTATCAACTGCACTGTGGTACCCCATATTATCTGCTACTTGCTAATTTATTTAAAACTGCCTTGACTAGTATTACTCATTATTACTATTATTATTATTATTATTATTATTACTTATTTTTCTACACTTATTGCACATTTTTAGTCCTTTAGTTTTTTAGTTTATCTCTTTATCTCATGTTTTTAATGTTGCAGCATGGCACCGAGACAAATTCCTAGTTTGTGTACTACATGAACAATGGCAATAAATCTGATTCTGATTCTGATTCTGATTCTGAACCCTCCTGGGGAGAGTAGCAGTGATAATGTCTCTGTTAGTCAACATCCTTCTCATGTAATCTGCTTAATACACTTCTTCATCACTAGGATTGAATGGTCTCAAAGGTGGCAGCAAGTATGGTTTGCCATACATGATTTCAAATGGAGACAACCCCCCTTTGGTTGGGATTATCCTCATGTAAAACAAAACTAATGGAAGACAAAAAAATCCAATTTTGCCCTGTTTCTGCCATTGTTTTTCTGTTTTTCTGAGTCTTTCTTTAATAGTTCTGTTTGTGCGCTCTACCAATCCTGCAGATTGTGGGTGATAAGCTGAATGATTCTTCAAACTGATGTTCAGTGCTGTGCCTAAATGTGATATAACTTGATTTGCAAAATGTGTACATTATCTGAGTAAATTTTCTCAGGTATTCCAAACCTAGGTACAATTTCAGCAAGCAATTTCTTTGCCACTGTAATTGCATTTGATAGATAAATACATACTTTATTTCGAACAAAAAAAGTAAAATAAAAACAAAACAAATGACAAGTGCAATAAAGTAACAGTATACAGTGTTTGAAAGGGAGAAGGAAGAAGTGAGCACTTAATTCCAACTCCTCTTTTCCATAAATACAACCCATGTGAAATATATACAAATTACCACATTTAAGACCCCAAGTAAACAATTAACTGTATTTTGTACATGTCAACATCAACACCCATCCATCCCAACATAAATACAGTCCATACATCAAAACCAGCCCCAAACAACACAGATATACACAGTGCTGTCCCACCCACCATTCCATAGTGTCCCAGAGTGAGCATAGTGAATCGTACATATAAATACTACCCTTCTAACATATATTCTTTCAGCAAATAATGTTTATACCTCTTTTTGAATTGATTTCTGTTTGTACATAGTTTCAGTTCCGGCTCCAGACTGTTCCACAAATCCACCCCACAGACAGATATGCACAGACTTTTCTTAGTTGTTTGTGTCTTGGGTTTTGTAAAGTTCAAGTCTCCTCTCAAATTATCATCATCATCATCATCATCATCATCATCATCATCATAATCATTGTCTCTTTTTTTTTTTTTAAATATTTTTTGTATATTAGTTGGGAGTTGATTATTAATTGCCCTGTACATGACTTGTGCTGTCTTAAATTTAACTAAATCGATGAACCTTATGACATGTGACTTTAAAAACAATGAATTGGTATGGTCTCTATATCCAACATTATTTATTTTCCTTATAGCTCTTTTTTGTAATGTGCATATTGACTGTAGGTTGGTCTTGTAGGCGTTTCCCCAGACTTCTACACAGTAGTTAAGACAAAGTAGAAACAGTGAATTGTACAGTAAGAACAATGATTTATAGTCCAAGATGTGTCTTGTCTTCCCCAGTATCCCTATACATTTTGCCAACTTGGCCCGGATGTGACTGATGTGAGGTTTCCAGCAGATTTTATTGTCTAGCGTCACCCCCAGAAACTTATTTTCCTGTACTGTTTCTATTCTGGTATCATTTATCATTACCATTATTTCATGATTTATTTTATAATTTCCAAACAACACAATCTTTGTTTTTTCAGATTTAAAGATAATTTATTTTTTGTTGAACCACTGCGTTCTTTTCATTTCAGTTGTGACCACCTCTAAAACCTGCTGCAAATTCTCACCAGTGCAAAGGATATTTGTGTCATCCGCAAACAAAATAAATTTCAGAATTTTTGATACTTGGCATATGCCATTTATATACAAGATAAAGAGTCTGGGTCCCAAAACTGACCCCTGGGGCACACCACAAGTGATGTCCATGAAGGGTGATTTGTGCTCACCAATTTGTACAAATTGTTGTCTGTTACTCAAATAACTTTCCACCCAACTCAGTCCGACCCCTCTTATCCATACCTTTCCAGTTTCCTTAGTAGAATTCTATGGTCAATGGTGTCAAAAGCTTTCTTTAAATCTACAAATACTCCTACAGCAAACTTTTTTTTATCTATACAACTAGTAATTTCTTCAATAAGTTCGATCAGTGCCAAAGATGTAGATTTATCTGCTCTAAAACCATACCAGCTGTCTGTAAGGAGGTTGTGTTTTTCAGTGAAATCATCCAGTCTCTTAGTGAAGATTTTTTCAAGTATTTTAGAGAATTGTGAAAGTAAAGAGACTGGCCTGTAATTTGTGAGATAATGACTGTCTCCTGTTTTGTATAGTGGTATTACTTTTGCTATTTTCATTTTGTTTGGAAATTTACCAGTTTGAAATGACAGGTTACAGATGTGGGTGAGTGGCTTAACAATTCCTTCAATTACTTTTTTCACGATTGTCATGTCAATTTCATTCCAGTCCGTTGATTTTTTTGTTCTTAAATTAACTCACAGTCTCGATAATCTCGCTTTCAGTAACTGCACCCAAAAAGATTGTGTTTGGATTTCTATCTTCTATTTCATTTATAGAACCACTGTTGTTTGTTTCTGGTGTCACTATTGATTTTGCTAATTCAGGACCAACGTTTACAAAAAAATTTATTGAAACCACTGACCACATCCTCCACATTATTTATCAAATTGCCATTTTCAATAAAATATTCTGGATAATTAACATTCTTAGGTCGATTACTAATAATCCCATTGAGTACTTGCCATATTCCTCTTAAGTTATTTTTATTACCCTGTAATATTCTGTTGTAGTACTGTTAGAACAAAAATGAATTGACTGAGGCTGAAACAATAATCAATAGGCGGTTTTCCAAGTTCTGAGTCATTTATTCTCCTTCTGATCAGAAAGGAGGAAATCAGTATCAGCATACACTCGCCTCAGAGCTTCACAGCACCGACTCCCTAACATGTATCCAAGGATGTTGATTTTTATACCCCGGTCTCTTATCTAAGCTAGACTGGCAGGAGCCAACTCTCCAAGTGACTCCTTCTTTATCTGTGGTCAGCAATGAACATTCTAACATGATCTGGTCATCCGGACAATACAGTACAGCTTGGTATGATAAAACAAAGAAACTTTCGTCATTATTCACAATCTTGCTCATCCTAATCTTGCTCTGAAAACAGACAGTCTTTTCAAGCTCTGAGGCAATGAAAATATCACAGTGACCCAGACATTGGATTTTATATGCACCAGAAACAATTATAATATAAAATAGAATAATATAGCATTAAAATCATATAGAATAATTAATGAAACTTGAAAATATCCTATCAAGTATTCTTTCTCACAAGTCCTCATTATATTAGTAAGCTTATTTTTATATCTTTTATATTTGATCTCAGCCTCCACCGTTCTGCACTTAATGAATTGTTTATATAATTTATTCTTCTTTTTACATGCATTTAGTAACCCCTTGGTGACCCAAGGAATATTTTTGTTTTGTTGTCTGTCACTGTATTGTTTTATAGGACAGTTTTATTGTACAATGATTGAAATATTTGTAAAAATTTATCATATGCTTTATTTATATCATTTTCATCATAAACTATCTTCCAGTCTTGTATTAATAATTCCTTTGCCAGTAAATACATAGATTCTTCAGTTCTTATTCTTTTATATTTAATATTTTTGGTATACTTTTTCTTCCTATAATCATATTGATAGACAACAAAAATCAGCAGGTGGTCACTGATATCATTCAATAAAAGCCCACTCATGATATTATTTTCCATAATGTTTGTGAATATGTTATCTATTAGTGTGGCACTGTGTGACGTGATTCTGCTAGGTCCGGTAATTGTTGGATTTAAGCCCATACTGTACATTGTGTTGATAAATTCTTCTGTCAAACTATGTTGTTTTGAATTCATAAGATCTATATTGAAATCCCCACAGATGAACATAACTTTATGAGTTAGTTTTGCATACATTTTTTTCATCCAGTCCTTAAATAAGTCGGTGTTTGATCCAGGTGTTCTATATATACAGCTCACGACTATATTCTTCAGAATCAAAATCAGAATCAGCTCTATTGGCCAAGTATGCAACACAGACAAGGAATTTGACTTTGGCTAAACTAAACTTGTTCTCGTTTGTTCAGTTTTGAGATCTAAAAGACTTTAATGACAACAGAGAGAGTTATACGCAGTGTAAGAATGAAAGAAAAAGTCATAAGTACAGCAGCAGGGCAGGTCTAGGTGACTGTTAAGAGTTCAACAGAGTAATGGCTTGGGGAACGAAACTGTTCCTATGACAGGTGGTTTTGACCTTCATTGATCTGTAACGTCGACCAGAAGGTAGAAGTTCAAACAGTCTGTGGCCGGGGTGTGACAGGTCAGCAGAGATGTTTCCCACCCGTTTCCTGGTACTGGACCGATATAGGTTCTCAATGGAGGGTAGGTCGGTACCAATGATCCTGTCCGCAAACTTGATGACCTGCTGCAGTCTGGTCTTGTCCTGTTTAGTGGCAGATCCAAACCAGACAGTGATGGAAAAGCAGAGGACAGATTGGATGATGGCGGTGTAGAAGACAACCAGCAGCTCCCGAGGCAAATCAAACTTCTTGAGCTGACGCAGAAAAAACAACCTCTGCTGGTCTTTTTTCCGGACAGTGTCTATGTGAGAGGACCACTTCAGGTTCCGGGAGATTGTGGTACCCAGGAACTTGAAGGAGTCCACAGTGGACGCTGTACTGTTGAGAATGATGAGTGGAGGAATGAAGGAGGGTGTCGCCTGGAATCCACAATCATCTCCACTGTTTTGGCTGGGTTAAGTTGCAGATGGTTCCGGCCACACCAGAGGATCAGCTGTTCCACCTTCCACCTGTATGCAGACTCATCACCATCCTGGATCAAACCGATGACTCTGGTGTCGTCCGCAAACTTCAGGAGCTTCACCGAAGGGTCCTCTGAGGTGCAATCGTTGGAGTAGAGGGAGAAGAGCAGTGGGGAAAGGACACACCCCTGGGGGGCGCCAGTACTAATTGTTCGGGAGCTGGATGTAATACTCTCTAGCGTCACCTGTTGCCACCTGTCAGTCAGAAAACTGGAGATCCACTGGCAGGTAGGAGGGGGCACCCTGAGCTGGAGAAGTTTCTGATAAAGGATGCTTGGGATGATGGTGTTGAACGCCGAGCTGAAATTGACAAACAGGATCCTGGTGTACGTCCCTGGGGAGTCGAGGTGTCCCAGGATGTAATGTAGACCCATGTTCACTGCATCGTCCCACTGACCTGTTTGACCGGTAGGCAAACTACAGTGGGTCCATCAGGAGGCCTGTGACGTCCTTCGGGTGGTTTAGCACCAATCTCTCAAAGGATTTCATGACCACAGAGGTCAAAGCGACAGGTCTGCAGTCATTTAATCCTGTAACAGAGGGTTTCTTGGGAACTGGAATGATGATGGAGCGTTTGAAGCAGGAAGGCACTTCACACAGCTCCAGTGATCTATTAAAGATCCGGGTGAAGATTGGGGCCAGCTCGTCGGAGCAGACTCTCAGGCAGGACGGAGACACACCATCAGAACCTGCAGCCTTCTTGATCTTTTGTCCCCAAAAGACTTGGCGCACCTCCTCTTCGCAGATCGTTAGTGCTGGTGGGAGGTCAGAGTGGAGGGAGAATTGAATTTCTGGGGCTGCAGATAGTCCTATTGTTTGGGTGGGAGGTGAGAACTGTAGGTTCTTTTCAAACCTACAACAAAAGCTGTTGAGATCATTAGGCAGCTGGAGGTTTTCCACAGGGTGGGGGGATGGTCTCCTGTAGTTGGTGATATTCTCCAGGCCTCTCCAAACGGAAGCAGAATTGTTGGCTGAGAAGCTTTGTTGTAGCTTCTCACTGTAGCTCCTCTTAGCAAGCCTGGTCTCCTTTGTCAGTGTTACGACCCGAGCGCTATTATTATTTGCGCTCGGGCCATCCATCATTCCTGTCAGGCTTTGACAGCGGCGTTATTATCCTGGCTCTCCGAGCTCTTATTGTGACAGCGCTCGGGGAAGCTTCTGCTCAGCTGTCAAGGCCTGAACAGCTGTTTCCCATTTGCAGTCGTTAGCGGCCGGCTTCTTAAACCGACGCCAGCGGCTGCATCCTGGCAGCAGTGTCGTCATTGTTCGTCGGGAATCATGTCGGTGGTTCATTGTACTGAACGTCATTGATCGTCTGTGGTGTGACTGTCTAATCCTGTGGACCCATAAGTGAGCTTTCTGTCAGCCTTACGCCTCCCTGTGTGTGTAGACTGTGTCATAACCTCAGCGGCACACTCTGTTGTGTAAATCACCGTGGATAAAGACACTAACACAACTCTCTGGTGACGGTGTGGCGTCTTATGGTGGCTCACGAGGGCCACCGCATGACAGTCAGCATGTTTCTGGCCCGCCTGTACAGAATCCAGTCACCAGTCCTGTAGGCCTCCTCCTTGGTCTGACGTAGCTGCTTGAGTTTAGGAGTGAACCAGGGTTTATTGCTGTTTTATTGCTGCAGAAAGTCTTGGTCTGCACACACATGTCCTCACAAAAACTGATGTATGATGTCACAGAGTCAGTGAGTTCATTTAGGTTAGTGGCTGCATCTTCCCATTGTCCAGACAGATTTCTATTGTAATACATTCAAATAAATCATCCACAGTTACTGACAGGTTTTCAACAACCTTGTATTGCAAGCTCTTGTCAACATAAATTGCAACTCCTCCTCCTTTTTTCACTTTTTTATTTATATAATTTAATTCATAGCCATCCATAGTAAAATCCACTCTTTCCTCTTCACTGAGCCACGTCTCTGATATTGCCACAATATTGAATGGCTCTTTAAACTGATGTAAATAATCTTTAATGTTATTAAAGTTGGCATAGAGACTTCTGCTGTTGAAGTGGATCATAGAAATATTGAAATCAGATGTGACCCTTGTGTTAAACTGTTCATCTGTGAAGTAACTACAGTCATTATTGATGGAGCTAAATAAATTATTATCAGGGTCTATGTTATATTCTACGTCCTGTGGGTTGTGATCCGTATATTCAGAAACCTTCAGTTCCTGTTGTTCCTGTTTGTTGATCTTTTGTTTCATGTTGTTAAATGTCCAGATGCAGATGAGTGTGATCCTTCAGTGTCCTACAATTGTCTCTTGTTGCTGTCGACTCCAGTACATAATATTCATTGATATTTGTCCAGTTCCATAATATTTCGGATGTTAATGACCTTGGCTTCTTCAGGTGATCCATTTAATTTTATGTATATTTTACAGTTTAGAAAGCTTGGGATCGGTCCGCCAAGGACCTATCAAGGATCCTATCAAGCTTGGTTGGCTTGTGGGACTCCCGAAGCAGCTGAGGTGTACCGGCAGGCCAAGCAGAGTGCAGCTCGGGTGGTTGCTGAAGCAAAAACCCGGGTATGGGAGGAGTTTGGTGAGGCCATGGAACAAGACTTTCGGTCGGCTTCAAAGAGATTCTGGCAAACTGTTTGGCGGCTCAGGAGGGGAAAGCAGCTCCCCGTCCACACTGTGTATGGTGCGGATGGGACACTGTTGACTTCAACTGGGGATATCGTCGGGCGGTGGAAGGAATACTTTGAGGATCTCCTCAATCCCACTGATACGCCTTCCACAGAGGAAGCAGGGTTTGTGGACGAGGGGGATGACTCGCCTATCACAGGGGCTGAGGTCGCCAAGGTGGTTAAAAATCTCCTTGGTGGCCGGGCCCCGGGGGTGGACGAGATTCGCCCTGAGTACCTCAAGGCCCTGGATGTTGTTGGGTTGTCATGGTTGACACGCCTCTGCAACATTGCGTGGAGGTCGGGGGCAGTGCCTTTGGCATGGCAAACCGGGGTGGTGGTTCCTCTCTTCAAAAAAGGGGACCGGAGGGTGTGCTCCAACTTTAGAGGGATCACACTCCTCAGCCTCCCTGGGAAGGTCTATGCCAAGGTACTGGAGAGGAGAGTCCGGCCGTTGGTCGAACCTCGGATTCAGGAGGAGCAATGTGGTTTTCGTCCTGGCCGTGGCACATCGGACCAGCTCTTTACCCTCTCGAGAATTCTTGAGGGTTCGTGGGAGTTTGCCCAACCAGTTTACATGTGTTTCGTGGACTTGGAGAAGGCATTTGACCGCGTCCCTCGTGGATTTTTGTGGGGGGTGCTTCGGGAGTATGGGGTATCGGGCTTGTTGTTACGAGCTATTCGGTCTCTCTACGACCGTTGTGAGAGTTTGGTTCGTATTGCCAACACTCGGTCGGAGTCATTCCCAGTGAGAGTTGGACTCTGCCAGGGCTGCCCTTTGTCACCGATCCTGTTCATAATTTTTATGGACAGGATTTCTAGGCGCAGCCAGGGAATGGAGGGTGTCATGCTTGGTGACCACAGGATCTCATCTCTGTTGTTTGCAGATGATGTTGTCCTGTTGGCTTCATCCAGCAATGACCTACAGCTCTTGCTGGGACGGTTTGCCGCTGAGTGTGAAGCGGCTGGGATGAGAATCAGCACCTCCAAGTCCGAGTCCATGGTCCTCAGCCGGAAAAAGGTGGATTGTCCTCTCCGGGTTGGGGACAGGCTCCTGCCCCAAGTGGAGGAGTTTAAGTATCTTGGGGTCTTGTTCACGAGTGAGGGGAAAATGGAGCGAGAGATCGACAGACGGATTGGAGCAGCATCTGCAGTGATGCGGACGTTGTACCGGTCTGTTGTGGTGAAGAGGGAGCTTAGTTCTAAGGCAAAGCTGTCGATTTACCAGTCAATCTACGTTCCTACTCTCACCTATGGTCACGAGCTTTGGGTAATGACCGAAAGAACGAGATCACGGATACAAGCGGCTGAAATGAGCTTTCTCCGTAGGATTGCTGGACTCACCCTCAGAGATAGGGTGAGGAGCTCAGTCATCCGGGAGAGGCTCAGAGTAGAACCGCTGCTCCTCCACATTGAAAGGAGTCAGTTGAGGTGGTATGGGCATCTGATTAGGATGCCTCCTGGACGCCTCCCACTTGAGGTGTTTCAGGCACGTCCCACTGGGAGGAGACCCCGGGGCAGACCCAGGACTCGGTGGAGAGACTATGTCTCCCAGCTGGTCTGGGAACGCCTTGGTATCCCCTCTGAAGAGCTGGAGCAGGTGGCTGGGGAGAGGGAAGTCTGGACTTCTCTGCTTGAACTGCTGCCTCCGCGACCCGGACCTCCGGAAAAGCGGTAGAAGATGGATGGATGGATGGATATATTTTACAGTTTGATGTCCAGGTGTTTTGAATCTTTTTCTGCTTTCTGAGGTATCTTGCTTTTCTGGCTATTTCTGCGTTTTCTTTTGTAAGGTGCTCGTTTATATAGATGTTCGTTCCTTTCAGTTTCCTACCTTGTTTTAGCAGCGTAGTCTTGTGTTTTCTATTCACAAACCTCATGATCACGGCCGGTTTGTTGCTGTTTTTCCTGGGCAGAGGGTGCAGGCCTCAATGGTGTTACAGTCCAGCTAGATTCCTTTGGACTGCAAGAAGGCCGCCACTTGTTGCTCGGTGGATTCATCTTCCAGTGCATCGAGCCTACCTCCGCTGTCCGCGGCCACCGCCCGAGCATATGATCACGGTTTAATGTGGAGCCCTGTGATGATCACATTATTCACCCGGGTGTACTGCTCCAGGTCCGACACTCTGCTCTCCAGATACGGCAGCCTCTTGTCCTTCTCAGCTTTCTGGATCTGCAGTGCTTTCACCTCCTTGAGCAGGCCCAAGATGTTTTTTTGCTGCAGCTTAACAGCAGAAATCTCTTCAGCCAAGAAGTCGAGAGATCTTTTAATGTCGTCCACCTCCTCAGTCTGCTGAGCTTTCTTGGGACCCATGATCCCGGACGATGTACGTTGACTAAACAGCTAATGAACAGCTGTTTCGCTAACTGAATGGCGGGCCGCTCCACTCCGCTCTCGTTTCCTTGCACATGGATGTGTGCAAGGAAAAGCTTCTGTCCATTAAGAAAACATATCACAAATGACCAAACAATATTTCTTGCCTTCACATTTATTCAGTTCAATAAAATCCATGCAAATGTTCTGAAATGGATAAGTAGAGGCTGGAAAAGTGTCTCTCTCAGGTTTGAAATTTCCCTGTGCATTGTTTTTTGCACAGATCAGACTTTTTTTTATAAAACTGTGTGGCAAACTGGCTAAACCCATAAGCAGTAAAGGTTTTATTCAATGTAGATACCACCCCCCCTCTTGCTACATGCGAAACGCCATGGAGCAAGGTAGAGAATTGGTAAAACAGTTTGCGTGGTAGAATAGGCTTGTTTGCTTTACATTTGTAGAGTTTTGAGGTGTCATCAAGAATAGCTCCCTTCTTTATCCATTTGTAAATTTCAGCCTGTGGTGCTGCTGTTTGAGCCTCAGCAAGAACATCATGTGATAACTCTTCAGTCAGTGTCAGAACAGAATCAAATGTGCTTTGTCTAGGTTGCAAGTTTTGTACAACCGCCTTTGCAGCTTGATCCGCAAAATGATTACCTTTAGAAACCAGATCATTGCCATTTGTATGAGCAGCACATTTGCAAATGGCCAGTTGTGATGGCAGCTTTACACTTTCAAGCAGGTCCAAAATGAGGTGTTTGCACTTTTTGTGCAAAGTGGTGAATAGTGTAAAATGCATACTGGCTATCAGTGTAAACTGTGAGTTTTTTGTTTTGTCCCAATTTGCATGCTTCAGTTAGAGCAATCAACTCTGCTTCAGGTGTCCACTCAATCTTGTCCACCTGTGCCATTGTTTTTTTGTAAATGAGGTCAGACAATGGTTGCACTTCAAATGAATAATTTGCAATCCAGGAGCGACAATAGTTTAATGTCCCCAAGAATGGCATCATGTCTCTTTTTGTGATTGGTTTAGGTGCTGCCAAAATAGCCTCTTTGCGAACAGGATCAGCATGTCTCCCTTCTGCTGACAAAAATGTGTCCTAAGTATCTCACTTCTGGCTTCCACAACTGCAGCTTTGCTTTGTTAACCTTGTGACCCTGCTCAACTAAAAATTTCAACAAGGCAATGGTGTCTCTTTTGCAAGTGATTTCATCAGGGGATTCCAGCAAAATGTCATCAACATGCAGGAGTAATTGACTCCCATGAGGTGGAACAAACTGGGCCAAATTTGTTGACATTGCCTGTGAAAAAATGGTTGGTGATTCACAATAGCCCTGTGGTAGCCTCGTGAATGTGTACCTCTTGCCTTCAAATGTGAATGCAAACCAAAACTGATGATCTGGGTGGATGGGATTGCTGAAAAAAGCATTACTGATGTCAATCACTGTGGAAAATTTCATTTGTGATTGTAAATCATTTAACAAAGTGTTTTGCATGGTGTTTTTGGACCTAATACTATAACCCCTGCATCTATCAATCCCTGTATACCAGGTTTAATGCCTTCTTGAATTCAATTCAATTCAACTTTATTTATATAGCACTATATCTCAACAACAGTCATCTCATGGCTTCTGAGCGTAGAAGATATTGTCTCTGATAAGGCCTAAAATGAGATTTTACATTTATTGTTACCAATTCTATATTATTCATTATACCTACATCCTTCCATTGCATGTGTTTAGGCTTGATCAGTGCAATGTGTGGTGATTCCCAGTGTTTAAAGTGACCTTTATTTTTATCTGATAACCTCAGAGATGCTTCTGCATAGCCCTTTGGTGACCAGTGCAAATTTCAAATAATTGTTCTGGAGGATGAGTTTGCAAAACATGTTTTCTCAAATTTGTCATCTGAGCCACTCAGATATCTGTCATACATGTTGCAATGATATTGATTTGTGGCCTGCACAGTTGTAGGAACCTGTGTTTTGAAATATTGCATTATTTTGGCTTCCAAACTCTCAGTCACTCAGGTTGGTCCGGCCAGTACCAAACGAAGCGACCATGAGTTGGTACTGCAAAATCTTGCAAAATATGAATTTCTGATGCATGTGGGAAATGTGATGCCCTCATACCACCTGTCGGAATTAGGGCGATATTGAGAATTGTGAGCAGATCCTTTCCCAATAAGTTAACTAGACACACTTGTGACAAAATGAATGAACCTTCCACACTGTCCCCTGTAACATCTTTTACTGTTACAATTTCAGAAAGACATTCCTTTTTTAGCTTCCCATTTGCTGATTTAATGATCACTGTGTGTTCTGATTTTGTGAGCCCCACTTCCCCAGCATCTAGGCCTGAAATGACAGATCTGCAAGCCCAAGAATCACAAAATTTTTTTTTAAAGAAGTTCCCTGAACTTCTAGAGTAACCTATGGTAAACCCTTTAGTGTCATAATTAGGTCAAAGTCAGGCGAATGAAATATGTCAACTGTCATTGTCAGTAGCTGTACTTAGCTTTGGTTTGGTCAGTCACATGTTGGGATGTGATGAGTCCGGTTGTTGTCGTTGTTGTCGCTGTCGTGGCCGCTGAGCAGGGCATAGTCCCCTCCCCTCCCTCTGGCCTCCTGAACGTGGTTTGCAGACCAAGCGCCAAGGCCTCTCCTCCCTCCTCCACACTGGCGACCCTGGGAAAATACAGAAGTGGGGGAAGCAAAGGCCTCCCCCTGAGGGTCAGCTCAGTTGTTCTGCATGTTTTGCATATAAGATAAGATAAGATAAGATAAGATAAGCCTTTATTAGTCCCACAATGGGGAAATTCCAGGATTGCAACAGCACAGGGATAGCAACACTCAGAGCAACAATCAGAAGGCAAGAAAAACCAAGAACAGCTAGTAAACATATGTACATATTACTATATATATATATATATATATATATATATAGAGAGAGAGAGAGAGAGAGAGACACACACACAGTGCGGAGCATTATGGTTGGTGAATGTGCAGCAGAAAGTCTAAGCTCTCTCTCCGCGGATGCGGCGGGCCAGCTGGAAGTCTTTGGGCATGATGGTGACCCTCTTAGCGAAGAAGAGACCCACCAGGTAGGCCTCGCTGGCCTCCTTCAGAGCCATGACGGCGAAGCTGAGGACGCGCATGTCAGTCTTGAAGTCCTGAGCGATCTCCCTCACCAGGCGCTGGATGGGCAGCTTACGGATGAGCAGCTCCGTGGATTTCTGGTAGCGACGGATCTCTCTCAGAGCCACGGGCCTGTGACGGTGAGGCTTCTTCACTCCGTCGGTGGCCAGAGCGCTTTTCCGAGCAGCCTTGGTGGCTAGCTGCTTCCTGGGGGGCTTTTTCCTCCAGTAGATTTTTAAGGGCGGTCTGCTTGGTTCTTGCCATCGCTCTATATTATTCTGTCTTATATTTCTTGCACGCCGCCTAAACTCCAGCCCGGCACCCGCGTCGTTTTCGCTACAGTTCCCGGTATGTCGAGTTTCACCGTTAGCACCGGGTGGCGGTTGAGTGCTAGCTAGCACTAGCTCTTCCTGCTCTAACGTCTCCTGCTGTAAACAGTGGCTCCGTCCACCGACTCGGGAGACCTTTGGGGCAATCTGTGTGTCCGTGATATATATATATAGAGTGAAAGGTGTAGAAAGAAGAAGGAAGATAAAAAAAAAGGCTGTTGCAACGGGCAGCCAACTCGTGTGGCGCCACCGGTCCGGCGGAACCGGAACCGGAAAAAAAAAAAAACACATCAGAATATCAGAATATCAACACATCAGCAAATAAGCGTGTACAATATGTTACAAGGTGTTTATGTACATGCTGTGCTAAATTTGGATGCATGTTCTGTAGGAATACACTTTTTCAAATGTTGTCAATAAGGTTGGGAACCTGTATCTGCAGTAGGATTTTCCAAACCTGAATGATTGTCCAAAAAACATCTTGTAACCTACACCTATAGGCTTCAACACTTTCTGTTTTATGTTAAGTGGCATTCTGAATAGCTGTCAAATCATGTTTTAATCTCCACTTATTCCTAATATGTTCATTTAATTCTTTCACCTGCTGAGCTAATACTGCATCAGTTGGTGGTTAACTAGCACAGTGGGAATGTTTGAAAGAATGTTTTGGCTATTGACTTCAGCACCTCCAGCCGCTGGACCAACATAAGCTGGGTTGTATAATTTAACTATAGGAAATTGTCCTAATTCTATTGCATGTTCCTCTTCCTTAATGTATTTATCTAAGGGTAAGGATACATGTGCTGTTGAAATGGCATAATTTGAAGGTGCACAATCACTTAACTTTTTTGTC
Organism: Pholidichthys leucotaenia; assembly: GCA_020510985.1. Lineage (NCBI taxonomy): Eukaryota > Metazoa > Chordata > Actinopteri > Cichliformes > Pholidichthyidae > Pholidichthys > Pholidichthys leucotaenia. The sequence continues at coordinate 5,647,457 of CM035836.1, forward strand.
AGATGAGAAAGCTGGGCTCTAGGTTTGATGTCCGGCCTGCTTTGAAAGGAAGGAGGAGGCGGGCGGGGAGGTGGGTGCCCAGCTGTGGAGGAGGAGTGAGCCAGGTCTGCAGTTGGTGCCATTGGGGCGGTCACCGTCTCAAGGTCCAGAAGCAGAGATGGAGGGGTCAGGTTGTCTCCACGCCACCTGCTCCGGCCGTTATCTCCTTCGTCACCTCAGAATTTTGAGAAAAAATGTGCATTAGTCAAACCCTTCTTATTACAAACATCCAAGCCTTTTAGGGTCTGGTCTTGCTTATTCAAATCAGCTTGCCGTTGCCTGGCAATCTGAAGCCACCGTTCAGCCTCAAAAAGTCCATATTTTAACTCTTTTTGCCTACTGCCATCTGCTGTTGATCTAATGGTGGAAATTAAAATCTCACAATCTTTAACCTCAAGTTCCCCACTGAAATTAAATTTCTTTCTCCATTTTGCCAGAAACCTTGTGCTAATTCTTTCTTTTTTGTTCATAAATTTACCATCTCCTGCCAAAACATAAATTTCATTCTCATCTTGCTGTGTTCTGCAACCCTTACAGCAAAATGAGGCATTATCTCTTCCTGTCTGGACACTTTGTGGCTGTTTTATCTTTTTGCTATAACAGCAACCCATTTTTGAAAGTTTTTTTTTCCTTCTTCTCTTTTTTACCAAGTTTCCACACACAAATCAGTGGTTACATAGCTTTTCTATTTTTTTCCCAAGCTCTCTCTGTTTCTTTTTCCCCTCTCTCAAGGACACACATACACAGAATCACAGATACACATAGATTTTCAGACATTACACACAGACAGACAGACAGGGCCCAACACGTTTTCTTTTGCATTATCTCTACAAGGTCATACAATAAAGGCTTTTAGGTTCATGCCAAAACCCAAAACAGCATGAGAATTACTTCAATTAATCTCCAGATCTGGCAACCTCAGGGGAAAAATCAAATATGGCACCCCTCACACCGCCACTTGCAGCATGAAGCTCCTCTTTTTTTTTTTCTCTTTTTCTTACACTGCCATAAAGCACAACACCAGTCCACTGTTTCTGCTCGAGGCTACTATTTTCAAATACCTATAATTTTAAACACTTTCCAAAAAGATAATTAACTAACCAACCCTTTAATGCTCCACAAATATTAGGGAGAAAAAAATCACAGACATCAATTTCACACCCTATTCACTCCACCTCCGTGGGAACTCAGCCTCTCTATGTTTCACACCAGAGTGGATTTCATGTAACACAGACAAAACAACTTCAGACCACAGTATTTTTTTTTTTTCTAGCGGTTCAACAAACTCACAAAATAAAATATTTCAATGGTCATATTAACTCCCCTGCTGTGTGCCTAAAACCCAAAGTTAAACCTCCCTCGGCATCTTGCAATAGCTCACCATAGCGGGGGCAATGGGCAATGAAGCAGACCCGATAAGGGCACGAATCTTCCGTGAAAAAAAAAAACTTTTCCCTTCGGGGTTCTCGTAGCTTCCCCACTAATGCTGAAGGTCCAAAACTAAGTCATAAGCAGGAGTGGTCCCAAGAGGCACGACTCTTACCCCGAAAAATTCACTTCTCTGGGATCACGTGACTCTTCCAGACAGGAACGAGACCACAAATCTTTCCTGTTTTTATCCTACTAGTAGCTTCTAAACCTCCACTAGAACTTACTCAAGCATTGGAGAACAGCAAATTTCTAAGAATTACCCAGGGTCTTGAAATATCGATCACCGTTTGCAAAGGAAAAACTTGTTCCTCCCAAGGGATTATCGCAATACTCGCACCGTGAGTAAAATAACTCCTCAATTAGGCTGTAATGCTCATTCTTTCAGTGTTTCACCAGTGTACAATTGGTTTAGGCAATCACTCTCTGGCCATAACAACAATAACAAAAGCTGGAATAAATTACTCACACCTGGAATCCGCCTTTGAGTTCCGGTAGACCCATCAGAGCTCCACGTCGCTCCCCGACGTCACCAGGGCCTTTGAAGAGGGAAATTCAGCAGGGGTTTTTTTAGCGCTTCCCAGAAGTGTGGGCCTCTCGTCTTCTTTGACTTTGCACTTGTCCCAAGTCCGGGCCCGCCCACGTCGGGCTCCAAATGTAAGATCAAAAATGAATTAACTGAGACTGAATCAATAATCAATAGGTGGTTTTCCAAGTTCTGAGCCACTTATTCTCTTTCTGATCAGAAAGGAGTTAATCAGTAACAGCAAAACTTGCCTCAGAGCTTCACAGCACCAACTCCCTAACATGTGTCCAAGGATGTTGCTTCTTATACCTCAGTGACATGTTATCTGGCCCAGGAAACACGCACGCAGGCTCGGGTGAGATTTAAGAGTTTTTATTAACAAACAGGTGTATGGATGCGTGAGTGAGGGATGTAGATGTCTTGTTGGGGTCCTTCTTCGCCACAAAAAAGAATCCAGTACCCAGGGGGGATGAAGAGGGGCGAATGATGCCGGCACTGAGGGACTCCCGGATATAGGTGTCCATAGCCTCCCGTTCCGGGGCTGAAAGGCTGTAGATGCAGCCAGATGGAAGGGGCGCCCCCGGCCAGAGGTCGATGGCACAATCATACGGGCGATGGGGTGGGAGGGAGAGTGCCTTAGATTTGCTGAACACGGTACCAAGGTCATGGAACTCCGGCGGGACTGAAGAGAGGTCCAGTGGGGCGAAGTTAGCAGCGGGGAAAGGCACAGACGGGGCAAAGGCAGCGGACTGGAGACAAGTTCCCAGACAAAAGGTGCTCCAGGCGCGGACGCAGCCGGTCTGCCAATCAAAGACGGGGTTGTGGAGGCGCAGCCACGGGTAGCCCAAAATGATAGGTGCAGCAGAGGAGGGAAGAACATAAAAGCTGAGGTCCTCACGATGATTGCCGGAGATGATAACGGGGATAGGTCTGGTCTTATGGGTGACCTTCTCAAGGGGGAAGTGGGTGAGGGCGGTGAGATGGAGAGGAGTGGGCAACACTTGACACTGGATGCCCAGGCGGGTTGCCAGACTCTTAGAAATAAAACTCTGTTCCGCCCCCGAGTCCACCAGTACATGAGAAGTGTGACCAATGGAGTTGTGGCAGAGTCTAATAGGAATTTGACATTTGGAGAGGGGATCAAACTGGGAAACGTCCACGAGGCCCCCTACAGCGACTCGTGGACTTCCCCTTTTGGCTTCACTGGGCAAGCTTCCATGAGATACTGGTCGTCTCCGCAATACATGCAGAGATCCAACTCTCGGCGGCGCTGTCTCTCCACTAAAGGGAGTCTTGCCCTCCCGATAATCATTGCATCAGGGTTGCCGGTGGCCTCCGGAGGAGGCGACGCCAGGGAGTGAGACTGAGGAGCATGGGGGAGGGCGCCGCGCGAGCGGCTATGAAACTTCCGCTCGGTGGCCTGCTCCCTCAGCCTGTTATCTAAACTAATAACTAAAGAAATTAAATCAGACAGCCGATCCGGCAGGTCCCGGCAGGCCAATTCATACTGTAAATTAGAATTTAGACTGCGGAGGAACAAGCTGCAAAGGGAGGCATTGCCCCAACCAACTTCTTCCGCCGCTACCCGGAAGTCGACAGTGTAGTCAGCCGCTAAGGAAGGCTGAGCATCCGCTCAGCTAACACGCTATCACGATCCGAGAAATCAAAGACCTCAAAAAAATTTTGCACGAATTGGGTATAGGTCAGGGTTGCGTAGCTGGGCTTCGCCATAATGGCGTAAGCCCAAGCTAACGCTCGCCCTTCCAAGAGATTAGAAATGTACCCAATTCGGCTCTGGTCAGATGGGAAATCCCCGGGGATGCGCTGGAACACCGTCTCACATTGTAAGATAAACCCGCGTGCTCCACCAAGCTTTCCGCTGAAGCGCGCTGGGGGTGGGAACAGGGGTGAGACGGGTCGGCGGACCCGGGGCAAACTGATCGGCTTGGGGAACGGGAGGAACTGGCCCACCGAGCTGGGATGCCTGCGGAGGGTCAAGACGGTCCAACCGGTGAGTCATGTTGGTTAATTGATTGAGAATTACCTGCTGTTGATGGACAATTAAATTCACCCGAGCCTTGAGGGTGGAAAGCTGGCGTGCGAACCCGCTGTTCACTGGGCTACTGTGCTGGAGCCATACTGACATGTTATCTGGCCCAGGAAACACGCACACAGGCTCGGGTGAGATTTAAGAGTTTTTATTAACAAACAGGCGTATGGATGCGTGAGTGAGGGATGTAGATGTCTTGCTGGGGACTGAGGAGCGCCGAGAGCAGAACAGGACACTGTGCAGCCAGGCAACCCTGAGGACAGAGCAGAGGACAAGGGTGAGCTGAAAACACAGAGCTGTGATGCAAATAGGAATGTGGCTTACTTGCAGGAGTTTGGTGGCTGGCGTTGGCAAGACGTGCTCCCGCCTGGAAGACAGCGCCCTGATAAGCACGATGGGGAGAAGGCTGAAGAGGAGTGGCAATTGAGGGATATTTCCGCTGCCGGGAGGATCCACCTGTGCACAGGGGAAGAACTTGGAGAGCAGGTAAGAGGGAAACCTTACGTGCATGCGATGAATAAAGCGCTGGCCGTGGGAGACAGGAGAACACAGAGCTTGACTGAGGAGGAGAGCTGACGGCTCCAGGCCAAGGCCCCGGGCAGAGCAGGTTAACCTCTTGCGCTCCGTTGTCCCACGGGTGGGCAAGTCTCTGCATGACGCATGATGGAGATTGTGATGTAGGTGGTGTATGGCGTCCAAGCGCGCACTGAAAATAAAAGCTGCAGACACAGCCGCGAACAGATTAATTCATCTGATTGACCTCTCATTTGACTAATAAGAGCCTTGAATTGGGTTTCTGAAACCATGAAGAACCAATGAATGAAAACCTAGCCAGAAGGACCCGCCTCCCAACGCTGTGAATGCAGTGAGCCAGTTGAAGCAGAGAAGTTCGCGAGCTGTTTTTTTTAAGGCTGGGTGAAGAGAGACTGCTGCTGCAGAGAAAAAAAGGACCCGCAGGAAGAACCCACAGACCCAGCAGCACGGAGACCACCCACAAATGCAACCTGTGTGACAGGGAGTGCCATTCGTGCACCGGCATGTTCGGCCACAGGTGGTGCTTATTTGTTTTGGTTCCAGCAGAGTAGACGTTATGATTTCTTCCATGGTCATAGACCGGTGGAGGCTGAAGACGAAGGCTGAGTGACACACACGCCTTCGCCAGTCTTTTTTAAATTACTACTGTTATTTGTTTTGAGAAATCGTTCGTCAAAAAACGCAATCATGGAAGCACAAAACCGCAATAATGGAATTATGCTTTGATCGGGTCGTGAGACCAGAACCACGAGCGGACCAGCGTCGCGTTCGTCTGACAGTGAGGAAGAGAAGTTCGCCAGGACTCTGCTGCTGTGAAGAGGTAAGCTGTTATAAGCTAAATTATTATTTATCCCTGAAAATTGTAATCCAAAATGACTTTTGACCGATCGGTAAATTACAACTGTGCGGCGCACGATGTCTGAAGTGCGTGCGCCACGTTACACGGTTCTTCGCCACCTCCGGACAGTGAACGCCCCCCCCCCCCCCCGCCGCTACGATTCTGTAGCGGGGGGTTGGGGGGAGCCGCAGTGACAGCGTTGCTGTGGAAATATGCCACATCCGAGTGTAATCCGTCATGTAGCGAGGGCGGATCTCCATCCTCTGTAGCGGGGGTGGGGGTGGACAACCCCCCACACACACACACACACAGACACAGCCCTGAATGTGACCTTTCATTACAGCCCTAAATGAAGCTTCTACATTGAATCACTCAAAAGTTACAGACGTTTTTCCAAACTGTGCCATTTGGCACAATTTGGCACAGTTCAAAAACGCCTGGGAACAGCCTGAGTATAAAGCTGTGTAAAATATTCATTTTTTGTTGTATTGTTACAAAATTTTGACCTCAGCTGGATAACACTTGGTTCTAAATTTCTGTTGCATTTTCCAGCCCGGATCTGAAGCTGTGTGTTATTTGCAAGCATTTGTATCCAAAAAAACACCCAGGCCAAATTTATTTTCTTCAAGTTCACTATGTTTAGATGACTGTAACTCAGTGGCCGGAGCACTTAGAGAGATCATGTTTTTTTTGCCAAAAAATTCAAAGTGGTTTCTTTTAAATGAGACCAACCCCATGAAGATGCTGCAAAGGGTTGAAGAACAGCTTTCGATTTACTTTGGGCACATTATTTTTTGGCGTTTTTAGGAAAATTGACCGGAGTGCAAGGGGTTAAATAGGAGCAGCTTGATGAAGCACAGGTGCGCGCGCAGCTGGAGCGGGTTGTGACACTCAGTCCCTTATCTAAGCTAGACTGGCTGGAGCCATTTCTCCAAGAGACTGCTCCTAATCTATGGTCAGCTCCGAACATTCTGCTATGATCTTTACATGGCCTGGTCACCCTAATTTCAGGCATGCAGTGCAGTACAGCTTGGTATGATAAAACAATGAAACCTTTGTCATTATTTACAATCTTGCTCGGCCTAATCTTACACTGAAAAACAGACAGTCTTTTCAAGCTCTGAGACAATGAAAAAATCACAGGGAATCAGACGCTGGCTCATTATATGCACCAGATACAATTATAATATAAATTAGAATAATACAACATTAAAATCAGATAGAATAATCAATGAAACCTGAAAATATCCTATCAGTTATCATCAAAAAACCGCAGCCGCTGACTGGACTGTGGTGCCGCCCACCGAATGAAGGAGGAGGCTGAAATGATGTAAGCGACAGAACGGATGCCGGTGTTTTTGAGTGGAATGACAACAGCTTTGTAGCTCACAGTTTCTCTGGTTTCTTGTTTTAGTTTTACAGCTATGCCTTCACATTGTGTTGCAGGCTTAGCTAAACAGCAGGCCATGAAAAACCACACGCTTCAACTCCAACTGTCATAAGCCTCCTCGTGCACTTTTACGCAGGAAGAGCACATGAGGAGGGGAAGGATGAATGGATTTACTCACAGCTTTGACCTACTTTCTGTGAGTGCATGCTGACATCTCATTGGTCCGGCCATGTCCCCTCTCTCATTATCACCAGCTGATTCAAACTCCTGCTGATCATCTTTCCTGGTCCTCGCCCAGGTGCTTCTCATCACACCTTCACCAGCAGTGTAGGTACTTTGCTGCCGTTTGCCAGTCACACACTGCTGGTCCACAGTATTGTCATCTGTGCTGTTAGTCTGCCAGTATTTTCAGCACTCTCACGACATGCTAGTCACTTCATGTTTGCCGTGGTTCTCGTGAGTCCTTGAAGCGATGTCGACTCTGGGGCGCACCTGTGGCTAGCATGTCTTCTCTCATTTGTTTGCAGAGCGATGCCGGCCCCAAATCCAATCAGTAAGTGTGTTTGTGTTTTTTGTACGTCTTCACATTTTTGGGAATTGTCTTGTCTTTCTGTATTAAATGTGCTGTGGTGAACCCTGCACGTAAATCTTCATTATTTCATTCTTCCTCTCTGTGCCCTGCATAAGAGCGCACTGAGTGTCGTGACAAACGCACGAGGAGAGAGTCATAATGAATGAATTTACGTGCAGGATTCACCACAGCACATGTATTGAACATAAGACTGATGACAACGGTTCCCAAAAAGGTGAAGACTTACAAAAATAAACAGAAACACTTCCAGTTGGCGTTCAGGGCCGACATTGTCCAGCGAACGCATGGAGAGGAGACGTGTTAACCAGGGTTGCGCCCCAGAGTCGACATTGCTTCAAGCGGCACAACAGAACCATGGCTGTGTGGAATGGCTAACACATCGTGATAGTGTTGGCAATATTGGCTGGCTGACAACATGGCAGATGATGCACACAAAACATGAACAGCTGACTCTCAGAGAGAGGGGGTGTGGTCGGACCACTCTTGGACAGTGCTCACCTTAAAGTGGGTCAAAATGACACATAAACCACATGTACAAAACATGAAAACAACAAGAACTCAAAAGATAATACATAATAAACCCGATGCCTGAGCCACAGAGAAAACACTGCTATGGTTTTATTGAAAAATCGGGTTTAAATAAATTATATATATATGAACAAAAACAATTTGTTGCAATATCTGTAACAAAAGCATACCACTCGGTGTTTCCCTGCTGTGTGTTTGTCGCTTCTGCTGCGGCGGGCATGTGTGCCTCTCCACCGTCACTCTCTGAGTCTGACTCACTAGGCACGATGCCCACTTGGCACGGCTCAAACCTATAAGGTATGATGCCCCCAGATTCTTTATCATCCCATTCTTCTGAACTATAATCGTCTGAAGATTGGACAACACAAACCAATTCCAGATTACATGTGCTGGAACCATCGTCAATGTTTTCTACCACTTCCATCCTGCTTGTACAATGAGCAGCCAAGTGCTGTGTTCTGCCACTGATGTCACAACATGGCCGTGGGGTTTTCAAACCACTGACACAATTTGTGATGTGGCGCTCATGAAAACGTCAGATATTCGCGTGAAAAAAGCCTGTTTGACTTAGAACTGCACGGACCAACCTATTTTGTCATATTGAAATTATGTGTTGAAAAACTAGATGAAGTCAAAATCGTGTCATCAGACCTTTAAAGTTTCATTCTATGCAGTAAACATTGCAATAAGCATTGCAATAAATGTGTACCTGTTTTATTGAGTGTTTGGTGTAATTGCTACTGCTCTTTAGGAAAGAAAGTTCCACAAGAGTTGGTCAGTGCAAGTTTCTTCAAAAGTATCAGATTACTCGAGTAATCTTTTGGTAGAGTGGGTGATTACCCGAGCTGTAAAATAGTCGTTTGCTGCAGCCCTAATATATTGATATTATATGAAATAGATAAGGTGAAAAAGCAATGATCAGTGAGAGGGGAAAGGGAGATATCACAATCAGAAGATCTGGTAACAATATTACTTGTGATTAGCCAGAAGTCTATTCTGGAACAGTGAGTCCGCCTAGTATTGTTGCTCCAAGTGTATTGTTTTTTTATGCAAATTATTTTTATGCCATATGGACTCGTTTCCAGTGAGAGTTGGACTCCAGCAGGGCTGCCCTTTGTCACCGACACTGTTCATAATTTTTATGAACATGATTTCTAGGCGCTGCCAAGGAATGCAGGGAAGGGTTTCCTCTGGTAACATTTCTCGGTGGTGAGCCGCCTCGCCAGAAAATTTACCGCCTCGCCAAGATGAAGATATGAATTTAAAAGAAATTTATGAAGCAATGACTTTCCACAAGTGCGCACTGAACAACGCGCGTGGCCGTCATCTGCGTGGAGTTGAGAAGCGCCCCGCCCACGCGAGCTTTCCAGTCAGTCAGCAGGCAGTGTCTCGCTAGCGGCAGCAGCATCTTCGTGAAAAAGGAGTGAAAACCGGGAAGTCAAACAGTAGAAATTAACTCTATTTGAAGAGAAACTTTGTGAAGAAGTCCACCATTTCTTTGTTGGTGAAAATCCTGCCGCGTCAGTGCCTTGGCGCTACCTATCGGGCAGCAGTGAAACTACAAATGATGGTTGTGTGCATGTGTCAACCACTTGGCCTGGGTAGATGAAAAAAATGAGCATGTACAGCGCCACGTGCGTGCCGGGCTCGTCCAAAGCATACACAGACCAAGGTGGACTAGAGGGGAAATGTAGCATGAATAAGGCTGAAACATGATAATAAGGCAGAAACATGAGTTTATTAAAGTACTTGAAAAGCAGAAAAAAAAATCAGAAGATGTATGTAAACTCTGGCATTTATCATGGTTTTAACCCACTGGAAACAGGAGCAATAAAGGAAGAGTCGCTAAGTTAAGAGATGTGGTTAGAATTCAAACGCAGCCGGCTTCATATGAAGGGAAAGGCAAGGGGGATATATTTCACCAGCCACTACAATATTAAATTATGTTCCCAATTATGCACCTGGCAAGTTAAAATGACCGAAATTCACCAAGTCATTGACTTTAATCCGTCAGCAGCCTTCAGACAAACTGAATGTGCCAGCATTTGGACTTCAAAATAAGGGAGGTTTTTCTTGGTGATGAGGAGATTTAACCCCCACCCCCACCACCAAACTATAAATATATAGAAATATTCCATCTAGCTACAATGCTCCGCACTGTGTTTTTATATATCTACATATTATTCCATCTAGCTACATTGCTCCGCACTGTGTGTGTTTATATACTTGCATATTTATTCCACCTAGCTGCAATGCTCCGTACTGTGGGTGTTTATATATTTACATATTTATTCCATCTAGCTACAATGCTCTGCACTGTGTGTTCATATATTCATATATTTATTCCATCCAGCTACAATGCTCTGCACTGTGTGTCTGTGTGTGTGTGTGTATATATACAGTATATTTTATAGTAATATGTACATATGTATATTAGCTGCTCTTGCTTGCTTGTTTTTTTTTTTTTTTTTTTTTTCTTGCCTTCTGATTGTTGCTCTGAGTGTTGCTATCCCTGTGCTGTTGCAATCCTGGAATTTCCCCGTTGTGGGACTAATAAAGGCTTATCTTATCTTATCTTATCTTATATTATTACAGAAATAATGGCATCCTTGGTCATTTAAGTTCATTTAAGTTATTAAATACAATTTTATTCAATTAATTATTAATTATTATTATTATTAATTATTAATTTTTATTAATTATTAATTAATTACTGTTCTGTTCTGACTGCAGTTATGGTCAAAAATATAAATTGTTATAAGGATCAAGTTAAAAAAATACCACAGTCTGTTTCAAATTTATTTAAAAAACAATAATTTTATTTAAAAAAAACGGACAAAAATAAGCCATAAAATAATCCACAAATTTATAATAAAGTTTCAAATGTACAAGAAAAGTCAATTTTACAAGAGGAAATTACAAATTTAAGGAAAATGGTTTCAAATTTAGATAAATTTACAGAGAAAAGTAGAAAACTACAAGAAAATTGTTATAAATTCTGGAGAAAAACCTCAAACCTTCAAGACTGAAGTCATTTCTCAAGATTTTAAGTGGGTGCTCTTTGTACTATTAACTAGAAATTTTTGGTTGTCTACTTTTAATTATTAATTTCATAGCACTGCTTTTACATGAGTAGAATTTATGGCTACTATACCCACCTCTGATCATTTAACTTAAATATGAATGTGTAAATTGCTATTGTGAATGTTTTTTTTCCCTTCCCTTTCCTACACTTTGCCACTGGGGAAAAAAAAAAAAAACTAGAACAAAAAAATACAAAAAATACACATTTTGGTTATTTATGTAAACCATGAAAAAAAATCCTGCAGGACAAAAGATTACACTTGGTGTTTTCGAGCCTGTTTGTATACTACCATAGACAGAAAGAACTTGAATTAGACAGGGCTCAGAGAGGGAAAGATGAGACAGAAGAGAGGAGCCAAGGAGAGGAAAGTGTTCAGGCAGAGGGTCCAGGAGAGGTGAGAGGAGAGGGAGGAGAGGAGAGATGACACCAGTAAAAAGTCCAAACACAGGACATCTGGGTGGGACCCCAACTGGCCCATTATTCCAAAAGTCAAGCCTTGGTTGTACAATACTTCAAATGGTAAGTTCCATTATGCAATATTACTGTGCAAAATAATAAAAAAAAAATAGTGTAAAAGTAATATATTCTGGTTACAATCATGTCATGTTTTCTGCCAAATATGTTGTGACTGCGCCAATATCTTTAAGCCAGAGGAAACACTGCTATCCCATTTATTTTTTCAGTTTTTTTAGAGGAAGCAGTTCTTTGCGTCCTTACTCTGAATAAGGAATTTTAATTTTATGTTTGCTGTATTCCATCAAACGTTAGCAGCTGCCCATACTACAGGTAAACAAAGAAGCCTGACAAGGGTGATGGCGACAACTGCCCAGAATGCAGTGCGGCATGATGCCAATGCCCATTCTCCTTTTTTTGCGGGGGGAGGGGGAGCAGAAAACACAAGACACTGTTGCAACTGGAATATGTTCATTTTATCCTATTTATTTCTTTTTCTTAATTTTGCATAATAACTTTGCATATCAAACTTACCATTTGAACTATTGTACAACCAAGGCTTGAATACTGGAATATTGGGCCAGCTGGGGTCCCACCCAGATGTACTGTGTTAGGGCTTTAAGTGGTGTCAGCTTTCTCTCTTTTCTCTGCTCTCATCTCTCCTGGACCCTCTGCCTGAACACTTTGCTGCCCTTGGCTCCTCTCTTCTGTCTCATCTTTCCTTCTCTGAGACCTGTCTAATTCAGGTTCTCTCTCTGTCTATGGTGGTATACAAACAGTTTAGAAAATACCAAGTGTCATGTTTTGTCCTGCAGGATATCTTTGTCATGGTTTACCTAAATGACAGAAGTACATGTATTTTTTGTATTTGATAGAAAAATTCCATTTTATCTCTATTATTATTGTTATTAATAATGTATTTTTATATTTGAGAAATATCATGCCTTTCATATGCCATGTTTAATGTTTATATGTGCATGCCATTTAGGATCAGTACATATATTCTTGGTATGTTTCTGTGAGCAATTATTGGCCTTCAGAGAATTCAGTACAGGATCAGTACATGTGCAAGAAATGATCTAAGCTATTCTTTTAATCTCTCTTACATGACCTGTTTTGGGTCACAGGAATGCACAGGAACTCCTCAGCCTGTATATATCAGTGGGAGAGATCAGGTATATGGACATTCTGTTAGTTTTATTGATCTCATGCCCATGTCTCCATGACCTCATGTCTCCAGAGTGTCTGTGACGTTTCCCCAGATAAGCTTTGATTATCAAGTCTGTCCCATTCTGTCCCTTCCCTAATCCTCATCCTCCCTCTCCTTTCTCCTACCTATATACAGTGGGGCAAAAAAGTATTTAGTCAGCCACCAATTGTGCAAGTTCTCCCACTTAAAAGATGAGAGAGGTCTTCAATTTTCATCATAGGTATACCTCAACTGTGAGAGACAAAATGAGAAAAAAAAATCCAGAAAATCACATTGTCTGATTTTTAAAGAATTTATTTGCAAATGATGGTGGAAAATAAGTATTTGGTCAATAACAAAAGTTCATCTCAGTACTTTGTTATATACCCTTTGTTGGCAATGACAGAGGTCAAACATTTTCTGTAAGTCTCCACAAGGTTTTCACACACTGTTGCTGGTATTTTGGCCCATTCCTCCATGCAGAGCTCCTCTAGAGCAGTGATGTTTTGGGGCTGTCGCTGGGCAACACGGACTTTCAACTCTCTCCAAAGATTTTCTATGGGGTTGAGATCTGGAGACTGGCTAGGCCACTCCAGGACCGTGAAATGCTTCTTACGAAGCCACTCCTCCATTGCCCGGGCGTTGTGTTTGGGATCATTGTCATGCTGAAAGACCCAGCCACGTTTCATCTTCAATGCGCTTGCTGATGGAAGGAGGTTTTCACTCAAAATCTCACGATACATGGCCCCATTCATTCTTTTCTTTACACGGATCAGTCGTCCTGGTCCCTTTGCAGAAAAACAGCCCCAAAGCATGATGTTTCCACCCCCATGCTTCACAGTAGGTATGGTGTTCTTTGGATGCAACTCAGCATTCTTTCTCCTCCAAACACGGCAAGTTGAGTTTTTACCAAAAAGTTCTATTTTGGTTTCCAATCCTCTTCTGGATCATCCAAATGCTTTCTAGCAAACTTCAGACGGGCCTGAACATGTACTGGCTTAAGCAGGGGGACACGTCTGGCACTGCAGGATTTGAGTCCCTGGCGGCGTAGTGTGTTACTGAAGGTAGCCTTTGGTCCCAGCTCTCTGCAGGTCATTCACTAGGTCCCTCCGTGTGGTTCTGGGATTTTTGCTGACCGTTCTCGTGATCATTTTGACCCCACGGGGTGAGATCTTGCATGGAGCCCCAGATCGAGGGAGATTATCACTGGTCTTCCATTTTCTAATAAGTAGTAGTAGATTAGTTTATTTGACAGGGACAGTGCAATAAACATAGACAATTAATCAAAGACAATCAATCTGATGTGTTGCACATAGAGTGTATAGCTATTAGCTAATTTGCAACTCTTGTCCCTGGATGGGCTTTAGAAAAAATACAAAATATAAAAATACAAAAAAATACAAAAAATACACAATAACCACATACATCAATGCAGAAAGATTATAAATACACAATTATAAATATTATAAATATTATAAATACACAAATATAACAGCCTGACTCACATTTAACATAAATATTATAAATATTATAAATACACAAATATAACAGCCTGACTCACATTTAACACATATAACATAACTCACGTTTGCCTATTTCAGGCCTCCCTCCCTTCGTCACTCACTATAAATCAACACATTTATTCCTTCCCTTCATTCACTCTCACTTTGCCTCCCTCCCTTCGTCACTCACTATTAACAAACACATTTATTCCTTCCCTTCATTCACTCTCACTTTGCAGACAATTAATTCATACATGAGTACATTCTTGTTTATTTTTCAGCCAGTTTTTAACATTTTTAGTGAATGTTTTAAAGTCCGTTATTATTTTAATTACATTTGGCATTGTGTTCCAGATGTGACTGCCCTTTATAGAGAAAGCTGTTTGTCCAAATGTGGTTCTGCGGTGGAATATTTTACAGTTATTGTTAACAGAACTCCTGGTGGCTCTGCTGCTGTCCTGTCTTTGGACGAAACCAGCAAGTGGCTCGGGTGCTGATTTATGGAAACATTTGAACGTTAATTTCAGAAAACAGAGGTCAATGAAGCTCTCAAAACTCAATAGGTTGTACTTTTTTAAAACATTACAGTGATGCCACCTAATGGGCTTTTTGTCCAAGATTTTTAGGGTTTGATTATATAATGAACCTACAGTATATGTCTTATTGTGGAAGGGGCTGCTTGAGCCCAGACTGTCAAACAGTATGATATATGAGAAAAAACCATAGAATGCATATACAGTGCAGCTGCTTCGTAAGATATGTAATATCTAATTAATTTAAAGCAGTTCAGATTTTTTTTTTTACTGTTTTTGAGATTTTCTTTATATGAAGATTAAATTTGAGTTGAGGATCTAGTACAATGCCAAGGTATTTGAATTCTGTAGCTAAACTGATGTCATGATCATGTATATTAACTTTAAAACGTTGCAGGTTACATTTTTTGATTGAAAAGCACATTGAGACTGTTTTCTGAAGGTTCAGCAATAGATGGTTCTTGAGGAGCCACTCTTGGACATCAACCATACTTGTAGACAGTACATCTGCAGCCTGTGCTGGAGTCTTGGCAGCTGTGTAAATAACTGCATCATCTGCATAAAGTTGGCATGTTGCAGCTGAGCAGTGTAACGGCAAGTCATTAATAAAAATGCTGAAAAGTAAAGGACCAAGAATGGACCCTTGTGGGATACCCATGCGGTTGTTTAAAAATGTGGATTTATCCTGGTGAACTTTTACACACTGTTCTCTATTCTGGAGATAAGATGCAAACCATTCTAATGTATTTGGGGAGAAGTTAAAAGATACCATTTTGGATAAAAGCAAACTGTGGTTTACAGTATCGAAAGCCTTTTTGAGATCTAGAAAAACAGCTCCTACCACATTACCCCTGTCCAAGGACTGTTTGACGTTTTCAATAAGGCAACAATTTGCTGTTTCTGTTGAGTATCCTGGTCTAAAACCAAATTGATGTGGATGAAGAAGTTGACTGTCTTGTAAGTAGTCTATCAGCTGTGTAGCTACAACTTTTTCAAGAACCTTAGATAGGACTGGTAAAATAGAGATTGGGCAGTAATTGCATATATCGTCTTTACTGCCTGATTTATGAACTGGTATGACGACAGCTTTTTTCCAGCCAGATGGAAATGTACTAGACCTAATGGAGAGATTAATGAGATGAGTCAGTGGTTTGATTAATATTTTGCTGTGCATTTTGAGAAGGGAGGTGCTCATATTGTAGATATCATTAGTTTTTGAGTTTGACAGTGTTTTAACAATACCAGCAATTAACTTCTCATTTACCTCATCGATGTGAAAAGTATCTGTTGGAAGTATGGAATTTGTGTTGTTGAGCACATTTGGCAGCACAAAAATTTTTGTTAAGTCTTCCACAGAGCCCACAAAGTATGAATTAAATTCATTTGCCAAAGTAGCCTTGTCACTGACGGTCTTGCCATTGATTCTAAGTTCCTTTACCCCCCTCTGATCGTTTTTTTTATTAGTTAAGTTATTTAAATGCCTCCATAGGGAACTGTTGTTACCCTTTGCATGATCTATCAGTTTATTGTAATAAGATATTTTTGATTTTCGCAGCTCATGTACCACTTTATTTCTTAAACTTTTGTACACAAGGTGATCATTTTGTAGTTTGGAGGTTAGTGATGTTTTCAATGCATAGTCTCGCCTCTTCATAAGTTTTCTTATTTCATTATTTAACCATGGTAGGCTAATCTTCTGTTGTCTACTTTTAATTTGCTTTGAAAATTTTTCTATAGATTTTGTGATTGTTGCAGTTATAAAATTACAACAATCATCTACTTCACATGTTGACATGAGCTGCTCCCAATTTTGATTCTCTAAGTAATGTTCAAACTCCTCATTTTTTGATTTGGGAATAATAAAATTTGATTTGTCAATATCGACTCCCCCAAAATACTGTAGTCGCTTTTTAGTAAGTTTCCTGACAGCAAGAACCATGTTATGATCTGAGAGACCAGTTACAAGATTATAGGTTCTGGTTATTCGTTCTGGTTTATTAGTAAATACCATGTCAATAAGTGTTCAGGATTGTTTGGTTATCCTGGTGGGTCCTTTGATCATTTGTTGGTAATTAAATTTAGTCATGAGGCTTTTCAGTTTCTGTTTGTCTTTTTTATCAGACCAGTTGATATTAAAGTCACCATGAATTATTGTTTCTCTGCTCTTCTCAAGTTGTTTAACCAGATCACTTAATTCATTATAAAAGGAAGAGTTGTGTGACGGTGGGTTGTACACTACTGCAATGTTGAAGTTCATTACCGGAGAGAGACATACATTAACAGCTAAACATTCAAGTGAAGTATTCAAATCAACCAGTTGACATTTATATTTCTCTTTGATGTAAATTAAAACACCTCCTCCCCTCCCTGCCTGCCTGTCTTTTCTAAAACACTGGTAGCCCACAATATCGATCATATTAGTGTCTATGTTCCTGTGTAATTGCTCCCACAGTTGATTTCTTCACACCAAGCTGCTTACTTATTGCAGATTCAGTCTTCCCAGCCTGGTGCAGGTCTACAATTTTGTTTCTGGTGTCCTTTGACAGCACTTTGGTCTTGGCCATAGTGGAGTTTGGAGTCTGACTGTTTGAGGTTGTGGACAGGTGTCTTTTATACTGATAACGAGTTCAAGCAGGTGCCATTAATACAGGCAACGAGTGGAGGACAGAGGAGCCTCTTAAAGAAGAAGTTACAGGTCTGTGAGAGCCAGAAATCTTGCTTGTTTGTAGGTGACCAAATACTTATTTTCCACCATCATTTGCAAATAAATTCTTTAAAAATCAGACAATGTGATTTTCTGGATTTTTTTTCTCATTTTGTCTCTCATAGTTGAAGTATACCTATGATGAAAATTGGAGACCTCTCTCATCTTTTAAGTGGGAGAACTTGCACAATTGGTGGCTGACTAAATACTTTTTTGCCCCACTGTATATATCAGAGCTAAAGAAATGAATTCTTTGGAGGTTCTAGGTGTGTGCTGAATGCCATGCTTTGTAATCTCTCCCTCAAGATGGCCATTTGAAGTTAAACAGAATACACTTTTTTTAATAAATGTACTTAAATTCAATCTTCTGCATGTTTGTTTTTTTTTACTTTGAATAATTTAAGCTCAAAATTATTCTAAGTGTTTTTATTCTAGTGTTTCTTTTTTTTTTCCATTGAGAAAGAGTAGGAAAGAGAAGCGAGAAAAAAAATCGTAATAGTAATTTACTCATGCATACTTAAATTATATAATCAGAGGTGGGTATAGTAGCCATAAATTCTACTCATGTAAAAGCAGTGTTATGAACTTAATAGTAGACAACCCTAAATTTCTAGTTGAGTTAAGGGTACAAAGAGCACTCTCTTAAAAACTTGAGTAAGGACTTCAGTCTTTAAGGTTTGAGGTTTTTCCAAATTTTTTTTTAGCAATTTTCTTATAGTTTTCTACTTATATGGTCAGCTTGCTTACGTCAACACTCAGCACCAACCTGGAAATGTTGTGTGGTCCATCTCAGACGAGCTCGGACCCAGAACAACTGGCGGTGTTTCTGGGTGTTGTTGATATATGGCTTTGATTTTGCATGGTAGAGTTTTAACTTGCAGTTGTAGATTTAGCTACGAACTGTGTTAACAGACAATGGTTTTCTGAAGTGTTCCTGAGCCCACGTGGTAGCATCCTTTCCAAAATGATGTCAGTTTTTTAATGCAGTGCCACCCTGGGGATTGAAGGCTACGGGCATTCAGTGTGGGTTTTCAGCCTTGCTCACGTGCAGAAATGTCTCCAGATTCTCTGAATGTTTTGATAATATTAAGGACTGTAAATGATGAAATCCCTAAATTCCTTGCAACTGTATGTTGAGAAATATTGTTCTTAAACTGTTGGGACTATTTGCCTACAGAGTTGTTCACCAAGTGGTGAACCTCACCCCACCCCTTGCTTGTGAACGACAGCCTTTTGGGGATGCTCCTTTTAGATCCAGTCATGACCTTTTAGATCCAGTCATGACCTAAATGTATTTTGAGCATTCCTCAAATTTCCCAGGCTTTTGTTACCCCTGTCACAGCATTTTTGGAAAGTGTTACAGGAATCAAATTCAACATGAGTGAATATTTAAAGGGATCATTGACTGCAGTTTTTCTGCTCACTCGTGTCTTCAGAAAGTACTTATGACATTTTGTTCACATTTTCTTTAATGTTTTTAATTAATAAATCAAATTTACTTTTTACTTTTCTTGGCTTTCATGAAATGCTCTGATTTAAAGCCTGTCACTTTAATAAAACGACTTGAGCTGTTCAACTCTACCCTCCCTCTTACGTCAGTTAGCCATTAGCAGAGTAGTTTCTAAATGGCTCCTTCAATCTTGGATGAGCAGCGCTGGTTCACCGATCTGCACTCATTTGTGCATCTCACATCATCCTGGCCTACCACCAGGATTGTAGCAGCACAGGTATAGCAGCACTCAGAACAACAGTAAATAAGACGATAAAAAAAAGGTAAGAATTGGTTAGCTAAAGCAGTAAATAAATATATAGACTCCAGTGCTGCTCTATGAGGTTAGATTATAAAGTCTGACAGCCGTAGGTAGGAAGGACCTGTGGAACTGCTCCCTCGAGCTCCTCAGTGTGTTCAGCATGTCCCACATGGGGTGGGACTCGGATTCCAGCAGAGATGACAGCTTAGCTACCATCCTCCTCTCTCCTAGCTCCTCCACTGGGCCGAGGTGTCGTCCCAGAACAGAGCTGACTTTTTTGATCATCTTGTTCAGTTTCTTCCTGTTGGCTACCATGATGCTGCTGCTCCAGAAGATCACTCCAAATGTGATGGCTGATCAAACCACTGAATCGTAGAAGGTCTTCAGGAGTGCCCCTTGCACTCCAAAAGACCTGAGTCTCATCAGGAGGTACAGCCTATGCTGCCCCTTCTTGTAGAGCGGGTTGGTGTTGTGTGACCAGTCCAGTTTATTGTTCAGGTGAACACCCAGGTACTTGTAAGATGTTACCATCCCAGTGTCTGTTCTGTAGATGTTTACTGGTGCTGTGGGGGCTTTGTCCTCACCTGTGACAGTCCACCACCAGTTCCTTAGTTTTCCTCGCATTGATCTGGAGGCAGTTCCACAGGCACTAGTCCACAAAGTCCTGGATAAATCCTCTTTACTCCACATCATTCCCATGAGAGATGAGGCAGACAATCGCAGAGTCATCAGAGAACTTCTGTAGATGGCAGTGTGGTGTATTGTGTGAAAAGTCAGCAGTGTAGAGGGTAAACAGGAAGGGAGCCAGGACTGTTCCCTGGGGAGCCCCCGTACTGCAGACGATGATGTCAGATTATATAAGCCTTGCTTGGTTCAAGCTTCTATTGAAGACCCTTTGACCTTGTACCTCAAGATTGAAGTTAGGCTCACTAGCTTGCAATTCCTAGAGGAATTTTCCTCATAGGAAATTCTGTCACATGTGTGCATGTGTGTGTGCTTGGTGACTTTGAGACTTAACCCAGCTACACTGTCTACTATCTACCAGGAGACCTCCGCTACCTGTATACTAGACCTCTGACTGAGTGACCTGTCCAGTCAGACACCTGGAATACACCCTTGGTATTAACGACAGCCCCTCATGGTCTCACATTGCTCTTGGTAAAATCTGGGTAAATATTTAAGATCAGGAAAATTGATCTATAGGAGGTCTATTTTAAAAATCCCTTAAAGAGTAATATTTAAAAACTCATAAAAATGTAACACCTCTTGTAGAAAAATACCTTCTTGAAAAACAACCAAGAAAGATGGACACTCAATCAGTGATCTCACAAACTCCCATACTGTTTATCCTTTTTTTTTTTTTCCTTTGAAAGACAAAAGTAAAATAGAAAGATGTCTTTACCTTCTTTACATGTTTCAACTGCACTGCAGCCTTCATCAGAAGACATAACTCCCATACTGTCTTTTAATATGCTGTAGTATTTATTGAAGGTCTGCAAAGGTCTGCAAAGCTCAGCCAAAACAGGATATACTTGCATGAAAACAGTCAATTAAATCAAAATGATGAAATTCAAAATCAAACCAAAAACTGATTGAAAAACCTTGATTCAAAAAGTTGGTGGTTGTAAAATCAGCCATTTGATCAAAACGTGAAAGATTCAAAAAGTATAAAAATTCAGAAATCACCAGGATCAGTCCAGAAAATCAAAATTTAAAATCAACCAAAAATATTTAAAAAATCTGAAAGAGTCCAAAATAAAAGAAACCCTTTGAATCATAAAACCTGGTAAAAACATCTAATTAATTTGTGAATAAATGTCTAAAAAGCCTTGCTGGGGAGATTGGAAAAAAGATGATTAATTGCTGGTCTTCTCCTTCGATGCTCCCTTTTCTCAGGAAGAAGGGGAAGAAGAGGGCGAGGCGGGGTAGCTGACTCTTGAGGCTCCATCTTCTGTTCTTCAATCAGCTGGACTTGTGAAGCCATCGGCGGGGGAGGAGAAGGGGTGCCTCAACTTCCTCTTCTGTCTTTGCTCAAGTGTTATTTTCTCCCTTCTTTCAGCAGCAAATTTAAGGTTGTTAAAAAATGAAGAGTTGAGATGTTGTTTGATCCATTTTCCTGCAGTAGTCTCCCTATCTTCAATTCTTCTGCCTTGGGATGCAACTTTTGAACAGAGTTTTTATACCTTTTTAACACTCAATTGTGATTGGCCAGCAATCTCACCATAGGCTTTTTTGTCACCACTCGCCGCCCTCAGGCATCCACCTCAGCTGCGCGCACACCTGCACCTCGTTAGCGCAGAGCTATTTATTCCACCTCGCCCTGAGCATCGGTCTGGAGCCGTCTGTCCTACAACGCGCTCAATCCCTCAGCAGGATCATCTCTTCAGTCCCGCTATTCATCGCTGCTTCACGTAAGCTGTCATATCACTTACCTGTTTTCTCAACCTTCCCCTGTGCACAGGTGGATTCCCTGGCGGTGGATACCCTCACCTTCGCCATCTCTTCCTCCGCATCTCCACACTCGTTGTGTGCGCAGCAGGGCGCTGTCTCCCGGGCCTGTAATCCTCGCCTGTAATCCTGTAATCCTCGCCAACGTCAGCCACCACTCCCTCTGCAAGTAAGCACAACTCAGCATCACTTTCCCGTGTGGTTTGCCCAGCTCACTCCCTGTTTGTGTTTCTCTCATAGGGTTGCCTGGCCGCACGGCATGCTGCTCTGTTCCTGTTCTCATTTTCCACCCACAGTCCATTGCCATATCACATACACGCATCCAAACACACTTCCCTGGTTGAATAAAGCTTTCAAATCTAACTGAGCCTGTGTGCGTGTTTCCTGGGCTGAGAATTATGTCAGTACAGCTCCAGCATAGCGGCCCAGCGGACAGTGGGCTCGCACGCTGTTTTTCCACCCTCGAGGCTCGGGTGGATATGATAGCTCATCAACAACAGGTAATCTTCAACCAGTTGACTATAATTACTCACCAGTTAGACCGTCTAGACCCCCAGCAGGCGTTCCCCCCGGCTCATCAAGGCGGCTCGGCTTTGGCTGCTTCCACGGCTGGCCAGCCTAGCTCGGGAACACCGACCCGGCTCACACCGATCCCAACCCCCGCTCGCTTCAACGGGAAGCTCGGTGGGGCACGGGGGTTTATTTTACAATGTGAGTCGGTGTTCCAGCGCGTTCCCAGGGATTTCCCCTCAGACCACAGCCGTATCGGCTACATGGCTAATCTACTGGAGGGGCGAGTGTTAGCTTGGGCTTACACCGTCATGTCGAAGCCCAGCTACGTGAACCTCTCCTATGACTGGTTCGTGCAAGACTTTCTTGAGGTGTTTGATCACTCGCGTCATGACAGCGTCCTCGCCGATCGGCTCCTTAGCCTTCAACAGGGAAGCTGGTCGGCGGTGGATCACGCTGTTGGCTTCCGGGTGGCAGCGGAGGAGGTTGGCTGAGGAGAGGCTTCTCTCTGCAGCATTTTCCTCCGTAGCCTCAATTCAGGTCTGTGGGACGAATTGGCCAGTCGAGATCTCCCAGGGCGGCTGTCCGAGCTGATCTCCCTAACGATTAGTTTGGACAACAGGCTGCGAGAGCGGGCCGCAGAGCGGAAGTCAGTCAGCCACTCGCGCGGATCTTCCGCCTGCTCTCCTTAGTCTCGCCCCCTGGCGTTACCCGCTCCAGAGTACGCCGATGAGCCAGAGGCCATGTTGATCGGGCGCACTAGGTTCCCTCTAGCGGAGAGACAACGCCGACGGGAACTGGGTCTCTGCATGTATTGCGGAGGCGACCAGCATACTGTGGAGCAGTGCCCGGTCAAGCCAAATGGGGGGGTCCGCGAGTCACTGTAGGGGGCCTCACGGACTCTAACCGGTCAAATCCCCTCTCTAGTTGCACACTGCCCATCAGATTTTTCCATAACTCCATCGGGCACCTCACTCATGCACTGGTGGATTCGGGGGCAGAGCAAAATTTCATTTCCAGCTTGGCAACCCATTTGGGTATACCCTGTCAGCCTTTGTCAACCCCTCTTAATCTGGTCACCCTCTCTCGCTCTCCCCTGGGGGTAGTGACGCATCGCACCAAGCCGGTGCCTATAATTATCTCTGGCAACCACCGTGAGGACCTAACCTTATATGTATTGTCTTCCTCTTTGGACCGTGTCATTCTGGGTTACCCATGGCTGCGCTTGCACAACCCCGTCCTCGATTGGAGGTCTGGTAATGTCCTTTCATAGAGCCCCTTCTGCCTGAGCACCTGTCTCCAGTCTGCAGCTTGTGCCCCATCCTCTCCTCCGCCCGCGCCGGTCTCCGATCCTCCGGACCTCACCCTGATGCCCCAGGAGTTTCACGACTTGGGGATGGCGTTCAGCAAGTCCAAAGCCATGTCTCTTCCCCCTCACTGGCCGTATGACTGCGCCATTAACCTCCGCCCGGGGGCACCCTTACCATCCGGCCGTCTTTACAGCCTTTCAGCTCCTGAACATGAGGCAATGGATTTATACATTCGGGAGTCGCTCAGTGCTGGGATCATCCGTCCCTCCTCATCCCCGCTCGGTGCTGGCTTCTTCTTTGTCTCCAAGAAGGATGGGTCCCTTCGCTCGTGCATCGACTTCAGGGCTCTTAATGACATCACGGTTAAGGACCGCTACACCCTGCCTCTGATGGACACCGCCTTCTCCTGGTCTCCTGTAGTTGGTGATATTCTGCAGGCCTCTCCAAACAGAAGCAGAGTTGTTGGCTGAGAAGTTTTGTTGTAACTTCTTACTGTAGCTTCTTTTAGCAAGCCTGGTCTCCTTCGTCAGCATGTTTCTGGCCCACTTGTACAGAGTCCAGTCACCAGTCCTGTAGGCCTCCTCCTTGGTCTGACGTAGCTGCTTCAGTTTAGGAGTGAACCAGGGTTTATTGTTGTTGTATGTGCAGAAGGTCTTGGTCTGTACACACATGTCCTCACAAAAACTGATGTATGATGTCACAGCGTCAGTGAGTTCATTTAGGTTAATGGCTGCATCTTCAAAAACACTCCAGTCTGTGCAGTCAAAGCAGGCTTGTAACTCCAGCTTTGATTCCTCAGTCCATTTCTTCACAGTCCTTACAACAGACTTTGAAGTTTTTAGTTTCTGTCTGTATGTTGGAATAAGATGGAGCAGACAGTGGTCAGAAAAACCCAGAGCTGCACGGGGGACGGCATGATAGGCGTTTCTTAAAACTGTGTAACAGTGGTCAAGTGTATTTGTGTCCCTGGTGGGACATTTAATATGCTGTCTGTAAAGCAAAAAACACGTTATAATTCCTTTGAGGGCCTGGTCCTCAGTATTGGGCACTTTAGCAATTTTAGGTTAAACCCAATTTTATTTGCCATAGCTTATCGTCCCCCATCAACCTACTCAGAATTTTTATCCGAATTTGCTGATTTCTTAGCTGATTTAGTGCTGAAATCAGATAGAATAATTATAGTAGGGGACTTTAATATACATGTGGATGTAGATAGTGACTGCCTTAATGTGGCATTTAATTCAATATTAGACTCGATTGGGTTTTCTCAGAAAGTAGGAAATTCTACTCATTACCTCCACCATACATTGGACCATGTTCTGACATATGGCATAGAAATAGAAAATCTTGTAGTGTCTCCTCATAACCCTGTACTGTCAGACCATTGTCTGTTAACCTTTGATTTTACTATTTCTGACTATTTGGCTCCTAAAGAAAAATATTATTACAGTAGATGCCTCTCAGATGATGCTGTTACCAAATTTATGCAGATTGTTTCCTCTATGCCATGTGTCAACACAACAGAAATAAGCAATAGACAGCTTACTCCTTCTGTAATTGATAACATGGTGGATAGTGTTACAACTTCTCTGCATCAGACTCCAGACTTGGTGGCCCCCTTAAAAAAGAAAAAGTCTAATCAGAGATTTCTAACTCCTTGGTTCAACACAGAAACTCGTAGCTTAAAAAAGAAGACTCGTCAATTAGAAAGAAAATGGCGCTCCACTAATTTAGATGAAATCTATTTAGCTTGGAGAAATCATCTTTTAATTTATAAAAAATCTCTTAGAAAAGCTAGAACGAGTTATTATTCTGCATTAATAGAAGAGAACAAGAATAATCCCAGGTTTCTTTTCAGCACTGTAGCCAGGTTGACAAAGAGTTAGGACTCTGTCAATCCTAGTATTCCCTTAGAGCTTACTAGTCAGGACTTTATGAACTTTTTCAATAATAAAATTTCATCCATCAGAGATAAAATCAATCAGATTCTTCCCACAGTTAACTTAAATACTGTAACTACTACAACTCCTTCAATTGATGTCTGTCTTGATGAGTTTACTCCAATCGACCTTTGTGAGCTAGACAAAATAGTTTCCTCATCCAAACCTTCAACTTGTCTTTTAGACCCTATTCCTACCAGGTTATTTAAAGAAGTCTTCCCACTTATTGGTAGCTTTATTCTTCATATAATCAATTCTTCATTAACTTTAGGCCATGTACATCATCGGCCTCCGTCGGTCTATGATGACCATGGAAGAGAATCCTAAACATCTACTCTGCTGGAACAGCACCGCCTGTGGCTGAACAGGCCAATGCACGAATGGCAGTCCCTGTCACACAGGTCGCACTTGTGGGTGGTCTCCGTGCTGCTGGGTCTGTGGCGGTTCTTCCTGCGGGTCCTTTTTTCATCTGCTGCAGCAGTCAGTCTCTCTTCACCCGCCTTGAGCTGTCTGGTCAGGGTGCCTCTCCATTTGGAGCGGTCTGTTGCAAGGTCCTCCCAGCGCTCTGTGTTGATCTCCAGGGCCTTCATGTCTCTCTTGCAGACGTCTCTAAAGCGCAGCTGTGGGCGGCCAACGTCTCTCCTGCCAGTTGCCAATTCACCGTAGAGGACGTCTTTGGGGATTCTGCCATCCTCCATACGGTGAACGTGGCCTAGCCAGCAGAGCTTGCGCTGCCTGAGTAGAGTGAACATGGAGGGAAGGCCGGCGCAGGACAGAACTTCTGTGTTGAGCACTTTGTCTTGCCAGGATATGTCCAGGATGTGGCGAATGCAGCGCAAGTGGAAGGAGTTCAGTCTCTTTTCCTACCGGGCGTATGTTGTCCACGTGTCACTCCCATAGAGCAGTGTGCTGATGACGCAGGCGTTGTACACTGCCATCTTCGTCTTGACAGAGAGTTTGGGATTCTTCCACACTCGTGTGGTGAAGCGAGCGAGTGTGAAGGCTGATTTTCCAATCCTCTTGTTGATCTCTGTATCAAGGGAGAGGTTGTTGCTGATCGTGGACCCCAGCTACGTGAACTGATTCACGACCTCCAGCTCGTAGTCGTTGATGGTGATGGTTGGTGGTGCTTCCGTGCCTTGCGCCAAGATGTTAGTCTTCTTCAGGCTGATGGTAAGCCCGAAGTCCTTGCATGCCTGGGAGAAGCGGTCCATCAGGGTCTGAAGCTCCTGCTGTACCACAGGCTTTTAAAATGGCTGTAATTAAACCCTTACTCAAAAAGCCAACGCTAGATCCAGGAGCTTTAGCTAACTATAGACCAATCTCTAATCTCCCTTTCATTTCAAAAATCTTAGAAAGAGTTGTTGCTACGCAATTATTTGACCACCTGCAGGGAAATGGTTTACTTGAAGAGTTTCAATCTGGGTTTAGAATCCATCATAGTACTGAAACAGCCTTAGCGAAGGTCACTAACGACCTCCTCATCGCATCTGATAATGGACCTGTTTCTGTACTTGTCCTTTTAGGCCTTAGTGCAGCTTTTGATACTATCGATCGTAATATTCTACTTGATAGATTAGAACACTATGTTGGACTTAATGGAACTTTGTTGCAGTGGTTTAGATCTTATTTATCTGATAGGTTCCAGTTTGTTCATGTAAATAATTGTCATGACTCGCCGCTCATCAACGGCGCCAGCTGTGCGCACACCTGCGCCTCGTCAGCGGCGAGGTATTTAACTCACTCTGCCCTGGGCTTTGGCCTGAAGCCGTCTGATCTCATCGGCATCTCTTGCTGCAAGGAACCCCCTTCTCCAAGCAAGGAAACCTG
Organism: Pholidichthys leucotaenia; assembly: GCA_020510985.1. Classification (NCBI taxonomy): domain Eukaryota; kingdom Metazoa; phylum Chordata; class Actinopteri; order Cichliformes; family Pholidichthyidae; genus Pholidichthys; species Pholidichthys leucotaenia. The sequence continues at coordinate 5,674,637 of CM035836.1, forward strand.
AGTAAGCTTCACTTACCTCTCTTTCTCCCAGCCTTCTCCCCTGTGCACAGGTGGATTCCCCGGCGGCGGACCTCGTCTCCTCACCGCTGCTTCCTCGCTGCTGCTACAGGCGCTCCAGGTTGCTGTCTCCCGGGCTACGCCCTTGTTAACGCCAGCCACCTGCTCAAACCAAGTAAGCCAGCAAACTGTCTTAGTCATCTGTATTGGTGTGGTGCCCGTTACCCTTCTCCCTCTGCTTCCTCCCTTAGGGTTGTCCGGCTGAACGGCTTCCTGCCCCCGTGCCTGACGCAGACGCCCACCACCAATACATTCTTATCTCACAGACACGCAGCCACACACTCTTGTTGTTCAATAAAGCTATTAAATCTACCCTGAGCCTGCGTGTGTGTCTCCTGAGCCGTGCGTTATGTCAGTACAGCTTCAGCAGAGCGGCTCGGCAGACAGTGGGCTTGCATGCCCCGTCTTTCCACCCTCGAGGCTCGGGTGGATCTAATAGCCCACCAACAACAAGTGATCCTTAATCAATTAACAATAATAACTAACCGATTAGACCGCCTGGACCCCCAACAGCCGTTCCCCTCGGTTCGCTCTGCGGCATCTTCCTTCGCAGTCTTAACTCTGGTCTGAGGGATGAGCTGGCCGGCCGGGATATCCCGGAGATGCTAGCGGAGCTGATTTCCCTAGCTATTAGCCTGGATAACAGGCTGCGTGAGCGCGCCTCGGAGTGGAAGTCCTCTTCTCGCTCGCGGGGTGCCTCGGCGTGCCTGCCCCAAGCTCACCCCCTTGCGTTACCGCCGCCGGAGTCCTCCGAGGAGTCGGAGCCGATGGCGACGGGCCGGACAAAGCTCCCCCTAGCGGAGAAACAACGTCGCCGTGAGTTGGGCCTCTGCATGTATTGCGGGGGCGGCCAGCACACGGTGGAGCATTGTCCGGAGAAACCAAACGGGGAGGTCCGCGAGTCACTGTAGGGGGCCTCGCGGATGCTAATCGGTTAACTCCCCTCACACATTTGACGCTGCCCATCCGCTTCTGCTACAGTCCCACAGGGCATCTCACTCACGCACTGGTGGATTCAGGCACGGAGGGTAGCTTCATATCACAAAGCCTGGCAACCCGATTGGGCGTCCGTTGCCACCCCCTCGATCCTCCTCTCGCCCTAGTCAATCTCTCCCGTGTCTCTCTTGGAAAAGTGACTCACCGGACGCCCCCCGTCCCGGTTATCATCTCGGGGAACCACCGGGAGGACATCACCTTCTACGTCCTGCCTTCCTCCACTGCACCTGTCATCCTTGGATACCCATGGCTCCGCCTCCACAACCCCGTCCTGGACTGGAAGACCGGTAGGGTGTCTGCCTGGAGCTCCTTTTGCATGGGAACCTGTCTCCAATCCGCTGCCTGCGCCCCGTCCTCTCCTCCCACTGCTAAGGACGCCGCGCCTCCGGATCTCACCCTGGTGCCCTCGGAGTTCCATGACCTGGGCGCGGTCTTCAGCAAGTCCAAGGCGATGTCTCTTCCTCCACACCGGCCCTATGACTGTGCCATTAACATCCGCCAGGGGGCACCTCTACCCTCGGGACGCCTCTACAGTCTGTCTGCACCAGAGAAGGAGGCGATGAACACATATTTGAAGGAGTCGCTCAGCGCTGGGATTATCCGCCCATCATCATCACCATTAGGCGCAGGGTTCTTCTTCGTGGGCAAAAAGGATGGCTCCCTTCATCCTTGTATTGATTACCGTGCCCTCAATGACATCACGGAGAAGGACCGCTACACCCTGCCCCTGATGGACACCGCCTTCCACTCCCTCCAGGGGGTGACCTGGTTTACCAAGCTGGATCTCCGCAGCGCGTACCACCTCATCCGGATCCGGGAGGGAGATGAATGGAAGACTGCCTTCCGTACCCCAAACGGCCACTTTGAATACCTAGTCATGCCGTTTGGGCTGACCAATGCTCCAGCCGTCTTTCAGCGCCTCATTAATGATGTCTTCCGGGATTTCATTGGCCTGTTCGTGTTCATCTACCTGGACGATATTCTCATCTTCTCCAGATCCAGGGACGAGCACCAGATCCACGTGAGGCGGGTCCTTCAGAGGCTACTGGAGAACCGACTATATGTGAAAGCGGAGAAATGTGAATTCTACGCCAAGACAACTTCCTTCCTGGGGTTTGTCATCTTCCTGGGGTTCGCCATGACCAGGTGCTCCCGGACCCAGCGAAGGTCAAAGTGGTGGTAGATTGGCCCACGCCAACCTCGAGGAAACAGGTGCAACAGTTCATCGGGTTTGCCAATTTCTACCACCACTTCGTCCCTAATTTTGGAGCCATCGTCGGCCCTCTGACCCGCCTCACCTCCCCTAAAGTCCCGTTCCGGTGGACTGAAGAGGCTGCAGCGGCCTTCCAGGCGCTGAAGATGGAGTTTTCCTCCTCCCGGGTCCTCAGCCAGGTCGACCCCGTGCTGCAGTGCATCGTGGAGGTGGACGCTTTGGATACGGGGGTGGGGGCGGTGCTGTCCCAGCGGTCACCAGCCAATGGAGCCAAGCGGCCCTGCGCCTTCTTCTCTCGGCGCTTGTCCCCAGCGGAACGTAATTACGACGTGGGAGACAGAGAACTATTGGCCATCAAGCTTGCGCTTCAGGAGTGGCACCACTGGCTGGAGGGGGCCGCCTTGCCGTTCGTGGTACTCACCGACCATAAGAACTTGGAGTATTTAAGAACTGCCAAGCGTCTGAATGCCCGCCAAGCATCTGAATGCCCGCCAGGCGCGTTGGTCCCTGTTCTTCGCAAGGTTCAGGTTTAACATCACCTACAGGCCCAGCTCCAAGAATAGCCTGCCTGACGCCCTCTCCAGGCAATTTGCCCCTGAGGCGTCAGAAGATGCGGTCCACACCATCCTGCCCAGGTCGTGCGTCGTGGGGGCTGTCTCCTGGGACATTGAGAGCAAGATCCGGAGGGCGCAGGAGTCGGAACCGGACCCTGGCGGTGGACCGGAGGGGAGGCTCTTCATGCCATCTGCTGTCCGGGGGGAGGTTATCCACTGGCTCCATACCTTGAAGCTCACCTGCCACCCTGGGTCCTCCCGGATGATCGACCTCCTCCAACGGTCCTTTTGGTGGCCGGGACTGCGGAAGGACGCCGCCCGCTATGCCCGGGCCTGCCCCGTCTGCGCCACAAGCAAGTCGGGTAACGCTCCCCCCGTGGGTCTGCTCCAGCCCCTGCCCGTCCCTGGTAGGCCCTGGTCACACATCGCCCTAGACTTCGTCACCGGTCTCCCTGTCTCCAACAACTTCGACACAGTCCTGACAATCGTTGACCGTTTCTCCAAGGCCGCCCACTTTGTGCCCCTACGGGGGCTCCCCTCTGCCTTGGAGATGGCGGACCTCCTCATCCAGCATGTGGTCAGACTGCACGGGATACCGGTTGACGTGGTCTCCGATCGGGGTCCCCAGTTCTCTTCGGATGTCTGGAGGTCTTTCTGCAATGCCCTGGGAGCCAAAGTAAGCCTCTCCTCCGGCCATCACCTCCAATCCAACGGGCAGTGTGAGCGGACCAATCAGGAGCTGGAGGCTGCGCTCCGCTGCGTGACTACATCTAAGCCCGCGTCCTGGAGCACACATCTCGCCTGGGTGGAGTACGCCCACAACACCTCCCGCTCTTCTGCCACCGGGATGTCCCCCTTCAAGGCATCCCTGGGCTACGATCCACCTCTATTCCCCGCGCAGGAGGGCAAGTTGGCTGTCCCCTCAGTCCAGGCGCACCTCAGGCGGTGCTGCTTCTTTTGGACCACGGCACGCAATGCGCTTTTACGCATGGCGGAGCGCAACAAGTCCACGGCGGACCCGCACAGGAGACCTGCCCCTGCCTACCAGGTGGGCCAACAAGTCTGGGTGTCCACACAGGACGTTAATTTAAAGGGTGAGAGGAGGAAGCTGGCACAACGATTCATCGGCTCATTTCCCATTACCAAGATCATCAACCCGGTGGCTGTGCGTGTGGCTATTCCCCCCTCCCTCCGCATCCATCCCACCTTCCATGTCTCCAAGGTTAAACCGGTGGTCTCTGACCCCCTCTGCCCTCCACCTGCAGCGCAGCCCGCGCCCCGGATGATAGGTGGCCATCCGGCCTGGACAGTCTCCTGAACTCCCGGCGCCGGGGTCGCGGGTTGCAGTATTTGGTGGACTGGGAGGGCTATGAACCTGAATGGAGACAATGGGTGTGCTCCTCGTTTGTGTTGGACCCGTCCCTCATCGCTGAGTTCCACCGAGCGCACCCGGAGAAACCATCGCCAGGAGGCGCTGCTAGAGGGGGGAGTACTGTCATGACTCGCCGCTCATCAGCGGCGCCAGCTGTGCGCACACCTGCGCCTCATCAGCGGCGAGGTATTTAACTCACTCTGCCCTGGGCTTCGGCCTGAAGCCGTCTGATCTCATCGGCATCTCTTGCTGCAAGGAACCCCCTTCTCCAAGCAAGGAAACCTGAGTAAGCTTCACTTACCTCTCTTTCTCCCAGCCTTCTCCCCTGTGCACAGGTGGATTCCCCGGCGGCGGACCTCGTCTCCTCGCCGCTGCTTCCTCGCTGCTGCTACAGGCGCTCCAGGTTGCTGTCTCCCGGGCTACGCCCTTGTTAACGCCAGCCACCTGCTCAAACCAAGTAAGCCAGCAAACTGTCTTAGTCATCTGTATTGGTGTGGTGCCCGTTACCCTTCTCCCTCTGCTTCCTCCCTTAGGGTTGTCCGGCTGAATGGCTTCCTGCCCCCGTGCCTGACGCAGACGCCCACCACCAATACATTCTTATCTCACAGACACGCAGCCACACACTCTTGTTGTTCAATAAAGCTATTAAATCTACCCTGAGCCTGTGTGTGTGTCTCCTGAGCCGTGCGTTATGTCAGTAATGAGTTTTCTTTCAACTCAAAGCTTAGTCATGGAATTCCACAGGGATCTGTGCTAGGCCCTACTCTTTTTAGTTTATATATGCTTCCATTAGGCAACATTATTAGAAAGCACTGTATACATTTTCATTGTTATGCAGATGACACACAATTATACCTGTCAATGAAGCCAGATGATAGTAATCAATTAGCCAAGTTAGAAGCCTGTCTTAAGGAAATCAAAGCTTGGATGACTCATAATTTCCTGCTATTAAATTCAGATAAGACTGAAGTCATCCTTGTTGGTCCAAAAAACCTTAGAAATACCTTTCCAAATCAAACTTTCAGTTTGGATGCAGTTACTCTTTCCCTTAATAGCTCTGTGAGGAACCTTGGAATTATTTTTGATCAAGATCTGTTTTTCAATTCACATATTAAATTTGTTTCTAAGATTGCCTTCTATCATTTGCGTAATATTGCCAAGATTAGGAGCATCTTGTCTCAGAGTGATGCTGAGAAACTGATCCACGCTTTTGTTAGCTCGAGATTAGATTATTGTAATTCTTTATTATCAGGCTGTCCTAAAACATCTTTAAAAAGTCTTCAGCTGATCCAAAATGCTGCAGCAAGAGTTTTAACAGGTACTAGAAAGAGAGATCATATCTCTCCGGTTCTGGCCTCACTTCATTGGCTCCCCATAGAGTTTAGAATTAAGTTTAAAATCCTTCTTCTTACTTACAAAGCTCTAAACAATCGGGCTCCTTTTTATTTAAAAGATCTGATACTACCGTATTATCCTAACAGAGCACTATGCTCCCAAAATGCAGGATTACTTGTAATACCTAGAATCTCCAAAAGTACAATGGAAGGCAGAGCCTTCCGTTATCAAGCTCCTTTCCTGTGGAACCACCTGCCAATCTGGATTTGGGAGTCAGACTCGATCTCTGTTTTTAAGAATAGGGCTAAAACCTACCTTTTTGATATGGCCTACAATTAGGGAGGGATCACATATTTCTGAACCCTCCCTTAGTTATGCTGCTAATAGGTTTAGTCAGCCGGGGGACCTCCAATAATGCACTGGGCCTCACTCCTTTCTTCACTCTCAATGAAATATTTTTTTTTTTGCTTGTCATTAACATCTGTTTGTTCTCTCCCATAGATTGAGTCCCCATCGTGCTGTTTGCTCTCTACATGCCTGTTCTTTTCATCTTCTCTGCCCCCTCTCCCCCCAGCCAGTCGCAGCAGATGACTGCCCCTCCTTGAACCTGGTTCTGCTGGAGGTTTCTTCCTGTTAAAAGGGAGTTTTTCCTCTCCACCGTTTCCAAGTGCTTGCTCACAGGGGATCACCTGATTGCTGGGGTCTTTCTGCAACTGTGGGGGTTCCCCCTACAGTTGATAGTGCTATGAGATGACTGTTGTTGTGAAATGGTGCTATATAAATAAAGTTGAATTGAATTGAATCTTTGTAATTGGAGTTTTGGTTAGGCAGGATGGCAGGCTTGTAGTTAGCTGTAAGCAAAATCTTCAGGAGGTTTTACCCTCCCCTTTTATACAGAAGCACAGTTCTTGTCGTCAGTTACAGACTGCAAAGGTTTAGGTGCTGTGTTGAGTGTGGCAATTTCTTTTATGTAGCCCTCCACCTTCATGGGGAAGAACACCGCATAGGACATCATCCATGCTATAATGGCCGAAGGACAGATGAGGTCCAACCACCATACCACTGTGAGGACCCCCCAGACCCCTCCCCAGAAGGCAACAGCTACCAGCCTACTGAACCACATGTTGTGGCCACTTTTCTTCAATTTCATCACCAACCATACTTGATGACTCAGCAGTACTACCGCCATCAACCCCACACAAGCTACATTCACTATGGCACAGGCAGGGTAAAAGATGGAAAGCATGTCGGCAACTACCCAGAAGAGGATTATTACTGCGCGGGCTATGCCTTCAGGATCCCACTGTGGTGTAATACGGCCCATCATGTAGGCAACAAACAGGGTCAGAGTGTAGTCGTATTTGCCAAATACAATGTTGACCAAAATGATGCAGGTGATTGCAGTCAACGCTGTCACAATTCTCAGGGTTTGCCCCTTAGACCAGGTTCCAGTACAGCAGAAGCATGCCCAGATGGCTTCCAGTACCCAGAAGTGTATTTTGGCTCTTGTCAGTGCAGTAACCCAAGCAGGTGAAGGTGATGTACTCACTCTGTATGAACAGACCACTGCAGTGTAGAAATCATCTACCGTTGTTGTTTCTGTAGTCATGTTGCAGTAGGCTGTGCTGTGCCGGTAGATTCTGATGCCAAAGCTGAGGAGCGGGGGAAGTTGAGTGTTGAATGGTTGTCAGCCCAAGTCCAAATGAAGTCTGCTACTACGTGGTGTAGTTTTATAACTATACTTCCTCTTTTAGTGGGAGGAGTTTCCCTACCCCTCCTCTCTTCGGTGCCCTCTTTTGACGAAAGATTGATGACACAGCAGCTCGGGCGCCACCTTTGATGATTACCAGCAGAATTATCCCTGCTATTAGCAGGCCTAATCCAAGCAACAGATAGGGCCATACCCAGCTGAACAGCGTTCCCTGCCAGGTAGTGATGACTTGTAGCCCTTCTTCAACTATTTCAGCTACTCCTTTTAGAACCATAACCACGGTCCCTTTAATCATCTTTCTCGCCATTTCTAGGAAAGTGCACTCATGTCCATTCTTACCCTCACCACAATGAAGCCAATGCTCAGCAGGAGAGTGACAGGTGCCATTACTATAGATGCCATTCTTGCCCAGCCATTCATAACCAATTTCTTCTTTTCCTTCACAGAGGCTTTTCCTGAATGCATAGCTCTCTGCAACATAGAACTGGGGGTCATCTACGACTTGTGGGATGATTTGACCCAGAATCTGCTTCCTTTTGTGCATGGAATGCCCCATAAGTGCTTTGGTGCACCCCACATTCTCAGGGAACACTCTAATCCAGTGTCCATTTATCTTCTTCCAGACAGTTTGCAAACCATATGTTTCATATTCTCCTTCATAGTTGTCTTCACAGTCCTTCTTCCAATAAGGGATCTGCCCACTATCCCGTCTTAATAGGCTGATGGTACAGGTGGTCTTACTTGTGTCGCAGGTCATTTTCCATGGTGCTGGGCTTATATAGTTAATGAAGGTGTATGACCAAGGCCAGATGTCCCGATGCGTCGAGTACACTGATGCCAGAAACTGATACTTCACCCAATAATTTGAGGTTTTAGTGAGACATGGCAGGACCCATTTCTTCATTTGTCTCTCTTCCATTCCCCACCATGTCAGATACTCATCTCGCTTCCTTCATGCCATGACTGCAAAATGCCTTTAATAGTGTTGTTTTGCTTCAGCGATGTACAATCATACAGCCATGTGCCCCAGACGCCGGTCCAAACTTGCTGCAGGGGGCATCTGGGAGACTTTTTATCAGCTACATATTCAGTGCCACTGAGTGTGTCAAATATCTTGTTTACCACGCATTCATCAATTTTTTTGAAGTCTTCTTTGGGGACTTTCAACAGGTCATCTGGAGTCGGCAGTCTTTGTACATAAAACAGAGATTTGAGAACTTCACCCAGGCCTTGTGGCCTAATGGGCATACTGGGTGCAAATATACCTTGAAAGTAGTTTAAGTTGAACATCCACAGGGCAGGATTTCGTTCAGCCAATCTTCATGGAATGCTGCTGGTTGAGTCTTGAGGGCCGTGCCAGGTATTAGCACAGTTAGACGCTTGTACACCTGAGTGATAACCATATAATGCTTACCACTGGGGCATTTACTGTTGATTTTCCAGAAACATGGGGCTAATTTATTTCTTTTCTCTTGCATGCAGTAGGTGATCAACTTCCGGCTGTAGTCTTTTTGAGCTTTGGAAACAGGCTTGAAGTCGTTCACAAATTCTTCTGTCAACTTCATGGTCATATCTGGCAAGGGTGGTGCTGTAGTTGTTTCACTGGAACGGGGCTTCCCTGGGGCTGGAGTTCTGGCGACTTGAGGCGAAGGCGTCGGATGTGTTATGATGGCTGCTGTATTGTTGTGACTAGTTACTGGAATGACCCTTCTCACTCTCTTCTTAGGTCTGTCTGTACCTGGATAGGTGAGGTTGTAGTAACCCCAAAAAGGCCCATAATTTGGGAAGATTCCTACGCAGGTTTCATTGCGATAATGGGCTGGTCCATGGACCACTTCAGCCTCCCAGTACCCAGTGTTGTTTTTACCTGGTACGGGTTTGCAGCTCCAGATAGAGTACCATGCTGAAGAATACTGTTCTGGCTTTATCCAGTTGCACTGGACTCATATTCTTTGCTTCTTTGTGAGGATGAGCAGCCTTAATAGGCCCTCTCCTCCTGTGAGGTCTTGCAAATCTTCAATGGCCCATCTCCCAGGTTGTGCCCCTGTGATATTGAGTTTGTCTTCGAACCACAAAGTGTTGTTCCATTTGTCTCTCCATTCTTCAAAGCTGAGCTTGGATGCCTGCCGTTGCATCTTGGTCAAGATGAACTGAGTGTTATTGCTGAGTAGGGCGGTGTAAACTTTTCTTCTTTCTGCTGCCCAGCAGGTTTGTTCAAACCTCTTGGTGGTAACGAACTGAGCCCTGGTGTGGGTAAGGGCCCATGGTTCATAACCGAGCCAATATAGTATGGAAACCAGCACTATCATACCGATGGTTATGGCCATAAACTTGAGCAAGAGAATTAGGCAGAGCTTCTTCTTACTCATTTGTTGAGGCTTCCCTACTCTGGGTTTCTTCTTAGGGAGCTCAGGTGTTGTTTTGCGTCCTGTTGATATCTTTCTTTTTTGATCCATATCTGATGTAGAGGATGCTGAGGCCTGTATTCAGAGATGCCCCTTGTCTAAGTGAGCACCCATGATAACAGACGTAGCTCTTATACTGCACCAGTGACGTCACCACTTCTCCCTTTCACCCCTCGGTCGGCGTATACTAGTGCAGCTCAACACAAAATAGTAACAAACACAATGAAAAAGAAATATATAAATATGTTCATGTATATATGTACGTGTGAGATTTCTTTTATGGATGATGTATGTAAGACTTGAGAAGTGTATGGATTTATGTGTGAAACAGTGGATGATGTGTATGTGATGCAGTATGTTAAAGTGGTGTGATGCTTTTGAGATGTATTCTGTGCTTATACATGAGGAATCTATTCAGGGGTGGGGACGACGAATCACGCCCTCTTTTCTGGAATAAGGGCCATTTCTTGGTCTTGGCCAGAAGCCTTCCAAGTCGACCCCTACCCTCAGTGGCCTTAGTGCTGTTCTGCTACTCAGGCTCATTGAAGACCTGGATTTCAGCACCCACGGAGTAGATGCCCTTCAGTGGTACAGATACCATAAATACTGTTAACTTCACCTTGCGAGTATCTTCTGGCCTGAATAGTTCCGGGGCTCAGTCGACCCAAGTCCCGGGTATTTGCACCTGACCTCCCCTCACCCAATCTTCAGAGGTGACTGTGTACACGGCAGTTTTTGCTTGAGTCTTGACCGCTGAGGGCTTCATGGCATCAAGTGATGTTATCCAGGCATGCAGAGATGTTTCCCAGATATTTTTCTCTTTAGGGACTGGGTCAAGATCTGTCAGGGGGAGGCAGGGGTGATCAATAGCTTCTTTAATCAACGTTGCCCAACTAGTGAGTTGCCATGGCCCTTCAAAACATTGGTTATGTGCCTGCTCCTGCAATGGTTCAGCAAGGTAAGCTGGAAGCGGTTTGTAGTCTGGATCCTCCGGGTCTCGATACACTTTAAAAACCTGGGGATACTGAAGAGTGCCCAAGGGTAGTACCTGCTTTGGTTTATCACATGGGTTGCGGGGCCATCCAAGTTGTATTGTGGCATTCAGAGGGGTTGTTACCTCAGTCAGGAGCTTGCGATGGCAGAGGAAGGCCTTGGAAGCCACAGACCCAGTGGAACTGTGGGGCAGCGGGGTGCACAGGATGCTGCTGCTGAGTCGGGGGCAGTTTCCTCGCCTGGAGCAATATTACGTATCAGCACCCACTCGCCATTTGCTTGCTGCAGAATTGGTGAAAGCGCCTGCAAGGGACTCACCATCTTCCTGACGTGCCAACCTTCTGCTCTCGCCACCAGGAGAAGGTTCCCTCGACCAAAGGCACTCTTACAGATGTGGCACAGTTGGAGATACTGCCTATCTCACTGACACGTGCACCCTTGGGGAGTCACACTGGCGCCATCTCGATGACTCCACTGCATCATGAATACCACCCTTGGTAAGGTTCCTAGGCTGCACTGGCCACAAACCTGGCCATCCAGAACATTGACTGGCTTCCACAGCATATTTTGAAACCCATCAGTGCAAACAGAAACTTTCATTGGTTTTCTGAAGGCCTGGCCTTCCTATAACACATCAAGAAGGGAGGGCTTCAGACATATCACACACCAATTTCTTGCTTGAGTCCAGGTTAGGGTTTCAGTTTCTGTAGATAAGAAACCCATTTTAGCATAGTGTAGCAAATCCAGGGCTCTGGCAGCCCAGAACACATAGGATGTTCTTATAATAATCAAGCCCTTCAATGTTGCCAGTTCAATGAAGGGAGATATTGTAGAGGTGTTGTTGGACATTTTCAGCTTCTGGTTTTCTCTTAAATAGAGATTGGTTTCAACTGCTCCACTCCTTGGATCCCGTGCTCTTCCAAAAAGACAGTATTGCTGTCCAAAACTTGCTTAACGATGTCAGCCCGGTCTTACTTCGGCTTAACTGCAGCGGTTGTGGGCTGGTGTGCTCTGATCCACACTTGTTGACCCACCTGAAAAGGCACCTTAGGTTGCTGTGACTCCTTTTTATCTTCAGGGCTCTGCTCCACTTCCTGATATGTGAAGGGGCATTGGTTTAGCTCTTGAGATGGAGGGGGCCAACCTGTGCGGTACCTGTCATTCAGTTGTTGAGCCATTTCCAACAGCTTTGTGCTCCAGTCTCTGGAGTTTTCATTCTTTCCAGTCCAACTCTTCACCAGCCCAATTGATCTTTCCACCTCCCCATTAGCTTGTGGGGTGTATGGGGGGGGGGAATAAACTCTTATTACCCCTAACCGCTGACACCACTGATCCACCTGTGCATTGCGAAAGTGAGTACCGTTGTTTGTTTTCAGCTCTTTTGGCACCCCCAAGCATTTACAGGTTTCTTCCAACTACACTGTTGCCATTGGCTTTTCGCATGGCCTTTGCAATCATGTAACCAAACATGGAGTCAACCTGGACTAAGATGTATTTTCCACCCTTCTTGCCGTTTACTCCATTGCCCAGCCACATCCATGCATACTGAGCCCCATGGCACAGTGCTCTTAATTGTCAACCCATCCACCCTCTGACCGCTTCCACCTGTGTTGTATTTTCCTCATACTTCACAATTCTGGAGGATCTGACGGATGCGATGCGTAGGGACCCAGAGCTGCAATTTCACCAACTGTCTTTGTGTAGGGACTATACCTGCGTGACCCAGTGACTCTTGCACTGCAGCCACTCCTCCCTGCATGGAACCTTCTGGGATCACCCTTCCCTTGGGTGCCCCTTCCCAGTTCTCCTGACCTACAAGGATGATTCTCCTCATCTGCACATAACAATCAACCTCATCGTTACCTTGCCAGTGAGGACCTGTCTTCTTGTGAGCTTTCTGGTGCACTACCTCCAGCTCCATATTCAATCTGATTTCTGCAATCTTCTTCCACAGGTCTTGATGCGCTACTGGCTTTTCTTTTGCTCCTTCAAATCCATTTTCTTGCCAAATGGCTAAATCTTTTTGCAGTGCTCGTGCACAATAATCTTCAGTGTTGTCTGCGATGAACACATCATCAGTGTAGACTGTAGTCTTATGGCCTTGCAGTATATTCATTACTGCTGCTTGGAACACATCTGGTGAGTTTTTGTAACCCTGGGGGAGGCGCTGTAGAGTCTTCAGGGTGCCTTGTGGATTTATCAACTTGTTTTATTGGCTACTGTTCTTTTGTTGAGGGCCTTGAAGTTAATCACTAGCCGCCAGCCTCCTCCAGCTGAGTCTGGTTTTCTGACTGCTTGAATGGGACTGGTTGGGTGATTTGACTCTTTCCTAATTATGCCTAAAGCATTTAATTCCCTCACTATTTCGTTCATTTCTTCCACAGCTGCAGGGTTCAGGGGATACTGTTTTACTGCAGGGTGAATCCCTCCCTTGAGTGTGTGGGTGTATTTTGTGCCCATGTCCCCATACTTGTTTTTTACAATAAGCCACTCTTGCAGTATGAAGGATTCACTTTAATTCTTCTTTACCTTGTGGGGAGAGATCACTTTCCTACACTTTTTGCTCCCTCACTGCAGGCACATTCGCTGGCTTGTACCATTTTTGTCTGTCAAATTACTCAGATACAGCAGGAGATAACTGAAGTCTATTTTAACCTTGATGGACTGCAGGTGCTGTATTCTTGTTCTCAATTTTTCTCTTCCGGCCTTCAGGATCCTGCAGATCCTTTAGGTCTTTGTGTGAAATTAAATTGTATGGCCCTCTCACAAAACAGTGTCATTCCATACCCCATATGGCATCCTTGTAGTCCGCCCATCTGCCAATATCACTGTTAGGTGCCCTTATTGTTTGTAGAGGTTGACAGGTCATTGACACCTCTGCTCCTGTGTCTACCAAGTAGCGGACCCCATTGATGTTGGTGTAAAACATTTCTTCATCTTGGTAGACATCGTTTAAAATGACCTGCCCCCAAGCTCCCATTACTTTTTTGCCCCCGAGAGGGTCTTCTGATGTTCCTCTTGGTGGGCTTTCTTCTGTTCTGGGGTTAATTTCTGATATTCTTCTGGTGGCAAATAACTACTTTTCTTCTTGACTTCACCTTTGGGGCCTGTAGCTGAAGCAGTGTGTGCAGTTGCAGACAGTGGCTTGGGCCTTGGCCCTAGGGATTGTTGGCGTGGGGGAGTTCTTTCAGGTGGTTTATTTTTGGGTTTTTGTTTCTGTTCATCATGTTTTCTTTTCTTTTCGTAAAACTTGCCTTCCAAATCCCTGTCTCTAATGTCTCTATAGGCCCCTTCTCTTTGCAGTTGTGATACTGACATAACGGTTGGGCTTGTGCTTTGCAACTTTTCTTTTACCTGCCATACCTGCCTCTGAGAGGGCTCTTCTTTCATTGATAGTGGGTCTGTTGCTGGGGATCGGTTGTGCTGCATAGACACTTCTATAGTTGCTGTCTACGCTTTGAAAGTAGGGGTGACTCAGTGCGGCGAAGGCAGATATTCTTCTGGAGGGGTTAAACATGAGGAATTGCATTAATAGGGCCCGCTCTTGCTCATCGATGTCTGGAATCAAGTCCTCTACTAGCTTTGGGGGTCGAGGTGTGAAGGCATTCTGTGGTAGGGCCACTTCCTGGGACCAGTCTTCTGCTGAAGGTACCCTGACAACATCAAAAATCTTCCCTAGCTGATCAACATCAGATTTTCCTCGAAATAGCGGTCTCCTCCTGGCCACTATTTTGACCAGGGGGTCAAGATCTTAACCAGAGCTGTACAGCTTCACCACTTCATACCGGTCTTCTTCCAGCTGCTCTAGCCATTTCACCCACCATTCCAGCCAGTGCCCAATCTCCTTTTTCCAGGAAGCAACTGGCGGACACCTCACCACCAACAGAGGGATGCCCCGATAACTTGATAGCAGGAGAAGCTGACCTTTGCTCTTTACCTCAACGCTGATGTCTTCCCCTAATTTCTCAGGGGTGATGTTCATGCCAGCTTGGCTGTAGTTACGACTCATTTCTTGCAGGACTTTACTGCTCCAGGTGAGCGGGTCACCTGTATGCAGCATAACCCCCACTCTAAAATGGATTCTTGGAGCTTGCCTCTTCGTTGTCGATTCTTCTTTCCCATCCGGCGTTCCCTCTAGAGACTTCAGCACAAGATCTTCCCCAGAGGGACCCACTTCACCTTCGAACTCCCTGGAGAGCTCTGCTGGCACAGAACCCCCAGGGACACCATCTTGCATACCTTCCATCTTCTCTGTGGCAGGGTCAGGGCTTCTCCTTCCCCCCTGCAACTCAATCTCTTCTTCCATCTTCCTTGTAGGTCGCCTTGTGTCTTCCCTTCAAAGCCTCCCCTTAGCGCATCAGGGCACAGGGATAAGGGGATCGACCTAGGTCACTGGACCTCCTCCTAGACCTCGTCAGGCCTGGCCGAGTCGATGCTCCTAGCCCTGTCAGCTTCTTGGCAGGACTCGGTAGCCTGGTGCACCCACATTGCCCATCAATTTCTTGATAGCTTTTTACCTGTCGTGGTGCTCCTTCATAGTCTACCGTCTTGGCAAGACCCAGGCAGGACACCGCCTACCTGCGCCTCAGATCAGGGTCTCTTGAACAGGACAGCAGTCGCTCTTGATTGCTGGACTCTTCTTAGCTGCTCCGGTTCCTCAAACCTGACAGCTTCTGTGGACCCCGGTGCTCCTTCGGGCCCACCCAGGGACTCCACCTTGTTGAAGACCCTTTGACCTTGTACCTCAAGATTGAAGTTAGGCTCACTAGCTTGCAGTTTCCTCATAGGAAATTCTGTCACATGTGTGTGTGAGCTTGGTGACTTTGAGAGTTAACCCAGCTACACTGTCTACTATCTACCAGGAGACCTCCACTACCTGTATACCAGACCTCTGACTGAGTGACCTGTTCAGACACCTGGAATACACCCTTGGTATTAACGACAGCCCCTCATGGTCTCACATTGCTCTTGGTAAAATCTGGGTAAATATTCAAGATCTGGAAAATTGATCTATAGGAGGTCTTGTGGCTGCACATGTGGTAAACATAATGACTAGCATCTTAGATAAGAACAAGAGCAGAGTTTCCTTGGAGATAACAGGAAGTTGTGAAAGTGTGATCTTTTGTGTGTCAGAGACTGCGAGGCTGCGAGGGGGATGTTAAGGGATTAAGGAAGTGAATGCAATATGACCTTTGATGTGAATGCAATGTAAACGTTGATGTGCAGAAGCGGCTGTAAGAAGACCAGAGTATTTAAGAGAGGGGTTTTGTCTGAGATGTTCTCTTTCTACTATGTTCATGTGAGAGATGTGTTATAAACTGCCTGAGACAAATCTGCCTCATCATTTATACACTCCACACTGGTGACCCAAGACGAAGCATGCAACACGAAGAGAATTCCCCGGAGCCAGCCTTGTTGGGAGCCCCCAGCCAAGCGTATGCCGTTACAATCCATCTACCGGATTTTTGGCAGCACAATCTGCGCTCCTGGTTCCACCTGGTTGAGGCGCAGTTCATCCTCCGGGGGATATCGGTGGATGACACGAAATTCTACCATGTGGTCACAAAGCTCGACACCCACATGGCTCAGCATGTGGAGAGCCTGCTGGATCAGCCACCAGCCAGCGACAAATACGGTGCGTTGAAGGCTGCACTCATCCAGCACTACACGCTCTCGGTTGAGGAGAGGGCAGAGAGACTCCTGGCGCGGACCGGGTTAGGAGATTGCACGGCTATTGACCTGATGGAAAGGATACTGAGATTGAAGGGCTCGGGCGACGACCACTTTATTTTTACCCACCTCTTCCTCAGGAACCTTCCGTCAGCGACGAGAGCGGCCCTGGCCAGTTCGCCGTTGCTGACCAAGCGGGACTACCGTGCGCTGGCCCGGGAGGCACACCGGATCATCATGGCCAGCAGAGAGCTTGCGACCACGGTGGCAGCGACGGAGTTCGGCGTGACGGCCGGAGATGGCGAGGAGCCATTGACGGCAGTAGCAGAACCACTGACGACGGTGGGGGCCAAGGAACGCGGAGGAGACAACCTTTGTTTCTACCACCGCCGCTTTGCAGAGAAGGCACGCAAATGTATACCACCGTGCCAGTTCAAGCACTCGGGAAACGCCAAGACCGGGGGACAGTAGCAGCTGCGGCCCTCGGGGAGGAGAACAAGCTGCTCTACTTGACAGACGCACGCTCGGGGAGGCATTTCCTCATGGACACCGGCGCCCAGTTGAGTTTCATCATGCCGTCCTACGCCGACCGGCTGGCAGGATCCAGCGGCCCCGAGATGGCAGCAGCAAAAGGCTCAGAGATTAAGACCTTTGGTGAGAGGACTCTACTTCTGTCGCTACACGGCCATGCATTTGAGTGGACTTTTGTCATAGCAGCATTGAATTTCAATATATTGGGGGCTGATTTTTTGTGCTCACATGGTTTGTTGGTTGGTGTCGCTAACAGGCGCCTGGTTAATGCACTGTCCTTTGATTCTATCCCCTGTACAGCTCGAGCGTCTCGGCCAACAGCACAAGCCAGCATCACAGCTGCAAGCGGTAAGTTCCACACACTGCTTACTCAGTTCCCAGCACTCACGGTCCCGACATTTTGGGCAGCCGTCGCTAAACACGGGGTGGAACATTTTGTTACCACCAGCGGGCCGCCCGTTTTTGCGAAACCTCGGCGCTTGGACACAGCTAAACTGGCCATAGCGCGCGAGGAGTTCGCCAACCTGGAGAGGTTGGGCATCATCAAGCGTTCAAACAGCCCATGGGCTTCCCCGCTACACATGGTCCCTAAAGCTGATGGTTAATGGTGACCTTGCGGGGATTTCCGCAGGTTGAACAACGCCACAGCGCATGACCGCTACCCAATTCCTCACATCCTGGATTTTTCCATTCACTTGGCAGGACCGCGCGTTTTTTCTAAAATAGACTTGGTCCGCGGTTACCACCAAGTCCCAGTGCGCGCTGAGGACATACCCAAAACAGCGGTGATAACTCCGTTTGGTCTATTCGAGTTTTTGCGCATGCCATTCAGGCTTAAAGGGGCTGCACAGACGTTCCAACGCATGATGGACGCGGTGCTGCACGATCTCCCTTTCATATTCGTCTACCTGGACGATATCTTGGTAGCCAGTGCGTCCGAAGACGAACACGAAAACCACCTCGCGGCGGTTTTCCGGAGGTTGGGAGAGCACGGTTTAATAATCAACCCAGCGAAGTGTCTGTTTGGGGTGACGCAGATTGATTTTTTGGGGCACCGCGTCTCTCCCGAAGGAGCGGTTCCACTGCCTGACAAAGTGCGCGCGGTAGCAGATTTTCCCCGACCGCAAACGGTCAGGGCATTACAGGAGTTTTTGGGAATGGTGAATTTTTATAACCGTTTTCTCCCCCGCGCAGCGCAGCTCATGCAGCCGCTGTACGCCGCGCTCAAAAAACAGAAACCCGCATCGAATTGTCCCCGGAGCGAGAGCGGGTGTTCTCGGAAGTCAAGGCAGCCCTGGCAAACGCTGCGTGGTTGGCACATCCAGACCCAACGGCCCACATAGCGCTCACTACTGACGCGTCAGATGTGGCCATAGGGGCGGTCGTGGAGCAGCGTGTAGCCGGGGCTTGGCAGCCGCTTGCCTTTTTCAGCAGGACTTTGCGCGATAGTGAACATAAATACAGCGCGTTTGACAGGGAGTTGCTGGTTCTCCACTTGGCCATTCGCCACTTCCAGTTCTGGCTGGAAGGGCGCTGTTTCACCGCGTTCGTTGACCACAAGCCACTAACATTCGCGATGGCCAAGGTTTCAGAACCGTGGTCGGGGTGGCAGCAGAGACAGCTGGCCGCGATCTCAGAGTTTACTACCAATATTCAGCATGTGTCGGGTAAACTGAATGTAGTGGCAGACTGCCTCTCACGCGCTGCGGCAGCCCCAGTCCGCGTGGGGATAGATTACGCAGCCATGGCCGCGGAGCAGGTTAGTGACGTGGATGTGCGCGCGCTCCAGTCTGGACCAACAGGGTTAAGGCTGGAGAGCAGGGTGCTGCAAGACGGTATGCCCCCCCTAATCTGCGATGTCTCCACTGGGCGACCGCGTCCAGTGGTACCGGCTGCGTGGCGCCGCCGCGTTTTTGACTCGGTTCATTCTTTAGCACACCCGGAGTGCGCACGTCGGTCAAGATGGTAGGAGAGAAATTTGTGTGGCCGAGCCTTCGCATACAAGTGAAAGAGTGGGCAGCAGCCTGCATGGTGTGCCAACGAGCCAAAGTACACAGACACACGAGAGCTCCCGTGGAGCCGTTTCACATCCCGGCTAAGAGGTTCGACTATGTTCATGTGGACCTCGTGGGCCCCCTCCCGCCATCACAGGGGTGCACGCACCTTCTGACAATGGTGGACCGCACCACGCGCTGGCCGGAGGTGGTTCCACTGGCGTCAACCACAGCCAAGGAGGTGGTGCACGCGTTTTTAACAGCATGGGGGGTGTGTTTTGGAGTCCCATCGGACATTACGTCTGACAGAGGCCCTCAATTTGTTTCCGAACTGTGGTCAACAATGGCCCGCAGCCTGGGTGTCACAATTCACTGCACAACCGCGTACAATCCACAGGCTAATGGGTTATGCGAATGTTTTCATAGGTCATTGAAAGCGGCTCTCAGGGTGTCACTGACGGATGCAAATTGGGTAGACAAACTACTGTGGGTTTTATTGGGGTTACGTTTTGCGCAGCCACTTCAGCTGCCCGGGGAGTTTCTTCCAGATAATCCTGCCCCGGGCAGCTCCCCGTCTCAGCTGTTGCAGCGTAGCATTGACACAGGCACGCTGCCGGGCCCTGTCCATCACAGTTTTCCGCGCGTTTTTGTGCCTAAAACTTTGAAAAACGCGGAGTTTGTTTTTGCCAGACACGATGCACATCGACCCCCACTGCACCCACCTTATGATGGACCGTTCAGAGTGCTGGAAACAGGGGACAAGCATTTTTTGCTAGATTTGGGGGGTAGGAGGGAAAAGGTTGGCATAAACAGACTCAAACCCGCTTTTGTGGTGGCAGACGAGCAAGTGCTGTTGGCGAGGGCCCCTCGGCATGGAAGACCCCCACGGGGAGCTTCCCAGAGTAAAATTTCCTGGTTACAGCAGATATGGGAGAAGACTGAAGCCCAAGCAGCATGTGGATTGATGTGTAATTATTCTGTCACAGCATACAGACTGTTATTCTTTTGTTCGATCCAATATGCTCGGGGGGTGGGGGGGGGTGGTGTGGCTGCACATGTGGTAAACATAATGACTAGCATCTTAGATAAGAACAAGAGCAGAGTTTCCTTGGAGATAACAGGAAGTTGTGAAAGTGTGATCTTTTGTGTGTCAGAGACTGCGAGGCTGCAAGGGGGATGTTAAGGGATTAAGGAAGTGAATGCAATATGACCTTTGATGTGAATGCAATGTAAACTTTGATGTGCAGAAGCGGCTGTAAGAAGACCTGAGTATTTAAGAGAGGGGTTTTGTCTGAGATGTTCTCTTTCTACTATGTTCATGTGAGAGATGTGTAATAAACTGCTTGAGACAAATCTGCCTCATCATTTATACACTCCACAGTTTATTTTAAAAACCCCTAAAAGAGTAACCTTTAAAAACTCATAAAAATGTAACACCTCTTGTAGAAAAATACCTTCTTGAAAAAACAACCAGGAAAGATGGACACTCAATCAGTGATCTCACAAAATCCCATACTGTCTTTTAATATGCTGTAGTATTTATTGAAGGTCTGCAAAGCTCAGCCAAAACAGGATATACTTGCATGAAAACAGTCAGTTAAATCAAAATAATGAAATTCAAAATCAAACCAAAAACTGATTGAAAAACCTTGATTCAAAATGTTGGTGGTTGTAAAATCAGTCATTTGATCAAAACGGGAAAGATTCAAAAAGTATAAAAATTCAAAAATCACCAGGATCAGTCCAGAAAATCAAAATTTAAAATCAACCAAAAATATAAAAAAATCTGAAAGAGTCCAAAATAAAAGAAACCCTTTGAATCATAAAACCTGGTAAAAACATCTAATCAATTTGTGAATAAATGTCTAAAAAGCCTTGCTGGGGAGATTGGGGAAAAAAAAGATGATTAATTGCTGGTCTTCTCCTTCAATGCTCCCTTTTCTCGGAAAGAAGGAGAAGAAGAGAGGGAGGCGGGGTAGCTGACTCTTGAGGCTCCGTCTTCTGTTTTTCCATCAGCTGGACCTGTGGTCTGTGAAGCCATCGGCGGGGGGGGGGGGGGGGGGTGCCTCGACTTCCTCTTCTGTCTTTGCTCAAGTGTTATTTTCTCCCTTCTTTCAGCAGCAGATTTAAGGTTGTTAAAAATTGAAGAGTTGAGATGTTGTTTGATCCATTTTCCTGCAGCGGTCTCCCTATCTTCAATTCTTCTGCCTTGGGATGCTGGGGGTCTTGGAGTCTGCCGAAAATGAACATTTTGGGGCTTTTGAACAGAGTTTTTATACCTTTTTAACACTCAATTGTGATTGGCCAGCAATGTCACTATAGGCTTTTTGGCTTCTGTGATTGGCTTAATGCTAACTTTTATATAACAATTACTTCATTCTGCACATGCCCCCCCCCCGAGTTCCAGTAAAACCATGTGCTGCTCACCTCCCCCCCTCCCCATTCCAGGAATCAGCCACACGCTGCTCATCCACTGAGCTCGTGGCTGTCTGGTTTTGCTTATCTCAGCACTTGTCCCTCAAGTTCTGCTCATCTCATCATTTTCCATCACCAAAATAAATCAACTTGCTGTCCCAACCAATTTTCAGTTCCTCCTTTTGTCACATGCTTTCCAGTCCATAGGTCTTGCAAAACATTTCACAATCTAATCCCACAAAAGCCTCTCTTTGTGCAGTTAAAATGTACATATAATCACACAGTTTGATTACACTCATTATTTTTGTTGATTACATACTTCTTAATCAATGAGTATACATTTGCTTTACTGATTACACAAGATATTACATTTCATGGCATATGCTTTCAATATTGCTTTGCATTCAGTTCTATGATTCAAAAGCCATGTCTGCTCCCGTCTTTTCTGACCACAGGAGTGCGCGCCTTCTGATGATTTTGTGACCCTGGCTGACCTCCCTGTGATGTTTTCTGTATTCTTGGGCCATTTGAAGCAGGATTCCCCATTTTCTTTTCATGGGGGTAAATCAGTGTGATTGGGAGGGTCTGCTGCTTTCAGCCTTTTTGCGGTTGCTGGGGTCATGCCGTGGGGTACTCAAACACTTCCTGTTACCAGTGTTAGCTTGGGGGCTAATAAATCAGGGGCTAATAAGCTACCTTTAGCACCACTTCCATATACATGACAGATAGCTAGGCGGGCCAGTAATAGAGCAGTGGGCTGGTCTCAAGCAGCAGCATATAATATGAGAGTTGTGACACTCCGGTTGACTTCTGTAGAAACTGAAAGGTGGAAGTTACATGGGTCATGAAGCTGCGAGTAGTTTCAAACACCGAATCTTTCTCCAAAGATCATTCATGTCACGGAGTGCCTGCTTAATAATCCTGGGTAAGGTAATGAATGGCCGTTGTTTTGGTCATTTTACCACTTAACATGTAGATTCTGTAGTCTGTAATCTTGTTTTATTTTCTGAGGTTTTTTTGGAGTCGCGGGGGGGGGGGGGGGCTGGAGCCTATTCCAGCATCTTTGGGCGAGAGGCAGGGTACACCCTGGACAGATCGCCAGTCCATCGCAGGGCCAACACAGAGAGACAGACAACCATTCACTCTCACGGTCATACCTAAGGACAATTTAGAATCCCCAGTTTTGATGCCAATTAACCTAACTTGCATGTTTTTGGCATGTGGGAGGAAACCGGAGAAATCCCGGAGTAAACCCATGCAGACATGGGGAGAACATGCAAACTCCACACAGATCACTGTTGGTCGGGGCCTGGGATTGAACCCAGGATCCCCCAGCCAAGGGTGAGTTGCTGTGCTGCTGCAGTGCTAACCACTCCGCCACCCCACTGCTCGCTCATGTTGGTAAAATTCCATGATGAACTTGTTTTTCTTAAGAGTTGAAAAGGAGCTGATACTGTGCAAATGTAGTTTCCTGTTTTTGTTAAGGGCAGTAGCTATGGCTCAATTGTGGTTTCCTGTTCTGGTTGCTTCACAGTGTAACGTTGGGGCCATGTTAAGTGAATTTCCCAGCATGCTTTGCCAGATGAAAACGTTATGTGTGTGCAACCGTGATGTAAACAGAGGTCTGTGAGAATGACCTCCCCTGCTCTGTGTACTAAGTTGCAAGTTGGGGGTTGGGGTGTACAAAATAAATCTGGTTGATCACAGCCATCTGCTCCATTTTCTTTGTGTGAACCTTGCAAACGTCACACTGGTGTCAGAAGTGGGATGGAGCAGATGGATGCCAGGATCAGAATGGAGATCCAGCAGCTGGAGCAGTTCATTGCTCAGCTGATGATGGACGATGGGACCGAGACACCACCCCCGGGAGCCGGGAGCCGGGACGAACGAAGCGGCAGCGGACCTGACGGGGCCAGCACACCCCGCCTTCTGTCTTTTTCAAGACAGAGCGGGCAGAGCAGAGCAAACCAGCCCCGCATTCCGCCCTTTTCAGGACAGGACGGGCTGGCGATCCCACGGCGATCGAGAGTGACGATCGATCAGGAGGCGGCCATCCCATCTGTTAGGCAGCGGGCCAAGATTCCCCGCTTCAACGGCGAGGCCACGTTGGATGACTACCTGACCCAGGTCGAGCTGGCCGCTGCGCTGAACGGCTGGTCACCAGAGGAAACCGCCGTGCAAGTCGCGCTGGCCTTGGAAGGGAGAGCTCTCTGCACGCTTTCTGATCTCCTGCCTGAGGAGCGTTACAGCTGGCCAGCGCTACAAGGGGCGCTCCAGAGACAATTTGGGAGAACGGCGGACGCTGAGCACGCCCAGGAACAGCTGACCCGCCGCCGTAGAAGCAACCAGGAAAGCCTAGGAACCTATGCTGCAGACATACGGCTGCTAACCCGGTGCAGCTACCCAGATTTCGCACCGGATGCGGTAGAGAAGCTCGCCCTCCGGAGCTTCATCCAAGGTCTCTACCCGGCCCAGCTCCAGAGCCACGTACGGATCCACGCCGCGAGCGACTGGGAGACTGCGGTGGCAGAAGCAGAGCGGGTGGAGCCGCTGATGAATCGCACAGTTGAAGCGCCAACGCACAGACAGAGAACCTTCCAGGCCACGATGGAGAGCGAGGAGGAAGAGGAGGAATTACGGCAGACCACGGCGGCGCGTCCCCGGAGAAGAACGCCCCTCGCCGGCGTTAAACTAGAGCGAGGTGGCGTGAACGGGAACAGGCCGCCTCCCGCAGATGTTTCCCCCGAGGAGCCGGCACCACGCGTGGGCCGAATTGGACACTCTCCAGGGATCTATCTACAGTGCAGCTTGGGGAAGACGTCGATCCGGGCCCTGATTGACACCGGCTCTACAATCTCCCTGGTTCGACCCGGTGTGCTGCCGGGCACGAACAAGACGGCCCCACGGGGGTGGGAACCCACCAAGCGCTGCGTCACCACGGCTACCGGTGAGCGCGCCAGACTGGGGGGGCGGAGAGTTTTGGTGGTGGGGGTGGCCGGTCAGAACATAAGACACCCGTTCTGGCTGGCTGACATCCAAGACCCCTGTATTATTGGACTAGACCTGCTCACAGCCTGGAACGCCAAGATCGACACCGCGGGACCTTCCCTCCAGCTGGGAAACCGGACCATCACACTCCACAGCAGAACCCAGAGAAGGAACACGGGGGCCTGCGCGATCGGGGGATCGCCAAGACAGACCGGACCAGGCAGGCCACCGCGAGGACTGGACACGATGACGTCACCAGCGCGGACAGAGGGAGCACGAACGCACACAAGGACAGCAAGGGGAGGGGTCAACGTGTCAGCAGAGACGCAGCAGGCGGTGGAGGAATTATTTCAGCGGAGCTGCAGCGGGCTGGACCCGGAACAGGGACGCCAGCTGCGGGAGCTATTGGACTGTTTTATGGGTGTTTTCGCCGTGAAGGATGAGGAATGCGGCCGGACCGGGTTGGTGCAGCACGAGATCGACACCGGTGAGGTCAGGCCGATTCGACTCCACCCACGCCGGCTGCCCTTTTCAAGGCGGGCAGCGGCGGAACAAAAAGTGCGAGAAATGCTGGAGGCAGATGTTATTGAGCCCTCCAGCAGCCCCTGGGCGGCGCCGGTGGTGCTGGTCAAGAAGAAGGACGGGTCGTGGCGGTTCTGTGTGGATTACCGACGCCTGAACGATGCCACCAGGAAAGATTCCTACCCCCTGCCCCGCATCGATGACGCACTGGACCACATCGCCGGCTCCAGCTGGTTCAGCTCACTGGATCTACGCAGCGGCTATTGGCAGGTAGAGCTGTCACCCGAGGCCTGCCAAAAAACAGCCTTCTCCATCGGGCAGGGACTGTACCAGTTTAAAGTGATGCCGTTTGGACTCTGCAACGCTCCGGCCACCTTTGAGCGCTTGATGGAGCGAGTGCTGGCTCACGTGCCGCGGAGTCGCTGCGTTGTTTACCTGGATGACCTGCTGGTGCATGCAGCTGATTTTGACAGCGCCCTGTCAAATCTCCGAGAGGTGCTGGGAGCCATCCAGCAGGCGGGGCTACGGTTACACCCTAGGAAATGCCACCTGTTCCGGCGAGAGACCACCTTTTTGGGCCACGTCGTCAGCGCAGCGGGGGTCGCCACCGACCCGGAAAAAGTGGCAACAGTGAGAGACTGGCCAGTGCCGAGGAACGTTGGAGAACTGAGGAGTTTTCTTGGATTGGCCTCCTATTATAGGAAGTTTGTGAAAGATTTCGCCACCATTGCCAGCCCGCTGCATCAGCTGACGCAGAAAGGACGCCCGTTCCAGTGGAGTGACAGCTGTGCTGCTGCTTTCTGCCAGCTTCGCGCAGCGCTCATCAGAGCCCCCGTCCTGCGGTATCCTGACCCGAGCCGCCCTTTCATTGTGGACACGGACGCCAGCAACCAGGGCATCGGGGCGGTGCTATCCCAGGAGGGAGAACACGGAGAGCAGGCAGTCGCTTACTTCAGCCGCACTCTCAGCAGAGCCGAGAGGAATTACTGTGTGACTCACAGAGAGCTGCTGGCTGTCATTCAAGGACTGCGTCACTTCCGCCCGTATGTGTACGGGGGGAGGTTCCAGCTCAGGACGGACCACGCTTCCCTGACCTGGTTGTTAAACTTCAAAGAACCGGATGGACAGTTGGCGAGGTGGCTGGAGGCACTGCAGGATTATAATTTCCAGATTGTGCATCGGGCAGGCCGCCTCCATGCCAACGCTGACGCGCTGTCTCGGCACCCCTGCGCGACAGAGGAGTGTCGTCACTGTCAACAGGCTGAAGATCGGGACCAAACCGCCCCACGGGCTGCCGCTCTCTGAGCCGCTGCGAGCAGGAATAACGCAGCGACGCACAGCCCCTCCTCAGATGATCAGGCAGTTCTCCCCAGCGATGACATCACAGAGGTTCTTGGCACGCAGCAGCTGCAGAGCGAGCAGGACAGAGACCTGGTCATTTCGCGGGTTCGGCAGTGGCTGGACGCAGGACAGCGGCCCGCCTGGGAGGTTGTGTCACCGCTGGACCCAGAGACTAAGGCCCTACACTCCCAGTGGGCCAACCTCCGCTGCTACGAGGGCGTGGTGTATCGACAGTGGCAGACTCCAGCTGGGCAGCGGCACATTTGGCAGCTGCTGGTTCCTCGTCGACTCCGGCCCAAAGTACTCCAGCTGGTTCATGGGGCGGTAGGAGCGGGCCACTTCGGGGTGACAAAGACGCTGCAGCGCCTTCGGGCCCAGTTCTACTGGCCCGGCTGTCATCAGGACGTGGAGCTCCACGTTCATCGCTGCGACACATGCACAGCTCAGAAGGGACCAACTCAGCGATCCCACGCTCCCCTGCAGCAGTACCGGGTGGGAGCACCGATGGAGCGAGTGGGAGTGGACATCCTGGGCCCTTTCCCGACCACGGACCGGGGGAACCGCTACGTGCTGGTCGCGATGGATTATTTCACTAAGTGGCCAGAGGCGTATGCCGTCCCAGATCAGAGCGCCGCTACGACGGCATCAAAGCTGGTGGATGAAATGTTCTGTCGGTTTGGCGCACCGGAGGAGCTGCACAGCGATCAGGGTCGGAACTTCGAGGCGGAGGTCTTCGGAGAGGTCTGCAAACGGCTGGGCATCCGGAAGACCCGGACCACCCCACTGCATCCACAGAGCGACGGCCTGGTCGAACGATTCAACCGGACCCTCACCACCCAGCTCGCTATCCTAGTGGACCAGCGACAGCGAGACTGGGACCTGCACCTGCCTTTTGTTTTGTGGGCGTACCGGACGGCTGCTCAGGAATCTACCCGGTGCACCCCTGCGGCGCTCATGTTTGGACGCGAGCTGCGCACACCGGTGGATTTGGTATTCGGTTGCCCCCCCGAGCCGGAGGTGGAAGGAAAACCCGGATTGGATTATTTTTTTTGTTTGAAAGAACGTCTCCACACGGTGCACGAACTGGCTCGAGAGGCCCTGGCAGCGGCAGGGGGTCGGCAGAAGCGGGCATACGACTCCCGCTGCCAGGGGAGGGACTTTGCACCGGGAGATCGAGTCTGGGTTTTCTGCCCTGAGAGGAAGAGAGGACGATCACCGAAGCTGGCGAGCCAGTGGTTGGGGCCATGCGTGGTCCTGGAGAGACTGTCAGATGTGGTGTACAGGGTGAGGCTTAGAAAAAGGGACCGGGTTGTGGTCCTTCATCGTGACCGTCTCGCCCCGTATCGGCCATCTGCACCGCTGGTGGACGAACCGGAGCTTCCATCCCGGCCCGATACCCCGACCAAGACCCAGATGGACACTAGGGGGCTTGTACGTGTTGGCCACCGGCGCCGAAGACCGCCCCGATACCTGGATGAGTTTGTATTGGACTTTTAAATTGGACTTTAATTTTTCTGGGGACAGAAACCAGTCCGGGGGGGGGGGCAGTGTAACGTTGGGGCCATGTTAAGTGAATTTCCCAGCATGCTTTGCCAGATGAAAACGTTATGTGTGTGCAACCGTGATGTAAACAGAGGTCTGTGAGAATGACCTCCCCTGCTCTGTGTACTAAGTTGCAAGTTGGGGGTTGGGGTGTACAAAATAAATCTGGTTGATCACAGCCATCTGCTCCATTTTCTTTGTGTGAACCTTGCAAACGTCACAACAGCTACATGGCCACTGTTAGTGCACACCCAATGATACAATCGCTGAAACAGTTAGAATGAGTTCTGCATTACAGCAGAATTGCCATATAATGGAAATATACTGATACACAGAAAAGAGCCCCCCTCCTGCGCGAGGGTGCGGCCGTAGTTTTATAAATAGTGTAGTACTCTTCCGGTAGCACTCTGTTCTGATACGTCTTAAGAGCGGTGCTCCAGCGCTCTTCCTGTAACCATGTGTCTGTGCTATTAAAATGAGGAAATGTTATTTGACTCATATACTGGTGATTTAGCCTTTGTATCAAAAGAACTGGAGGTTAGGACTAGTTAGAAATAGGCAATAATTACAATTGTTATTCCCTAGCTCAACTAGGTAGCCGGGTCATCCCTTATTTCAAAAATCTGTTGTACAGTTATTGAGTGAAGGCACAGTGTCTAAGAGACATTAGAGATGGGTACTAGTACATGATGGAATGTGAAATGAAAACCTGTGACAGAGCAGATGTGACTTATTATCTTGTTTATAGTATTGACGTAGCATTAGCAGTATAACAGGACTATGGTGGTGGATTTAAAAGACGGCTTACAAAAAGGAAATTGTTCTACTCTTTTATAGAGGAAAACATGAACCCATGAGAGGACTGACATGTTTACCAGCAAACTAACATAATGCCCAGCTCAGGAAACACGCACGCAGGCTCAGGGAAGGTTTAATAGCTTTATTCAACAAGCAGGTGTGTATGTATGAGGTATGGGTATGTGATGCGGGTGAACGCCGATGCACAGGAAACAGAGCAGTACGCCGTACAGCCAGGCAACCCTATGGAGAGAGCAGAGGACAAGGGTAAAGGGCACCACACCTAGACAGGTATAATGAGCGGAGTGCTGCTTACTTGTAGGTGACGAGTGGCTGGCGTTGGCCAAGGGAGAAGCCCGGGAGACAGCGTCCTGCTGAGCCAGTGACGACGATGAGGGAAGGGATGGTGATGACGGGGTTATCTGCTGCCAAGGAATCCACCTGTGCACAGGGGAGAAGACTTGCAAAGAGGTAAGGGTAATGATGCTTACGTGGAAGCGTAGTTCAGCTGACGTGGAGAGACGATCCAGCTGGGAGAGAGTGCCGATGCGAACAGACGGCTCCAGACCGCTGCACAGGGCTGCGTGGGCTAAATAGCCTGTGGCTGATGAGGCGCAGGTGTGCGCGCAGCTGAGGCGGATGATGAGCAGCGAGTCGTGACACAAACCTGCTTTCTACAAGGAGGAAATGTGGAACAAGGTAAGAAATTACCAAATACAGTCCTTTACATCCTCCAAAGTCCTCATCATTTGTGTCAACCCTGATAATGGCAATGTTATTTTTGACATCCATAAATTAGGACTATTAATGTTTTATGATTCTGCTGAAATAGTCTGTACTTATTTGAACAAACTGTTGTGAGAAACATGATAAGAAAGGTACTCGGCATGAAAACTGGCTTAATTTTTTTTAATGCAGTTGTAAACAAAGTAGAAACATTTCAGATCTACACAACTTAATGGAATGGAAGGAATGGAAGTTGTGTTGATGTGTGTTTATTTTAACAGTAAATCAAGAATTGAAAATTAACCCCTTGCACTCCGGTCAATTTCCCTAAAAACGCCAAAAAATAACATGCCCAAAGTAAATCAAAAGCTGTTCTTCAACCCTTTGCAGCATCTTCATGGGGTTGGTCTCATTTAAAAGAAAACACTTTGAATTTTTTGGCAAAACAGTCATAATCTCTCTAAGTGCTCCGCCCACTGAGTAACAGTCATCTAAACATACTGAACTTGAAGAAAATAAATTTCGCCTGGGTGTTTTTTTGGATACAAATGCTTGCAAATAACACACAGCTTCAGATCCGGGCTGGACAATGCAAAAGAAATGTAGAACCAAGTGTTATCCAGCTGAGGTCAAAATTTTGTAACAATACCACAAAAAATGAATATATTACACAGCTTTGTTCTCAGGTCGTTCCCAGGCGTTTTTGAACTGTGCCAAATTGTGCCAAATGGCACAGTTTGGAAAAATGTCTGTAACTTTTGAATGATTCAATATAGAAGCTTGATGTTGGGCTCTAATGAAAGGTGACACTCAGGGCTGTGTGTGTGTGTTGGGGGGGGGGTTGTCCCCCCCCCTCGTTACAGAGGACGGACATCGCCCGTTGCGCTGCGGTCTGTCATGTGGCGATGACGCACAGCTGTAATTTACTGATTGGTCAAAAGTCATTTTTGATTACAATTTTCAGGGATAAAGAATAATTTAGCTTATAACACTTACCTCGTCACAGCAGCAGCGTAGCTGGCGAACTTCTCTTCCTCATTGTCAGACAAACGCGACGCTGGTCCGCTTGTTACGGACTCTTGGTTCTGGTCTCACGACCCGGTTTTGCGCTTCCATGATTGCGATTTTGGCGAACGATTTTTCTAAACAAATAACAGTAGTAATTAAAAAAGACTGACGAATGCGTGTGTGTCACCCAGCCTTTGTCGTCGGCCTCCGTCGGTCTATGATGACCATGGAAGAGAATCCTAAACGTCTATTCTGCTGGAATAATAATAAAAAAGCACCGCCTGTGGCTGAACAGGCTGATGCGCGAATGGCAGTCCCTGTCACACAGGTCGCACTTGTGGGTGGTCTCCGTGCAGCTGGGTCTGTGGCGGTTCTTCCTGCGGGTCTTTTTTTCATCTGCTGCAGCAGTCTCTCTTCACCCAGCCTTACACAAAACAGCTTTCGAACTTCTGTACTTCAATTGGCTCGCTGCATTCGCATCATTGGTAGGCGGGTCCTTCTTGCTAGGTTTTCAGTTATTGGTTCTTCAAGGTTTCAGAAACCCAATTCAAGGCTCTTATTAGTCGAATGAGAGGTCAATCATATCTAATCTGTTCGCGGCTGTGTCTGTAGTGGAAGAACGGAAATGCAGCTTTTTTTTTCAGTGCGATCTTGGACGCAGCGCTCTCGTGCGCCCTCGTGTGCTCTAGGACACAAAGACGTGCCCCCCCGCGGTACACAGAAGTGCAACAGGTTAAAACCCATCAACAATATTTTGAAAGCAACTGGCATATTTATAAATGTAAAATATTCTTTTGTACCAAATAGCTCACTTGAAATTAATTAAAAAAAAACTGAACTGTTAACATAGAGGAAGAATATCTGCTTTCTTTTGTAATTTCTTCTATTGTCATCTAGCAAACAGTTAATTTTGACTGTTCACTTTTTATGTATATATAATTTGAATTGTATGAGATGTTACATGTATTTTTTTCCTCATGTGAACGCATTTAACAGAAAAATATAAAGTTTTCCAAACAGTTCTCTAATGTATGCATCAAAACTAAAAATGTGCTTGAAAAAGTTGTAACAGTTGTAACAGTTGCCACTGGGTGATTGGCTGTAGGCATCAAAAAGATGAAGAGAAACAGGAAAAACTGGTTGGGTTCTCATGTTTCTAACCCCATATCTCCTTCGTCTCTAGGTGTCCCTTTTGTGTCCAGACTGCCGCAAGTCTCTGCACTTGTGGCAATAAAAAATGTCGGGAACATTTGACTTCTTGATCTTGAAAAATTATTTATAAGAAAAAAGTAATGAGTTATTTTAAAACATTTTTTTCAATTTAAAAACCTTCTCAAAAGTAGCAGATTTATGCAAAAGTGATTCAAATTTTGAAGGAATAAATAAAAGCAATAGAATTAAAAGACCAAAGGCGCAGATTTGTGAGAAAAACCTTCCTATTTCGGCAGGAATCATCAAGTACAGTGATGTTTTTTTCTGTCATTTCTCCGCAGCTGATCGAGGGCTGTTGGAGACTGGAGCAGTAACTGCTGGGGCTGGTGGAGTCTTCACTACTGTGAGCAGTGACATCACAGTAAGAGTTTGTGGGGCAGCTGGAACAGTGGAATGATGAAGGAGCTGTGGTTTGATGATGATTAAGCTGTCAGAGTAAAATGGAGCACAGTATTGTGTAGAAATAGTTAACTGACTCTGACACTAAACTAAATTAATTCTCAAGAAGTTTTGACCCCTGAAATAACAACATGGATGTGTTGGTGTAACAGGACAGGTGGGTGTGACAAATGCATTGAATTCAGATATTTTGGTAAAATTTTTTTGACTCATATTCATACCAAAGTTATTTTGAGAACAGTACATGTGGTCTCTCATCACATGTAGTACAGGTTCTGGTACACGCGTCACTGACCCTGGTTACATGGTCAAAATAAACCGATTATTGGGAATAAACTGATAATGGCAATAGTCGAGTTTGTTGTGTTTACATGCCCTGATTAAATGGATTATTGGAGGGTTAACCACTTTAGTTAATGACCATAGTTACATGGCCACTGTAATAATCAGATAACTCCAGAAATCCAATCATAACCAGTTTATTCATGCACATGTATCCATGGTGACTGTTGAACTCTTCCTCATCTTGTGTTTGGGAGGACAGCATCAGTCCTCGGTCTGGGCTTGTCAGTTTTGGTTCTTGTGAATTTCTCCATCTTTGAATGGGCCTGCACATTTATTCAGTTTAATTTGATGATTTAATGACAGTCTTTCTAAAGCTGCTCTTTATATCATAATCCATTAAAATCTGTTTATTATAAGTTTAAACAATGTACCTGCCGATGGGTATTCTTAATATTTACCTAATATGGCTAAAAAATGCTGTTAATACTGCAGATTGTCACAACTGCTATTCACACACCATTATAGAAATGTTGTTGTTTGGAACTATTTGGCGCTTCATGAATGTTCAACCACTGGCTGTCTGTGTGTGTGGTGTCCTGCAAACAATGTGGGCTACATAGACAGTTGGAACTCATGTTGGGGAAAACCTGGTCTTATTAGATGAGACGGCGTCCATCCCTCTTTGGATGGTGCGTCTCATTTATCTAACAGTCTGGCATAATTTTTATGCAAATTTCCAAAACCTTGACTACTCAGAGTTGGGACCAGGAAGCAGAGTCGCAGTCTTACACACCTCTCTGCAGCTCCTCTTCATCCGCCACCCCTCAACTTAGCCCCTGTCTTCCCCATCAGAGAATCATTGTCTGCTCCCTCCAAAGGAAATAAAAATATAATGTATAAGCATCCCAAAGTAATGAAACAAAAAGCTGGTAAAACTCAAATTAAACATGAAGCCTCTAAATTTAATGATTTGGCCTCTGTTCCTCCTCATAATTTAAAAATTAAATGTGGTTTACTAAATATTAGGTCTCTAACTCCCAAGTCTCTGTTAGTCCATGATCTGTTAATTGATCATCAGATTGATTTAATTTCCCTTACAGAGACTTGGTTAGGGCAAGAGGATTATGTTGGTTTGAATGAATCAACTCCCTCTGGTTATTTAAACTGTCAAAATCCCAGAAGTTCTGGTCGTGGAGGAGGAGTAGCAACAATTTACCATTCCAAATTACTAGTTAATGCAAAGCAAAAAACACATTATAATTCCTTTGAGGGCCTGGTCCTCAGTATTGGGCATTTTGATTGCTGGGGTCTTTCTGCAACTGTGGGGGTTCCCCCCTACAGTTGATAGTGCTATGAGATGACTGTTGTTGTGAAATGGCGCTATATAAATAAAGTTGAATTGAATTGAATTGAATTGAATTGAATTGAATTTTAACAATTTTAGGATAAACACAATTTTATTTGCCATAGTTTATCGCCCCCCCCCCCATCGACCTACCCAGAGTTTTTATCCGAATTTGCTGAATTCTTTGTTGATTTAGTGCTGAAATCGGATAGAATAATTATAGTAGGGGACTTTAATATACATGTAGATGCAGATAGTGATTGCCTTAATTTGGCATTTAATTCAATTTTAGACTCAATGAGGTTTTCTCAGAAAGCAGGAAATTCTACCCATTATCTCCACCATACCTTGTTGACCTTGTTCTGACATATGGCATAGAAATAGAAAATCTTGTAGTGTCTCCTCATAACCCTGTACTGTCAGATCATTGTCTGTTAACCTTTGATTTTACTATTTCTGACTATTTGGCTCCTAAGGAAAAATATTACTACAGTAGATGCCTCTCAGATGATGCTGTTACCAAATTTATGCAGATTGTTTCCTCTATGCCATGTGTCAACACAATGGAAATAAGCTACAGACATCTTATTCCTTCTGCAATTGATAGCATGGTAGATAGTGTTACAGCTTCTCTGCATCAGACTCTAGACATGGTAGCCCCTTTAAAAAAGAAAGTCTAGTCAGAGATTTCAAACTCCTTTGATCAACACAGAAACTCGTAGCTTAAAACGGAAGACTCGTCAATTAGAAAGAAAATGGCGCTCCTCTAATTTAGATGAAATCTATTAAGCTTGGAGAAATCATCTTTTAATTTATAAAAAATCTCTGAGAAAAGCTAGAACAAGTTATTATTCTGCATTAATAGAAGAGAACAAGAATAATCCCAGGTTTCTTTTCAGCACTGTAGCCAGGCTGACAAAGAGTCAGGACTCTGTCAATCCTAGCATTCCCTTAGAGCTTACTAGTCAGGACTTTATGAACTTTTTCAATAATAAAATTTCATCTATCAGAGACAAAATCAGTCAGATTCTTTTCACCATTAACTAAAATACAATAACTACTACAACTCCTTCAGTTGACATCTGTTTGGATGAGTTTACTCCAATTGACCTTTTAGAGTTAGACAAAATAGTTTCCTCATCCAAACCTTCACCTTGTCTTTTAGACCCTATTCCTACCAGGTGATTTAAAGAAGTCTTCCCATTTATTGGTAGCTTTATTCTTCAAATAATCAATTCTTCATCAGCTTTAGGCCATGTACCGCAGGCTTTTAAAACTGCTGTAATTAAACCCTTACTCAAAAAGCCAACGCTCGATCCAGGAGTTTTAGCTAACTATCGACCAATCTCTAATCTCCCTTTCATTTCAAAAATCTTAGAAAGAGTTGTTGCTACGCAATTATTTGACCACTTGCAGGGAAATAGTTTATTTGAAGAGTTTCAGTCTGGGTTTAGAATCCATCATAGTACTGAAACAGCCTTAGTGAAGGTCACTAATGACCTCCTGATCGCATCTGATAATGGACTTGTTTCTGTACTTGTCCTTTTAGACCTTAGTGCAGCTTTTGATACTATCTGTGGAGAGCATGAAATGAAGAGGCTGAATTTATTTCTCAATTCAGGTTTATTAACAATCACGTGTCTCCAACATCCTCTCAAACAGAAAAGAGAACCAACTTCCCACATCTCCCCTTTTTATACCCGGGACATCAAAGTACAGAATCACATTGTCATTCAATCCCCAGAGACAATACATCACCCCCCAGGTCTTCTCCTCTCCACCTAAAACCCTGGTGGTCAGGAAGTCTTCTCAGAGCCATTTCTAAAGACACATTTCACACCCTCCTGTCATCCCCAGGAGGTCCAGACTTATTGTTCCTTCTAAGACCTGAGGTAACAGTAATATACATATGCAGCTTAAGCATCTCAAATATGTGTGCCACACTATCGATCATAATATTCTACTTGATAGATTAGAACACTATGTTGGACTTAATGGAACTTTGTTGCAGTGGTTTAGATCTTATTTATCTGATAGGTTCCAGTTTGTTCATGTAAATAATGAGTTTTCTTTCAACTCAAAGCTTAGTCATGGAGTTCCACAGGAATCTGTGCTAGGCCCTACTCTTTTTAGTCTATATATGCTTCCATTAGGCAACATTATTAGAAAGCACTGTATACATTTTCATTGTTATGCAGATGACACACAGTTATACCTGTCAGTGAAGCCAGATGATAGTAATCAATTAGCCAAGTTAGAAGCCTGTCTTAAGGAAATCAAAGCTTGGATGACTTGTAATTTCCTGCTATTAAATTCAGATAAGACTGAAGTCATTCTTGTTGGTCCAAAAAACCTTAGAAATTCCTTTCCAAATCAAACTTTCAGTTTGGATGTGGTTACTCTTTCTCTTAATAGCTCTGTGAGTAACCTTGGAATTATTTTTGATCAGGATCTGTCCTTCAATTCACATATTAAATTTGTTTCTAAGACTGCCTTCTATCATTTGCGTAATATTGCCAAGATTAGGAGCATCTTGTCTCAGAGTGATGCTGAGAAACTGATCCACGCTTTTGTTAGCTCGAGATTAGATTATTGTAATTCTTTATTATCAGGCTGTCCTAAAACATCTTTAAAAAGTCTTCAGCTGATCCAAAATGCTGCAGCAAGAGTTTTAACTGGTACTAGAAAGAGAGATCATATCTCTCCGGTTCTGGCCTCCCTTCATTGGCTTCCTATAGAGTTTAGAATTAAGTTTAAAATCCTTCTTCTTACTTACAAAGCTCTAAACAATCAGGCTCCTTTTTATTTAAAAGATCTGATACTACCGTATTATCCTAACAGAGCACTACGCTCCCAAAATGCAGGATTACTTGTAATACCTAGAATCTCCAAAAGTACAATGGGAGGCAGAGCCTTCAGTTATCAAGCTCCTCTCCTGTGGAACCAGCTGCCAATCTGGATTCAGGAGTCAGACTCGATCTCTGTTTTTAAGAATAGGGCTAAAACCTACCTTTTTGATATAGCCTACAATTAGGGAGGGATCATGTGTTTCTGAACCCTCCCTTAGTTATGCTGCTAATAGGTTTAGTCAGCCGGGGGACCTCCAGTAATGCACTGGGCCTCACTCCTTTCCTCACTCTCAATAAATATTTTTTTTTTTGCTTGTCATTAACATTTGTTTGTTCTCTCCTATAGATTGAGTCCCCATCGTGCTGTTTGCTCTCTACATGTCTATTCTTTTCTTCTTCTCTATCCCCTCACCCCCAGCCAGTCGCAGCAGATGACTGCCCCTCCCTGAGCCTGCTTCTGCTGGAGGTTTCTTCCTGTTAAAAGGGAGTTTTTCCTCTCCACTGTTGCCAAGTGCTTGCTCACAGGGGATCGCCTGATTGCTGGGGTCTTTCTGCAACTGTGGGGGTTCCCCCTACAGTTGATAGTGCTATGAGATGACTGTTGTTGTGAAATGGCGCTATATAAATAAAGCTGAATTGAATTGGGCTGCACGGTGGCGCAGTGGTTAGCACTGCGGCAGCACAGTTTACCCTTGGCCGGGGGATTGTGGGGATCGTGGGATCGTGGGTTCGATCCCAGCCCCCGACCAACAGTGATCTGTGCGGAGTTTGCATGTTCTCCCCGTGTATGCGTGGGTTTACCCCGGGATTTCTCCGGTTTCCTCCCACATGCCAAAAGCATGCAGGTTAGGTTAATTGGAGACTCTAAAGTGGCCCTCGGTGTGAATGTGTGTGTGAATGGTTAAAGGGATAGCGCCGTATTGTGGCTGCTTCATCCATCCTGGTGGTGGATGACCCTCAGTTTCTGTAAAGCGTCTTTGAGTGTCTATGATAAAGCGCTATATAAATCCGATGTATTGATTGATTGAATTGAATTGAATTGAACCATCCTGAACAGACTGAAATTCACACCAGGGCAAGCAGAAGCACAAACATAGACATGCAACAATTAGTGGGTAAGCTATCGGGAAAACAAAGGATTAGTGATTTTAAAGGTATTATGGGTACTCTTTTTCCAATGTACGGCAGTAGCCTGACTATATATCACATAAATGCATTAGCATGGACAATGGAAAATCTAACTGTATTAATGGAACAAGGTTTCACAGCTTTAAATGAAGAACAGAAATTCTCAAGAATGATGACATTGCAAAATAGGATGGCCTTAGATTTAACATTAGCTGCACAAGGAGGAGTATGTCATATTATTGGCCAGGAGTGCTGCACATACATCCCAGATTTAAATCAGAATCTCTCTCACGTTATTAGCCATTTAAATGATATTTTACATTTACAACATACTTTGGATGAAGATAAAGGTTGGAGTCCCTGGGTTTGGTTTCAAAGTGGAACTTGGTGGCAGATTCTTTTGAAGTTGTTGACCCCATTGATTGTGATATTAATCTTGTTCAGTGTGCTCTTCGTGTGTGTTATTCCCTGCATGAGATCTATGATTACACAAGCCATTGCACACCATACTTTTCTATTGCAAACTGCTGTGCTGAAACTTGTAAAACTGCTATGCTGAAACTTGAGTGTAAAGGACAATATGCAGCTCTTTCAAAAACTGATGATGGCTATGATCACAAAGAGGACTGTGAGGATTGTGAGTAATCTTCTGCGTAATAGGAATATGATGCAAATGACGTGTATGTAGAAAATCGAGAGAAGTTACATGTTTCTGATGAATAAAGGCATCCCTAAATAAAAACTGTGATAAAAAGATAAAACAGGAGGGAAATGTCAGAAAATTGTATATACATGGTTATCACTTTATCATTATCATTTTATCATTATCAATATCACTTCATAACCATCTTATATGATTAACTGTATATTGCATGCATCTTTTATGAGTTCATTGCACACTGTTTCATTTCTGGGTAATAAGTGGACCTACTGAGTGTCCTTCACTAAGATGTGCTTGGAAGTCAAAGTGTCTCACCAAATAAAACCGTGTATATGATAAGGGGTCTGGGAATGAGGGAGGATTAATCTTGTTTTCTTATGAAGTGCTGTGACTATGATTAACTTGGAGTCTGGAACACACCTGCAAGGCCATGTTGTTCTCCTTCCAGGCCGATGTTTGCATGATCCTATTATGACTGTATATGGTATTATGGCATTCAGCAGATGTTCTCTTGTGATTATATGACTGACGATGTATAAGTAGTCTCTGAATTCTTAGACCCTTCAGTGCTGGATTTTCTGTTAAAGGTATGCACTCCTTGCTTGCAAGTAAAAAGCTCATATGAGAAATATTCTGTGTCATGAATCTTTATTGAGGTAACGAACTGACATACGATCACTCTGAGTTTCCAGATTCTGACACCAACCCAGGGCGAGGGCTGCCAGCGGAAACAGCCCAGGACCCACCAGCATCCCGCCCCGGCGCTCCAGCACCACTAACATGACGGGGCAGCCAAACATACTTCCACTCATCTTACACACACGAACATGGACAACAACAGTCACAATAGTGAATAAATGGGCCAGACCCAAACGCCCAACACGCCAGGCGACACCCCCGAGTGTCCACGCAGGCCCACGACCACCCACCCCAGATGCACACTGACAGCTGCAGGCCGTCCTGCAACCACAGCCACCCCAGAGCAACCCAATGGAAACACGGCCATCAACCCGTGCCAATGACCCCCCAGCCACCCCCAAGCACCAACACACACCCGCTGCCAATGACACTAGGGGCGATGTAACAAAGTGCCTCACCCCCCAACACAACAGCAGGGCGGCCGGGACAAGCAGGCATCGAAACGCCAGCCCCCATGCCACTAGATGGACTGCCCAACCCCTGCCACCCAACAAAGCTCTCCTACCCATACACATATCCTCTGCCCCCTAGACATCTACCCACAAGTAACCGCTTCCATACACACACGTAACTCCACCCACTGTCACACATGGTGGGTGGAGTGGGTGGGGGAAAAAAAAAATCCCTTTTTCCCCAATCTCACCATCTAGGCTTCTTAGACATATATCCACAAATTAATTAGATGTTTTTACAAGGTTTTATTATTCAAAGGGTATCTTTTTATCTTGGACTCTTTCAGATTTTTAATGTTTTTAACATTTTTTACATTCTGAGTAAATTGTGGTGATTTTTGAAGTTTATTGGGTTTTGAAACTTTTTATTTTTGATCAAATGACTGATTTTACAACTTTCAACTTTTTTGAATCAAGGTTTTTCAATCAGTTTTTGGTTTGATTTTTAATTTTCCTCATTTTGATCTAATTGTGGTGATTTTTGAACTTTATTGGGTTTTGAAACTTTTTATTTTTGATCAAATGACGGATTTTACAACTTTCAACTTTTTGAATCAAGGTTTTTCAATCAGTTTTTGGTTTGATTTTTAATTTTCATCATTTTGATTTAATTTTGGTGATTTTTGAGCTTTATTGGGTTTTGAAACTTTATTTTTGATCAAATGACTGATTTTACAACTTTCAACTTTTTGAATCAAGGTTTTTCAATCAGTTTTTGGTTTGATTTTTAATTTTCATCATTTTGATTTAATTTTGGTCATTTTTGAACTTTATTGGGTTTTGAAACTTTATTTTTGATCAAATGACTGATTTTACAACTTTCAACTTTTTGAATCAAGGTTTTTCAATCAGTTTTTGGTTTGATTTTTAATTTTCCTCATTTTGATCTAATTGTGGTGATTTTTGAACTTTATTGGGTTTTGAAACTTTTTATTTTTAATCAAATGACTGATTTTACAACTTTCAACTTTTTGAATCAAGGTTTTTCAATCAGTTTTTGGTTTGATTTTTAATTTTCATTATTTTGATTTAATTGACTGATTTCATGCAAGTATATCCTGTTTTGGCTGAGCTTTGCAGACTTTCAATAAATACTACAGCATATTAAAAGACAGTATGGGAGTTTGTGGATCACTGATTCAGTGTCCACTTTCCTTGGGTGATTTTTTCAAGAAGGTATTTTTCTGCAAAAGGTGTTGCATTTTTGAGTTTTTAAAGGTTACTCTTTAAGGTGTTTTTAAAATAGACCCCCTATAGACCAATTTTCCTGGTCTTAAATATTTACCCAGATTTACCAAGAGCAATGTAAGACCATGAGAGGCTGTTGTTAATATCAGGGGTGTATCCCAGGTGTCTGACTGGATAGGTCACTCAATCAGAAGTGTGGTTTACAGGTAGTGGGGGTCCCCTGATAGAAAGTAGACAGTGTAGCTGGGTTAACTCTCAAAAGTCACCAAGCACACTCATACATGTGACAGAATTTCCTATGAGGAAAATTCCTCTAGGAACCGCAAGCTGGTGAACCTAAGTTCATTCCTGAGGTACAAGGTCAAAGGGTCTTCGACAATATGCTTCCGTTAGGCCACATTATTAGGAAGCACTGTATACATTGACATATTGCTGGACCCAGGGAACACACACACAGGCTCGAATGAAATTCAATAATCTTTATTGTGCCAACGGAGGGTGTGTGGGTGCGCGTATGCGTGGTGTGAATGTGATGACGATGGAGTTGCTGCAGCCGGGGGTGAGACAGAGCACCGTACAGCCTGGCAACCTTGCAGGTGGAATGATGGAAGTGTGGGTTTGGTCCAAGGGCTCCAGCCAGGAAGACAGCGTCTGCGGGGCACTCCCGGTGATGAGCAGTGAGGCTTGGAGAGGCGAGAGGAAGGCGTTCTGCCGCCGTGGAGAATTGGTTCCACAGCCAGAGGAATCTACCTGTGAACAGGGGAGAGACTGAGAGGAAGGTGAGTAGCGTGATGCTTACTTTTAGACGAGGGTGGTCTTCCAAGAGACGAGATCGCGACCTGTTTGTAGACAGTCAGGTGAGAGACGAAGGTCTGGGAGAAATGACAGACAGCTCCGTGCCGAGGCTCAGGCAGAGCAGGCTATAAAGCCCGTGAGTGATTGGAAGCAGGTGTGTGCGCAGCTGAAGCAGGTGACAGCCCAGAGTGAGTCATGACATACATTTTCATTGTTATGCAGATGATGCACAATGATACCTGTCAATGAAGCCAGATGATAGTAATAAATTAGCCAAGTTAGAAGCCTGTCTTGAGGAAATCGAAGCTTGGATGACTTGTAATTTCCTGCTATTAAATTCAGATAAGACTGAAGTCATTCTTGTTGGTCCAAAAAAACCTTAGAAATGTAGGAATCATGAAATGATGAGACCGGATGATTTCTCAGTATTGGTTTATTTCATCTCACGTCCCACAGCTCCTTCTCTCAGTCAGGAAATCAGAGAGTGAGCTGCAGTAAACCACATACATTTATACCACCACATCAAACACAGAATCACATTTGCATTTAATCCCTCCATTGTCCTCTTGGCTCCTCTGTCTGACCCCAGGAGGTCAGACAGTCCTTTCAGGTCCTCTCTCCAGTTCTTCTCACTTCCTCCCAAGTTCGCAGGTGGTCCAGACTCATTGTCCATCTGGGGCGTGATGTCAATACACACCGCGAGCTTAAAATCCCTTTAAGTTTTTGGTCTCTGCAGCGGAATATGTGGGC
This sequence comes from Pholidichthys leucotaenia, assembly GCA_020510985.1. Lineage (NCBI taxonomy): Eukaryota > Metazoa > Chordata > Actinopteri > Cichliformes > Pholidichthyidae > Pholidichthys > Pholidichthys leucotaenia. The sequence continues at coordinate 5,716,571 of CM035836.1, forward strand.
TACATAATGTTACGCCACAGAAATACCTTTCCAAATCAAACTTTTAGTTTGGATTTAACTTTTAGTTAAATCAAGTTTTTAGTTTGGATGCAGCTACTCTTTCTCTTAATAGCTCTGTGAGGAACCTTGGAGTTACGTATTTTTGATCAAGATCTGTTTTTCAATTCACATATTAAATTTGTTTCAAAGACTGCCTTCTATCATTTGCGTAATATTGCCAAGATTAGGAGCATCTTGTCTCAGAGTGATGCTGAGAAACTGATCCACACTTTTATCTCTATATTAGATTATTGTAATTCTTTATTATCAGGTTGTCCTAAAACATAAAAAGTCTAAAAAGTCTTCAGTTGATCCAAAATGCTGCTTCAAGAGTTTTAACAGGTACTAGAAAGATCATATCTCTCCGGTTCTGGTCTCCCGTCACTGGCTTCCCATAGAGTTTAGAATTAAGTTTAAAATCCTTCTTCTCACTGTTAAAGCTCTAAACAATCTGGTCCCTTTTTATTTAAAAGATCTGATATTACCTTAGTATCTTAACAGAGCGCTACGCTTCCAAAATGCTGGATTACTTGTAATACCTAGAATCTCCAAAAGTACAATGGGGGGCAGAGCCTTCAGTTATCAAGCTCCTCTCCTGTGGAACCAGCTGACAATCTGGATTCGGGAGTCAGACTCGATCTCTGTTTTTAAGAATAGGGCTAAAACCTTCCTTTTTGATGTAGCCTACAATTAGGGAGGGATCATGTGTTTCTGAACCCTCCTTTAGTTATGCTGCTATTAGGTTTAGACAGCCGGGGGACCTCCAATAATTGCACTGGGCTTCACTCCTTTCTTCACTCTCAATGAAATATTTTTTTTTTTACTGGTCATTAACATCTGTTTGTTCTCTCCCATAGATTGAGTCCCCATCATGCTGTTTGCTCTCTACATGTCTGTTCTTTTCATCTTCTCTATCCCCTCACCCCCCAGCCAGTCGCAGCAGATGACTGCCCCTCCCTAGCCTGGTTCTGCTGAAGGTTTCTTCCTGTTAATCGCTAAGCGTTTGCTCATAGGGGATCGCCTGATTGCTGGGGTCTTTCTGCAATTGTGGGGGTTTCCCCTACAGTTGAAATTGCTATGAGATGACTGTTGTTGTGAAATGGCGTTATATAAATAAAGTTGAACTGAATTGAATTGAATTGAATTGAATTGAATTGAACTGAACCACGTGACCGGGCAGCGGCGAAATCAAAGAGTGTCGCAACTCTTACATGGCGCTGATCTCAAGGACGGTGGTGGGTTGGCTTTTTCTAAACATGATGTTAACGATTTCCACAAAAAAGTATTGTGACGTAAGCAGGGTTCACACAAAGACAATGGAGCAGATGGCTGTGATCAACCAGATTTATTTTGTACACCCCAACCCCCCAACTTGCAACTTAGTACACAGAGCAGGGGAGGTCATTCTCACAGACCTCTGTTTACATCACGGTTGCACACACATAACGTTTTCATCTGGCAAAGCATGCTGGGAAATTCACTTAACATGGCCCCAACGTTACACTGCCCCCCCCCCCCGGACTGGTTTCTGTCCCAAGAAAAATTAAAGTCCAATTTAAAAGTCCAATACAAACTCATCCAGGTGTCGGGGCGGTCTTCCGCGCCGGTGGCCAACACGTACAGGCCCCCTAGTGTCCATCTGGGTCTCGGTCGGGGTATCGGGCCGGGATGGAAGCTCCGGTTCGTCCACCAGCGGTGCAGATGGCCGATACGGGGCGAGACGGTCACGATGAAGGACCACAACCCGGTCCCTTTTTCTAAGCCTCACCCTGTACACCACATCTGACAGTCTCTCCAGGACCACGCATGGCCCCGACCACTGGCTCGCCAGCTTCGGTGATTGTCCTCTCTTCCTCTCAGGGCAGAAAACCCAGACTCGATCTCCCGGTGCAAAGTCCCTCCCCTGGCAGCGGGAGTCGTATGCCCGCTTCTGCCAACCCCCTGCTGCTGCCAGGGCCTCTCGAGCCAGCTCGTGCACCGTGTGGAGACGTTCTTTCAAACAAAAAAAATAATCCAATCCGGGTTTTCCTTCCACCTCCGGCTCGGGGGGGCAACCGAATACCAAATCCACCGGTGTGCGCAGCTCGCGTCCAAACATGAGCGCCGCAGGGGTGCACCGGGTAGATTCCTGAGCAGCCGTCCGGTACGCCCACAAAACAAAAGGCAGGTGCAGGTCCCAGTCTCGCTGTCGCTGGTCCACTAGGATAGCGAGCTGGGTGGTGAGGGTCCGGTTGAATCGTTCGACCAGGCCGTCGCTCTATGGATGCAGTGGGGTGGTCCGGGTCTTCCGGATGCCCAGCCGTTTGCAGACCTCTCTGAAGACCTCCGCCTCGAAGTTCCGACCCTGATCGCTGTGCAGCTCCTCCGGTGCGCCAAACCGACAGAACATTTCATCCACCAGCTTTGATGCCGTCGTAGCGGCGCTCTGATCCGGGACCGCGTACGCCTCTGGCCACTTAGTGAAATAATCCATCGCGACCAGCACGTAGCGGTTCCCCCGGTCCGTGGTCGGGAAAGGGCCCAGGATGTCCACTCCCACTCGCTCCATCGGTGCTCCCACCCGGTACTGCTGCAGGGGAGCGTGGGATCGCTGAGTTGGTCCCTTCTGAGCCGTGCATGTGTCGCAGCGATGAACGTGGAGCTCCACGTCCTGATGACAGCCGGGCCAGTAGAACCGGGCCCGAAGGCGCTGCAGCGTCTTTGTCACCCCGAAGTGGCCCGCTCCTACCGCCCCATGAACCAGCTGGAGTACTTTGGGCCGGAGTCGACAAGGAACCAGCAGCTGCCAAATGTGCTGCTGCCCAGCTGGAGTCTGCCACTGTCTATACACCACGCCCTCATGACAGCGGAGGTTGGCCCACTGGGAGTGTAGGGCCTTAGTCTCTGGGTCCAGCGGTGACACAACCTCCCAGGCGGGCCGCTGTCCTGCGTCCAGCCACTGCCGAACCTGCGAAATGGCCGGGTCTCTGTCCTGCTCGCTCTGCAGCTGCTGCGTGCCAAGAACCTCTGTGACGTCATCGCTGGGGAGAACTGCCTGATCATCTGAGGAGGGGCTGTGCATCGCTGCGTGATTCCTGCTCGCAGCGGCTCGGAGAGCGGCAGCCCATGGGGCGATTTGGTCCCGATCTTCAGCCCGTTGACAGTGACGACACTCCTCTGTCGCGCAGGGGCGCCGAGACAGCGCGTCAGCATTGGCATGGAGGCGGCCTGCCCGATGCACAATCTGGAAATTATAATCCTGCAGTGCCTCCAGCCACCTCGCCAACTGTCCATCCGGTTCTTTGAAATTTAACAACCAGGTCAGGGAAGCGTGGTCCGTCCTGAGCTGGAACCTCCCCCCGTACACATACGGGCGGAAGTGACGCAGTCCTTGAATGACAGCCAGCAGCTCTCTGCGAGTCACACAGTAATTTCTCTCGGCTCTGCTGAGAGTGCGGCTGAAGTAAGCGACTGCCTGCTCTCCGTGTTCTCCCTCCTGGGATAGCACCGCCCCGATGCCCTGGTTGCTGGCGTCTGTGTCCACAATGAAAGGGCGGCTCGGGTCAGGATACCGCAGGACGGGGGCACTGATGAGCGCTGCGCGAAGCTGGCAGAAAGCAGCAGCACAGCTGTCACTCCACTGGAACGGGCGTCCTTTCTGCGTCAGCTGATGCAGCGGGCTGGCAATGGTGGCGAAGTCTTTCACAAACTTCCTATAATAGGAGGCCAATCCAAGAAAACTCCTCAGTTCTCCAACGTTCCGCGGCACTGGCCAGTCTCTCACTGTTGCCACTTTTTCCGGGTCGGTGGCGACCTCCGCTGCGCTGACGACATGGCCCAAAAAGGTGGTCTCTCGCCGGAACAGGTGGCATTTCCTAGGGTGTAACCGTAGCCCCGCCTGCTGGATGGCTCCCAGCACCTCTCGGAGATTTGACAGGGCGCTGTCAAAATCAGCTGCATGCACCAGCAGGTCATCCAGGTAAACAACGCAGCGGCTCCGGGGCACGTGAGCCAGCACTCGCTCCATCAAGCGCTCAAAGGTGGCTGGAGCGTTGTAGAGTCCAAACGGCATCACTTTAAACTGGTACAGTCCCTGCCCGATGGAGAAGGCTGTTTTTTGGCGGGCCTCGGGTGACAGCTCTACCTGCCAATAGCCGCTGCGTAGATCCAGCGAGCTGAACCAGCTGGAGCCTGCGATGTGGTCCAGTACGTCATCGATGCGGGGCAGGGGGTAGGAATCTTTCCTGGTGGCATCGTTCAGGCGTCGGTAATCCACACAGAACCGCCACGACCCGTCCTTCTTCTTGACCAGCACCACAGGTGCTGCCCAGGGGCTGCTGGAGGGCTCAATAACATCTGCCTCCAGCATTTCTCGCACTTTTTGTTCCGCCGCTGCCCGCCTTGAAAAGGGCAGCCGGCGTGGGTGGAGTCGAATCGGCCTGGCCTCACCGGTGTCGATCTCGTGCTGCACCAACCGGGTCCGGCCGCATTCCTCATCCTTCGCAGCGAAAACACCCACGTAATAGTCCAATAGCTCCCGCAGCTGGCGTCTCTGTTCCGGGTCCAGCCCGCTGCAGCTCCGCTGAAATAATTCCTCCACCGCCTGCTGCGTCTCTGCTGACACGTTGGCCCCTCCCCTTGCTGTCCCTGTGTGTGCTCGTGCTCCCTCTGTCCGCGCTGGTGACGTCATCGTGTCCAGTCCTCGCGGTGGCCTGCCTGGTCCGGTCTGTCTTGGCGATCCCTCGATTGTGCGTGCCCCCGTGTCCCTTCTCTGGGTTCTGCTGTGGAGCGTGATGGTCCGGTTTCCCAGCTGGAGGGAAGGTCCCGCGGTGTCGATCTTGGCGTTCCAGGCTGTGAGCAGGTCTAGTCCAATAATACAGGGGTCTTGGATGTCAGCCAGCCAGAACGGGTGTCTTATGTTCTGACCGGCCACCCCCACCACCAAAACTCTCCGCCCCCCCAGTCTGGCGCGCTCACCGGTAGCCGTGGTGACGCAGCGCTTGGTGGGTTCCCACCCCCGTGGGGCCGTCTTGTTCGTGCCCGGCAGCACACCGGGTCGAACCAGGGAGATTGTAGAGCCGGTGTCAATCAGGGCCCGGATCGACGTCTTCCCCAAGCTGCACTGTAGATAGATCCCTGGAGAGTGTCCAATTCGGCCCACGCGTGGTGCCGGCTCCTCGGGGGAAACATCTGCGGGAGGCGGCCTGTTCCCGTTCACGCCACCTCGCTCTAGTTTAACGCCGGCGAGGGGCGTTCTTCTCCGGGGACGCGCCGCCGTGGTCTGCCGTAATTCCTCCTCTTCCTCCTCGCTCTCCATCGTGGCCTGGAAGGTTCTCTGTCTGTGCGTTGGCGCTTCAACTGTGCGATTCATCAGCGGCTCCACCCGCTCTGCTTCTGCCACTGCAGTCTCCCAGTCGCTCGCGGCGTGGATCCGTACGTGGCTCTGGAGCTGGGCCGGGCAGAGACCTTGGATGAAGCTCCGGAGGGCGAGCTTCTTTACCGCCTCCGGTGCGAAATCTGGGTAGCTGCGCCGGGTTAGCAGCCGTATGTCTGCAGCATAGGTTCCTAGGCTTTCCTGGTTGCTTCTACGGCGGCGGGTCAGCTGTTCCTGGGCATGCTCAGCGTCCGCCGTTCTCCCAAATCGTCTCTGGAGCGCCCCTTGTAGCGCTGGCCAGCTGTAGCTCTCCTCAGGCAGGAGATCAGAAAGCGTGCAGAGAGCTCTCCCTTCCAAGGCCAGCGCGACTTGCACGGCGGTTTCCTCTGGTGACCAGCCGTTCAGCGCAGCGGCCAGCTCGACCTGGGTCAGGTAGTCATCCAACGTGGCCTCGCCGTTGAAGCGGGGAATCTTGGCCCGCTGCCTAACAGATGAGATGGCCGCCTCCTGATCGATCGTCACTCTCGATCGCCGTGGGATCGCCAGCCCGTCCTGTCCTGAAAAGGGCGGAATGCGGGGCTGGTTTGCTCTGCTCTGCCCGCTCTGTCTTGAAAAAGACAGAAGGCGGGGTGCGCTGGCCCCGTCAGGTCCGCTGCCGCTTCGTTCATCCCGGCTCCCGGCTCCTGGGGGTGGTGTCTCAGTCCCATCGTCCATCATCAGCTGAGCAATGAACTGCTCCAGCTGCTGGATCTCCATTCTGATCCTGGCATCCATCTGCTCCATCCCACTTCTGACACCAGTGTGACGTAAGCAGGGTTCACACAAAGACAATGGAGCAGATGGCTGTGATCAACCAGATTTATTTTGTACACCCCAACCCCCCAACTTGCAACTTAGTACACAGAGCAGGGGAGGTCATTCTCACAGACCTCTGTTTACGTCACGGTTGCACACACATAACGTTTTCATCTGGCAAAGCATGCTGGGAAATTCACTTAACATGGCCCCAACGTTACAGTATGAAACATTTCTGGTGGAGTAAAACGAGAACAAGGCTGTGTGTTTTTTTTAAGAGAATTGACTGTTTTGAACATTTTCAGATAATTAGCTGACCAGTAGAAACATTTCTGATGCTTAAAGCCTACAAACACCATTTTTCAGTCAATGACCCCTTTAAAAAAAAAAAAAAAAAGTTCTTCAGTGTGAACATTAAATATTTTTTCTTTGTAGTATGTTCAACTGAATATAGGTTGAAAAGGATTTGCAAATGATCATATTTTGTTTTTAATTTCATTTTTCACATTGTCCCAACTTCAGCAGAATTGGAGTGTAAAAAAGCCCTAAAATTTACAAGAGAAAAGTCACAAAATTATGACAAAATGTATTTCCTGATTTACCAAGTGTAGGATTAAGATCTTTATCTGAACTCATCTTTATTCTTGTAAATGTGTGATTTTTTTTTTTTTTCCTGGTTGCAACTTTATTTTGACAGTTTGCTCTTAATTTTGTGTCCTTTGTTTGTGGGGAAACACACAACCCCCTTTAACACTGGGTATTCAACAGCTTCATAGCTAAAGGATTAAAGGAATTGAAATAACGGCCAGACCTCCTCCGGGGTGCAAGGTAGCGTTGGCCTGAGGACATTTAAACAAATTCACTATTTAAAACATGGTCAGACTGGCTAATGATAGTGCTAGCCTTCTGTAACACATGTCTACTCCACAGTGAGCTTAAATTATCCAGATGGACTCAGTGATTTTGGAGCAGATCTTTATGACTGTATTAAGGCTGCTCTTGTCCTTCACAGAGAGCCCATTATACCAACAGATAAAAGAAAAAGTCAAGACTCTCAATAACGGAGCAGTTAAAAACTGCATAAAATTATCCAAGGAACAATAAAAGTGATATGTTTCAGGACCCAGGAGACAGACGCTGACACGAGCAGATATGGACAATTATTCTTTATTGATGGAAAGTGAGTGTAGTGCGTGTGTGAGTGCGAGTATTGATGTCTGGTCACAGGAGCTGAGCAGTTCTGATGGCGACCTGGCAACCTTGCATGTGCCACAGGTTGTGTTCTGCTGGCTCCGAGTGCCCGTGCGACATGGTACTGATGGTGCCCGTAATTGGGGGGGTGAGGAGGAACTCCGTGATGGAGGAGGCGATGCCCCGTTGGCCGGGGAGGCTGGTCCGCCACCAGGGAGGTCCACCTGTGCACAGGGGAAAAGGCTAGGAGATGATGAGCGCAGAGATCTCTTACGTGACTGGTCTTGACGTGACGTTCTCGGCTTGGCTTGAGGTCGTGGTCTTGGCTCATTCCCAGGCAAAGACGACAGACGACTCCGTGCCGAGCCGTCAGTGATGCCGGCCTTTAAAGGCCGCTGATTGACACCTGCCGGTGTATGCGCAGCTGGAGATGATAAGGCAGATGACGGCCCAGCGGCCGTCATGACAGTACTCCCCCCTCTAGCAGTGCCTCCAGGCACCTGCCCAATTCTACCTGGATTCGCCTGATGGAAGTCGCGGATCAACTGCTTATCCAGGATCAACGCTGGGCGAATCCAAGAACGATCCTCTGGTCCAAAGCCCTCCCAGTCCACCAGGTACTGAAGACCTCGGCCCCGCTGGCGCACGTCCAGGATGGCAGTCACCCCCCAGGCTGGATGGCCATCGATCATCCTCGGGGGGGCAGGAGCCGCGGGGGGCGGGCACAAAGGATCAGTGATGTAAGGCTTGACCTGGGAGACATGAAAGGTGGGGCAGATGCGCATAGAAGGGGGGAGAGACAAACGCACAGATACAGGATTGACAATACGAGAGATGGTGTAGGGACCAATGAAGCGCTTAGTTAGTTTGCGTTTCTCAGCAGGCACACCGATGTTCCGAGTAGACAACCACACTTTCTGACCCACCTTGTAGTCCGGGGCGGGCCTCCTATGACGGTTGGCCACCTGGATGTTGCGCTCAGTGGTCCTCAGAAGGGCCCTGCGAGCAATGGACCGGACCCGCCGACAGCGCCTGACGTGGGTCTGTACAGATGGGACCGCTACCTCCCTCTCCTCCTCAGGGAACAGTGGTGGATCAAAACCGAGCGATGCCTTGAAGGGGGAAAGTCCCGTGGCTGAAAAGACCGTGGTGTTGTGGGCGTACTCAATCCAAGGTAGATGCTTGCTCCATGAAGAAGAGCAGGAGGAGATGACACAATGCAGCGCTGCCTCTAGCTCCTGGTTAGCCCTTTCACACTGGCCGTTGCTCTGTGGATGATACCCAGAGGAGAGGCTGGCTGTGGCTCCCAATGCTGCGCAGAACGCCTTCCAAACTTGGGAGATGAACTGTGGTCCCCGGTCTGACACTATGTCAGCGGGGATGCCGTGAAGGCGGACCACATGCTGGACAAGGAGGTCCGCTGTTTCCTGACCCGAAGGCAACCCCCGAAGGGGTACAAAATGGGCCGCCTTAGAAAAACGGTCCACAATATTCAAAACAGTGGTGAAGTTATCTGAGGGGGTCAAGCCAGTCACAAAATCCATAGCAACATGGGACCAGGGGCGAGAAGGAATGGGCAAAGGATGTAACAGGCCCACCGGGGGGGAAGATGACGTTTTCCCAGTGGCGCATTGAGCGCAGGCCCGGACATAATTTAAGACATCCTTCTGCAGCCCTGGCCACCAGAAGGTCCTCTGGAGAAGGTTCACAGTCCGACCCACTCCCGGATGACATGCCAGCTTGGAAGCGTGACCCCACTCAATCACTTGACTCCGAATGGAGCGAGGAACGAATAAACGACCCGGGGGACCCCCCCCCCCCCGGATCAGGCTCCGTCTTCTGCACTCTTCGGACCCTCTTGCAAAAATACCCCAGGACAAGGCGCCCACCACACAGGAGGGTGGCAGGATGGGTGCTTCCTGATCTTCGGTGGATGGTGCATCGAACTGCCGGGAGAGGGCATCCGGCTTGCCGTTCTTGCTCCCCGGCTGATAGGTGATGGTGAAGTTGAATTGGCCGAAGAAGAGAGACCAACGAGCCTGGCGTGCATTCAGACGCTTTGCCGTCCTGAGGTACTCCAGGTTGCGGTGGTCAGTCCATACAACGAACGGTTGAGCAGCCCCCTCCAGCCAGTGTCTCCACTCCTCCAAGGCGAGCTTTACTACCTAGAGCTCCCTGTCACCTATGCTGTAATTCCTCTCTGCCGGTGACAAGCGATGGGAAAAGTAGGCACATGGCCGGATCTTGCCGTCCTCCGGGGAACATTGAGAGAGCAATGCCCCCACCCACGAATTTGAAGCGTCCACCTCCACCAAACACTGTAGGTTAGGGTCCACCTGGGTCAGTACAAGGGCCGAGGCAAACTCCTCCTTGAGTTTTTCAAACGCCCTGGCCGCCTCCTCACTCCAGCAAAAAGGGGTCTTTGGGGAGGTGAGAGCAGTCAAAGGGTGGGCAATATTCCCGAAATTGGGCACAAACCGACGATAGAAATTAGCGAAGCCCAGGAACCCCTATAGCTGTTTTCTGGACGTTGGCGTGGGCCAATCCGCTACCGCCTTGACCTTGGCCGGGTCGGGGAGCACCTGATTCCGGGCAATGATGAAACCAAGGAAGGAGATCCGGTCGGTGTGAAACTCACATTTTTCTGCCTTTACGAACAGCTGGTTCTCCAGGAGGCGCTGCAACACTCTCCGAACGTGCACCTGGTGCTCTTCCAACGTGCGGGAGAAGATAAGAATATCGTCTAGGTACACGAACACGAATGAGTTCAGGAAGTCTCGAAGAACATCATTAATTAGCTGTTGGAAGACGGCCGGAGCGTTGGTTTACCCAAACGGCATCACCAGGTACTCGAAATGTCCGCTTGGGGTCCGGAAAGCCGTCTTCCACTCGTCACCTTCTCTGATGCGCACCAGGTGATAGGCATTCCTGAGATCCAGCTTGGTAAACCAGGACGCCCCCTGGAGAGAGTCGAAGGTGATGTTCATTAAAGGCAGGGTATACTTGTCCTTGACTGTGATCTTGTTAAGACCCCGGAAGTTGATGCAGGGATGTCATGAGCCGTCCTTCTTCCCAACGAAGAAGAACCCGGCTCCCACGGCCGAGGACGACGGGCGGATGATTCCAGAGGCCAGAGATTCCTTAATGTAAGTGTCCATGGCCTCGCGCTCCGGGGCTGATAGGCTGTACAGGCGGCTAGCAGGAAGAGGGGCCCCAGCCTTCAGGTTTATAGCACAGTCATACGGTCGATGGGGGGGTTAGAGACAACGCCCGTGACTTGCTGAATACTAACCCCAGGTCATGGTAAACCTCTGGTACCTTGGACAGATCCAGGGGTGGCATCGAGGGTGGAGGCACCGTGACAGATGGGGCACACGCCGCAGATTGAAGACAGGCACTCAGGCAGAATGTACTCCATGCTGTAATGCTCCCGGCTTGCCAGTCAATAGTGGGGTTGTGAAGCCGAAGCCAGGGGTACCCCAGGATGACGGGTGAGGACGAGATGAGCAGGATCAGAAACCTAATCTCCTCCCTGTGGTTGCCCGAGACGATTACGGATACAGGGGCCGTCTGATGGGAAACGGTGGTCAGTGACGCCTTGGACAGGGTGATGAGATTGACAGGAGGATCCAGAGGTTGACAGCTGAGGCCCATCTGAGTTGCCAGGTCTCTGGAAACAAAGTTTTGCTCAGCTCCTGAGTCAACTAAAGCCAGTGTGGGGTGTTCAGTATGCTTGTGAATTAGCCTGATGGGTATGCGGAAACTAGTGAGGGGGTCTTTTAGGTTTTTGTCCGTGAATCCCCCTACTGCGATCCACGGACTTCCCCCCTTTAACCAACTAGGACATTCAAACACCCCATGAGACCCCTTCCCACAATAGAAGCAAAGGCCCAGATCCCTGCGGCGCTGTCTCTCAGCCGCTGACACTTTAGATTGCCCTATCATCATAGCCTCTTGATCCGGAAGTTCCTCTGACGCGGGTAGAGCGAGCAGAGGAGAGCTAGTGGAGTGAGGGCGGGGCTTACTCGAACGGGAAGTAGACTGCCGTTCGGCCGCCCGCTCCCTTAACCTACTATCCAGGCTAATAGTAAGGGCAATTAACTCCCCTAGTTTGTCTGGTTTGTCCCGTTCCGCTAGCTCGTCCCTCAATTCGGAGTTGAGACTGCGAAGGAAAATACCACAAAGCGATGGCTCCCCCCACCCAATCTCAGCGGCCAGGACCCGGAAGTCAATGGTGTAGTCAGCAGCGGATCTACTACCCTGCTGCAGGCTCAACAGCCACTCTGTCAACACTGCGCCTCTGTCCGTATGATCAAACACGTCCATAAACTCCGCCAAAAACTGCTGGTAAGTTAAAATAGGATAACCTGGTTTTGCCATAACTAAATATGCCCAGTCTAAGGCTCTACCCCCCAACAGGTTGATGATATATCCTATTTTACTTGAATCTATGGCGAAGTCCCCCGGGACGCGGAGGAACACTGATTCACACTGAAGAATGAATCCCCGTGCTTCCCCCAGTTTTCCGCTAAAGCGAGCAGGGATAGGCACGGGAGTGAGGCGAGGTGTAGGTAGTGTAGTAGTTTGGCTAGGAAAAATGCCTGCAGGGGTTGAAAAAACCCCGGTGGCCGGGGGAAATGTCTGGTGTTCTTCCAGACGATCCAGCCGGCTGTTAGTTTGAGGGAGCAGATTAAGAATAACTGTCAGTTGGTGTGCTATCATATCTACCCGGGCGCTAAGGGTGTTTAGTCTGCGCGACAGCGCACTGTCCGCTGGGTCAACTTGACAGAGTCATACTGACATGTTTCAGGACCCAGGAGACAGATGCTGACACGAGCAGATATGGACAATTATTCTTGATTGATGGAAAGTGAGTGTAGTGCGTGTGTGAGTGCGAGTATTGATGTCTGGTCACAGGAGCTGAGCAGTTCTGATGGCGACCTGGCAACCTTGCATGTGCCACAGGTTGTGTTCTGCTGGCTCCGAGTGCCCGTGCGACGTGGTAGTGATGGTGCCCGTAATTGCGGGGGTGAGAAGGAACTCTGTGATGGAGGAGGCGATGCCCCGTTGGCCGGGGAGGCTGGTCCGCCGCCAGGGAGGTCCACCTGTGCACAGGGGAAAAGGCTAGGAGATGATGAGTGCAGAGATCTCTTACGTGACCGGTCTTGACGTGACGTTCTCGGCTTGGCTTGAGGTCGTGGTCTTGGCTCATTCCCAGGCAAAGACGACAGACGACTCCGTGCCGAGCCGTCAGTGATGCCGGCCTTTAAAGGCCGCTGATTGACACCTGCCGGTGTATGCGCAGCTGGAGATGATAAGGCAGATGACGGCCCAGTGGCCGTCATGACGAAAAGAGTTCAATTTCTGCAACAAGTATCCACACTTAACAACTGCCTCTGTGTTGGCCATGAACTTCATCTGAGAGTCAAACACTTCCCAGATATTTGTAGGTCTCCACTAGTGAACTTCCTCTCCATGTATAATACTCGGTTCAGGCTCTCCTGTGTCTTTCTGAAAGAAAATAATCATCTCTTTAGTTTTAGTGACCTTTAAATCCAAGAAGTCCTTGTCACACCATTCCACAAATGAAGACAGGGTAGAGCCTTGATCAGTCTGTGATTCCTGAAGAAGAGACAGCAGGGCTTTGTCATCAGAAAACTTCACCAGATAGCTGTCCTGTTGAGAGGATCTGCAGCTGTCACTATAAATGATAAAAAGCAGAAGTGAAAGGACACAGCCCTGAGGGGAACGCATATTTGAAATGGTAAGATCAGACATCTCTCTGGTAGTCCATCGATTGGATGGTGACCATCTTCTTTATTTGTGAGTCTGCTGGTGTTTGAATAGTCTGATCCTGGATCTGCAGATTCGGTTACAGACCGGGCATGTGAAGGAGGTGCTGGGGGGAGCAGGGGGTCTTGGCGAGCATGCCTCTTTGCACGCTTTGCTGTCTGGTGTTGTGTGCACTGTTCCTCCATATAATCCACTCCCTGTGAGGAGTGGAAGCGCCAGATGTCTCGGCAGGAAGTGAGTTCCTCCAATGAAGAGGGGTTGATCCGACATCTCTTCAGGATGGACTTCATTTGGTCTTTGAAGCACTTCTTCTGCCCACCAGCACTGCATTGGCAATGGTGTAACTGACCATACAGGATTCTGCATGAGAGTCTGTGCCTGGGCATCCGGATGACATGCCCCAACCACCTGAGTTGATACTGGGCCATGATGGACTCAACGCCGCAGCTGCCAGCTCTCTCCAGCACTTCTGTGTGTGGCACTCTGTCCTTCCAAGTGATGCCAAGGATCTTCTGGAGACATCTTACATGGAAGGCCTCCAAGCTTCTCAGATGGCGGCTGTAAATAGTCCATGCCTCACATCCATACAGTAAGGTGGTGATACATACAGCTCTGTAGACAAGCACTTTGGTGTGGAGTTTGAGGTTGCTGTTCTGAAGAACCCTTCTCCTCAGATGACCAAAAGATGCTGATGCTTGCTTGAGGCGGTTCTGGATCTCGTCATCCATTGAGCAGGTGTCAGACATTATGCTCCCCAGGTATTTGAATGTGGGCACTGTGAACAGCTGTTGCCCTGCTGCTGTGAGGGTTATTGGGTTTTGTGGGAGGTCAGTACTGGACTGACAGAGTACCTCTGTCTTCTGGGTGTTGATTGTCAGCCCCATTCTGGTGTATGCAGTTACAGCTGCCGAGATAATGTTTTGTAGAACATCTGGTGTATGGGCAACCAGGGCACAGTCATTGGCGTATTGTAGCTCAATGATGGTCTCTGATGTCAGCTTGGAAGTTGCCTGTAGCCTCCTGATGTTGAACAGGTTACCATCAAACCTGAAGTCAATGGTAACCCCAGCTTACTTCTCCACCCTCCTACGTAGCAGAGTTGTTACACAGACAAGGAAGATGTTGAAGAGAACTGGGGCCAGCACACAGCCTTGCCTCACTCCGGTTTGCACTCCAAAAGGTTCTGAGCTGTGCCTTCCCACGACCACTCGGGCCATCATCCCAGAATGGAACTGCGCAAGGATGGTGAGAAACTTGGGTGGACACCCAAATCTCTTCAGGACTTGCCACAGTAGTTCCCTGTTCACTGTGTCAAATGCCTTTGACAGGTCGACAAAGGCAATGGACAGGTCCTTATGCTGCTCCCGACATTTCTTTTGGAGCTGACGCATCACAAAGATCATGTCAACTGTCCCCCTGTCCTTCCGAAAACCACACTGTGATTCTGGGGTGACCCGCTCTGAAATTGCAGAGATGAGTCTGCGGAGCATGACCTTGGCAAGGACCTTTCCAGCAGTGGCCAACAGAGAGATACCCCTACTATTGGAGCAGATGGATTTTTCTCCTTTGTTCTTGTAGATCAGGGGTCCCCAAACTTTTTCCTGTGAGGGCCACATAACTTTTGCCTTCTCTGATGGGGGCCGGGGTCAGTTTGTAACAGAAAAATTGAGATGATCGCAGGGGTGCCTAAATGTAAACATTTATTGTTTTCCAGAAAGCCACACATAACCAAATATTAATAACCCTTTCCGGGATCTTCACAGGAAAAAAAAGTCAGAAAATAAATAATAACACTATTAATGAATGAATGAATGAATGAATTAAATCAATTAAATCACCCTTTATTGTCATTCAACTGTACAACCAATCATGTACAGTAGAACAAGATTGTGTTTTACCTATCTACACACACCCCAAGTGTAGAATCAGAGGGCCGCTGCCATGCAAGGCGCCGAAATAAATAACACTATTTATGAAATAAATAATAACCAAATAACCCTCTCTGGTTCTTCTCAGAAAAAAAGTCCATGGAACATTAACTTTCTGTTGTGTCGTGCGCAATCTTTTTTTTTTTTGTAACTTAGATTTTTATTCATTTTTCAACATATATATTGCATTCAGATCACAGTCTACATTTAAAAACAAATGGGCTAGAGTAAGAAAGAAAAAAAAAGAAGGGAGGGGGGACAAATGTTGGAGCATCAAGTTTTTAGTTTCCATCTCTTAATTCTTCTGTTTTTTCCAGCGTCTTTGGTTATTCTTTCAATTTCTGTCTCGTTGTTGCACTTTGTAGTGTGTCCATTTCCGCCATTTTTTTTCCCATAGTCCTTCTTGCATTCTTTGTCTATATGTTAGTTTTTCCATCATACGTATGTCCTCAACAATGTCAGTCCATTGCTCTTGGTCAGGAAGAATTTCTGATCGCCATTTTTTTGTGATTGTTTTTTTACATGCAATCAACAAGATTTTAACTAGATATCTGTCCTCAGCCTGTATTACATTGTCTCTTTTAAGATCACATAAGTACATCAGGTTACAGTTCATTGGTATATTATATCCTAATATCCTCTGTATTGTCACATGTATAGATTTCCAGAATGATGAGATTTTGCAGCATTTCCAAAACATATGTGAGTGGTCTGCATTTTGAGCCCCACATCCCCTCCAGCATAAAGATTGGGTATTTGTATATTTTCCTTGAATCTGTGGTGTAATGAAAAAGCGGATCAGGTTTTTCCATCCAAATTCCCTCCATGTCCTTGAATTTGTTGATGTGTGTTGTGTTTTCCATAATTCCTGCCAGCTTTCTTCTGTTATGTTTAAATTTAGCTCTTTCTCCCATTTCTCCTTTATATAGTTACTTGAATGATTGTTTGCCATAAGTTTCTGATATAGCTTTGAAATAATTCTTGTTTTATTTCCTGCATATGAACTTAAAATGAATTGTACAATTTTAAATTGAATTGTACAATCTCGCTCACATCTGTTTGGAGGTTATGTCTAATCTTCTTCATATAATAGTCTCTCATCTGCAGATATCTGAAGAATTCCGATCTTTCTAGTTTAAATTTTCTTCTGATGTTTACAAAGCTCCCGAGATCTTTTTTCCCGATATTGCCCCATGCTGTGATTCCCTTGTTCACCAGATTTTTGTATCCCCTATCTTGTTTTGCCGGTTCAAACTGACTGTCAAATGCTACCCATTTCAATAGTTTTATGTCTTCCTTTATATTATACTTTTGTACTATTTTATACCACAGTTCCAAAGTAAATTTAGTGATTGGGTCTATTTGTTTGATTTGCTTATATGCATCTTTATCTCCTATTATGCTTTGTACTGGGAGTCCCTCAATTTCCTTTTCCATTTCTTTCCATTTTGCCTCATATCCTTCGTCGCACCAACATATAATATATCTTATTTGTGCTGAGTAGTAATATTCCTTTAGACTCGGTAGGCCCATGCCTCCTTTATCT
This sequence comes from Pholidichthys leucotaenia, assembly GCA_020510985.1. Classification (NCBI taxonomy): domain Eukaryota; kingdom Metazoa; phylum Chordata; class Actinopteri; order Cichliformes; family Pholidichthyidae; genus Pholidichthys; species Pholidichthys leucotaenia. Next base: position 5,733,216 of record CM035836.1, read on the forward strand.
TTTGGTAACTGGAGAGTTTTATATTTCACTCTTGGCTTTTTACCTCCCCAAACAAATCTCAATATCATCCTGTCCCACTTTGAGAACTGGGCACCTGGAATCTCTGTTGGTAGAGCCTGGAAGAGGTAAAGTAATCTAGGTTGTATGCTGATTTTGACTGTCTCAATTTTTTGAATTCAGATCCATATTTAAGATTGACCATCTATCAATATCTTTTTTTATTTCTTGTTCCAACCTATCATTGTTTGCTTTATAGATTTTGCTTAGATCTTTAGGTATGTTCACTCCAAGGTATTTTATTTCTTTTTGTTTCCAGTTTAGTTTGATCTTATCAGTTATCTGGTTTAAAGGGTTATAGTGGAATGTCAGTATTTGTGTTTTTGTTATGTTTATCTTGTATCCTGATAATTTTCCAAAATTTTCTATCAAGTTCATCATTTCCATTATTGATTCATCTGGTTGTTCAAGGTAAACTATAATATCGTCTGCAAATAGCCCAATCTTGTGTCCCGCTCCCTTTATTGTTACACCTTTTAATTTCTTATTTTGTCGTATCGCTTGAGCCAGTGGCTCTATGAACAGAGCAAACAAGGTGGGCGATAAGCAGCATCCCTGCCTAGTTGATCTTTGTATATTTACTTTGTCTGTTAAGCTACCGTTTATCTTGATTCTTGCACAATTTCTGTCGGGTAGTCATGATCAAAGAAAGTCTGCTTGTCGCCAATTCGTATCTTTTTTTTCCACGCTTGTGTCAGGATTCTTTCCTTTACATCATATTTCAGAAAGTTGACCACAACTGACCTGGGTGGAGAGTTTGGTTTCGGGTTCTGTGCCGAGGCTCTGTGCGCTCGTTGAATCTGCAGATCTGCTTCACCGGGCAGCTCCAGCTACGCATCTTCGGGATCCCGGAGGGATCGTAGCTGGACCTGCTCTCCAGGTCGGTTATTTTCTCCTGCATCCTCTGCGTTTGTGCCGTCAGGGTCTGTAGCTGCTTGCTTGCCTCGCTCTTCCAATCTTCCAGCTCCGATATTCGGGCCTGTGCTTCTGTCATACACGCCCGCTGAGAGCGCAGCTCCTCCATGTTTTCTGCTAGCTTGCGTTCCATTTCTCTTCGGAGGCCCATAATTTCCTCCTTAATCTCTTTTTTCAGCTCCTCCTTAAGAGCCGCTAAATCCTGTTGTAGCTGCCGCTTGAAGTCTTTCAACTCTTTACCCAAACTGGCGAAGCCAGTGTTCATGTTATCGAGCCTGGCGTCCTCCATTTTCTCTGCTGCAGTCACCTCGTTTTTTTGGGCCTCGTGTTCAGCGATTTCTCCTGCGTTGTTGAAGAGGAATTCTTTAATTTTACCCTGCTTTTGTCCTTGTGCCCGGCTCCTTCGTGTTTTCATCCCTTAGTTTATTGATCCGCTTATGTCGAGTTGGCCATTTACCGATGATTTTTAATCCGGCTAGGGAGAGCTCTCTGTTTAAGCGTTATGTCTCTCCGCCATCTTCCCGGAAGTCGTGTTGTGCGCAATCTTAACGGGTAAAAGTTCAGCTTAGTTGTCAGAGCAGAATCTCTTACTTAAACTCTTACCTTGTGGAGAACGTGAGCATATGCAGTCAAAATATGTTCGCCACAACCTATGCTTTGCCGAAAATATCCTCCCCCGTCGTAGTCCCTTTGAGACTTTGGAGGGCTGCCAGCTCATCCCACATTTCAAAGTTTGCGCTAACTCCACGAATAAAAATGAGCAGCTGTGCTGTGTCCTGCATGTCTGTGCTCTCATCCAGTGCTAATGAAAATAAGTCAAGTGAGTGGTTGCGCGCAGCCGAGGCACGCCCCCGTGTGAATGGAGCAGACGGTGTGTGTGAAATGTGCAGGTGAGTAGAGAGAGAGGCGACCGGAGCAGGTAGCGAACTAGAATTGCTGTTGAAGGGTGGACTAGAATGTCACGTTCTATGCATGTATTAGTCTCGATCGCGTTGCCAGACTGATAAAAAAAAATCATAATGCGTCTCTGGTATTGTTCAGGGGGCCGGGCCAAATGTGGAGGCGGGCCGTATCCGGCCCGCGGGCCGTAGTTTGGGGACCACTGTTGTAAATGGTCACAATGTTGCTGTCTTTCCACTGTTGTGGGACACACTTTCATCTCCACACCTCTGAGATATCGAGATACAGTGTCCGAGTACAGAAATAGCCTCCTTCCTTGAGAAGTTCAGCTGGGATGCTGTCAGGTCCAGGGGATTTATTGTTTTTCAGGGTTTTTACTGCATGCAGAATTTCTTTGAAGGATAAGGGATAAGGGCCTGTACTTATATAGTGCTTTTCTAGTCTCAAAGATCACTCAAAGCACTTTACTAGCACTAACCCTCTACTCTAAGGGCCTATAGGAGACAGATATCTAGGGACAATTTAGAACAGCCAATTAACCTAACATGCATGTCTTTGGATTGTGGGAGGAAACTGGAGTAAACCCACGCAGCACAGGGAGAACATGCAAACTCCACACAGAAAGGTTCCTACCCCTGCCAGCCTGGGGATTTGAACCTGGAACCTTCTAGCTGTAAGGCAACAGTGCTAACCACTACACCACTGTGCTGAAGGTTGGGGGGAGGTCGAGATCTGGCAAGGTAGGATGTTCAGGGAGCTCTGCAAGGACAGTTGGGTCCACTGAGGTGGGCTGGTTAAGCACAGTGTTAAAATGCTCAGCCCACCGCTTCACTATCATGGCCTGATCCTTGATTAAAGAAGATCCATCAACAGATCTCACAGGTGCCAGGGAGCAGTTTCTGGGGCCGTAGATGGTTTTGACTGCATCATAGAAACTGTGCATATCGTTTCTATCAGCATGGGTCTGGATTTAGTTGGCCTTTGAGATCCGGCACTCATCTTGCAGTTTCCTGAGAGTTGTTTGGACCTCAGAACGAAGGGCTTGCCATTGCTTCTTATGGAATTGGGATTGTGGGTTGTTCAAGGTGGCTCTGTGTGCCCTTTGCATTCTGTCCAGGAGGGAGGAGATCTCTCCAGCATTCTGGTCAAACCAGTCCTGATATTTCTTGGTTTTGAAACCGATGGCTTGGGCTGCAGTGTCAAAGAGGATGGTGGATAGAGCGGTCCACTTCTCATCCATCCCAGACTCTGAGATGATCAGTTATTCAATACCTGCCAGCCTCTCAGCTAGGGAGCGATGAAAGTTGTCACAGATAGCGCTGCTGGAGAGTCTGGCACAGTGGAGTGTTTTCCTCTTTGGGCCACCGTGGCGAGCTAGGGGCCGAACTTGCATTCTGACCTTTGACAGAATCATGCGGTGGTCGGTCCAGCAGTCTGCCCCTTGCATAGCTCTTGTGATGAGCACATCCTTGAGGTCACCCCTCCTCACGATCACATAGTCGATCAGGTGCCAATGTTTGGACCTGGGATGCATCCAGGATGCCTTATATTTGTTCTTTTGCTGGAAGATTGTGTTAGTGATAGTAAGATCATGTTCCTCACAGAGACTAAGAAGTCTCATGCCATTGGGGTTGACTTTTCCAATGCCATGGGCACCGATCACACCATTCCAGTTTAGCAAGTTCTTTCCGACTCTTGCATTGAAATCACTAAGCAGCATGATTTTGTCACCCTTCGGGATGTGACTGAGGATGTCATCGAGTGCCTGGTAGAAGCGGTCCTTCTCTTCAGCGTTCGATGGCAGAGTTGGTGTATAGGCACTTACCAAAGTGACATACCTGCATTTTGCAAGGGGGGGGTGCGAAGAGTCATGAGCCTTTCACTGACGCCCACTGGTGATTCTGTGAGCTTATGCAGGAGGCTGTTCTTGATTGCAAAACCAACTCCATGAAGGAGTTGACCGCCAATGGGGTATTCTTTTCAAAAGAATGTATAACCCTCTCCTACTTCATTGAGCGAGCCTTTCTCGAGGAGTCGGGTCTCACTGAGTGCCGCCACATCCACATTGTAATGCTTCAGCTCGCTGGCAACGAGTGCTGTTCTGCGCTGTGGTCTGTCCGGACTGGTATCCAGGAGTGTCCTTATGTTCCATGCTGCAATTCTAAATGGTATTGTTTTTATTTTTCGACCGCATAGTGGAATGTCCCGACAGGTGCGGTTTCCTATCCGGGTGCTGTGCTGAGTGGGCAATGTTTAGGCCACCTTTTCTAGGCCTTTCCCCAGTTGGGGTGAGCAGTGCGGTCCCTAAATAGGGCTGCTCAGACGCACAGGAGTCTGCTGGAAGCAGCTGCCACTCAATCCCAACTGCTAACAACCGTTGTCCTGTGCCGCTGATGTGAAGAGTTCCAGCTATGAGCTTCCAGCTCATTCAAACCTGCCCCCGTTACTGGATGCTCCATCACCGCCAGACTTTAGAGGTCGAAGACTCAGGTAAAGAAGATACCTGCGCAGTGATGGTTTTTAGAGTGGCATGGGGGGTGCGCTTTTCCCGATGCCACTACCTTGATTGTAGAGAAGATGGTTCCAGTGGCAAGGGAGACCCTAGTCGACCGGCATCTTCTCACGACTGCAGGAGGCTGCCGGAATCCAGATTTTTGGGAAACCGCCTCAAAGCGTACCACCACCAGCTTGCTTTTTGTCAGGGTGTGCTCCCTTAGCCTTCGTCTGCTTTTACAGCCATTGTAGTGTTTATCGTAACTACCAGCTTCTGCCTGCTCTACCGTTGAGGTCTTCATCTTCGGGATCACTCTTAGTCTGGCCTCTACCCTTTTTTTTTGTTTTGTTTTTTTTGTTTTTTTGTTACTTATTTGTACCCGTAGGTAGATTTGGTTTGCAGTCTGTTGACAAGTCACCGGCTGCTGGTCGCTGCGTGCGCGAGCGCCCTAAACCTACATGTTTTTGGTGTGCGGGAGGAAACCGGAGAAATCCCGGAGTAAACCCACGCAACACGGGGAGAACATGCAAACTCCACACAGCTCACTGTTGGTCGGGGGCTGGGATCGAACCCACGATCTCATGATCCCCGCGATCCCCCGGCCGAGGGTAAAACTGTGCTGCCACAGTGCTAAACCACTGCGCCACCGTGCAGCCCTTCGACCTGTTCGGCTTGGGTGACCCTGCCAGGAGTACGAGACTCCGGCTGACATAGCTCTAGTGGTCATGGAGACGCTCAAAGTGCCCCACCACGATAAGGTGGTGATCCCATCGGGGCACAAGATCAGACATAAGACCATTAACACAGACCCGCTGAACCCTGTCAGTTAAAAACTTTAAAGGCAATAATGAAATTTGATCAGGTAACCCAAAATAGCAAGTCAATCAATCAATTAAAATATGTGGCTGCATCTTATTAAAAGCAGAAGAAAAGTCTGCAAATAAAAGCCTGACATGAGATTTAGGCTGCTCAAGGTTTTTGTGTGCTCAATCTAAAATAAAAAGCTTTGCATCGTCCACTCCTTTGCCAACTTGATATGCAAACTCCAGTGGATCTAGCTGGTCATTGATTAATCTCTTGCACTCCGTTGTACCACAGGCAGGCAAGTCTCTGCGTCCCAGAGCGCACGAGGGCGCTCTCGTGCGCTCTAGGACTCATGATGGAGATGGTGATGTAGGACGCATGATGGAGATGGTGATGGCGTCCAAGCGCGCACTGAAAATAAAAACTGCAGACACAGCCGCGAACAGATTAGTTCATCTGATTGACCTCTCATTCGACTAATAAGAGCCTTGAATTGGGTTTCTGAAACCTTGAAGAACCAATGACTGAAAACCTAGCAAGAAGGACCCGCCTACCAACGCTGTGAATGCAGTGAGCCAATTGAAGCAGAGAAGTTCGCGAGGTGTTTTTTTTAAGGCTGGGTGAAGACAGACTGCTGCAGCAGATGACAAAAAGGACCCGCAGGAAGAACTCCACAGATCCAGCAGCACGGAGGCCATCCACAAGTGCAACCTTTGTGACAGCGACTGCCATTTGTGCATCGGCATGTTCGGCCAGGCGGTGCTTATTTTGTTTTTGTTCCAGCAGAATAGATATTAGGATTGTCTTCTATGGTCATCATAGACCGACGGAAGCCGACGACAAAGGCTGAGTGACACACACGTGTTTGCCAGTCTATTTTTAATTACTACTGTTATTTGTTTTGAAAAATCGTTCGCCAAAAACCGCAATCATGGAAGCGCAAAACCGCAATAATGGAATTATGTTTTGATTGGGTCGCGAGACCAGCGTCGCGTTCATCTGACAAAGAGGAAGAAGTTTGCCAGCTCCGCTTCTGCTGTGAAGAGGTATGGTGTTCTAAGCTAAATTATTCTTTATCCCTGAAAATTGTAATCAAAATGACTTTTGACCGATCGGTAAATTACAGCTGTGCGTCATCGCTGCATGACGGACCGTGGTGCAACGGGCGATGTCTTTCCCCTATAGCAAGGGTGGGGGGGACAACCCCCCCCCCACACACACACACACACAGACACAGCCCTGAGTGTGACCTTTCATTAGAGCCCAAAATGAAGCTTCTACATTGAATCATTCAAAAGTTACAGACGTTTTTCCAAACTGTGCCATTTGGCACAATTTGGCACAGTTCCAAAATGCCTGGGAACTACCTGAGGAAAAAGCTGTGTAATATATTCATTTTTTGTGGTATTGCTACAAAATTTTGACCTCAGCTGGGTGACACTTGGTTCTACATTTCTGTTGCATTTTCCAGCCCGGATCTGAAGCTGTGTGTTATTTGCATTTGTATCCAATAAAACACCCAGGCCAAATTTATTTTCTTCAAGTTCACTATGTTTAGATGACTGTAACTCAGTGGCCGGAGCACTTAGAGAGATTATGACTGTTTTGCCAAAAAATTCAAAGTGTTTTCTTTTAAATGAGACCAACCCCATGAAGATGCTGCAAAGGGTTGAAGAACAGTTTTCAATTTACTTTGGGCACGTTATTTTTTGGCGTTTTTAGGGAAATTGACTGGAGTGCAAGGCGTTAAAGAAGCCACATTATCTTTCAGGATCCCCTCAAAGGTTTTCTTCACAAGAGATGTAAGTGCAGCTGGTCAGAATTCATTCAGATCTTCTCTCTTGTTTTACAGACTGGCATTATACGTATATACAGTGGGGCAAAAAAGTATTTAGTCAGCCACCAATTGTGCAAGTTCTCCCACTTAAAAGATGAGAGAGGTCTCCAATTTTCATCATAGGTATACCTCAACTATGAGAGACAAAATGAGAAAAAAAAAATCCAGAAAATCACAATGAAGGATTTTTTTTTTTTTTTTTTATTTAAGTTTTTGTAAAGGGTATACAGGTCGTTACAGCAATGCAGTGTTTACATTTTCATCACATGTTCCCTTATTTTCTGATATCTGACAACATTGGAAGATTAATTCTTACAACACCCCTTATTTTTTTTTTTTTAAAGTGAAAGAAAAAGTGAAATTAAAGAGAAAAAAAACAAAAAACAAATAAAAACAAACAAACAAACCAGTAAAAAACAAACAAAAAGAAAAAGTAAGTAAATAAAGATAAAAGAGCATCTGAGTAGCGTTGGAACAAAGAGCGGAACCATTATTGAAATGGTATTTGTCAAAGATTAGATCTAATGGAAGACACATATGCGGTCCAGGGTTGCCAAAAGTTCATGAACCCATCCATGTCCTGTCTCAGTGCGAATGTCAACTTTTCCATCGAGTAAATGTCTTGGATCACGTTAGTCCAATCTTCAGATGTAGGACAGTCCTTCAACATCCATTTTTTAGTTAGAGCTTTTTTGCTTGCCAATATTAAAACATTGAATAAGTATTTTTCTCCTCGTGTTTCCAGTGAGTCCGGTAGTAAACCCAAATACAAAGTTACAAAAGAAAAGGGAACTGTAATTTTGAATATTTTCCCCAATATTGTCTGTACATTGGTCCAATATTGGTGGATAACTGGGCATGACCAAAACACATGAAAATGATTTGCAGTCTTTTCACCACACAAGCGCCAACAGTTCAATCCCTTATGGGTAAATTTGTTTTGTGCAGGTGTTCTGAAAAATCTTGCCAAGTTTTTCCATCCAAATTCTCTCCACTGCAGGGATGAGGTACTTTTCCATTGCTGTTTATTTAGCTTTTCCCATATTTCCAGATGTAAAGTGAAATTCCCCTCTTTTTCCCATCTCTCTTTTATATAAGATGTGTTGTCTCCTTTTAAGTCTTGAAGACCTTGGTATATTTTAGAAATGTATCTGATCCCTGGGATCCCTTTATATGCCATTAAGAAGACCTTCAGAACACCTGACTGGGCCCTTTCCAAAACCTCCTTTTTAAGTATATTGTTTATGTGGTGTCTAAGCTGGAAGAACCTGTAAAGGTCTTGATTTATTAGGCCTTGTTTTTTCAAATCTTCAAAACTTCTTAAGATTTGCCCTTTAAAAAAATCGTAATATTTTATCAGCCCTTTCTCCTTCCACTTTTTAAATCTGGTGTCTGTTTTATTAGGAGTAAAGTCCTGATCATAGGCGATCCATTGCAGAAGTCGATAGGGCTCTTTAGTTTGATTCTCTCTGACTATCTTAAACCAAATTTTTAGCGGGGTCTCTATCCACGGGTTAGTGTTATTCAAAAGCTTAGGTAAGACATTGTTCCCTATTATCGCCTGTAGGGGGATGTCACTTGTTATTTGGCATTCGATCTCCTTCCATTGTGCAGAGTAGACTGGGTTACATATCTCTACTAAAGTTTTAATTTGTGCGGCTTTAAAGTAGTCCCTGATATTTGGCAGCGCGAGCCCACCTTTGTCTTTGTTTAGCTGTAGGGTTCTATATCTGATTCTAGGTCTCTTGCCCTGCCATATGAATCTTGAGATCCTTATGTCCAGCTCCTGCCATGTTTTTTTGGGAGGTTCTACCGGTATTGTTTGGAAAAGGTATAGAAGACGTGGAAGTATATTCATTTTGACTGCTTCAATTCTTTGTGCAGTACCCAAGAATGGTATCATATTCCATCTTGCTAGGTCAGATTTTATTTTTGTCACCAGTGGATCATAGTTTAGTGATATAATTTTGTTGAGTTGTTTCGGGATATTGACCCCCAGATATTTCATAGATTCCGACTCCCAGTTAGTTTTGAGTTTGCTTAGTGAATAATGATTTGGGTCATAGTTGAATGTTAAAACTTGGGTTTTATGCATATTTAATTTGTACCCCGATAAATCTCCATACTCTGAAAAAACTGAGGTTAGTTCTGGTAAAGAAGTGTCCGGCTGCCCTAGGTATATTAAAATGTCATCAGCAAAGAGTGCTATTTTATGTTCCTTCTGACCAAGTGTAATACCTTGAATTTTTTGGTTTTGTCTTATCCATTGGCTCAGAGGTTCTATGAAGATTGCAAAGAGCAGTGGAGACAGGGGGCAGCCCTGACGACATCCTCTTTCCAGTTCAAAAGATGATGATAAATTACCGTTAATCCTTATTTTAGCTGTTGGTTTTTTATATAATGCCTGTATAGTTCTAATGAAGTTGTTATGAAAATTGAAACTGGATAAGATTCTGTATAGAAAAGACCAGTCAACCGAATCGAATGCTTTTTCAGCATCTAATCCTAATATGACTGCATTTAAGTTATATTTTTTTATATGATGAATTATGTGTAAAGTGCGTCGAATGTTGTCTTGTGTCTGTCTTTGTCTTATAAAACCTGTTTGGTCTAAATGAATTAGGTCTGTCAGTATATTCTCTAACCTTTTGGCAAGGATAATGGTAAAAAGCTTATAGTCCTGATTTAGTACACTGATTGGTCTGTAGTTGGAGCACTCTAGTTTATCCTTTTCAGGTTTAGGTATAACTACAATGACCCCTTCTCTCCAGGAGGGGGGGATTTCCCCTGTGTGGAGGACATAATTAAATGTTTTCAGGAGGAGAGGAGATAGTTGCTGTTTAAAGGTTTTGTACCACTCTGCTGTATAGCCATCAGCTCCTGGGGATTTGTTAGCTTTAAGTTTCATAATTGCTTTTTCCAATTCTTTAGAATGTATTTCTGACAGTAGTGTTTTATTTTGTGACTCCGTAAGTTGGGGAAGGTTTAATGTGTTTAGGAATGCCTCGGATGCGTTTTTATGTTTTTTGTGGGAGTATAAGTTCTTATAGTAATTCTCGAAGTTTTTAAGAATATCCTGAATTCTGAATTTTATTTCCTTTGATACTGGGTCTCTGATTTTGTAGATTGCTCTTTCTGTTTGATGTTTCCTCAATTTATAGGCTAGCAATTTTGCCGATTTACTGCCTGCTTCATAGTATTTTTGTTTCGGAAATGTAAGTTTCTTCTGGATTTCTATTGTGTAGATCTCATTTATTTGGTTTTTAATTTCCTTAATCTTGAGCGAGTCAGTAGAATGAGTGTTGCCTTTGTGTTCTTTTTCTAGGTTCCTAAGTTCTGACTCTAATGTGGATAGTTTTTCTTGTCTTAGTTTCTTTTGGGTTGCCAGTTTTGCAATAATCTTTCCTCTTATTGCAGCTTTACATGCATCCCACAGTATTAAAGGGGATACTTCTCCATTATCGTTATCTTCCAAATATCTGAGAATATCTGACTCCAATTCATCTTTCAATGGTCCTTTCAGGACATTTGAATTTAACCTCCAAGAAAATGTATTATTTGTGTATTTTTGGATATTTAAGTCCATGTAGATCGGACTGTGGTCGGAGAGATCCATCAGTCCTATTTTACATGTTTTTACTCTACCAATGTCTCTATTAAACATAAAAAAATAGTCAATCCTTGAGTAAGATGAATGTGGAGTTGAGTAAAATGTGTAGTCTTTTACACTGGGGTTGAGTTCCCTCCACACGTCACAGACTCCCAATTCTTTTAGTAGCATCCGAGTCTTCCTGTTTTGGGTGTTATTTTGATGTGGGGAATTACCAGAAGCATCCCAGTATGGATTCAGTCTAAGATTGAAGTCCCCACCACATATCACTAAACCTTGAGCTTTAGTTATCATTAGGTCGAATACATTTTTATAAAATTTCCAGTTAGCCCCTGGGGGAGCATACACATTCAGCAGGGTGATATCTTCTCCCTCTAGCCGCCCAGTTACCAAACTGTATCTCCCTTCTTTATCTTTGTGTTCTGATTTTTTTTCAAATGTAATTTTGGTTGATATCAATGTCGCTACTCCCCTCCTCCTCCCTGATTTATATGAAGATGAAGAGATCATTTTAAACCCTTGCCTACTGAGTTTATTGTGTTCCACGTCTGTTAGGTGGGTTTCTTGTAAAAGTATTATTCCTGCTTTGTCTTTTTTCATTTTGCCTAGAATCTTGGATCTTTTAACTGGATTCAGGATTCCTTTTACATTATATGAAATTATTTTGGTTACACCCTGTTTCTCCATTGTGTTGTTTTGTTTAGTATAACTGTGTGGTGGCCCTCTTTTGTGCTACTCAGAAACTGAAAGAACATTAAAAACAAGAAAAACATTAAGAACATAGTGTAAAAAACTTTAAAACAAAAAGCTGTCAAAAGAACTTCCTGAGCTGAGGTCTTTTTAAAGACCCTGTAAGAGCCTTGATGGAGTGAAGGCTCTGAGGGAAATTCCTCAAACTCTGTTACGTGTTGAGGGCCCTCTCTTACCACTGAAAGTAGTCCCATGCTTTTAACGTGAGTTTCAGAACCCAATCCAAACTTGTAATGATTTTTTTTTTTTTTCCTTTTATGCCTAAACCCTGTGAAATTGTGTGCACCCTCCCACCCCCATCACATCAAACATTCACGCAAAAACAGTATTTGTTAGTATGAGGAGAACATGTGGATTATTGTCACATTTCTATTTTAACAAGTTTTTTTTTTTTTTTATTACAAAGACTTATTTGTTTCAAATAATATAATTGTTCCATGAAATGTTTTACCACATGCTGAATATGCATCTCCTTTAATGTTTGTTACCTTGTATGAGGGGGGTTGGATGTGCAGATTGATTCAAGAGGAAAAAAAAAAAAAAAAAAGGTCGCTATTCCAACCTGAAAACGGATAGTTTGTCCGCGACGCTCTGGTGCTGGGTTTCCCGCTGCTGGTCCGTGGATTTTGAGGGTCTTTGTGTTGTCCATGTTTGCGCTTTGATCTTCACACTCGGGTCTGCCGCGGGTTTAAATACCGTTACCGGGAGCCCTCTTTTCGCCATGTCAGCTGTTGCTTCTTCCGCCGAATTATAGAGACACGTTTCATCGCCGTAGAAGACCCTTAACTTCGCAGGAAATGGTGTCTGAAAGCGCAATTTCTTCTCTCTTAACACCTTTTTCGCGTCATTGTATTCCCTGCGCTTTTTAAGGACCTCCGGGGCGTAATCGTGTTCCACGTAGACTTTTCTCTCCTGGTGCATAAATCCTTTTTTCTGCCAGGCCAGTCTTACAACCTCTTGTTTTATTTTGAAATTGGAAAATCTTACCAACACCGAACGTGGGGGCGCTTCCGCCGCCGGCCTAGCGGCTAATGAACGATGTGCCTTTTCTATCTTCAAGTCGGTGGTTTGTGGAATATCCAATTTCTCTCTTAGTAAGGATTCCACGCATTCTGCCATTGAGTTAAAACCATTTTCGGTTCCTTCTATCAGACCATGAATTCTTATGTTGTCTCTTCTCTGTCTTCCTTCTTGGTCGGTTAGCTTAGCCTCTATAGCTGCTTGTCTTTTGCGTAGGTCCAGCACAGAATCTTCGAGCACTTTTATTCGATCCTCTGTTTCCAAGATTCGGTTCTCGGCCTGGTCCACTCTGCTGTTTGTCCTTTTCAATTCTTCTCTGAATTCCCGAAATTCGGCCGTAACATCTCGGCGAAATCGTCGTAGTTCCTCAAATAGTGATTTCAGGCTAACCCTTTTGTTAGCTATCACCAGCTCCTCGTCTTCTGAACGGAGATCTTCCAGTTCAGATTCTCCGGCCGATACGTGTCCTGGCCTGGAGAATTTCAGTTTCTTCTGTTTTCCTTTAGACATGATGATTTTGTCTTTTGATTTTCACTCCTCCAAAAATCCGTTAAGTTTGATTTTCAAGGTGTTATCCTGGATTGAGTCTGAGAGCTTCAGTGTTAAGCTGCAGTCGCCATGGCGTCACAATGAAGGATTTTTAATGAATTAATTGGTAAATTCCTCAGTAAAATAAGTATTTGGTCACCTACGAACAAGCAAGGTTTCTGGCTCTCACAGACCTGTAACTTCTTCTTTAAGAGGCTCCTCTGTCCTCCACTCGTTACCTGTATTAATGGCACCTGTTTGAACTCGTTATCAGTATAAAAGACACTTGTCCACAACCTCAAACAGTCAGACTCCAAACTCCACTATGGCCAAGACCAAAGAGCTGTCAAAGGACACCAGAAACAAAATTGTAGACCTGCACCAGGCTGGGAAGACTGAATCTGCAATAGGTAAGCAGCTTGGTGTGAAGAAATCAACTGTGGGAGCAATTATTAGAAAATGGAAGACATACAAGACCACTGATAATCTCCCTCCATCTGGGGCTCCATGCAAGATCTCACCCCGTGGGGTCAAAATTATCACGAGAACGGTGAGCAAAAATCTCAGAACCACATGGGGGGACCTAGTGAATGACCTGCAGAGAGCTGGGACCAAAGTAACAAAGACTACATCAGAAACACACTACGCCGCCAGGGACTCAAATCCTGCACTGCCAGACGTGTCCCCCTGCTTAAGCCAGTACATGTCCAGGCCCGTCTGAAGTTTGCTAGAGAGCATTTGGATGATCCAGAAGAGGATTGGGAGAATGTCATATGGTCAGATGAAACCAAAATAGAACTTTTTGGTAAAAACTCAACTTGTCATGTTTGTAGGAGAAAGAACACCATACCTACTGTGAAGCATGGGGGTGGAAACATCATACTTTGGGGCTGTTTTTCTGCAAAGGGACCAGGACGACTGATCCGTGTAAAGGAAAGAATGAATGGGGCCATGTATCGTGAGATTTTGAGTGAAAACCTCCTTCCACCAGCAAGGGCATTGAAAATGAAACGTGGCTGGGTCTTCCAGCATGACAATGATCCCAAACACACCACCCGGGCAACAAAGGAGTGGCTTCTTAAGAAGCATTTCAAGGTCCTGGAGTGGCCTAGCCAGTCTCCAGATCTCAACCCCATAGAAAATCTTTGGAGGGAGTTGAAAGTCCGTGTTGCCCAGCGACAACCCCAAAACATCACTGCTCTAGAGGAGATCTGCATAGAGGAATGGGCCAAAATACCAGCAACGGTGTGTGAAAACTTACAGAAAACGTTTGACCTCTGTCATTGCCAACAAAGGGTATATAACAAAGTATTGAGATGAACTTTTGTTATTGACCAAATACTTATTTTTACCGAGGAATTTACCAATTAATTCATTAAAAATCCTTCAATGTGATTTTCTGGATTTTTTTTTTCTCATTTTGTCTCTCATAGTTGAGGTATACCTATGATGAAAATTGGAGACCTCTCTCATCTTCAAAGTGGGAGAACTTGCACAATTGGTGGCTGACTAAATACTTTTTTGCCCCACTAGTTGTTTTCCATATTTTTGGTATCTGGCCACTATCTGCACACATTTGAAAAAGTGGGGAAAAAATCTCACTCAACTGGTCTGTACAGTAATGCAGTGTGTGTCCACATATGGCATCTGGGCCAGCAGCCCTTGTAATGTTCACCTTTTTGAACAAGGATGTCACTTGTTTTTGTGTTACTAAAATAACTGTTTTGGTTCAAGAGATTCAGTGAAGAAATGTCCTTGAGAAAGTTGGACCTCGCAAAGCGTGCAAAAAACAAGTTCAAAGCATTTGGCAAATTAAAATCAACCATGTTATTTACATAAATGGGCTGCCTGGTATTACAGGAATGTTGAGTCACATTGGCCTTGCGTTTGAGTCCCTGCCAGGCTGTTCTCAGATCACCCCTACTATACTGCCCCTCTATTTTCTGTCTGTAGTGCATTTTAGCTTTCCTTATCTCATTTCTTACTTCCCTTGAGACAAGTTTTTTTCTCCTGAGGATCAGTGTAAAATGTCTGGTGATGCCAGACTTTTACACTGATGACACCTTTCATCACAGGCATCATGAAAACACTCCCAGTTCATACAGTCCAAGCATGCCTACAGTGAAGAAATCCTCTCTTCTGTCCAGGTTTTCACTGCCCTCTCTTTCCTCTCTAGACGTCTGAAGGAAGGTGTGTACACTGGCATTAGGTACACACTATTATGATAGGAGGCTCCCAGTGAAGGCATGGGCAGGGATTTAGAAGCCCCTGTTACAGACCCAGAACAAAGATCAATCCTGATGCTTTTTGTTTTGGAGCACAAGTCTCATCCTGTTCATGTTTTCAATGAAGTATTCAAATTACAGTGGTTAAAATCTCCAAGGATAAATTTTGGTTCCTCTGGGCAAAGTGTGTCAAGTTTATGTGACATTAGCCATCAGCTGAGCAGCAGCTGACGCATTGATGTGTGGATGACTATACAGTCGTGAAAAAATTAGGAAACCACATTAAATATTCAATTCTTTATTCATAAATGTTCACATATCCAGCCTTGTTTTTGTTTTTATTTGCCTTTTTTAACATTTATTTTAGCAATTTTAAGATAAGATAAGATAAGATAAGCCTTTATTAGTCCCACAATGGGGAAATTCCAGGATTGCAACAGCACAGGGATAGCAACACTCAGAGCAACAATCAGATGGCAAGAAAAAACAAGAGCAGCGAGTATACATATATACATATAAACATAAATATATAGACACACAGTGCGGAGCATTGTAGCTAGATGGAATAAATATGTAAATATATAAACACACACAGTGTGGAGCATTGTAGCTAGATGGAATAAATAAGATAAGATAAGATAAGATAAGCCTTTATTAGTCCCACAATGGGGAAATTCCAGGATTGCAACAGCATAGGGACAGCAACACTCAGAGCTACAATCAGAAGGCAAGAAAAAACAACATCTAGTAAACATATGTCCATATTACTATAAATGTATATATATATAGACACACAGTGCAGAGCATTATGGCTGGTGAATGTGCAGCAGAAAGTCTAAGCTCTCTCTCCGCGGATGCAGCGGGCCAGCTGGAAGTCTTTGGGCATGATGGTGACCCCCTTAGCGAAGAAGAGACCACCAGGTGGGCCTCGCTGGTCTCCTGCAGAGCCATGACGGCGAAGCTCAGGAAACGCAGGACGGTCTTGAAGTCCTGAGCGATCTCCCTCACCAGGCGCTGGACGGGCAGCTTACGGATGAGCAGCTCCGTGGATTTCTGGTAGCGACGGATCTCTCTCAGAGCCACGGGCCTGTGACGGCGAGGCCTCTTCACTCTGCCGGTGGCCAGAGCGCCTCTCCGAGCAGCCCTGGTGGCTAGCTGTCTCCTGGGGGGGGGGCTTCTTCCTCCAGTAGATTTTACGGGCGGTCTGCTTGGTTCTTGCCATCGCTCTTTATTATTCTGTCTTATATTTCTTTCACGCCGCCTAAACTCCAGCCCGGCACCCGCGTCGTTTTCGCTACAGCTCCCGGTATGTCGAGTTTCCCATTAGCACCGGGCGGCGGCCAAGTGCTAGCTAGCACTAGCTCCTCCCCGTTGTAACGTCTCCCGCTGCAAGCCGTGGCTCCGTCCGCCGACCCGGGAGACCCCCGGGGCGATCCGTGCGTCCGTGATATATATACAGAGTGAAAGGTGTAGAAAGAAGAAGGAAGATAAAAAAAGGCTGTTGCAACAGGCAGCCGACTCGTGTGGCGCCGCCGGTCCGGCGGAACCGGAACCGGAATACTAATATGTAAATATATAAACACACACAGTGCGGAGCATTATAGCTAGATGGAATAAATATGTAAACCATGGTATTACATCTAGCTATAATGTAGCTAATACACAGTTTTAAGTGGGAATGAATATGGGGGTGTCCTAATTTATTCCTTATTATTTATTAGCAGCAGCATCCGCCACCTTGGGCGCCTCGCTGTACCGTCCAGTCATATTTCAGTCTTGGCATCCCCCCAATCCCCCTTCAAATCACCTACTGCATGTCATCACATCGATCTAGCTATATATAATATTATGTACTTGTAATCAGAGAGCGGGAAGCCAACCACCGACCCTCCGATCAGAGGTAGACCACACTCTTCCCCTGCACCACAACCACAGTGAATGAGAGTTGATCTGAAAAGGTTTTGTTGGATTCGTCATCTCTTCCTTATCTGTAGACCCCTGGTACAGGGCTACAGCTGCCGTACCTATTCATAGTTTTTGATCACGTGACTTCCAGTGGGGTGAAAGATCGGTGGACATGCTGGGGGGGATAATTGTAATAACTATAGAGCATAATGCAGTTTAGAAAGGCAGGCCAAGCGGAGTGCAGCTCGGGTGGTTGCTGAAGCAAAAACCCGGGTATGGGAGGAGTTCGGTGAGGCCATGGAACAAGACTTTCGGTCGGCTTCGAAGAGATTCTGGCAAACTGTTCGGCGGCTCAGGAGGGGAAAGCAGCTCCCCGTCCACACTGTGTATGGTGCGGATGGGACACTGTTGACTTCAACTGGGGATATCGTCGGGCGGTGGAAGGAATACTTCGAGGATCTCCTCAATCCCACTGATACGCCTTCCACAGAGGAAGCAGGGTTTGGGGACGAGGGGGATGACTCGCCTATCACAGGGGCTGAGGTCGCCAAGGTGGTTAAAAATCTCCTTGGTGGCCGGGCCCCGGGGGTGGACGAGATTCGCCCCGAGTACCTCAAGGCCCTGGATGTTGTTGGGTTGTCATGGTTGACACGCCTCTGCAACATTGCGTGGAGGTCGGGGGCAGTGCCTTTGGCATGGCAAACCGGGGTGGTGGTTCCTCTCTTCAAAAAAGGGGACCGGAGGGTGTGCTCCAACTTTAGAGGGATCACACTCCTCAGCCTCCCTGGGAAGGTCTATGCCAAGGTACTGGAGAGGAGAGTCCGGCCGTTGGTCAAACCTCGGATTCAGGAGGAGCAATGTGGTTTTCGTCCTGGCCGTGGCACATCGGACCAGCTCTTTACCCTCTCGAGAATTCTTGAGGGTTCGTGGGAGTTTGCCCAACCAGTTTACATGTGTTTTGTGGACTTGGAGAAGGCATTTGACCGCGTCCCTCGTGGATTTTTGTGGGGGGTGCTTCGGGAGTATGGGGTATCGGGCTTGTTGTTACGAGCTATTCGGTCTCTGTACGACCGTTGTGAGAGTTTAGTTCGCATTGCCAACACTCGGTCGGAGTCATTCCCAGTGAGAGTTGGACTCCGCCAGGGCTGCCCTTTGTCACCGATCCTGTTCATAATTTTTATGGACAGGATTTCTAGGCGCAGCCAGGGAATGGAGGGTGTCATGCTTGGTGACCACAGGATCTCATCTCTGTTGTTTGCAGATGATGTTGTCCTGTTGGCTTCATCCAGCAATGACCTACAGCTCTTGCTGGGACGGTTTGCCGCTGAGTGTGAAGCGGCTGGGATGAGAATCAGCACCTCCAAGTCTGAGTCCATGGTCCTCAGCCGGAAAAAGGTGGATTGTCCTCTCCGGGTTGGGGACAGGCTCCTGCCCCAAGTGGAGGAGTTTAAGTATCTTGGGGTCTTGTTCACGAGTGAGGGGAAAATGGAGCGAGAGATCGACAGACGGATTGGAGCAGCATCTGCAGTGATGCGGACGTTGTACCGGTCTGTTGTGGTGAAGAGGGAGCTTAGTTCTAAGGCAAAGCTGTCGATTTACCAGTCAATCTACGTTCCTACTCTCACCTATGGTCACGAGCTTTGGGTAATGACCGAAAGAACGAGATCGCGGATACAAGCGGCTGAAATGAGCTTTCTCCGTAGGATTGCTGGACTCACCCTCAGAGATAGGGTGAGGAGCTCAGTCATCCGGGAGAGGCTCAGAGTAGAACCGCTGCTCCTCCACATTGAAAGGAGTCAGTTGAGGTGGTATGGGCATCTGATTAGGATGCCTCCTGGACGCCTCCCACTTGAGGTGTTTCAGGCATGTCCCACTGGGAGGAGACCCCGGGGCAGACCCAGGACTCGGTGGAGAGACTATGTCTCCCAGCTAGTCTGGGAACGCCTTGGTATCCCCTCTGAAGAGCTGGAGCAGGTGGCCGGGGAGAGGGAAGTCTGGGCTTCTCTGCTTGAACTGCTGCCTCCGCGACCCGGACCTCCGGAAAAGCGGTAGAAGATGGATGGATGGATGGATGGCATAATGCAGTGAAAAAATGTGAAAACGTCCAAACTTTATTATCAAACTCTTGATAATGACAGATAGTTGTATGATGACAAATTAGATTTAATTGAGAAGCAGGACCCCGATCTCATTCCAAAGCAAAATTGGCCAAAAGACACAGAGAAGTGGGCTAGCATGACCTATCCAGACATGTACAAAGCTAAATATATTCATCTTCATAACACTTATCATCCATGTTTATCCACATCAGCCCATAAATTATTCACAGAGCCCTCAACTTAATTTCTCCTGTTTGTTTTTCTCTGTTTATGCACTGAGTTTTTTTTTTTTTAACATGTGACCTAATTTGCCTCATCCACTCGTGTAGTCGCCCTGTAATTTCCCCATTGTGGGACCAACAAAGGAATCTTAAATGTAAAGGCTGGCTTCATTCAGCACACTCACCTGTCCAGGTGCTTTCAGATAAAGTTAGACATCGTTGTCTTGGTGTCTAATTGTTATCCCTCATTGTTAACAATAAGCAGTTGATTTGTAGACTCCCAGCTACTTGTAATCCTCAAAGGCACAGACTGATTAGCCGGTGTTCTGACATTTTGGCATCAGAACAGCAAACCTTGGTTACTACTCCGTCATTTTCTTCAGTTGTTCAGAAGAATGAAGACTTCCCAAGCGAGTGACACTCTTGAATGTTGGTGAAGTCTGGATCTCAGCATCGTTCTCGAAAAGCCTTCGCAGCAAAAGTTAGCTTCATCAGCTGGCTTGCTTGTTCCAACACGAGCACTGGCTTTGCTGGTTTTCTGCCAGATGCCTCAAGGATATAAAGTTAGTTGTTTTTCTCTTCTTTTGAGACTTCTTTCATTGGAAAGGAAAGAGGAGGTGGGTGTAGTGTTGTTCGTAGGACATATTATGGTGTAACAAGGGGGGTGACATCACCCAGAGTATAAGAGGGCTGTGCGGAAGAGGGGTAGTCTCTTTGACCACCTCAGTGTCTCTGTATTCTCTGTATTATTTGTGAGGCTATAATAAAGTCCTATCTAGTTCACCACTCAGTCTCATCATTGGGTCACGATTTACATGCATAACATTTGGCGACAAGGATAAAGGAAAGAAGAAACATGGATGTGGGAGTCACTATCATTCGGCCATTTTTGGAGCTTCTCAGCGAGCCACCGGCCTCTTGGGTGAGATGGTTCGCCGCATTCCAAAATTACTTGGTGGCTCTGAAACTTGGTGGATTTAAGAATATGTGGGCTCGGGCAATATTGGTTCATAGTTTGGGTATGGAAGGACAGCGTGTCATTAATACCTTGGGTGCTAGCGATAGCTTTGAAGACGCTAATGGCGTGATATTTTCGCACCCTGGAAAACATCATCGTCCAAAGGATCCAGTTTCGACAGTGCCGCCAGTGGACTGGTGAGTCTGTGCAGTGGTTTGTAACAGACCGACGTCAGCTTGCCAGAGACTGTCAGTTTGGAGCATTGGAGGAAGAGATGGTCCGCGAGCAGTTGGCGTAACATGCTGATTGCCTGGCTACGAGGTCAAAGCTCCTTACATACTCGGGCATGCTGATATTACCCAAGTCCATCGAGATAGCTCAGCAGTGTGAAACAGTGGACAGTCTATCATGTGACCTCGATGAGAGAGCTATGCTGCACCACTCTGAATCACAATTAAAGGTGCAGACTGTGGACCTGGACAGCGATGATAGCGATCAGGAGAGGGAGGCTGTGAAGATAAGGCCTGCCCCGGAATCGCCCAGGTATTTGGGTTGTGGGTCCACTAAGCACTGCTATAAGGCTAGAGAGAGAGAAGACGATGCTGGGGCACGTGTTGATTCTTGCATCATTTTGCCAGGGCATGTTACAGGTTTGAGCGAGGAGATCCGAGACACATAGAGGATCTTCCCATTGCGACTCCCACAGTTGTTTGCAGTGTATCAACAGCAACAGCTGTTCTTTCTGTATGGTGGAACTGGATGGAGTGACAGTGTCGTTGCTGGTTTACACGGGAGCGGTGAGATTGGTGTTTGATTGGGAAAACATGTGGAGTTTCTTCTCACAGTCTCAGGTTGGAAAAGAGTGGTCAGGATGTGGTCTGTGGGACTGGCTGGTTCCTCAGATGATGGATGGAGCTGTGTGGGACGAACCTTTGCCTAGTAATCTGGACAATGAGCAGGACCAATTCTATTCAGGGCCATTGCAGGAGGGTTCCGGTGTCAGCGCCCAAGTAACCCCAGTTGAGGGAACTGAGTGATGCGGTGGGACGCCCGTGATGGTAGGTGATGCTGAGTGGCTGACCCACTCTGCTTCCGGAGTTTGGCTGAGTGGTATTGAGAAGCAAGGGGTCACAACGGCTTTGCCGGCATCTGAAATGAAAGCGAGCGGAGCAGGACCAGTTGGAACGGTAAAACGACGTGCCACACAGGGACACTGGAAGCCGAGTCGGGCTCCTCAGGGGGTCACTGATGCGGGCCGACCCAGGAAGGAGGCCTGGTCGAGAGGAGTTTGTGGCAAGCACAAACAATGGGAAGATCAGGGACGGCTGCAGGTAGCGGCTGCTCAGGTGGACAGTTACCTTCATCTGTCTGACGGCTCATGGACATCCCAACGAGCTGTGGCGCGCCAATGATGAGAAGGAGGTTTCTGGGTTTTGGCGTGGGTCATCTCAGGGCGCGAAGAGAAGATGCTCTGGACGAGACCCGCCTGACGGGTCTCTGGGGGGGGGGGGGTTCTACTGGGACTGACTGGTAGTTTGGGGGGCAATGTGTTCACTGCATGTTGTAAGTATGTAAATTGCCCAGGTTATGGTAGTTATACATGATGTGGGGCAAGAATTATTTTGTCATGACCCGAGCACTATGCCTTGGTGCTCGGGTTATTTTTTGTCAGGGTTTGACAGCGGCGTTATGATTCTAGCTCTCCGAGCTCTTATTGTGATAGTGCTCGGGGAGGCTTCCGCTCAGCCGTCAAACTCTGAACAGCTGTGCTGCATTTGTGGTCGTTAGTGCCAGGACTATTTCTACCCTCGCTAGCGATCACATCCTTGCAGCAGTGTCTGTTAACACTCCGTCACGCTACGGATGCTTAGGATTTATTCCTACCACGTCTGCTTGGTTAGACCGTCGTGCCCCTGGACCAGTAAGTGTGCTGTTCAGCCTTACCCCTCCCGGTGTGTATCGATCTCTGTGTGTCTCTGCCTTAGCAGCTGGTGTAATTATTATTTTCACCAACCTTGCCTGCCTAGTGTATGATTGTCTCCCACTATGGACCTGTAGAGCTGTTTAGCCTATGCCTCCTGTTGTGAGTAGACTCAAGAGTCATTGTCTCTGCAGCTTGTGTTGTCACTTTTCTCACCGTAAATAAAACTCACTGAACTCACTGGTGACTGTGTGGCGTCTTATGGTGGCTCGCGAGAGCCACCCATGACATATTTAAGTTGTTTATGGGATCTGTTGATGATGGTTTAACTTGTTTGTACATATTTTCTGTTATGGGGATTGTTTTATGTTATTTATTTTAGGTTTAAAAGACTGTTTTAGCAAAGACAGCAGAATAATCCATCTAGCCGTGTGGGGGTGGAACAGTAGTCCACCTGTTTCTCCCTAGTTTTAGTTGTTTTGTGTGACTGTTATAGGCTTTGATATACTTATGTTTATTTTAGTGCGTGATTCAGGTTCCACATTGGGGAAGGTCTCGACTGTATGTGTGTTTTGGACCATTTTGAAGGGAGAGGAATGTAGTGTTGTTCATAGGACATATTATGGTGTAACATGGGTGGTGACGTCACCCGGAGTATAAAAGGGCTGTGTGGAAGAGGGGCGGTCTCTCTGACCACCTCTCAGCCTAGCGGGAGCACCTCTGTATTAAGATAAGATAAGCCTTTATTAGTCCCACAACGGGGAAATTCCAGGATTGTGGGATTGTGAGTCTGTAATAAAGTCCTATCTAGTTCACCGCTCGGTCTCATAACTGGGTCCCAATTTACATACTTAACAGTGAGCAGGATCCAAGTGTGGTCCGTACGGAGACCTAATCTGCTGGAATGATTAGAAGCATCTGTGTCGCTGAGCATGAGACATTTCTGTCTCGCCTGTGTGGACACATCTGTGTTCACAGGTAAGAAGTTGGCAAGGAGGGCTTAATAGTAATTTGACTCTTCATATTATCCTGTAGCTTGAAAGTGTGGTACTTAATGTGCACCGTGTGGTCTATATTAATCATATATTCCATAACCTACATATGTTGAAGCATGTGAGAATGTTTGGTGATTACATATGTAAGGCGACTTCACACCTCAGAACAGGACAAAGACTCTCAACCGCCAGTGAAGAACAAAGACCTTCCCAGACACTGCGGTGGAGACCGGAGGAGCTGCCCTCACCCCCCAGGGCCATGAGGAGGAGTACGAAGACAATGGGGGGATTAAGATAATGAGGGATGTCAGCTTTTGATATGCATGTCTTTTGTTATGTGCAAGTATAAGTTCATAGAGCCGAAGTTGTTCGGTCTCTTTTTCCTTCTTCTGCTGCTGCACTAGGTGAGACTTGTTAGAGGAGCTGATAATAAACTTTGGTTTATATATCACATCGCCTCGTTCTTCCAAGCTCTTCTACACTGGTGACCCTGACGCGAGGATGGACCAGAGGCGTTCCCCCGCGATCGACTCATCTGTGGCGGCCCAGGCAGACGCCGGCGCCCACGCAGACAGGGGAACATATGGACGACATTCCCCCACGGCAGAAGTGATAGAGAGGGCTCAACTGAGCACCAGCGCCGCTGTGAGAGCCGAAGCAAGGCACTCTCACCCTGCGGACACATCAGTGACGGTCTACACAAACGCCGTCACCGTCAACCTGCCGGACTTCTGGCAGGAAGACCCCGCCTCGTGGTTTCAGCAAGCTGAAGCCCAGTTTGCACTTGCGGGCATCACGGCTGACGATACAAAGTTCTATCACATCGTCGCTAAACTCAACGCCGCCATTTCGAGATGTGCGCGGAGTATAATCCGGCGGCCGCCGGCCCAGGACAAATATGAAGAACTGAAAGCGACCATCGTGGCAAATTACGTCCCCTCAGCCGAGGAGAGAGCCGAGAGGATCCTGGCGGTTTACGGCCACAGAGGATGCAGACCCAAGGCCCTCATGGAGAACTTGCTGCAACTTAAAGAAGAGGACAATGACAACTTCCTCTTCCATTTCATATTCCTCAGTACGCTGCCGCCACACATGAGAGGGACGCTTGCCAACATGCGATGCAGCACCCAGCAGGACTTCCGCACGCTAGCTCACGAAGCTCAACGGCTCGTCAATGCCTGCAAGGAGCAGACACCCACAGCAGCATCCGCAGATGTCCGGAGCCACGAGGAGCCACAAACCACCGAGCAGAATCAGCCCGTGGTGACAGCGACACAGCCAGGACGCAACAGACGGAGCGACGTTTGTTATTACCACCACCGCTTCGCCGAGAAGGCTTACAAATGCGTCCCCCCCTGCAAATTCACAATTTCCGGAAAACGCCGAAGCCAAGAGCCGTTAACAGTGGCGGCTCTCGGCGAAAAAAGCAAGCTTTTATATGTGACGGACGGACACACCGGCAAGCGGTTCCTTATTGACACGGGAGCTTAACTAAGTTTTGTCATGCCCTCCCAAGCAGACCGGGCCATGGGCCCCCGGGGCAATGGAGCGGTGGCAGCCAACGGCTCCACCATCGACACTTTTGGCGAAAAGAGCCTGCACCTCTGCATCCACGGCCGCAACTACAGATGGACATCTGTTGTAGCGGCGGTGAGTTTTAACTTGTTGGGCGCAAATTTTTTGTGTGCACATGGGTTATTAGTTGATCTAGCGAACAGGCGCTTGGTTAATGCACTGTCCTTTGCTTCTATTCCCTGCTCAGCCCGGCTTTCTCCACCACCTGTGCAGGCCAGCGTCACCACAGCAGGAGGTAAGTTTGATCAACTCCTCACCCAATTTCCAGCACTCACAATTCCCAAATTCTCAGCCACAGTGGCTAAACACGGGGTTGAACATTTTATTCCCACAACGGGCCCACCCGTATTCGCCAAAGTTCGGCGCTTAGACGCAGCCAAGCTCGCCATAGCTCGGGACGAGTTTACCACCCTTGAAAAATTAGGCATTATTAGACGCTCGAAAAGCCCCTGGGCCTCACCACTTCACATGGTTCAGAAATCCGACGGTTCTTGGAGACCGTGCGGCGATTACCGCAGATTAAACAATGCGACAGCACATGACCGCTACCCAATCCCTCACGTTCAAGATTTTTCACTGCATCTGGCGGGTGCGGGCATTTTTTCAAAAATAGACCTGGTCCACGGTTATCATCAAGTCCCAGTTCGAGCAGAGGACATTCCTAAAACAGCTGTAATAACCCCTTTCGGCCTTTTTGAATTTTTGCGAATGCCTTTCGGCCTCAAAGGCGCGGCTCAAACCTTTCAGCGGATGATGGACGCAGTATATCGACGATATGCTGGTAGCCAGCCCGTCTGAGGAAGAACACGAGCGGCATCTCACTATGGTTTTTCAGAGGCTAGAGCACGGGTTAATAATCAATCCAGCCAAATGCAAATTCGGTGTGTCACAAATTGATTTTTTAGGACACAGAGTTTCTCCGAAGGGGGCAGTCCGACTTCCAGACAAAGTTCACGCGATAAAAAGTTTCCCACGGCCACAAACGGTAAAATCGCTGCAAGAATTTTTAGGAATGGTTAATTTTTATAACCGTTTCCTCCCCCACGCAGCTCAGCTCATGCAGCCCCTATATGACGCGCTCAGGAAACAAAAAGCTTCCAACGCGGTCGAATGGACCCCGGAGCGCGAACGCGCCTTCGCGGAAGTTAAAAGCGCCCTAGCTAATGCCACATTGTTGGTTCACCCCGATCCCTCGGCCCGCATTGCGCTAACCACAGACGCTTCGGACCTAGCTATAGGGACAGTTGTAGAACAACATGTCAGCGGAATCTGGCAACCTTTGGCATTCTTCAGCAAATCGCTAAACCAAACCGAGCGTAAATACAGCATTTTTGACAGGGAGCTGCTAGCACTTCATTTATCCCTCCGCCACTTTCAGTTCTGGTTAGAAGGGCGGAGTTTCATGGCTTTTGTAGACCACAAACCGCTCACCTTTGCTATGGCTAAAATTTCCGAACCGTGGTCAGGCAGGCAACAAAGACAGCTGGCTGCGATTTCAGAGTTCACCACAGACATTAGACATGTGGCAGGCAAACTTAACGTGGTAGCAGACTGCCTCTCTCGCGCTGTGAGATGCAAACTACTCAACAGTTGTTCACTAATTGTGCTGTAACAGTTTAGGACCGACTTGTGATATTACTATGCTGTTATGATTACCACTGAACTCTCTTAGGAGCATGGCTGCTGCAAAGTTTCTTCTGTGGCAAGAGGTGTAGCAGTTAGTATGTCATAGTAATTATCTTAAACTGTGAATTTTTCTATTGTCCTTTTCTTAGTCGTTTGGGGGGGCTGTGGTCTATATTAATCATACATTCCATAACCTACATATGTTGAAGCATGTGAGAATGTTTGGTGATTACATATGTAAGGCGACTTCACACCTCAGAACAGGACAAAGACTCTCAACCGCCAGTGAAGAACAAAGACCTTCCCAGACACTGCGGTGGAGACCGGAGGAGCTGCCCTCACCCCCCAGGGCCATGAGGAGGAGTACAAAGACAATGGGGGGATTAAGATAACGAGGGATGTCAGCTTTTGATATGCATGTCTTTTGTTATGTGCAAGTATAAGTTCATAGAGCCGAAGTTGTTCGGTCTCTTTTCCCTTCTTCTGCTGCTGCACTAGGATGAGACTTGTTAGAGGAGCTGATAATAAACTTTGGTTTATATATCACATCGCCTCGTTCTTCCAAGCTCTTCTACACACCGCGTCATTAGGCACGAGAAGTCATAAATCATGACTCTTTGTTTGCTCGCGGCAAGTCCCGGAAAAATGCTCCATGAATGCCTGGTGTCATTGGAAAGCTTAGAAATCATACTTTCTTAAAAATATCTATGTTTTTGCAGAAGACATAACTCCTGACCGATCAAACGCGAGTTTTCAACCTAGCCAAAATCATCTTTTTCTGGGTCAGTTTTTGTGCACTTTGTACAAATTAAATATAATTTTGAAGGTCTTTCAATACAGAATATGGAAATAAAGTTACATCAGTTTTGAAACAGTTTTATATATTTTTCAGCTTTAATGAAATAGAATTCCCTCAGCAGCTTCCTGCCAACATGGCTGTATGTTGTGTCCATAACTGGGTAAAAGCAAATGCACAACTGATGTAGTTTACGGAGCTTTATTACAATGATAGTTATTTATACATAAAGAGGCTTACGGCACTCGCCTGCTTGCCAGGTGGCTCCCGTGAGGAAAGAGGCAGAGCCTCTTCCGCCCACTTCCTTTATACCTCGAGTGGCATCACCGCCGGAAACGGGTAGTTAGCCACCCCGGTCTAGCCCATGTCCAACCCGGCCGCCATCTTAGTAATACAGCCAATTTACATACACAACATCCCCCCCTTCAAAAACACCAAGTGCACAGATAGCCCACCCAAATTTGCTTCCCGACTCACACTCTAAAACAAAACAATCACAGAAACAAATAAACTTCCTATCCATGCATACAACTAAGGCTGGGGGGCCAGGTAGACTACCAGCACCCTCACACAGCTGGGCAGATTATTCTGCTGCCAAACATTCAAAGCTGTGCCTCTCAATTAAAATAATCCCAGAACAGCTCCACATAGAAGACATGCAAAATTACAAAACACACAACGACTACTGGCGCCCCCCCCCCCCCAACATTCACCCCCACAATGGGCACATCATACTACATTTTAAACGTTGGGTATGTAAATCTGCACAAATAGACATCTTAAATGGAGTAAACACGTCCCACCACCCCAAACTTAGGCATAAAACTAACACATTAGTAAAATCCAATTTCAACATATCCATTCAACTACAGTCATCGAGCCAGTAAAATCCCACGTCTACAATTCAGGCCCCTTAATATTAAAATTTAACTTCTAGGTGTCATTTTGTCAGGTCAGGCACTGCTTTGCTTGCAACCGGATAACCATGAAAACCGGTACTACCTGTCTCATGGGTCGGGCTGTCGGTGACTCAACCAGCAACCCCGCCCATCCGAGGGTGTGGAGGGTGAAACTGGCCATCCTGGCAGAACTAAAAACAATATCTGTCACAGATCTGTGGTGGACCACTCCCAGTTACACGGGGTGAGACTGGACATCTTGTCAGATAAGCACATCTGCCGCAAGGTCTGTGGTGGACTTTTGCCAGTTAGTGCATCGTGACATGCACTACACAAAGAGCAGGGATAAACAAACCTATCATCTGGTCAGTCACTGCAGCAGATACTAGAGTCAGTTTTTCTTGGCCTTTCCTTGCCACTGATAATACTTCTATCTGCCAAGAATGTGCCGCTAATCCAGCAAAAGCTAGTGGTACTCAAATACTTTGCAAGCAGTTTCATGAACTGGTCAGTCAGAAAGCAACTCATACCAGCTCGGACGTCGCCCAGGTTGACAAGGTCAGGAGTTCCTGGTGGCAGAGGGCGAGGGACAAAGCTGTTTGGAGGAATCTGATCGGACCTGGGTGAAACAGTCATTGTTGTCCCCAGTAGACTGCTATGATGATGATGAGATGTCATAAAACACCCCATTTCTTACATTTCACACTTTAACGTTTTCTCTTTCTCTCTTTTTTTAAAAATTAAATCGGGGTACCACACCAGCAGTAAAACGAACACATCAGGACTAGAGCAAAAGCACATATAAATAACAAACAGAAAATAAAGACAGAACAGCTCTCTCAGTCCATTGACGGGTCCTTCTCCAACCACTTCCGTCTCTTGGCCTCGGGGCTCCCACTGCATCGCTTCTTCTTCTCCACTCAACTTAACTCGTTCGGGTGCCTCCAGGTCTGGCCAGACAAACGCAGATACCCATCACTCCGAGAAGCCTCCACTCAGAACCATCTCCGCTCATCGCGCCGCTCGGGCGAGCCATGATCTCCTCTCATCCAGGCCTCAACCCTGGGCCGTGCCATGTCTCTGACCCACAGGGAAGCCCGTGTCTTCTTCCTCTGGTGATTTGGGGTCTGACTGGTCTCCACCACCGATCCGGTCGACTCGTAGGCCCGGTCCATGCCATCCATGGTTGACCGTCTTCCCGAGCGATTTATCAACACGCTGTCTGGTCTCGCCCCTTCAGGATCCGGCATGGGCACCTCTTACTTACAGGCCACCTCTGGGGTCCGGTCGTGCCATCCCGCACCCTCATCTCAACCAGAAAACCCGGCATTGGGTCCAACCCGAGGCAGCGTCGTGCGGCACCGAACATGCTCTCCCTCATTACACGTGTCCAGCCAGTCCTATTCCCCCATCGCCACGCCATCCACCAACGGAGTCGGTTGGCTCCACAGTCCACAGCCCAACCACTCCTCACCCGACACATTGCCAATCGAGAAATCCAGGCTATAAAACAGATTACACCCCATGATGTTAACACCCCCCCCCCCCCGGCGGTGACGTGAATGCGGGCTCAGGGCACAACAACAGACTTATAATGGGCTTCCATTTCCACAAACCCCAAAACTGCCAGTCTGTTCCATCCAGAGCCATGACATTCTCTTCCTTGTTTTTTTATTTGTTGGTGGGGAAAAAAACTGTTCACCGTCACCAGGTTCAACACTGAGATAACTGCTCCAGTGTCCACCAACAGCGGAACCACAACACCATCAAGCATGACGTCACTTCTGATCTTCCCTGTTGTCTCAGGGGAGACCGTGTGTATTATAGTCGGAGTCTTCTGCGCAGCACCTGGTTCCTTCCTATGGCTCCTGCGTTTGAAGTTAGCGCACGCCCTGACAAAGTGGTCCCACAAACCACACTTGCCACAACGCTTTCCATTCACTGGGCACACACTGGCCTTATAGCGGTGAACAGGGGACCCACAACCGTAACAACATGGCGTACCTGGGGCGGACCGTGTTTTAACAACAGTGGCATACGAATCCTCTCCAACATCACCATCACCAGGGTCCCAAAATAGTGCCTCAGCACAAGACTTATCTTCACCCAGAAAAGCCCCTTCAGGAAGGCCTCTCATGATGGTCTCTGCTGCCTCGAACCGTTGGGTGAGCTCAATAGCTGTGGTCAATGTCAACCTCCCTGGATACTCCCAACAATCTGGACTGGACCGCTGTACAGTGAACATGCTCTGCTAGTTGGTCCCGAATCATTTCATCTTCAAGGCGTCCAAAATCATATCCCCTCACCAGCCTTTGGAGATCTTCAATGAACCTTTTGCTATAGCAGAGATAGCAAAAAGACGTAACAACCTAATAGTTTTTTGAATGCAAAAGATGCAATAGACTTACACAATGGTCCCCTCCGGCATACAACTAGGAAAATACCGGTAGCTACGGAGGGTGAGAATATGTATGGGCACATAATCATACCATGTAGGATAACTAAGTCGACGGTTGTGCTGTTTCATCCCATCTAGCAACAATGCTCTGCACTGTGTGTTTATACATTTACATATTTATTCCATCTAGCTACAATGCTCTGCACTGGGTGTGTTTATGTTTATGTTTATATTTATATATCTATATATTCATTCCATCTAGCTACAATGCTCCGTACTGTGTGTTTATATATCTACATATTATTCCATCAAGCTACATTGCTCCGCACTGTGTTTATATATTTACATATTTATTCCATCTAGCTGCAATGCTCCGCACTGTATGTTTACATACTCATATATTTATCCCATCCAGCTACAATGCTCTACACTGTGTGTCTGTGTGTATATATATATATTTATAGCAGTGCTTCTCAATTATTTTTTGCAAAGCCCCCCTAGGAAAGAGAAAATATTTCGCGCCCCCCCCCACTCGCCGCAGTGACTATAAATAAGATCATTATCTATAAAAATTGTATAAGTATACCTAAAAATGTATCCTTTTTAACATTAACAAAAGAAAAAAGCAATATAAATCAACTTTCAACAAATATTAACTTTATTTTGCCACATAGAAACCCTGTTATAGTCTAAAACAGAAAAAAAAAAACTTAAAGTGCATCAAAGTGCCTGAAATAAAAAAATATGTCAATCCTTATTTAAACTAGAAACATTTTTGATCAACTGAACCATTTGATGCTGAGAAAAATAATTCAATCAATAAATAATATTAAATGTAAATTGATCTGGAACATTAACACAGGAGCATCAATATATTTAACATTTTAGTCTGAAGAAAAAGGTATAAAACATTGTGCTGATTTTTTTCTAAATCACATTAATGAAGTAAGGTTTTTTGCACTGCGCAATTTGGTACGCCACTTTAAATGATGCTGAAAGTGCTCGCTGGTTTACTGACGTAGCGTTCACAAAGCGGGATGATTGTTGGCCGTACTCCGCACGTTTTCGCTGAAAAAAATCAAGCAGCTTATCAACGTATTGAGGATGTAATGTCTGTAGGTGACGTCTTAATTTATTTGGCTTCATGCTGTCCGCTGCCAACATTTTCAGACACAGTAAACACTGGTCTTTCCTCGTCTCCCACCGTAGTCACAGTGAAGCCAAGCGCTAGATAAGCTTCGTCATATTTCCTCGTCTTAGCTTTTGGGAGACTTTCATTTGTCTCTTTACCTCTGTCTCTCTCCGCCTTTCTTTTCGTTACTGTTAAATATTTCTCCACGGTGTCTCTCGAGGGGTTTGTTGACAGCAATTTAAAAAGTTTTCAACTCCTGCACAGACTTTGACAATGAGAGCGCCACTGCACCACCTGCTGCCGTGGATGTGCAATTACACTTTACACGGCAAAAGCAAAGCCTGTTCCCCGGGGTCACACGTGCCCCCCCTGGCATTGCACCGGCGCGCCCCACTATTTGAGAAGGACTAATTTATAGTAATATGTACATATGTATATTAGCTGCTCTTGCTTGCTTGCTTTTTTTTTCTTGTCTTCTGATTGTTGCTCTGAGTGTTGCTATCCCTGTGCTGTTGCAATCCTGGAATTTCCCCGTTGTGGGACTAATAAAGGCTTATCTTATCTTATCTCTCTTATCTTAACCTCATCACTGGTTCTTCCAACCACTGGCAGCGCTGTCGAAACTGGATGTGCTGGACCGTGGTGCTCTCCGGAGCGCGAAAATGGCGCGCCATCAACTCCACAAAGCCATTGAAGCTATCAGCTCCCCCAGGCTCTCTAATTCTCTCTGCCCCTCAGTACCCAAATTATGGATTAACGCAGCCCTCGCGCGAAGCCTCTCATGCTCGCCAAGGTTCAAAACCATGAGGTAGTTGGTAAAAGTAGAGAACCAATGAGGCCACGGCACGGACGGTCTGCCTGGGGCCTCTAGAAACGGCCGAAACTCAGCAACAGACTTATCCATTACCGCTTTTACCTCGTCGTCAAATGTTGTGGCCATAATTAGGTAAAAGCAAATGCACAACTGATGTAGTTTACGGAGCTTTATTACAATGATAGTTATTTACATAAAGAGGCTTACGGCACTCGCCTGCTTGCCAGGTGGCTCCCGCGAGGAAAGAGGCAGTGCCTCTTCCGCCCACTTCCTTTATACCCCGAGTGGCGTCACCACTGGAAACCGGTAGTTAGACACCCCGGTCTAGCCCATGTCCACCCCAGCCGCCATCTTAGTAATACAGCCAATTTACATACACAACACCGCCCATATAGTAACTGGCAGCCGTATGACGTCAACTTGAAACTATGAATAGACACTCCCTTCTTTGAATGCTGAGTGTTTTAACTTCTTTTTTGTATTTTTTTTTTATTTTAATTGCTTTGTATCTTGTGCATATACAGTCATATTCTAGCTGTAATTAGAGGTGAAATGAAAATGTCTAATAATTTATGGGGAGGTATTTACATTTTCACTAAAATTTTTTAAAACATTTGCTTTTAACTGATTTATGTTTTTGTCGTAACTTAACTTTTAAAAAAATACTGTTAAATGTAGCTATAATGTTTTTTAGGTGTTTGCAGTTGTTCTGTATTTTTGTATAGTTCAGCAGGGTACTGTCTCTTTAAGATTTACGGCAGAACCTGCTTTACGGTAGTCTCTCACTGTCTCCTTGGCGACAGACACTGCTGGGAAAACGGAGAAAGATGCGATTTGTTGCTGAACTGCTGTCAGGAATCCTGCTCATGTGAGTTCAGATGTTTGTGGATTTAAGGAGGTTTTGAGCTGCAGCTAAACCTTAAAACTGTCTGGATGTGGAGGTAGCAGCTCCTGAAGACCGTTAGCTCGGTGCTAGTTAGCCACGAGGCTAACAGGCTTTTCCACGTTCTGTGAAATTCCAGTGTGTGAGTGTGAGTTGATGAGGAATTGTGTTACTGAAACAGTCCTGCATGACAGCTGCATCGGTGACTGGAGCGCCAACATTAGCGGAGTTTTCCTTTGGTTTCACTGCCTGATGTTCTAGTCAGAGGGGATGCAGATGACGTCATCAATCACGACTCATGACAGTTAAAAAATGCTGGGTGGCAAAACTGAGTGGCAGCATTAGGGGGTTTGCATTAAAACCCACACAAAACAAACCCAGAGTAGTCAGTCAGAGCAGTATGCAGAGAACCTGCTTCCATGGACCTTTTCACAAATGCATGATGGCAGCTGCTCGTGACGCGTTGGGCAAAGTATCCAGAGGTTGTTTGAGGACAAAGCTGGGCCGCATCAGTGCACTGGCTCTATATTTATATAATTTAAAAATTTTAATATGTAAATTCTGATGGCAGGTTAAAGATTATTGTATTGTACAGGATGCTAGTATTAGATTGAGGGCCGAGTGGCTCTATCTGCTGTAGTTTCTGAGTTGATCGATCCCCATCCAGGGAGTAGCTGATTTTCACAAATATGCTAACGCATATTTTCCAAAACATGAGTCTGTTTGTTGGCAGGCTAAGCATGTGCATATCTATCTATAAATTCACTAAATCTCTGTCTGTGTGTGTGTCTGTTCCATGCATATCTCTCGAACCGTTTGTCAGACTGGCCTCAGATTTTAACCGTGGTTTCCTCAGGTTACAAGGGTGTGCATCCCCGAATATGGAGTCGCTGAGTCAAAATATATCATTTTTTTCAATAAATGTTGTAGCCACTGCTCTGCAACTGCTCTCTGTGTCTTCATGTCGTGTGTCTGTGACATCACAACCATGCTGATTGGATAACACACACCATCACAACCTGTCGATCACCACAGCGCTTTGCAAACGAAGATTTTATCAGTGCTTTGCTGCTGTGTGCATCTCCGAGTATGGAGTTGCTCTGTCAAAATATATACCATAATGTTGCTGTGATTGATAATTTGGCATGGAGAACATGGGGGGGGGGGGGTCATTTGGATTT
Source organism: Pholidichthys leucotaenia (assembly GCA_020510985.1). Lineage (NCBI taxonomy): Eukaryota > Metazoa > Chordata > Actinopteri > Cichliformes > Pholidichthyidae > Pholidichthys > Pholidichthys leucotaenia. The sequence goes on from CM035836.1 coordinate 5,767,759, forward strand.
TCATCTGGGGGTCCAGTGGTGATGAAAAAAAGTTGTTTGAAAGCAGAAACCTAACCACAACCTGATCTTACATTTGTTGGTGGCCGAAAAAAGTCTTTTTAACACTTTGACAGAAATTCTTCTTCTTCATGGTTTACACTCAGTGTTGTGGGCCTTCACTTGATCCAAAATGCTGCAGCTAGAGTTTTAACAGGTACTACAAAGAGAGAGCACATCTCTCCGGTTCTGGTCTTCTTTCATTGGCTTCCCATAGAATGTAGAATTAAATTTAAAATCCTTCTTCTCACTTACAAAGCTCTACATAATCAGGCCCCTTGTTATTTAAAAGATCTGATAGTACCTTATCATCCTAACAGAGCACTACGCTCCCAAAATGCAGAATTACTGTAATACGTAGAATCTCTAAAAGTACAAAGGGAGGCAGAGCCTTCAGTTATCAGGCTCCTCTCCTTTGGAACCAGCTGCCAATCTGGATTTGGGAGTCAGACTCAATCTCTGTTTTTAAGAACAGGGCTAAAACCTTCCTTTTGGATATAGCCTATTAGGTTTTTGCATATGACGTCAGGGGGCGTGCCGCACTGGCCCGTTAGAGTGAGCCGCCATTTTGGATGGCAAGAAACAGCAGCAGCAGGATGAAATAAACCACATAGCTCACGTGTATCTACAAACTCCGCAAAATGGTGTACTCCTGTTGTTCCCCCTGATAAGGGGATAAGCGGGGAATTAAATGGCCGGTGTGAAATGCAAAAAAAAAAAGTAGGATTTTTGAATAATTACCTTCACTGACGTAATCTCTCGCTTTGTCATAACGGGCTGCAAGGTGGAGCAGTGGTTTAGCACTGTGGCAGCACAGTTTTACCCTCGGCCGGGGGATCGTGGGGATCATGAGACCGTGGGTTTAGGGCGCTCGCGCACGCAGCGGCCGGTGGCTTGTCACCAGACTGCAAATCAAATCTACCTACGGCTACAAATAAGTAACAAAAAAAAAAAAAACTTTGTGGTTTGGGGGCGCCTCTCTGCTTGCTACGATGCACACATGAAAGGGGAGAAAACTATTGTACATGTGCATAAAATCAGGTACGTTTTAACGCGGCGCGCCGTGGAGAGCCTTTAAAAAAAAAAAAAAAAAACACGCAGCGCGCTTCACTCACCTCTGAGTGAGGAGCTGCTGTTGTTTTCCGACGCGTTAAACAGCAAAGACTTCACATCATCCACATCCCTTTCCGCTGACACGTTTTCCGATATTTTTTCCTCCTGCTCCCCTTCGTCTTTTAAAGATATCATCTCATCGTTTGCCCCCAAATCATCCCCGCTGAGCAGATTACTCCAGTCATTGTTCTCCTAATTGCTCCAGCTGTTACCCCACACCCGTCACCTCCGTTCAACTGAGGCATTTCAGCACACCAGAGGAGCGCACGGGAGAAAGATTAAAAAAAACTTGTCTGCTGTTATGAACGCTGACAATGACTCCACTGAATGTGACAGACATTGCAGACAGTTTCAGAGGCCATAGTGTCAGCTGTTGAAGAGGATGATAGGATGTTATTATGTCAGATTGTGACTGTGTGTTCTCCTCACTCATTCTGATCGCTAAACAGTACAAGTTACGCCTGGGTTGTCACAGTGCAACTGCTGCTCTTGCCATCCAAGATGGCGGCACCTACGGCGTGTTTATGTTTACCCCCGCGAGTCACGTGATTTTTACGACCCTACGCAAATACTCCATAGTTAGGATGGGATCAGGTGACCCTGAACCCTCCCTTAGTTATGCTGCTAATAGGATTAGACAGCCGGGGGACCTCCAACAATGCACCGGGCTTCACTTCTTTCTTCACTCTGAATGAAATATTTTTGCCGATCTTTCACATCTGTTTGGTTTCTCCCACAGATGGAGTCCCCGTCGTGCTGTTTGCTCTCTACATGTCTGTTCTTTTCATCTTCTTCTTCTCTATCCCCTCACCCCCCAGCCAGTCGCAGCAGATGACTGTCCCTCCCTAGCCTGGTTCTGCTGGAGGTTTCTTCCTGCTAAAAGGGAGTTTTTCCTCTCCACTGTCTCAAAGTGCTGCTCACAGGGGATTTCTGTGGTCTTTCTGCAATTGTGAGGTTTCCCCTGCAATTGGAAAGTGTTTTGAGATGACTGCTGTTGTGAAATGGTGCTGTATAAATAAAGTTGAAGTGAAATGAAAATTGCTGTGTACTTCCGCTGCCTACCTGGTTACGCAGAGTTTATATAATTTGATTTAATAAACAGTTAAAGTACAAAAAAATCCATCCATCCATCTTCTACCACTTTTCCAGAGGTCCGCGTCGCGGTGGCAGCAGTTCAAGCAGAGAAGCCCAGACTTCCCTCTCCCCAGCCACCTGCTCCAGCTCTTCAGAGAGGATACCAAGGTGTTCCCAGAGCAGCTGGGAAACATAAGGCACTTTTCCAAATGGCCCAGTTTGGCCTCGTTTCGCACGGTACAGTTCGGCTCGCATGTTTTTCTACTGCACTAGGTGTCATTTGAAGTGGGTGGGAAATAGTTACAGGGGGGCGGCACAACCCTCTCCCTCCCACTACGTAAAACAAGCGTAACTGGCGTAAAACAAGCGTAACGTTACGCAAAACACAAGTTGGCAGGATACGAGGCGTCTGCGTTCTCTGGCTGTTTTTGCCAGAATAAAGGCAAAAATGGAGAACAGAAGGCAAACCCGCAATACGACACACTCTGGAAAGGTACTGGAACATTTAGAAGCCATGAGGATGCGAACTACATTACGTATGACGATAAGCTAACGATTGCTAATGCTACTTTGCTTTTAAGTCCGCTGTACAACATTGTAATGTCGGCAAGTGATCGATATTCGGTACTAAAATATGTATTCTGTGTGTGTGTTTCAGATGGCTCTCTTGTGGCAAAAATATGGCTTCAAACGGTCGGCGTTAACATTCAACACAGTGATGTGACCCCAAGTTCACGAACGCGAAGTGGCTATAATGTCTGAAGAAATGTTTAGCTTCCTGTGAAATAAATTGATCTGATCTGTGTCAAAATCATGGAGAGACTGTTGAGACGTCATGGATTTATCTGCTCCAGCCAGTGGCGTCGTGACAAAACATGGATCAGGTGCCATATGAGCCGTTAAATATATATTTCAACAGGTAAACAGTACTGAGTTAGGCATAAGATATATTTAACAATTATGATGCATTCTAAGCCAAAACAAATGGATCTAGGATTAAAAGTAATTAAAATAATGCAGTCACAAGGTTACATGGAGAAATACGTAGATTAACTGGAAATATATCATATTGAGTATTGCTGACTACATGTAGATACTGTATAAATATATATTCTCTGCATCAACAGTGAACTATACATGTATTCATGTAGTATTGCCCTGGGAATTTTGACAATAAACCTTTGTACTTTTGCAGATGTCTCTATTTTGTTTTACAGTCTTCAGCAAATAATTGTTTTGGTTACTTTTCTTAAAAAAGAGCCATTATGTTCAAAGTCACTGATAAATGGTTCGTACTGTTGACTCTTTTCCCACCAGTGTCTGAACAGACAAAATAGAAAATCATGATGCAAACACATAAATCACTAAATTGTTTATTCCAGTCAGCAGCAAATTACAGATTATTTAGAATGTGCAAAATTCAAACTGTAAAAAAAAACAAACAAAACTGGAATGGGTCACACACGCCAGCCACGCTGCCTCACTGAGCAGCAACTGGTCGGCCCCTCGTACTGGTGCTGGTTCTGGTCCTGGTTCAGCAGATCTTCAGCCTGCACCTCTAAATAGTGAGGCAAGGTCTGGTTTGGGTGGATCGTTTTCCCCTTGCCTAGATGAAAGACAGAAATGAGTGGTGGAAAAGAAAGTTTAAAACATATTTGAGAAATGAATGAATCTTTATTTCGGATAGATTAGATTAAAAGAAAGGAACAGAATAATAGAACAAAGGGGGAAAAAATCCAACAAGGTCAAATTAAACAGCAACTCCTCGGATTATACAATTCAACATAACTTATCCAGAATGGGTGATGGCTGAAGCCGCAGCTTATATTGCCCAGCCATGTTCCAGCTAAGAATTCAAAAATCAAATAAAATAAGAGTGATTACAAATCAGAACAAAGCTAAGACAAAACGTGACAAAAACTAAGCAACAGCACAACACAGACTGGATATGATAATCTAACTAACTAACCTGCACTTATACTGTATAGCGCTTTTTTAGTCACATAGACCACTCAAAGCGCTTTCACTAGTACTAACCCTCTATTCTAAGGGCCTATAGGAAACAGATATCTAGGGACAATTTAGAACAACCAATTAACCTAACATGCATGTCTTTGGATTGTGGGAGGAAACCGGAGCCCCCGGAGTAAACCCACACAGCACAGGGAGAACATGCAAACTCCATACAGAAAGGTTCCAACCCCTGCCAGCCTGGGGATTCGAACCAGGAACCTTTTAGCTGTAAGGCAACAGTGCTAACCACTGCACCACCGTGCTGCCCACTGATGTGATTTTACTTGTCGTTTTGTATATACAGCCGTGGACAGAATTGTTGGTACCCCTCTGTTAATGAAGGAAAAACCCACAATGGTCACAGAAATAACTTGAATCTGACAAAAGTGGTAATAAATAAAAATTCTATGAAAATTAACCAATGAAAATCAGACAATGCTTTTGAATTGTGGTTCAAGAGAATTATTTTAAAAAACAAACTCATGAAACAGGCCTGGACAAAAATGATGGTACCCCTAGAAAAGATTGAAAATAATGTGACCATAGGGACATGTTCAACCAAGATGTGTCCTCTAATTAACATCACAGGTGTCTACAAACTTGTAATCAGTCAGTCGGCCTATTTAAAGGGTGACAAGTAGTCACTGTGCTGTGACCATTGTGGGTTTTTCTTTCATTAACAGAGGGGTACCAACAATTTTGTCCACGTGTGTGTGTTTGGAGTATTTATTCCTTTAGTTTTTGTTTAAATTGTCCAAGCTTTGTACATGATTTTAATTCAGGTCCAAAAGCGTTCCACAGTCTGACTCCTTGCACTGAAACACAGTGTTGCTTGGTAGTAGTTCTCAGACCCAGAACTCACTGGAGAGACAACATCTCCCAGTTGGTCTGGGAACACCTTGGTATCCTCTCTGAAGATCTGGAGCAGGTGGCTGAGGAGAGGGAAGTCTGGGCTTCTCTGCTTGAACTGCTGCCTCTGCGACCCGGACCACTGGAGAAGTGGTAGAAGATGGATGGATGGATGTCATGTATGGGAGCATTAATGAATGATACAAAGTCTATAGTGTGGGTTAATTCAGCAAATATTTCACTCTGCGCAGTATTGTGACTGATTTGCATATTTTACCTTTATATAATTAATATGTGACTTCCAACACAGTTTATCAATTATTACACCAAGGATTTTAATTTTGGATACCCTTTCAATCTCTACACCATTTATACTGAGTTTAGATACTGAGTTGTTGTGATGGTGTGAAATAACGTTATCAATAAAATTTAGCCACCGCTGTGTCGCCCTGGTTTCAAGTGTGGGTGGTGTTTTGTGCTTGTATTGCTAAAATATAAAAGGAAGCACTACAATAGGTCTCAAATATTTGTAATGTGTTCTATTACTGAATGAGTTTAAAGATGAAATACTATACACATATAAACTAAATTCTAATGGTGACTGAACATCTCCCATTTCCCAAAGTGCAAGATACACTATTATGACTATAACTCATAAAGGATCACAGAAATGATCTGACAAAAATAAATAAACAAGCGGTTTATTTTATGGTGGCTATTATTGGATGTGCCATTCATTTTCAATTACTCTGTAATTAATATTCACACAAATAAATCTCAAATTCAGTCCATTTCATATTAAGTGGAAATTGTGCTACTTTAAATTTGGCACTTTACCTAAACTTTAACTTAAAGTGAGGTAGTCGGATCAGGGAAAAAAATGCTTTTGTTACGTGCATGGAAAGAAAATCCTACAGACACATATAGCGCGATTGTCTGCGAGTGTGAATGACGTGTTCCACAAGCAAATGTACGTTTTTTGGTCCGTGGCTGTTTAAATCGAATTCTTTCCTCCCGAAAATATCATTTTTGAATATTAATTACAGCTAAATGGGAGCAGTTTCGATGCCGACATTTCACATCTTAATATACGTGTTCTATACACCATCGGCTTTTGCGTATCCGACTACCTCGCTTTAAAAAGCAAAAGATTTGACTGTAAATATGATGTGTTGTTTACCTGTCACAATACATTGGTGTCAAAACGTCGCCATTCTGAGCAGATCCTGTTTGGACTCTACAATGAAATACACACAAATTAAGTTCATGCACAGCACGAAAGTGCAACATGTAAAAAAAAAAACAAAACAAAAAAAAACAACTTTTTAACCAGGATTACAACTAGCTTATTTCATCAGATATTGTCAACACAAAAAAGCAACATACGAGGACGGACGTAGCATTAAGCTAGGTCATCATTTAAACACGATTAAGTTTTCGTCTGTCCTAAGTGAACTTTCCACTGTTGGAAAAAATAACGTAAAACATGAATATCACATCACTCACCGTCCTGTATATCACAATATCACGGCTTCAACTGCTGAAGTTGGGTGCATCGCGGCTGTACATTCAATTCAATTTGGGTGGCTGGGTCTAATTCCCGGTGCGTCTCCATCTATTTTGTGGTGCGTCTGCTTGTGCTCCCCACTGCAAGCTCAGTCTGCCTCCCTCTGCATTCTCTCATCAGGCGAAACGCACAGGAAACTCTGCTGGACCGCGGTGTTAGATTTCTGCTGATTTCTGTTAAGCCATTCTATCGTTGTTGTTTATAATATCACTTGTTCGTGGGCTCACTGACGAAAAATTGCAAATGGCGGCCAGCAAACAATTCTCGAAAGTCAGCGTAACGCCCACTCTCATGATGCTACGCCCAGACCAATGAATGGCCAGCAGTGGCGTGACGAAACCGTGCCGGTACCCTTCGGACCTACTCTCGATTGGTGCCGATAAAAGTGGAACGGTTCCGAAATAACAGAACTGTTAGGCCATTGGGTGCCGAATGGAAAAGCGGACAAAGGAGGCCGAACTGTGCAAAACGAGGCCAAACTGGGCCAAGTGGAAAAGCACCTTTAGTCTCTCCACCAGGTCCTGGGTCTGCCCCGGGGTCTCCTCCCAGTGGGACGTGCCCTAAACACCTCAAGTGGGGGGTGTAGAGGAGGCATCCTAATCAGATGCCCATACCACCTCAACTGATTCCTTTCAATGTGGAGGAGCAGCGGTTCTACTCTGATCCTCTCCCGGATGACTGAGCTCCTCACCCTATCTCTGAGGGTGAGTCCAGCAATGGAGAAAGCTCATTTCAGCCGCTTGTATCCGCGATCTCGTTCTTTCGGTCATTACACAAAGCTCATGACTATAGGTGAGAGTAGGAACGTAGATTGACTGGTAAATTGACAGCTTTGCCTTAGAACTCAGCTCCCTCTTCACCACAACAGACCGGTACAACATCCGCATCACTGCAGATGCTGCTCCGATCCGTCTGTCAATCTCTCGCTCCATTCTCCCCTCACTCATGAATAAGACCCCAAGATACTTAAACTCCTCCACTTGGGGCAGGAGCCTGTCCCCAACCCAGAGAGGACAATTCACCTTTTTCCGGCTGAGGACCATGGACTCGGACTTGGAGGTGCTGATTCTCATCCCTGCCGCTTCACACTCAGCGGCAAACCGTCCCAGCAAGAACTGTAGGTCATTGCTGGATGAAGCCAACAGGACATCATCTGCAAACAACAGAGATGAGATCCTGTGGTCACCAAGCATGACACCCTCCGTTCCCTGGCTGCGCCTAGAAATCCTGTCCATAAAAATTATGAACATGATCGGTGACAAAGGGCAGCCCTGGCGGAGTCCATCTCTCACTGGGAATTAGTCCGACCAAGTGCTGGCAATACAAATCAAACTCTCACAACGGTCGTACAGAAACCGAATAGTTCGTAACAACAAGCCCGATACCCCAGACTCCCGAAGCACCGCCCCACAAAAAGCAAAGAGGGATGCAGTTGAATGTCTTCTCCAAGTCCACAAAACACATGTCAACTGGTTGGGCAAACTTCCACGAACCCTCAAGAATTCTCGAGAGGGTAAAGAGCTGGTCCGCTGTGCCACGGCCAGGACGAAAACCACATTGCTCCTCCTGAATCCGAGGTTCGACCAACGGCCGGACTCTCCTCTCCAATACCTTGGCATAGACCTTCCCAGGGAGGCTGAGGAGTGTTTTCCCTCTAAAGTTGGAGCACACCCGCTGGTCCCCTTTTTTGAAGAGAGGAACTGCCACTCCCGTTTGCCATGCCAAAGGCACTGCCCCCGACCTCCACGCAATGCTGCAGAGGCATGTCAACCATGACAGCCTTACAACATCCAGGGCCTTGAGGTACTTAGGGAGAATCTCGTCCAACCCCGGGGCCTGGCCACCAAGGAGATTTTTAACCACCTTGCCGACCTCAGCCCCTGTGATAGGCGACTCATCCCCCTTTTCCACAAACCCTTCTTCCTCTGTGGAAGGCATATCAGTGGGGTTGAGGAGATCCTCAAAGTATTCCTTCCACCGCCCGACGATATTCCCAGTCGAAGTCAACAGCGCCCCATCCGCACCATACACAGTGTGGACAGGGAGCTGCTTTTCCCTCCTGAGCCACCGGACAGTTTGCCAGAATCTCTTCGAGGCCAACTGAAAGTCTTGTTCCATGGCCTCACCGAACTCCTCCCATGCCCGGGTTTTTGCTTTTAGCAACCACCCGAGCTGCACTCCGCTTGGCCTGCCAGTACACCTCAGCTGCTTTGGGAGTCCCACAAGCCAACCAAGCCCGATAGGACTCCTTCTTCAGCTTAATGGCCCCCCTCACCACTGGTGTCCACCATTTGGTTCGGGGGTTGCCACCACAAGATGCACTGATCACCTTGCGGCCGCAGCTCTTGGCCACCGCTTCAACAATAGAGGTGCAGAACATGGCCCATTCAGACTCCATGTCTCCAGACTCCCTCGGAATGTGGTCAAAGTTCTTCCGGAGGTGGGAGTTGAAGACATCCCGGACAGGGACCTCAGCCAGGCGTTCCCAGCACACCCTCACTATACGTTTGGGTCTACCAGGTCTGAATGGCATCCTCCCCAGCCATCGGATCCAACTCATCACCAGGTGGTGATCAGCAGGTGGGATCCCCTCATGGATCGTCACCTTATCGTGGTGGGGGTTTTGCATGCCCCAGTGATCCCAGGAGCTATGTTGTCCAGGGAAATTGGCCTCTCATAGGGTCACCCAAGACAAACTGGTCCTGGGTGAAGGGCCAGACTAAGAACGATCCAACAGACTCTCATGATAAATTCTAGATCAAGGATTCAGTGTACCCTGCCTGGTATGGGGTTACCGGGGTCCCACCTTGGAGCCAGGCCTGGGGGAGGGGCTCGATGGCTAGCATCTGGTGGCCGGGTTTCCACCCATGGGACCTGGCCAGGCTCAGCCCGAAGGAGTTACATGAGTTCGCCCTCCAGTGGGCTCACCACCTGCAGGAGGGATCATGGAGTTCCGGTGTTGTGTGGATTAGGTGGCGGTCAAAAGCGGAGACCTTGGCGGACTGATCCCAAGCTTTTGGAACAAAAAAATCAACTCAGTTTAAAAAATGTACAGCAAGGCAAGAAAAAAGCAAATTCTGTTAAACCCAGATGCATCAAAAGTAAATATAAAAAATCTTTGCAATTTAAAAAAAAAAATCCTAAAATTAATGATATTTGTTGGTATAAACCAACAAAAATAGTTTTACAAGAAGAAGCAGAAGTACAATATTAAAATTGTCATGCAGCATAAAACATAAAAGCACAAATTCATGTTTTGCTTCTGATAAACCAGCCGTTATGAGCTCTTTACTCTGTGTAATCTGATTACATGCTGTGGGCCATCAAACTTGCACTTTCTGATCAGGGATGATGTGCTGATCTCCTGTTCCTGATTCTTTATTTTTTTGTATGTTTGTCACACTTAAATGGTTCAGATCATCAAACTAATTTAAATATTAGATAAAGATAACACAAGTAAACACAAAATGCATTTTTTTTAATGAAGGTGCTCATTATTAAGGGTGAAAAAAATCCAAACCTACATGGCCCTGTGTAAAAAAGTGATTGTCCCCTAAACCTAAGAACTGGTTGGGCCACCCTTAGCAGCAACAACTGCAATCAAGCATTTGCAGTAACTGGCAATGAGTCTTTTACAGTGCTGTGGAGGAATTTTGGCCCACTCATTTTTGCAGAATTGTTGTAATTCAGCCACATTGGAGGGTTTTGGAGCATGAACCGCCGTTTTAAGGTCATGCCACAGCATCTCAATCGGATTCAGGTCAGAACTTTGACTAGGCCACTCCAAAGTCTTCATTTTGTTTTTCTTAAGCCAATCAGAGGTGGACTTGCTGGTGTATTTTGGATCACGGATTAATTTTGGATGAAGAGTAAAAAAAAATCCAAACCTACATGGCCCTGAGTGAAAAAGTGCCCCCATCAGAATCAGAATCAGAATCAGAATCAGCTTTATTGCCAAGTATATTTACAAGTAAACACACAAGGAATTTGACTTGACATAAGACGCGCACGTTAGGCGCATCCAATGACGCGTCGCCATACAAGGCGCCTGTCAACAGTGGAGGTAAAGAGGGGGGGGGAGGGGGAGGAAAACACAATAGGAGAGAGAAAAAACATAGTAATCAGAATAAACGCTCATATGTGAGCCAAATTTTGACTACACAGAAAAAAACCCTCATGCATTAGCATACAATAGAATTCACAAGACACAAGAGAGCAGTGTACAGTATCTTTAATCAGTTCATGAATCAATGTGTGTGCGGTGTTGAGCAGTGTTGATGATAATAAGAGAGACCCAAGGACCCTTGGCAGAAGATGTTTTGTCTGTCTGGCGCCCAGTCTTATCTGGCGCTGCAGCTGGCTGTCCAAGGCCTTGTGCTCATGATTTTGAAAAAAACACAGACTGCAGACAGCCAGGAGGAATTTTCATGGGGAATAATAGTGCCAAATAGGACTGATCACAGAGAAGACTTGTATTTCTTCTGTAGATTCAGTACATTAATCCTTCATTGCGCAGCTTTGAATTCGTCGTGGAAAGACCTGAGCGAACCCATGATGTAATCCACCTTACGAGACAGTTCTCCAGTAGTCGCTATCATGGTCTTCTCCAGTTTCTCAATTTGTTGGATGCACCTCGCCTGGCCAGCATTTTGATAGGTTGAATCCATCTTCAGCAATTTGCGGTAAACCAAGACAATTCCTGTCCCAATCAGAATTATCCCAATCACCAAGATTACGAAGATAAACAGATCTTCAATATCTTCGATAGAAAGATTAGAGAGACACAGCATTTTCCATTTACCCGTGTCACATAGATAGCCCACTGGAGCCGTTCCAGCGGGGCAGACAGCTTCCCCCGGAGCACTTTTCCTTGTTGAAAAAATAGTGTCAATTGTGTTCAAAGCCCAGCTTATTAACTCCATAATTTCTTTTCGGCGGTCGCAGTTAGACGCAGGCAGACAACAGCAAGCTGGGATCTAGTAATAACAGGAGGGGAGGAAAAAATCAGCAGGAGAGAAGAAAAAAGCGTCTGCTCTCTTGGGAGGGCGGAAGTAGAAGTTTATGTTAAAACATAAATTAACTGTTGTTTATCACATCAAGCCATTCAGAGGTGGACTTGCTGGTGTGTTTTGGATCATTGTCCTGCTGCAGAACCCAAGTGTGCTTCAGCTTGAGGTCACGAACAGATGGCCGGATATTGTCCTTCAGGATTTTTTGGTAGACAGCAGAATTCATGGTTCCATTTACCACAGCAAGTCTTCCAAGTCCTGAAGCAGCAAAAGAGCCCCAGACTATCACACTACCACCACCGTATTTTACTGCTGGTATGATGTTCCTTGTCTGAAATGCTGTGTTACTTTTATGCCAGATGTAATGGGACACACACCTTCAAAAAAGTTCAACTTTTGTCTCGTCAGTCCACAGAATATTTTCCCAAAAGTCTTGAGGATCATCAAGATTTTTTCTGGCAAAACTGAGACAAGCCTTTATGTTGTTTTTGCCCAGCAGTGGTTTTTGTCTTGGAACTCTGCCATGCAGGCCATTTTTGCCCAGTCTCTTTCTTATGGTGGAGTCATGAACACTGACCTTAACTGAGGCAAGTGAGGCCTGCAGTTGTTTGGATGTTGTTGTGGGGGCTTTTGTGACCTCTTGGATAAGTCATCACTGCACTCTTGGCATAATTTTCGTCAGCCAGCCACTTCTGGGAAGGTTAACCACTGTTCCTTGTTTTCACCATTGGTGGATAATTGCTCTCATTGTAGTTCACCGGAGTCCCAAAGCTATAGAAATGGCTTTATAACCTTTTCCAGACTGATAGATCTCAGTTACTTTGCTTCTCATTTGTTCCCGAATTTCTTGGGATCGCAGCATGATGTCTAGCTTTTTAGGATCTTTTGGTCTCCTTCACTTTTTCAGGCAGATCCTGTTAAGGTGATTTCTTGATTGAGAACAGGCGTGGCAGTCATCAGGCCAGGGTGTGGTTCGAGAAATTGAACTCATCTTTTCAAAGATGTGACAAACCACAGTTTATTTATGTTTTAACAAGGGGACAATCACTTTTTCACACAGGACCATGTAAGTTTGGATTTTTTTACCCTTAATAATAAACACCATTTAAAAACTTCATTTTGTGTTTACTTGTGTTATCTTTGTCTGATATTTAAATTTGTTTGATGATCTGAAACATTTAAGTGTGATAAACATACAAAAAAAAATGAGAAATCAGGAAGGGGGCAAACAGTTTTTCAATTCAATTCAATTCAACTTTATTTATATAGCGCCATTTCACAACAACAGTCATCTCATAGCACTATCAACTGTAGGGAGGACCCCCACAGTTGCAGAAAGACCCCAGCAATCAGGCGATCCCCTGTGAGCAAGCACTTGGCGACGGTGGAGAGGAAAAACTCCCTTTTAACAGGAAGAAACCTCCAGCAGAACCAGGCTCAGGGAGGGGCAGTCATCTGCTGCGACTGGCTGGGGGGTGAGGGGATAGAGAAGAAGAAAAGAACAGACATGTAGAGAGCAAACAGCACGATGGGGACTCAATCTATGGGAGAGAACAAACAAATGTTAATGACCAGCAAAAAAAAAAATATTTCATAGAGAGTGAGGAAAGGAGTGAGGCCCAGTGCATTACTGGAGGTCCCCCGGCTGACTAAACCTATTAGCAGCATAACTAAGGGAGGGTTCAGAAAACACATGATCCCTCCCTAATTGTAGGCTATATCAAAAAGGTAGGTTTTAGCCCTATTCTTAAAAACAGAGATCGAGTCTGACTCCCGAATCCAGATTGGCAGCTGATTCCACAGGAGAGGAGCTTGATAACTGAAGGCTCTGCCTCCCATTGTACTTTTGGAGATTCTAGGTATTACAAGTAAACCTGCATTTTGGGAGCGTAGTGCTCTGTTAGGATGATACGGTAGTATCAGATCTTTTAAATAAAAAGGAGCCTGATTGTTTAGAGCTTTGTAAGTAAGAAGAAGGATTTTAAACTTAATTCTAAACTCTATGGAAAGCCAATGAAGGGAGGCCAGAACCGGAGAGATATGATCTCTCTTTCTAGTACCTGTTAAAACTCTTGCTGCAGCATTTTGGATCAGCTGAAGACTTTTTAAAGATGTTTTAGGACAACCTGATAATAAAGAATTACAATAATCTAATCTCGAGCTAACAAAAGCGTGGATCAGCTTCTCAGCATCACTCTGAGACAAGATGCTCCTAATCTTGGCAATATTACGCAAATGATAGAAGGCAGTCTTAGAAACAAATTTAATATGTGAATTGAAGGACAAATCCTGATCAAAAATAACTCCAAGGTTCCTCACAGAGCTATTAAGAGAAAGAGTAACTGCATCCAAACTGAAAGTTTGATTTGGAAAGGAATTTCTAAGGTTTTTTGGACCAACAAGAATGACTTCAGTCTTATCTGAATTTAATAGCAGGAAATTACAAGTCATCCAAACTTTGATTTCCTTAAGACAGGCTTCTAACTTGGCTAATTGATTAGTATCATCTGGCTTCATTGACAGGTATAATTGTGTGTCATCTGCATAACAGTGAAAATGTATACAGTGCTTTCTAATAATGTTGCCTAACGGAAGCATATATAAACTAAAAAGAGTAGGGCCAAGCACAGATCCCTGTGGAACTCCATGACTAAGCTTTGAGCTGAGAGAAAACTCATCATTTACATGAACAAACTGGAACCTATCAGATAAATAAGATCTAAACCACTGCAACGAAGTTCCATTAAGTCCAACATAGTGTTCTAATCTATCAAGTAGAATATTATGATCAATAGTATCAAAAGCTGCACTAAGATCTAAAAGGACAAGTACAGAAACTAGTCCATTATCAGATGCAATGAGGAGGTCGTTAGTGACCTTCGCTAAGGCTGTTTCAGTGCTATGATGGATTCTAAACCCAGATTGAAACTCCTCAAATAAACCATTTCCCTGCAGGTGGTCAAATAATTGCATAGCAACAACTCTTTCTAAGATTTTTGAAATGAAAGGGAGATTAGAGATTGGTCTATAGTTAGCTAAAGCTCCTGGATCTAGCGTTGGCTTTTTGAGTAAGGGTTTAATTACAGCCGTTTTAAAAGCCTGCGGTACATGGCCTAAAATTAATGAAGAATTGATTATATGAAGAATAAAGCTACCAATAAGTGGGAAGACTTCTTTAAATAACCTGGTAGGAATAGGGTCTAAAAGACAAGTTGAAGGTTTGGATGAGGAAACTATTTTGTCTAACTCACAAAGGTCGATTGGAGTAAACTCATCAAGACAGACATCAATAGAAGGAGTTGTAGTAGTTACAGTATTTAAGTTAACTGTGGGAAGAATCTGATTGATTTTATCTCTGATGGATGAAATTTTATTATTGAAAAAGTTCATAAAGTCCTGACTAGTAAGCTCTAAGGGGATGCTAGGATTGACAGAGTCCTGACTCTTTGTCAACCTGGCTACAGTACTGAAAAGAAACCTGGGATTATTCTTGTTCTCTTCTATTAATGCAGAGTAATAACTCGTTCTAGCTTTTCTAAGAGATTTTTTATAAATTAAAAGATGATTTCTCCAAGCTAAATAGATTTCATCTAAATTAGTAGAGCGCCATTTTCTTTCTAATTGACGAGTCTTCTGTTTTAAGCTACGAGTTTCTGTGTTGAACCAAGGAGTTAAAAATCTCTGATTAGACTTTTTCTTTTTTAAGGGGGCCACCAAGTCTAGAGCCTGATGCAGAGAAGCTGAAACACTATCCACCATGTTATCAATTACAGAAGGAGCAAGCTGTCTATAGCTTATTTCCGTTGTGTTGACACATGGCATAGAGGAAACAATCTGCATAAATTTGGAAACAGCATCATCTGAGAGGCATCTACTGTGATAATATTTTTCTTTAGGAGCCAAATAGTCAGAAATAGTAAAATCAAAGGTTAACAGACAATGGTCTGACAGTACAGGGTTATGAGGAGACACTACAAGATTTTCTATTTCTATGCCATATGTCAGAACAAGGTCCAATGTATGGTGGAGGTAATGAGTAGAATTTCCTACTTTCTGAGAAAACCCAATCGAGTCTAATATTGAATTAAAAGCCACATTAAGGCAGTCACTATCTACATCCACATGTATATTAAAGTCCCCTACTATAATTATTCTATCAGATTTCAGCACTAAATCAGCTAAGAAATCAGGAAATTCGGATAAAAATTCTGAATAGGTTGATGGGGGACGATAAACTATGGCAAATAAAATTGGGTTTAACCTAAAATTGCTAAAGTGCCCAATACTGAGGACCAGGCCCTCAAAGGAATTATAACATGTTTTTTGCTTTACATTAACTAGTAATTTGGAATGGTAAATTGATGCTGCTACTCCTCCACGACCAGAACTTCTGGGATTTTGACAGTTTAAATAACCAGAGGGAGTTGATTCATTTAAACCAACATAATCCTCTTGTCCTAACCAAGTCTCTGTAAGGGAAATTAAATCAATCTGATGATCAATTAACAGATCATGGACTAACAGAGACTTGGGAGTTAGAGACCTAATATTTAATAAACCACATTTAATTTTTAAATTATGAGGAGGAACAGAGGCCAAATCATTCAATTTAGAGGCTTTATGTTTAATTTGAGTTTTACCAATATTTTGCTTTATCACTTTGGGATGCTTATGCATTATATTTTTATTGACTTTGGAGGGAGCAGACAACGATTCTCTGATGGGGAAGACAGGAGCTAAGCTGAGGGGTGGCGGATGAAGAGGAGCTGCAGAGAGGCGTGTAAGACTGCGACTCTGCTTCCTGGTCCCAACTCTGAGTAGTCATGGTTTTGGAAATTTGGATAAAAAAGATGCCAGATTGTTAGATAAATGAGAAGCACCATCCAAAGTGGGATGAATGCTGTCTCGTCTCATAAGACCAGGTTTTCCCCAAAAAGAGCTCCAATTGTCAATGTAGCCCACGTCATTTTTAGGACACCACACAGACAGCCAGCGGTTCAAGGATGACGAGCGACTAAACATGTCATCACTGGTCAGATTGGGGAGGGGCCCAGAGAATACTACAGTGGCAGACATCGTTTTGGCAAACTCACACACCGATTCTATATTAAGTTTCGTGACTTCCGACTGCCGGAGACGGATGTCATTAATGCCGGCGTGAATAACAATTGTGGAATATTTACAGTTACTTTTAGCCAGCATTTTCAAATTTGACTCGATGTCGCCTGCTCTGGCCCCAGGAATGCATGTGACTATGGCCGCTGGAGTCTCTAGGTTCACGTTTCTGACTACAGAGTCGCCAATGATCAGAGTTTTTTCCTCAGCGGGTGTGTCGCTGAGCGGGGAAAAACGATTAGAAACGTGAACAGGTTGGTGGTGAACCGGGGCTTTGCGACTAGGCTTCCTTCTCACCGTCACCCACCCAGTCTCCTCGCTGCTGAGGAGAGCCGAGGGACCGCTGACAGGGGGGCCTAAGCTAGCTAGCTCCGCTGCAGCTAATGGGCGTCCGTCGAGATTAACTGGCGCAGACGGTGTTTCAATGCAGCGGAGCCGGGATTCCAAATCAGACAACCTCGCCTCGAGCGCCTCAAAAAGACAACATTTATTACATTTACCGTTATCACTAAAAGAGGCAGAGATGTAGCTAAACATCTGACAGAGAGAGCACACCAGAGGAGGAGAGGAAAGAGAGCTAGTAGCCATAGCTAGTGGCTCGAGAGCTGGAGAGCAAACCACACAGGCAGACAGCAAAACAGGAAGTGACGATACGTTACCACAAGGAAGTGACGATCTGTTTTTCACAGTGTTTTTCACACCACTGTACTTGCGCAGTACTTAAGAGTTTGCCGTCTGTGGTGTTATTTTTTATTTTAATGAATGAATGAATTCACCACCCCAGCAGGTGGCGGTAGTACACCGTAACAGCATATGTTTAAAACATGAAGAAGAAGAATTTCTGTAAAACTGTTCAAAAGACTTTTCTCGGTCACCAACAAATGTAAGGAATATTTGTCAGCTGACCCGGAGAAGGTTTTGGTGGTTTCTGCTGTCGAACAACTTTCCTTCATCACGGCTGGCTGCCCCCAGATGAAAATCCACACCAGGTCTATGGGACTACAGTGCTCTGAACCAGGCTTTAGAAAGCTCCAAATCCATTTGTAAATCATTGGATTATGAATGTACAAATTGGATCCTGGGTCTGACTTGACCTGTTCACCCATTAGGAATGTTCCTATTGTAGCAAATGCGTTCAAGAATGAGGCTGAGTTTATTTCTCAGAGTCAACTTTATTGAGTGAACACATGCTCTATCAATCTCTATGCAGGAAAAGAGACTGAGCAATCAAATACCACGTTCTTATACTCTGCTGGGGCCACAACACACAGTCACATGTTACATAAGCAAACATATAATTACATGGCACATAGTCTCAGTCACAATACACTCTTTCATGTCTCACTGTTGTCTCTTGTCCTACGGTGTTCCGGGAATCTTCCTGGGACATCCTCTCGGAGACAAAGGTCAAGACTCACACCTACTCGTCATCTCTTGTAGATCCCTGCAGGTCCAGACCTCTTTTGTCCCGCCAGACGTGGAGTCACCAATACGCATACAGTCATGCATTTGTGGGGAGATATGAACTCAATATCTGCGCCACACTATTACTAATGTTACAGACCAGTTTATTCGTCCAAATTGGCTGTTTTTGCTCCTTTTTTAAGATTGACACATGTTTAGTGGCTCCAAATGTCTCTTTCTACAGTAGAGGCTGCTCACTCCTGTAAAACTCTTGGATAGTAAGATGGGGCCATTTGGAACGTAGAACTGGTCCAGTTTTCTGTCTTGTCAATAATCATGTTGTTGTGTGTTTGTTGATGTCACAGCTGGTGAGTTCAGTGGTGGACGAGACGCATTGAGTGAGGAGCTCATGAAGAAGAAGCATGACTTCACCAGAGGAGGTACCAGTTTAATTCTTAAAGGTTTCTCCTCACTAAAGTGATCTTGATTCTTCTTTATGATTATTTTGTTTCAGGCTAGGCTAATTTATTAAATCTCCATTTTGGGGATTCTGTTGACCTTATTAAACTGTAATCCTGAAAAAAAATTAAGGTAAAGGTGATCTTGTCGACATTTTGATCATTTAATATGCTGTCTTCTATGTACAACAGTAGCATGCAGATGAAAAGATCAACTGAAGTTTAGGTTTAAGTTCAATCAAATAAGCTGTGCTCTTTAGGAAAATTTGTGAGAACTCACACGGGCCAAAAGAATGGTCACAATGCACAATGGTCACACAATGGTCCCCTCCGGTATACAACTAGGAAAATACCGGTCTCTATGGAGGGTGAGAATATGTATGGGTGCATAATTATACCATGTAGGATAACTAAGTAGACGGTTGTGCTGTTTCATTCCATCTAGCTACAATGCTCCGCACTGTGTGTGTTTATATATTTATATATTTATTCCATCTAGCAACAGTGCTCCACGCTGTGTGTGTTTATATATTTACATATTTATATATTTATTCCATCTAGCTACAATGCTCCACACTGTGTGTTTATATATCGACATATTTATTCCATCTAGCTACAATACTCCGCACTGTGTGTTTATATCCTCATATATTTATTCCATCCAGCTACAATGCTCCGCACTGTGTTTATATATTTATATATCTATTCCATCTAGCTACAATGCTTTGCACTGTGTCTATATATATATATATATATATATACTCACTGCTCTTGTTTTTTTCTTGCCTTCTGATTGTTGCTCTGAGTGTTGCTATCCCTGTGCTGTTGCAATCCTGGAATTTCCCCATTGTGGGACTAATAAAGGCTTATCTTATCTTAAGAAGTCCCAGCCTCATTAAAAGAACTTCAGTAAAACTGCTGAGTGGGGTTTGCGATCGACTTGGTGCTAATTTGAAGGTAGCCACCTTGTTGTGCAGGAGATGTCCGGAGTGGGCTGGTCAGCGCTGCTCGCGGTGGAGTGTTTTTTTTGCCTTAGTCATTGTTAACAGTGTTGTTGCTGGTTGGCTCTGGGATGAGTGCGGGCCCACGTGCTCTGAATGTTTTTCTTTTTATTTCGTATGGCAGTCCTTGTGGGTTTTGTCATGTCAAAGTCTTTCTTTCCATCTTTGTCATAAAATACGCAAAAGACCCAACACCTGAGCTAACTTTTTGGCACATCCAACTGCTCCCAAACTTTCACAGTTGGCTGCAAATCTTGCTGGACAAGATATACGGACGTGGACAAAATTATTGGTACCCCAATAATAATTGGTGTTAATGAAAGGAAAAACCCACAATGGTCACAGAAATAACTTGAATCTGACAAAAGTGGTAATAAATAAAAATTCTATGAAAATTAACCAGTGAAAATCAGACAATGCTTTTGAATTGTGGTTCAACAGAATTATTTTAAAAAACAAACTCATGAAACAGGCCTGGACAAAAATGATGGTACCCTTAACTTAATATTTTGTTGCACAACCTTTTGAGGCAATCACTGCAATCAAACGATTTCTGTAACTGTCAATGAGACTTCTGCACCTCTCAGCAGGTATTTTGGCCCACTCTTCATGAGCAAACTGCTCCAGTTGTCTCAGGTTTGAAGGGTGCCTTCTCCAGACGGCATGTTTCAGCTCTTTCCACAGATGGTGAATAGGATTAAGATCAGGGCTCATAGAAGGCCACTTTAGAATAGTCCAATGTTTCCCTCTTAGCCATTCTTGGGTGTTTTTAGCTGTGTGCTTTGGGTCAATTTCCTGTTGCAAGACCCATGACCTGCGACTGATACCAAGCTGTCTGACAGTGGGCAGCACATTTCTCTCTAGAATACCTTGATAGTCTTGAGATTTCATTGTACCCTGCACAGATTCAAGACACCCTGTGCCAAATGCAGCAAAGCAGCCCCAGAACATAACAGAACCTCCTCCATGTTTCACAGTAGGGACAGTGTTCTTTTCTTGGTATGCTTCTTTTTTGCGTCTGTGAACACAGAGCTGATGTGCCTTGCCAAAAAATTGCATTTTGTCTCGTCTGTCCGTAGGACATTCTCCCAGAAACTTTGTGGCTTGTCAGCATGCAGTTTGGCAAATTCCAGTCTGGATTTTTTATGATTTGTTTTCAACAGTGGTGTCCTCCTTGGTCATCTCCCGTGAAGTCAAATCATTCACTGCTAATGATTCGGCTTCCGTGTGGAGAGGACTGAGGCAAATCACCAACTATCGACCTAAGGCTCCTAAAGGTCAGGATGACAAAGCCCTTTGTCAGAGACTGTCCCAACACTATGCCCGTTTTGACACCTCGTCATCTGTGTCCAACTCCCCCCCTCCCTCCAGCTCCACAGCCTCCACATTCCCTACTTCATTTAAGGCACACACCCCCTCCTCCCCCCCTCCCCTTATCATCAGTGAGCAGGATGTGCTCAAACAGTTCTCCAGACTGAACCCGCGCAAGGCCCCCGGCCCAGACGGCGTGTCTCCCTCCACCCTGAGACTCTGTGCGAAACAGCTGGCTCCTGTATTCACAGACATTTTTAACACCTCCCTTAAGTTATGCCACGTGCCATCCTGCCTCAAATCCTCCACCATCATCCCTGTCCCCAAGAAGCCACGGATCACTGGACTTAATGACTACAGATCTGTAGCGCTCACCTCTGTAGTCATGAAGTCCTTTGAGCGCCTGGTCCTGTCCCACCTCAAGTCCATCACCACCCCTCTCCTGGACCCGCTGCAGTTTGCCTACCGAGCCAACAGGTCTGTAGACGATGCAGTCAACCTGGCCCTCCACTCCATCCTGCAGCACCTGGACTCCCCGGGAACCTACGCCAGGATCCTGTTTGTGGACTTCAGCTCCGCATTCAACACCATCCGCCCCGCTCTGCTCCGGGACAAGCTGTCCCTGCTCAACGTGCCTGACTCCCTCTGCAGGTGGATCATCGACTTCCTGACGGACCGGAGGCAGCATGTGCGGCTGGGAAAGACTGTCTCAGACTATACTAGCATCAGCACCGGATCACCCCAGGGCTGTGTACTTTCCCCCCTACTCTTCTCCCTTTACACCAACTCCTGCACCTCCAGCCACCAGTCTGTCAAGTTGATCAAGTTTGCGGACGACACCACCCTCATCGGGCTCATCTCCAACGGCGACGAGTCCGCCTACAGGAGAGAGGTGGCCCAGCTGGCGTCCTGGTGCAGCAATAACAACCTGCAGCTGAACGCTCTGAAGACAGTGGAGATGATTGTAGACTTCAGGAAAGTCACTACTCCTCTGCCCCCCCTCACCCTCTCAGGCTCTCCCATCACCACTGCTGATTCCTTCCGCTTCCTAGGCACTACCATCACCAGGGACCTCAAATGGGAGCTGACCATCAGCTCACTCATCAAAAAAGCCCAGCAGAGGATGTTCTTCCTGCGGCAGCTGAGGAAGCTCAAGCTACCCACCAAGATGTTAGTGCAGTTCTACACAGCCATCATCGAGTCCATCCTCACCACCTCCATAACCGTGTGGTATGCAGGAGCCACTGCCAGGGACAGACTAAGGCTGCAGCGCGTCGTGCGCACTGCTGAGAAGGTGATCGGCTGCAAGCTCCCATCTCTCCAGGATCTGTACATCTCCAGGACCCGGAGGCGTGCTGGCCGGATCATAGCCGATCCCTCACACCCTGGTCACGTACTGTTTGCCCCCCTCCCCTCTGGTAGAAGACTTCGGTCCATCCAGACTAAAACCTCCCGTCACATGAACAGCTTCTTCCCCTCTGCCATTAGACTGCTGAACACTAAGTGACTCTCGTGCACCATGTACAGCAGCTCAACCAGACTCATGTCAATCATCACTGTTTTCTTCCTGCATTACCGACTGCACTATATAGTTCTCCACAGTATCTGCTGCTGGCTAATATATATTTTAACTGTTGACCAGTATCACTTAATCTTATCCTACACTTTATTACATGTATAGTTTATTTCTCTTATCTTATCATGTTTAATGTTGCAGCATTGTACCGAGACAAATTCCTAGTTTGTGTACTACATGAACAATGGCAATAAACCTGATTCTGATTCTGATTCTGATTCTGAAGTCCACTTTGGCTCGAACAATGACGGGTGGTGCGATCTGACACTGATGCACCTTGACCTTGGAGTTCACCTGGAATGTGTTTAGAGGTTGTTCTGGGCTCTTTTGTTACCATTCGTATTATCCGTCTCCTCCTGCGGCCACGTCCAGGGAGGTTGGCTACAGTCCCGTGGATCTTAAATTTCTGAATAATATGTGCAACTGTAGTCACAGGAACATCAAGCTGCTTGGAGATGGTCTTATAGCCTTTACCTTTAACATGCTTGTCTATAATTTTCTTTCTAATGTCCTGAGACAACTCTCTCCTTTGCTTCCTCTGGTCCATGTTTAGTGTGGTACACACCATGTCACCAAACAGCACAGTGACTACTTGTTACCCTTTAAATAGGCCGACTGACTGATTACAAGTTTGTAGACACCTGTGATGTTAATTAGAGGACACATCTTGGTTGAACATGTCCCTATGGTCACATTATTTTCAATCTTTTCTAGGGGTACCATCATTTTTGTCCAGGGCTGTTTCATGAGTTTGTTTTTTAAAATAATTCTGTTGAACCACAATTCAAAAGCATTGTCTGATTTTCATTGGTTAATTTTCACAGAATTTTTATTTATTACCACTTTTGTCAGATTCAAGTTATTTCTGTGACCGTTGTGCGTTTTTCTTTCATTAACAGAGGTGTACCAACAATTTTGTCCACGTCTGTAACTTCATTCGAGAATGGGGGGCTTTTGCAACATCTGGCTGCGATTCTCAGTGACAAACTATGACTTCACCTGGCTGTGTGCTTGCTTTGCACCATCTAGTTGACTGAAAACACAATTGAGACCCTGAAAGGTCTAATGACACGTTTTTGACTTCCTCTAATTTTTCAACACATAATACAAAATGACAAAGTAGGTTGGTTTGTGCAGTTCTAAGTCAAACAGGCTTTTTTTCACACGAATATCCGACGTTTTCATGAGCACCATGTCACCAATTATGTCAGTGGCTTGAAAACCCCGCTGCTATGTTGTCACGTCATCGGGAGAACACAGCGCTTTGCTGCTCATTGTACACACAGGATGGAAGTGGTTGAAAACACTTGACGATTGTTCCAGCACATGTAGTCTTGAATTGGTTTGTGTTGCCCAATCTTTAGACAATTATAGTTCAGAAGAATGGGATGATAATGAAGAATCTGGGGGCATCAGACCTTATAGGTTTGAGCCGTGCCAAGCGGGCATCATGCCTAGAGAGTCAGACTCAGAGAGTGATGGTGGAGAGGCACACATGACCGCCGCAGCAGCAGTGACAAACACACAGCAGGGGAACAGAACACCAGTGTTATTCTTTTGTTACAGATATTGCAACAAATTATTTGTTCATAAGTATAATTTATTTAAACCCGATTTTTCAAGAAAATCATAGCAGTGTTTGGCTCAGGCATCGGGTTTATATGGATTATATTTTGAGTTCTTGTTGTCTTTGTTTTCTTCATGTATTTTGCGTTTTGAGCCACCTGTGTTTTGAGCCACCTGAAAGTGGCTCAAAACGCAAAAAACTGTCAAAATCTTGGACAGTTTCAGCACTGTCCAAGATTTGCCAGTCCGAACACACGCGCCCTCTCTCTTTGACAGTCAGCTGTTCATGGTTTGTGTGCATCATCTGTTGTGTTGTCAGCCAGCCGGTGTTGCCAGCGCTATCACGACGTGTTAGCTACTCCACACAGCCGTGGTTCTGTTGCACCCCTTGAAGCGATGTCGGTCCTGGGACGCAACCGTGGTTAACACGTCTCCTCGCCGTGTTCGCTGAGCGATGTCGGCCCCGAACGCCAACTGTGGGTGTTTCTGTTTATTTTTGTGGGTCTTGACCTTTTTGGGAACTGTTGTCATCATTCTTATGTTCAATACATGTGCTGTGGTGAATTCTCAGCATAAATCCATTCATCATGACCCTCTGTGCGCTCTTATGCAGGGCAGGGAGAGGGAGGATGAAATAACGAGGATTTGCGTGCAGGGGTCACCACAGCACATTTAATACAGAAAGACAGACAGTTCCCTGAAAGGTGAAGACGTACAAGAAACACAGATACACTTACTGATGGCGTTCGTGGGCCGGCATCGCCCAGCAAACGAATGAGAGGAGACATGTTTGCCACAAGGGGTGGGTTCAAAAGATTGATATATCGATATGGATCGATCCACGTTTGACTGAGCCGATATCGATCCACAAAATCCGTGGATCGATCTTTTAATATAATATATTTAATATATTTTAATATAATATTTTTACGTTTGTGAACGTCTGCCGAGTATAATCGGGTCGAAACCAGGTCAGTGAGCCAGGAACAAAGGCCGAGAACCATAAACAGCCGACGTGCTAATGGAGCTAGCAAGCTAACGGATATGCTAGTTCTTCTTCTGTGGTGTTAAAACGGTTCTCATCCGGCAAGAGTTCCCTGCAGCACGTGCACACGTCTTTACTTTCGTGTTTACATGAGCGGAGTTATTAACGTGCGTGTCTCTTATGTGATCAAGAATTTTATTTATTCATTATTCAGTGTTTCCTCTGGCTCAAAGACCTTGGCGTGGTGGCAACATATTTTTCCAGGGGAGGGGGGGTGTAGAAAACACATGACACGATTGTAACCGGAACTGTTTATTTCTTTTTTTTTTTTTTAATTTTGCACAGAAATATTGCATAATGGAACTTAGCATTTGAAGTATTGTACTACCAAGGCTTGAATGTTGGCATTTTGGGCCAGTTGGGGTCTCACCGAAATGTCCTGTGTTTGTACTTCATACTGGTGTCATCCTTCTCTCCTTCCTCTGCTCTCACCTCTCCTGGACCCTCTGCTTGAACACTTTGCTCTCCTTGGCCCCTCTCTTCTGTCTCATCTTTCCCTCTCTGAGCTCTGTCTAATTCAGGTTCTCTCTCTGCCTATGGCGGTATAGAAACAAG
Organism: Pholidichthys leucotaenia; assembly: GCA_020510985.1. Lineage (NCBI taxonomy): Eukaryota > Metazoa > Chordata > Actinopteri > Cichliformes > Pholidichthyidae > Pholidichthys > Pholidichthys leucotaenia. The sequence continues at coordinate 5,793,451 of CM035836.1, forward strand.
CTAGAAAATACCAAGTGTCATGTTTTGCCCTGCAGGATTTTTTTTTTTTTTTTTCATGGTTTACATAAATAACCAAAATGTGTATTTTTTTGTATTTTTATTAGAGTGTTTCTTTTTTCCATTGACAAAGAGTAGAAAAGGGAAGGGGAAAAAAAAACATAGTAATTTACTCATGCATACTTAAATGTATGATCAGAGGTGGGTATAGTAGCCAGAAATTCTACTCATGTAAAAGCAGTGCTTTGAAATTAAAAATTAAAAGTAGGCAACCAAAAATTTCTAGTTGAGTTAAGGGTACAAAGAGCACCCACTTAAAAACTTGAGAAATGACTTCAGTCTTGAAGGTTTGAGGTTTTCCTCCAAAATTTATAAAAATTTTCTTGTAGTTTTCTACTTTTCTCTGTAAATTTATCTAAATTTGCAACGATTTTCCTCAAATTTGTTATTTTCTCTTGAAACATTGACTTTTCTTGTACATTTGAAACTATTATAAATTTGTAGATTATTTTGTGACTGTTTATCTTTTTTAACTAACGTTCCACATTTGGCGACGCTTGGACTTCTTCAACCCTCCAAAGTAAAAAACATCTTGAATGGCAAGGAATGGGTTTCCATGGCAACTGTGCTCATCGCAGGACAAAAGTGATTTCCACTGAGGGTAGTCCAATGCACTCTGAAAAACCACTGACAATGTCATGCCATTGTGACTACTGGTCTTTGCGCAAAATTTGATGTAATTTTGTGCAGTACCTCATGTCAGCAGTAGGTGCTGGTGTGACAGTTTTGTGAATATTGATATGGAGACATGTTCAGAGTGGGGTCAGTACGATTTGTGCAAAGTGTGCTCCAAATCAGACAAGGATTGTCTGAGGTGTAATTGTCATGTTTTGCATGGTGAGAATGCCATTGAAGCACACCGGTCACAAGGGAAAAAGTTCTGTACTATGTACATGTACTGTCAATGAACCCTAGTAATTCCTTCATGTAATTTTTACTGCTGGTGAGACAACAATAAACAAAACAGTTTTCAGCAATTCTTACTTTAATCAATAGGGGTGCTAAAACTTTTATTTTTATAGACACGTTCCGTGTGGGACTAATATCGATCAAAGAAAATTTGATGCAAATTGTACAAAGTTTGTCCAATGTACAAGTGTCCGTTATTGAAAGGCAAGGAGTGGGCTTCCATGGCAACTGTGCTTATCACAGGACATAAGTGACTTCCACTGAGGGTAGTCCAATGCACGCTGAGAAACCACTGAAAATGTCATGTCATTGTGACTACTCGTCTTTGCGCAAAATTTGAAACACAGCTCTAACAATCATGTTTTGCATGGTGAGAAAGCCATTTAAGCATGCCGGTCACAATGGAAACAGTTCTGTACTATGTACAGGTACTGTCAATGAGTTCTTGTCATTCCTTCATGTAATTTTTTTCAGCTGGTGAGAGAAAAATAAAGAAAATAGTCATCAGCAATTCATCCTTTAATCATTAGGTGGTGCTATAACTTTTGTTTATTATTTGTATATAGACGCATTCGGGGCAGGGCGAATATTGATCGTATAAAATTTTATGCAAATCTTACAAAGTTTGTCCAATTTACAAAGGTCCAATGTTGTAACCACTAGGCGGCACTCTAACTTTTGTTATTTTTATATAAGAGTGTTCAGGGTTGGACTCTTATCCAGTGTCGAAAATTTGGTGAAAATCAGACAAAGTTTGTCCAAGATACAATTTTCCGATATTTCAAGGTGAGGAGTCAACATTTGCCATGTTGCCATGGCAACACTTCCGTGTCAGTTATGTGTTGTCCACCCATATAGGACTATATATGACAGTGACCTCAATCTATGGTCCAAATTTCATGACTCCAGGACCCCCCCCCCCCTCCCCATAAGCTCATGGATTGAATGGCAAGGAGGGCGTGTCCATGGTAACACATGTGCTGTCATGCTAAAGTTGATGTTCAGTTATGATCATTGCTGTGGTCTTATTAATCTCAGAAAATTTCACGTCATTCTGGCAAGTGGTGCGTGAGTAATAAATAAAGTTTTCAGCAATTCTTTCGTTTACCAACCAGTAGGTGGTCCTATATCTTTTGCCAGGTCTTTTGATAGTAGACTTTATTTTTGCTTTGACTCCTTGTTCTGAGCTTTCTTAAGATTCTTGAGATGCAGGATGTTAAAAGGGAGTTTCGCGCTGTAAAAGTGAACAAAAGTCAGGGCCCTGATAATATATGTGGACGCCTGGTAAAGTCCTGTGCACATGAACTGAGTCCTATATTTCATTATATTTTCAATAAGTCCTTACAGACACAACATGTGCCTAAGATCTGGAAAGATGCCGTGGTTGTTCCCGTTCCAAAATCCAGCTGTCCTAAAACGGTAAACGACTTTAGACCAGTTGCTTTGACTTCAATTTTAATGAAAATTTTTGAAAAACTGGTCAGATGTGAGGTCCTAAGGCAGACTGAACATGCATTGGATCCTCTGCAGTTTGCCTATAGGCCTCACAGAGGAGTGGAGGATACCACTGTCACTCTGTTTGACATGCTTTTTAAACATCTGGATTTTAATGGGACACACGCCAGGCTTTTATTTGTGGACTTTTCTTCTGCCTTTAATACAATCCAACCTCATATTTTAGTTGAAAGGCTCCTGCAACAATTTGATTTAAGCAATAATCTGGTGGGTTGGATTCTGGATTTCTTAACCAACAGGACGCAGAGAGTAAGGGTCAATGGCACATTGTCTGACCTAAAGTGCTCTTCTACTGGCTCTCCTCAGGGGTGTGTGTTGTCACCACTACTCTTCATCCTGTACACAAACATGTGTCGGAGCAGACATGACAACAGACACATTATAAAGTATGCTGATGACTCAGTCATTGTCAGTCTCCTCCAAGATGGTGAGAGTGGCCACGGCCCAGTAGTTGATGACTTTGTTCACTGGTGTGAGGATTCCTACCTGCAGCTGAATACAACAAAAACGAAAGATATGATTATTGACTTTAGGAGGAAAACTCCCAGGCACAAAGTCACCATACTAAAAGGCCAGACCACCGAATGTGTACAATCGTACAAATATCTTGGGACAATTATTGATAGTGGATTGAACTTTGAGGTGAACTGTGAAAGGGTGTGCAAAAAGGGTCAGCAAAATTTGCATTGTTTGAGGAAACTTGCACGCTTCCAAATTGACCGAACCATAATGACTATGTTCTATTGGGCTTTTATTGAATCTGTTTTATCCTTTTCTTTAATGTCATGGTTTGGTCAGATAAAACTGAAACAGAGGAAATCCTTGGATCAGGTAGTCAGATGGTCCAGTCGTTTGCTTGGTGAGTCACAGCTGAGCCTGACATCCCTGTACACCAGACAAGTACAGAGGATGGCCGACTCGATTTTAAATGATGACTCCCACCCTTTGTACTGCAACTTTCAGCTTCTTCCCTCCAGACGGAGGTTTGCTGTCCCAAAAAGTAGAACCCAGCGCTACAAAAACAGCTTTGTCCCTGCTGCTGTCAAAGAGTTGAACAAGCTATAAAAATTATATTGTACATATTTTATGTTTACCTATTTTGTAAGATGTGTGCCTGTGTTTGTGTCTATGTTGAATGTAATTAGTGGCTTGTAAATATGGATGTCACCAACTGCAAAACAAATCTACCTACGGGTACAAATAAAGTAACCTGAACCTGAACCTGAACCTTTCTTATAGATTTTCATGTGTTTGCCAGTGCATGCTGTGTTTGTAAACAACCGTTTTCTGCACCCAGGCTGTGCATGCACCTTAACAGTGCCGGTGACCCAGATCTTTACACTTAACACTGAAATTGGCCCATACATTTATTCAATCTTCACTGTCACTTTTCTCATGAAACAAAACAAGGGGAAAAAAATCAGTCCATATCTAAACTCAGATTCACATGTAGAAGTACGATTTGATTTAAAATACAACAGACAGACAACATTGTGTATGCATCATTTTGACTGAAGCAACCCAGTCGTCTCCTTAGTCATATTTATTACGCTGCTCCCTTATGATCAGGAGATCTGGAACTGAACCCACCGTGACCATTACTCTGTCTCATCTTTGTGATTGCTGGTGGTTTGTACATCGTTCGGGGCGGGACCATTTTCCATCATTAAAACTTTTTTTTTGTTTTTTTTTTTTGTTACTTATTTGTACCCGTAGGTAGACTTGGTTTGCAGTCTGGTGACAAGCCACCGGCTGCTGGTCGCTGCGTGCGCGAGCGCCCTAAACCTACATGTTTTAGGTATGTGAGAGGAAACCGGAGAAATCCCGGAGTAAACCCGCGCAACACGGGGAGAACATGCAAACTCCACACAGCTCACTGTTGGTCGGGGGCTGGGATCGAACCCACGATCTCATGATCCCCGCGATCTCCCGGCCGAGGGTAAAACTGTGCTGCCACAGTGCTAAACCACTGCGCCACCGTGCAACCCCCAACTTTGGTGCACATCGGACAAGTTTTGCCCAAGTTACAGCTTCTTGATTTTGTAAGGGGAGGAGTCAAACTTCGTCATGGTGCCATGGCAACAATCCCCTGTCAGCTGTGTGTTGTCCACCCATATAAGACTATAAAGGCACTTTTCCATTTGGAACTCAAAGGCCTCTTTTGGCCTGGAACGGAACAGTACAGTTCGGCACCCATGTTTTTCCACAGCACAAGGCTCACTGTAGCATGGGTGGGAGAAGGAGGGAGTCGGAGGCGGGATTTGGAGGGAGTTGGAGGCGGTGCTACGCTCCCCATGAGGCGGCGCCATATTCCTGTTCAGTAAAATCAACATCAAAACATGTAGCAATACATCTCCAAAAATAATGTAAAAGTTAAATATTTTTGGACACTTATGTCAGAAAGTGAGACCCATATATTATACAGAATCATTAATCAGACAGTGAAGTATTGTTAGATTACTTTTCTCGACAAATAGATGGTTAGGTAAAAATACATGATCTATGTCAAAATCATGGAGAGACTGTTGAGACGTCATGGAATTTATCTGCTCCAGCCAGTGGTGTCATGGCAAAACATGGATCAGGTGCCATTTGAGCCGTTAAATATATATTTCAACAGGTAAACAGTACTGAGTTAGGCATCAGATATATTTAGCAATTATGATGCATTTTAAGCCAAAACAAATGGATCTAGGATTAGAAGTAATTAAAATAAAGCAGTCCCAAGGTTGCATGGAGAAATACGTGGATTAACTGGAAATATATCGTATTGAGTATTGCTGACTACATGTAGATACTGTATAAATATATATTCTCTGCATCAACAGTGAACTATACTTGTATTCATGTAGTATTGCCCTGGGAATTTTGACAATAAACCTTTGTACTTTTGCAGATGTCTCTATTTTGTTTTACAGTCTTCAGCAAATAATTGTGTTGGTTACTTTTCTTAAAATGAGCCATTATTACCTCCGCCAGGCTGAAGGCCAGGAGGAGGTTATGTTTTTGCCGGGGTTTGACTGTCTGTTTGTTTGTCTGTCTGTCTGTTGGTTAGTAAGATAACTCAAAAAGTTTTGGACGAATTTCGATGAAACTTTCAGGCGTTGTTGGAACTGGTACAAGGAAGAACTGATTAAATTTTGGGGATGATCCGGATCACCGTCTGGATACAGGAATTTTTTAAAGGATTCTTTAACATTGTGAGATAGGGCCATTTTCAACATGTGTGCAGGGGCAATAGAGGGCGCTGGTTGTCGTGTCTGACGAACACAAACTCTGCCTTCTTCAAAGTTTTAGCCACAAAAGCACGCGGAAAACTGTGGTGGCCAGGGCCCGCCAGCGTGCCTGTGTTTGCGCCACGCTGCAAAAGCTGACACGGGCAGCTGTCCGCCGCCGGATTATTTGGCAGAAATTCCCCGGCCAGCCATAGGGGCTGCGCAAAAACCAGCTCTCTGCCGGGGAAGCTTCAAATCCTCATTTTTTCCACGGAGCGCAAACCCAATAAAACCCACGCCAACCTGTCTACCCAATTTGCATCCATCAAAACAGTGGTGGGCCGGGCCCGCCAGCGTGCCTGTGTTTGCGCTACACTGCAAAAACTGAGACGGGCAGCTGTCCGCCGCCGGATTATTTGGCAGAAATTCCCTGGCCAGCCATAGGGGCTGCGCAAAAACCAGCTCTCTGCCAGGGAAGTTTCCAAATCCTCTTTTTTTCCGCGGAGCGCACACCCAATAAAACACACGGCAACCTGTCTACGCAATTTGCATCCGTCACTGAAGCCCCGAGTGCTGCTTTCAGTGATCTATGAAAACGCTCGCAGCCTGGGACTTTGCACATGAAGGAGATGGACACAACACCAACACTTCAGTTTATTACCTCCGCCAAGGAGGTAATGCTTTTACTACTGAACCACTACTCCTATCATTGTGAATCCAATTGCTAGTCATATGTTTTCATGGTCAAGGAATCTGAAAACGTACACACAAACACTGTACAGGGGGAACTGTGGCACTTGGCGGAGGTCTGCGCTCTCTGAGTACTTTTATGGTTTTCAAAGTCACTGATAAATGGTTCGTACTGTTGACTCTTTTCCCACCGGTGTCTGAACAGACAAAATAGAAAATCATGATGCAAACACATAAATCACTAAATTGTTTATTCCAATCAGCAGCAAATTACAGATTATTAGTATTATTGATTATTTAGAATGTGCAAAATTCAAACTGTAAAAAAAAAAAGAAACAGACAAAACGTGACAAAAAATAAGCAACAGCACAACACAGACTGGATATGATAATCCTTGTGTGATTTTACATGTCGTTTTGTATATACAGCCGTGGACAAAATTGTTGGTACCCCTCTGTTAATGAAAGAAAAACCCACAATGGTCAAAGAAATAACTTGAATCTGACAAAAGTGGTAATAAATAAAAATTCAATGAAAATTAACCAATGAAAATCAGACAATGCTTTTGAACTGTGGTTCAACAGAATTATTTTAAAAAACAAACTCATGAAACAGCCCTGGACAAAAATGATGGTACCCCAAGAAAAGATTGAAAATAGGCCATAGGGACATGAACATGACCATGATCATAGATACATGTTCAACCAAGATGTGTCCTCTAATTAACATCACAGGTGTCTACAAACTTGTAATCAATCGGCCTATTTAAAGGGTGACAAGTAGTCACTGTGCTGTGACCATTGTGGGCTTTTCTTTCATTAACAGAGGGGTACCAACAATTTTGTCCACGTGTGTGTGTTTGGAGTATTTATTCCTTTAGTTTTTGTTTAAATTGTCCAAGCTTTGTACATGATTTTAATTCAGGTCCAAAAGCGCTCCACAGTCTGACTCCTTGCACTGAAACACAGTGTTGCTTGGTAGTAGTTCTCAGACCCCAGGGCAGACCCAGAACTCACTGGAGAGACAACATCTCCCAGTTGGTCTGGGAACACCTTGGTATCCTCTCTGAAGGTCTGGAGCAGGTGGCTGAGGAGAGGGAAGTCTGGGCTTCTCTGCTTGAACTGCTGCCTCTGTGACCTGGACCTCTGGAAAAGTGGTAGAAGATGGATGGATGGATGGATGTCATGTATGGGAGCATTAATGAATGATACAAAGTCTGTACTATGGGTTGATTCAGCAAATATTTCACTCTGCGCAGTATTGTGACTGATTTGCATATTTTATCTTTAATATAATTAATATGTGACTTCCAACACAGTTTATTATCAATTATTACACCAAGGATTTTAATTTTGGATACCCTTTCAATCTCTACACCGTTTATACTGAGTTTAAATACTGAGTTGTTGTGATGGTGTGAAATAACGTTATCAGTAAAATTTAGCCACCGCTGTGTCGCCCTGGTTTCAAGTGTGGGTGGTGTTTTGTGCTTGTATTGCTAAAATATAAAAGGAAGCACTACAATGGGTCTCAAATATTTGCAATGTGTTCTATCACTGAATGAGTTTAAAGATGAAATACTATACACATATAAACTAAATTCTAATGGTGACTGAACATCTCCCATTTCCCAAGGTGCAAGATACACTATTATGACTATAACTCATAAAGGATCACAGAAATGATCTGATAAAAATAAATAAACAAGCGGTTTATTTTATGGTGGCTATTATTGGATGTGCCATTCATTTTCAATTACTCTGCAATTAATATTCACACACATAAATCTTGGTTCAGTCCCTTTCATATTAAGTGGAAATTGTGCTACTTTAAATTTGGCACTTAGTCGGATCCGGGAAAAAAATGCTTTTTTTGCGTGCATGGAAAGAAAATCCTACAGACACATATAGCGCGATTGTCTGCAATAATGTCTGTCTATAGCACGATTGTCTGCAAGTGTGAATGACCTCTTCCATGAGCAAATGTACGTTTTTTGGTCCGTGGCTGTTTAAATTGAATTCTTTCCTCCCGAAAATATCATTTTTGAATATTAATTACAGCTAAATGGGAGCAGTTTCGATGCCGACATTTCACATCCTAATATACGTGTTCTATACACCATCGGCTTTTGCGTATCCGACTACATCGCTTTAAAAAGCAAAAGATTTGACTATAAATATGATGTGTTGTTTACCTGTCACAATACATTGGTGTCAAAACGTCGCCATTCTGAGCAGATCCTGTTTGGACTCTACAATGAAATACACACAAATTAAGTACATGCACAGCACGAAAGTGCAACATGTAAAAAAAAAAAAAAAATAAATAAAATAAACTTTTTAACCAGGATCACAACTAGCTTATTTCATCAGATATTATCAACACAAAAAAACAACATACAAGGACGGACATAGCATTAAGCTAGGTCATCATTTAAACACGATTAAGTTTTCGTCTGTCCTAAGTGAACTTTCCACTGTTGGAAAAAATAACATAAAGCATGAATATCACATCACTCACCATCCTGTATATCACAATATCACGGCTTCAACTGCTGAAGTTGGGTGCGTTGCGGCTGTACATTCAATTCAATTCGGGTGGCTGGGTCTAATTCCCGGTGCGTCTCCGTGTAATTTCTGGTGCATCTGTTTGTGCGCACCACTGCAAGCTCAGTCTGCTTCCCTCTGCATTCTCTCATCAGCTGAAACGCACAGGAAACTGCTGGACTGCGGTGTTAGATTTCTGCTGATTTCTGTTAAGCCATTCTATCGTTGTGGTTTATAATATCACTTGCTCGCGGGCTCATTGATGAAAAATTGCAAATGGCGACAAGCAAGCGATTCTCGAAAGTCAGCGTAACGCCCACGTAACGCCCACTCTCATGACGCTACGCACAGACCAATGAATGGCCAGCAGTGGCGTGACGAAACGGTGCCGGTACCCTTCGGACCTGCTTTTAACGGTGCCGAAAATAGTGTCGATAAAACTGGAACAGTTCTGAAAAAGCGAACTGTGAGGCCATTGGGTTCCAAAAGGAAAAGCGGACAATGGAGCCGGAACCATTCTAAACGAAGCCTTTGAGTTCCAAATGGAAAAGTGCCTTAAAGGACAGTGACCTCAACCTATGGTCCAAATTTCATGACTCCAGGACCTTCCCACCCCTCCCCATAAGCTCACGGATTTAATGGCGAGGAGGGCGTGTCTGGGCAGCGCGGTAGCAGAGTGGTTAGCACTTCAGCAGCACAACAACTCACCCTTGGCCGGGGGATCCTGGGTTCGATGCCAGCCCCCGACCAACAGCATACCTGCCAACTACTCCGGTTTTGCCGTAATGGTTCTGTTTTTTAAGACCCCGTTCCGGGTTCTGGTTTTATTATTCAAAATTACGGTTTTTCACTAAAAAATTCAGTCAAAAATTTTAAATCGTAAAAAAAAACACGGAAAACACGAAAGCAATTCCAAACACGCTGTCGCTCGGAATCGTATCTAAATTTAGAACAAAGGCAATTGGCACTGCTTTCATGTAGTTGTATTGCGCATGTGCGAGAGGTCTGAGCCAATTTTCCATGTGCAATCGCGAGGCAATCGGGTAAGAATTATACGTTTTCATCATGGAGTCTGCCGGAGAAAAATCACTAACGAGCGTGAAACACAAACGAAAATTACAGTCTTTTCGTGAGGAATACAGCAAAGCATTTCCGGGAGTTATTATTCGCTCAAGAAGGGGTGAAAATTACGCAAATTGCACTTTGTGTAGACAAGACTTTTTGATTGGACATGGTGGAATCAGCGATGTGAAAGACCACGTAAGAACGAAAAAACACAAGGCCAGTGCCAGTGCCAGTGACGCTAGCGGCAAACTTGAAGAACATGTGCTGTGTAATTGCAAGCCTTGTCATGCTTGGTGTATCATGTAAACACATAAAATATCAGAGCGATTTTGCCGTCATTTACGCACGTGTCTGTGTCAGTGCTAGTATACCCTGCTGATATTTCTAGTCCAGGGGTGTCCAACCATGTGCCATGGAGAGCCAAGACCCTGCAGGTTTTCTCTTCTACCCAGTCTCTTCAGCAGGTGTTTTCACTTATCAGCAATCAGTGGGAAGAAGTTCACTGAAATCTGCTGTTGAAGACACTGGTTGGAGGTAAAACCTGCAGGGTCTTGGCTCTCCATGGCACATGGTTGGACACCCCTGTTCTAGTCTTTTAGTTACCTCCGCCAAGGAGGTTATGTGATCATCAGCGTTGGTTTGTCTGTTTGTTTGTTCCTTTGTTAGCAAGATAACTCAAAAAGTTATGGACGGATTTTCATGAAATTTTCACAGATTGTCAGAAATGGGGTATCCTACACATGATTAGATTTTGGTGGTGATCCGGATCACCGTCTGGATCCAGGAATTTTTTAAAGGATTCTTTTTTTTTTTTTTTTTTTAATTTAACATTGCAAGATAGGGCCATTTTCAATATTTTATTTATGATGTTAAACACTGTATGGGGGGAACTGTGGCGCTTGGCAAAGGTCTGCGCCCTCCGAGTGCTTTTCTAGTATTCATAATACATCACATCTGGCCTATTCGAAGTTCTATGCAGTGTTAAGATAGTCTTTTGAATGCAAATTTAATGAATGAATGAATCTTTATTTTGGATAGATTAAAAGTAAAGATTAAAAAGAAACAGAATAATATAACAAAGGCGAAAAAATCCAACAAGGTCAAATTAAACATGAACTCCTCTGATTATACAGTTCAACATAAGTTATCTGAAATGGGTGATGGCTGAAGCCGCAGCTCATATTGCCCACCCATATTCCATCCAAGAATTCAAAAGAAAAACAAAACAAGAGCGATTACAATTCAGAACAAAGCTAAGACAAAACGTGGCAAAAAAAACTAAGTAACAACACAACACAGACTGGATATGACAATCCTTATGTGATTTTACATGTCATCTTGTATATATGTATGGAGTATTTCTTCCTTTAGTTTTTGTTTAAATTGTCCAAGCATTGTACATGATTTTAATTCGGGTCCAAAATCATTCCATAATCTGACTCCTTGCACTGAAACACAGTGTTGCTTGGTGGTAGTTCTCACTGAAGGTTTTTGAAATATACATGTTCCTCTGAAATGATATTGTTTCTCCCTTATTTGGAACAACTTTTGGATATTTGCGGGCAGTGACAGATTCTTAGCTTTAAACATTATTACTGCAGTTTTAAAGTCAACCAGATCTTTCAACTTGAGAGCTTTTAATTTAAGGAAAAGTGGGTTTGTTGGTTCCCTGTAAGCAGCTTTGTTTATTATTCTAATAGCTCTCTTCTGAAGCATAAATACTGGATATATGTTTGTTTTATATGTATTTCCCCATACTTCAGTACAATATGTCATGTATGGGAGTATTAATGAATGATACAAAGTATATAATGTGGGTTAATTCAGCAAATATTTCGCTCTGTGTAGTATTGCAATTGATTTAGATATTTTACCTTTAACCACTTGCACTCCGGGCAATTTTCCTAAAAATGCCAAAAAAAACCGTGCCCAAAGTAAATCGAAAGCTGTTATTCAATCCTTTGCAGCATCTTCATGGGGTTGGTCTCATTTAAAAGAAAACACTTTGAATTTTTTGGCAAAAACAACATAATCTCTCTACGTGCTCCGGCCACTGAGTTACAGTCATCTAAACATACTGAACTTGAAGAAAAAAAATTTGGACACAGTGTTTTTTTGGATACAAATGCTTGTAAATAACACACAGCTGTCCGATCCGGCTGGAAAATGCAACAGAAATGTAGAACCAAGTGTTATCCAGCTGAGATCCAAATTTGGTAACAATACCACAAAAAATGAATATTTTACACAGCTTTGTTCTCAGGCTGTTCCCAGGCGTTATGGAACTGTGCCAAATGGCACAGTTTGGAAAAACGTCTGTAACTTTTGAATAATTCAATGTAGAATCTTCATTTTAGGCTCTAATGAAAGGTCACACTCAGGGCTGTGTCTGTGTGTGTGTGTGTGGGCGGGGGGTCATTCCCCCCCCCCGCTACCAAGGACCAAATTCGGCCCTCGCTACATGACGGAATACACTCTTTTTTTTTTTTTTCCCTTGCATGTTTTCACAGCGCCCCCCCCCTCGCTACTGTGTGTGTGTGTGTGGGGGGGGACCGTGAACGGACCGTGAAGGCCCCCCACCCCGCTACAGAAGAGGGCCATCGCTACATGATGGAATAGACTGATATGCTTCCTCCCGCGGACCGGGGAGCGTTCGGACCATGCCCCCCCCCCCTGCTCCTCTTCTGCAGCGGGGGGGGGGGGGGGCGTTAACGGTCCGAACACGGCAAATGAACCGTTTATCGCGGCGCACGCACTTCGTGCGCAGTACAGTTGTAATTTACCGATCGGTCAAAAGTCATTTTTGGATTACAGTTTTCAGGGATAAATAATAATTTAGCTTATAACACCTTACCTCTTCAAAGCAGCAGAGTCGTGGCGAACAGCTCTTCCCACGCGTCAGACGAACGCGACGCTGCTCCGCTCGTGGATCTCGATCAACATAATTCCATTATTGCCGTTTTGGCGAATGATTTACGACTTTTGTCGTCGGCCTCCGTCTATTCTGCTGGAATGAGTGCAGGTCCCACTTGTGGGTGTTTTCCATGCTGCTGGGTGAGACTGGGTCTGTAGTAGATTCGTACAGAGTCCTTCTGCAGCAGTAAATATCGCTTCACCCAGCCAGAATTTCTGTGCTTCAATTGGCTCCTGCGTTCACAGTAGGCGGGTCCTTCTTCCTAGATTTTCATTCATTGGCTCCTCAAGGTTTCAGAAACCCAATTCAAGGCTCTTATTAGTCGAATGAGAGGTCAATCAGATGAACTAATCTGTTCGCGGCTGTGTTTGCAGATTTTTTTTTCAGTGGCACTTGGAGGGCACACCACCTACACCATCACCATCAATATCCTTATCATGCGTCATGCGCACGAGGGCGCACGAGCGCGCTCTCGCGCGCCCTCGTGCGTCATAGGACGCAGAGACTTGCCCGCCCGCGGAACAACGGAGCGCAAGTGGTTAATATAATTAATATGTGACTTCTATGTCAAATGCTAATATTTGTTTGACACTGCGGCCCTTGGACCCTGGCTAACTACTAGGCTTTTCAGGTTTGAAAGTTGAAGAAATATGAGGTTGTTAGCTACATTCTAACTTGATTTAATGCTAATATTTGTATGGCAAATATTAGCATTATTATTATTAGCATTAGCATTATTAGCATTAGCAACGGCCCCTGGACCCCGGCTAGCTACTAGGCTTTTCAGGTTTGAAAAGTTGGCAGGTATGCAACAGTGATCTGTATGGAGTTTGCATGTTCTCCCCGTGTCTGTGGGGGTTTACGCCGGGATTTCTCCGGTTTCCTCCCACATGCCAAAAAACATGCAAGTTTGGTTAATTGGCATCAAACTGGGGATTCTAAATTGTCCTTAGGTATGGATGTGAGAGTGAATGGTTGTCTGTCTCTCTGTGCTTGCCCTGCCATGGACTGGCGATCTGTCCAGGGTGTACTCTGTCTCTTGCCCAAAAATGCTGGGATAGGCTCTAGCCCCCCGCGACCCGAAAAGGATTAAGTGGAAGAAGATGGATGGATGGAGGGTGTGTCCATGGTAACACGTGACGGCATGGTAAAATTGATGTGCAGTTATGATCATCGCTGTGGTCGGACAAATCTCAGAAAATTTCATTCTGGACAGTGGCGCGTCAGTAATAAATAAGAGTTTTCAGCAATTCTTTCATTAACCACTATGTGGCGCTATATCTGTTGTCAGGTATTTTGATGTAGCTGCATTCGGGGCGGGACTATTTTCCATCATGGAAACTTTGGTGCACATCTGACAAGTTTTCCCCGAGTTACAACTGCTTTATTTTGTAAGGGGAGGAGCCAGACTTCGTCATGGCGTCATGGCAACACTTGAATGGCAAGGAGGGTGTGTCCATGGTAACACGTGTGCCATCATGCTAAAGTTGATGTTCAGTTATGATCACTGCTGTGGTCTTATTAATCTCAGAAAATTTCAAGTGATTCTTGCCAGTGGCACGTGAGTAATAAATAAAACAGTTTTCAGACATTCTTTTGATAACCACTATGTGGCACTATATCTGTTGTCAAATATTTTGATGTAGTTGCGTTCAGGGCTTGACTATTTTCCATCATGGAAGGTTTGGTGCACATCGGACAAGTTTTGCCCGAGTTACAGCTGGTTGAAGTTGTAAGGGGAGGAGTCAAACTTCGCCATGACGCCCAAGCCACACCTTTTGAGATTCTTACTTAATTTAAACAATTTTTAATGGCCAATTCTTACAGATGTAAAAATTAGCTAAATCGGAGCAGGTCCCTAGGACTAGTCCGTTCAAATGTGAGGTGTGACTTTTTTCCGAATTGGAGGTGGGGCGACATTGAGGCAAGATGACGGCGTTCCTGCTGGCGGAGGGTATGGGCCACAAAGATGTTTTTTGCATGTTTTGAGGTGATGCACACCTCACCCAAATTTTATGTCTCTACGGCAAAGATTACGGTCTCCAGTCTCGTTAGACCATGAGCATTTGTGTATGTTTGGCCCCACCCACAAAAATGAGGGGTGGGGGGCACATATGTTTTCCAGTTTATCAAATTTTTTGCCGGGTGTGAGGGGTTTGCCAAAAAAAATTGCGTTTTGGTTAACGTTCAGAGGGTGAAAAATGCGATCATTTAGGCGGAAAAATAATAATAAAGAAACGGAGCAGATACAATAGGGCTTTCGCCGACTGACGTTGTTAGTGGCTCAGGCCCAAATAAAATCAATGTCTCAAACTTAGTCAAAAGCCAGAGAATAAAATTGGGCTTTAAGAGGAGTTTTAAAACTGGACAGTGAAGAGGCCTTTCTGATGGATGAAGGCAGATGATTAGGGCCTGAGCCACTGACAACGTCAGTTGGCAAAAGTCCTATTGTATCTGCTTCGTTTCTTTATTAGGGCCTGAGCCACTGACAACGTCAGTCGGTGAAAGCCCTATTGTATCTGCTTTGTTTCTTTATTAGGGCCTGAGCCTCTGAAAACATCAGTCGGCAAAAGCCCTATTGTATCTGCTTCGTTTCTTTATTAGGGCCTGAGCCACTGACAACGTCAGTCGGCGAAAGCCCTATTGTTTATTTATTATTAGGACCTGAGCCACTGAAAACGTCAGTCGGCGAAAGCCCTATTGTATCTGCTTCTTTTTTAGGGCCTGAGCCACTGACGTCAGTTGGCGAAAGCCCCATTGTATCTGCTTCGTTTCTTTGTTTTTCTTGGTTATTATTTTTCTGCCTAAATGATCGCATTTTTCACCCTCTGAACGTTAACCAAAACACGATTTTTTTTGGCAAATCCCTCAGACCCGGCAAAAAATTTGATAAACTGGAAAACATATGTGCCCCCCCACCCCTCATTTGTGTGGGTGGGGCCAAACATACAAGGTCTATGGAGACTGGAGACCATAAACTTTGCCGTAGAGACATAAAATTTGGGGGAGGTGTGCATCACCTCAAGATATGCAAAAAACATCATTGTGGCTCATACCCACCGCCAACAGGAAGGCCACCATCTTGCCTCAAAGTCGCCCCACCTCCAATTCGGAAAAAAGTTTTAGAAAGCACGATTTCTAAGATTTCAATGATAATAGGCATTGATGTGGCTTTCCCCGGGGCTTCGCGCCAGCAAGGAAACAAAAGGCACTTTTCCACTAGCCCAGCACACCTCGGCACGCTTTTGTCTCCATTACAACCGTGTTGAGCTGGGGTGGGTGGGATTTCTATAACAGCGAGGCAGCGCCACACTCTTGTGACGTAGAACACGTGACCCAAGCAAAACATAACACATACAGCTGTACAAGGCCACCCCTCGGTCTGTGGCTTTTTTTCACCGTAAACGCCAAAAAGGAATGCCAGACAAGGGTACAGGCAGCGAGATGAAACACTCTGGATTAGTTCTGCAGCTTCTGGGAGAGCCAAAGACGTGAGGATACAAACTAGGTCATATATGACGGTAAGCTAATGTTGCTAATGCTAGTTAGCTATAAGTACGTCGTACTACACTTTAATGTCTGCAAGTTATCACTGTTACGTACTAAAATATGTACGCTGTGTGTGTTTCAGATGGCTCTGTTGTGGGGAAATTACTGCTTCATTCGCTCTGGGCGTTCAGCACAGCCTGTCACGGATGTCATCAGCCTGCCACTGATGTCAGCACAGCTTCACAAACGATCAGTGGTTATAGAGCTTAAGAATGTCTGTAGAAACGTTTATTTCCTGTACAACAAATTGCTCTGATCTGCTTGAAAATCATGGAGAGACTGTTGAGACATCATGCACATACCTGCTTCTGCAGCAGTCTGAGATGGTGTCATAGAAAAAAAATGATCAGCTGACACAACTTGATCGCCATGTTAATAACTATATTAGCCACAAAATATATATTCAAAAAGTAAACTTTACTGAGTTAGGTATAATAAGATATATTTGACAGTTATCATGCATTTTAGGCCAGAACAAACTTGATCTAGGATTAAAAGCAATTAAAATAATGCAGTCACAAGGTTACATGGAAAATACTTGATTTACTAGATACATGTACTGTAGAAATATATATTCTCTGCATCAACAATGTACTAGACATGCATTCATGTCATATTGCACTGGGAATTGCACTGATAATAAACCTCTGAAGTTTTTGCAGATGTCTCTTTTTTTATATGTGAAGGTTACCACCATGTGGCATAAATTAAATACTGAAAGATTGGAAAAGCTAAGAATAATCCAGCAGTTTGAGAAATCACTTTTGGTTTGGTGTAAGTCTGTCAACAGAATTATGAACCATAAAGCAGTTTGTGTTAAAATGTTAAATCCCATTAAACCTAATCCGGGGGCTTCCAATCAGGTGTCATGGGGGGCCAAGACCCTGCAGGTTCTCTCTTCTACCCAGTCTCTTCAGCAGGTGTTCTCACTGATCAGTCAGTGGAAGAAGTTCAGTGGAATCTGCTGTTGAAGACACTGGTTGGAGGTAAAGCCTGCAGGGTCTTGGCCCTCCATAGCACATGATTAGACACCTCTGCCCAAACCCATTATGATGAAGAGCAGATGCTAATATGACCCAGAATTCCTCCATATACTGGTACTGTCACTAAAGTATGCAGGGTCTTCTGTACAGTCTTCTAACAATATAGTCTTCAGTTAATAAAATAATTGTTTTGGTTACTTTTTTTCTTAAAAATGAGCCGTTATTTTCAAGGTCACCGATAAATCCTTTGTACAGTTGACTCTTTTTCCACCGGTGTCTTAACAGACAAAATAGAAAATCATGATGCAAACACATAAGTCACTAAATTGTTTATTACAATCAGCAGCAAATTCCAGATTATTCAGAATGTGCAAAATTCAAACTGTAAAAAAAACCTGGAATGGTCACACACGGCAGCCACGCTGCCTCACTGAGAAGCAACTGGATCGGCCCATCGTACTGGTCCTGGTTCAACAGATCTTCAGCCTGCATCTCTGTAAATAGTGAGGCAAGGTCCAGTTGGGGTGACAGTTTCCCTCTTGCCTAGACAAAAGACAAATGGGTGGTGGTTAATTAAAGCAAGTTTAAAACTTATTTGGGAAATACACTTGTTGCTAAAAGCCAGTGGTGGAATGTGAATTAATGAATGAATCTTTATTTCAGATTGATTAAAAGTAAAGATTAAAAGAAAATAGAATAATATAACCAAGGGTGAAAAAAATCTAACAAGGTCAAATTAAATAATAACTCCTCTGATTATACAGTTCAACATAGGTTATCTGAAATGGGTGATGGCTGAAGCTGCAGCTTATATTGCCCACCATATTTCATCCAAGAATTCAAAGGAAAAACAAAACAGGAGGGATTACAATTTGAATGTGACAATAAAGTACTTTGTTGTTGTATTTAACCACAATTTTCATGTAGCTGCGCTTCGGTAGATTTTACAAGGGCTGCGTTACATTTAAAATCATCTCTTTTTACTGTGGCCTCAGCAATCAGAATGAATTAATACATTCACTTGAATGGAATCTAGTACTTTAACTGAAGTTGTGCATCACTGAGTGTGGAGTCGCTCAGTCAAAATATGAAGTTTTTATCAATAAAAGTTTGTCTTGTCTGTAAAAGTGTCTCTTCTTGCCCTGGCTTCATGTGTGGGCGGTGTTTTGTACTAGCATTGCTAAAATATAAAAGGAAGCACTACAATGGGTCTCGAATATTTGTAATGTGTCCTGTTACTGCATGAGTTTATTGATGATAGACTATAAACTACACATATAAAGTAAATTATATTGACGACTGAACATCTCACATTCGCCAAAACATACAGTTATGAACATAACTCACAAAGGATCACAAAAGTGATCTGACAAAAAAAATAAATACATTAACAAGCGGCTTATTTTACAGTTGATGTGCCATATTCACACAATCAAATAAATCTCAGTTCAGTCCCTTTTATATTAAGTGGAAATTGTGCTACTTTGTTTTTGACACTTTACCTATAAAAGCAAAGGATTTTAGTACGTTCCACAGTGGCGACGTCCGTTGTGGGCTGGCTGATTTCCTGCTGCCTAGATGAACGACAGAAATGGATGATGGTTAGTTTCAAGCAAGTTCAACACTTATATAGGCACATCTCAAAAATTAGAATATCATGAAAAAATTCAATATTTTTTTCACTCATTTCAGAAAGTAAAACCCATATATAGATTCATTACAGGGACAGTGATATTTTGCAAGTGTTTATTTCAATATTGATGATTACGGCTACAGCCCAAATTAACCAACACCTCAGCGGCCAACATTTATATTTAAAAACTATTTGTTAAAGTTAATTTTATGTAATATTCTAATTTTTTGCCAAATTGAATTTGGGGTTTTCAGGGGCTGTAAGCCATAATCATCAAAATTAAAATATACGCTTGAAATATATCACTGTGTAATGTGTAAAGTGGTGGGATGTGACAAAAATGCTTCGTTTCCCTGACAAGCACTGCAGGATCCACAGAATAGGTGTGTGGGTCTATTCTGACACTATAGAAAATTATATGAATGACTTTATAAATCACTGGTTTGAAAAAGCAATTTTAATATGACGAGATTTCGGCTCCTGTAGTCCATTTTACCTGTATCACAGTATAAACAGGGAGGCTAACCCCTGGCATGTGGAAACACATTCTAGCATTAAATTGCACACAATTTAATGCGCAGCACCAAAGTGCAATACAAAACAAAAACCAGGACTTTAACCATGTTTAACATATTTCATCGTTTTGCTCTCACAAGCGAATATTTAGGAGAAAACAAGCACAAATCAGCAGTTGGTACTAGCTAGCTACTAGCCAAAACTCGTTAGCTAAAACGAGTTAGCCAGCACAAAACGGCGCTGTATGGCTCAAAAAAAGTGAGCTTACCACCAACAGGATAAATAAGCGAACAGATGCACATTATTACAAATCACTCATGTAGCATCATCTTACTTTGGCTCAGCAATAATTATTCTTCTGCTTAAAGACATTTTGTTTCACCCAGGAGTAAGACAAAGAAATGGATTTTCTTCCCCAGGCCACAGCTGAAATCCCATTCCTTTGTTAAAACCAGCATAAGGAATTTCCCCAATGTCCAGCTTTAGCTTTATTGCCCCCATAAACATGCAACAGACCTGGCCAAACATGGATCCACAGCTCAATAAAATTTCCTTAAACTCTGGGACATGCTGGATTTAACCAGTGAATTTTAAAGTACATTATTACAAACTCAATTCAAAACCTTCTCTTCTGTTCAGGACTATGAAAAGCAAATGGACTCTGATGTTTTTAATGTGGAAAATCAATAATATGTGTGAAATGCATTAATCTGTAATTTTATATATATATATATATATATATATATATATATATATATATATATATATATATATATATATATATATATATACGCATGTTAAAAATGTTTAAATGAATGTTTATTCCTGCATGTTGATTTAGAAGCACTGCTTATAATTTATACTAATCACTAAAGTTATCTTAGTTTAATACATAAGGGGAAATGGTAACTTCCAGTATGTATCAAAGTTTTGCCTCTAAAACCATGTGACTCCAGCAGCCAATCTCTGCATGACAACTCTTTCCCAAAAGCTCCAAACAATAGACTGTTTGTTATTGGACTAAAGGTTCATCGAGCCCACCCACGAAGGACGCTCAGTGGCTGAGATTCCGGTCAATCCGGAAGCCCGGGAAGGCTTAACAGAGCTTATATAAAGGAGAGAGACTCCTCTTTTGCCCTTCTCTTTCGGCTCGCCCTTCTCACCGATCTCTTTTCTCTTTGGACGTTCGTCTCTCTCTATTGTCCATTGTCTACACACAGCAAGGAAAAGCAAGGAAGAACAAAGGACCGTCTGAACAGACTCCTACCACGTGTCGCTTTTCTGAACACAGAGCAGATAACTCATAATTTGTTTATGTAACTTTGTATTTGAATGTTCTTCCTTTTTCTCTTAAATGCCTAGGAATTCCTATTTCTTTGAGCTCAATTCTTAATCGGAGTTAAACTCCCATTTTTTATTTATCTCTTTTTCTTTGTTAAACTTTCTGTAAAATCACCGTTTGTTTAATTTTAATGTAAACTTTAATCTTGACTTTATTTTTATAATATTTTTCTTGACCAATCACATACCAGAAGCTATCATTTTTATCTAAAGTCCAAAGCTCTTTAATTTGAGATCTGATTAGATATCTTTAATTAATTATTATCGAAGGCCTCTTAGAAGACGCAGCTCTCCACATCAAGTGCAGCTGAGGAATCAACGCGCAGCTGTTCATCACACGCTGAAGAAACGTCAGCACCATCTGGCTCCGAGCCCAGTTTCAACTCTGGGTCATACAGCCCAAAATCCAGCCTCTTCGACCGCTTGAATTTAAAGGTCGAAATGTGGACCCTGAAAATATCTGTGGGCAGATATTCCCTCTAACGTCCACGAAATCTTGGGCTGAGGACGACGCCGAACGAGGGATCACGTGAGCTGCAAACTTTAATTCATCTGCTGAATTAAACGTCTGAGGTTCGGTAATAATTTGTGTATCTAATCAGATGCAAATTAAGAAGCCCTTAACATAACTCTTCTTAACATAACTCTTCTTTTCATTAAAATTCCGTTTTTATTTTCTTAAGATTAATCCAGGACTTTTCATATAATTAGTAAACTTTCTCCATAAATTTGCGTTGTTTCCATAATCTGTTAACTCAAACTGATAGAGATTCATTTCTCAGTTTAACCCTGGTTCCGAAAATATTGACATTGTTAATCTATCATTTACAAGATTGATTTTATGATTAATGAAATTACTGCAATGTCTGTTAATCATTTCGTTTAATAAATATGGGAAAATGAGAGAAGTTGTTGAGAATTTATTTCATTCTGAGTCTGTTCAAGCACAGGTATTGAATTCACGGAAACATTTTGAGACTGATTATTAATTAATTTATTGAGTGATTAAACAGGTATAAAGTGAAATTAAAATTAAAATTGCTTCTTAAAGATAGAAGCTGGTGCCCCACAAGTGTTAACTTTTCTGATGTATTTGAAACGAGACTTGATCTCAGATTCCAATACATCAATATAAATTAAATAATTCATACCTGATTATATTCATATTTTTTTTCCACAATATCTTTATTGAACCTTTTTTTTTTTTTTTAACAAACATGATACAAACAATCAAACACTAACACTAAAGTACTACAAAAAAAAAAATGCACTAAAAACACCAACAACCACCAACAAAATCAAGTCTTCAACAATGCTCCTCTGTTTAGTCTAGACAATCCAATACAAAAGTATACATATTATGTTCACCAGTTTGGAATTTACAAGGTCCACACACATCATTCACCTTCTTCTTCAAGAGTTATGTTTAAATTTTTTACATAATCAATAAAAGGTCTCCATATATTCTCAAACACAATTTCCTTTGATTTTAGTATATATGTTATTCTTTCTAATGGAAGGTTTGTTAACATCTGTCTTAACCACTGAGTCACATCTGGTCTATGAGTCTTTTTCCATAATAGTGCAATACATTTTTTGGCATTAAGCAAACTGAGGTCTATGAATGTTCTTTCACTTTTATTAAAATTATGCTTTTCTGGGTACAGACCCAACAAAAACAGTTTAGGATTCAATATGATTTGTTTTGAGATTATTTTTTCAATTGTTACCCTCACCTCTTCCCAAAACATTCTTATTAATCTACATTCCCATAAACAATGAAATAGGGTTCCTTTACTTTCCATGCATTTTGTGCATGTATCTGGTATATTTTTGTTATATCTATTTAACTCCTCCGGTGTAACATACATCCGCATTAACCATTTGAAATGTATCAATTTAAGGCGTGCATTTATTGATTTGGTTTGAGCTTCTGTACAAGCCAATTCCCATTGTTCCTCTGAAATTTCAATTTGCAGATCTTCTTTCCAGTAGTTTAATCTTTTCAGTGAATTTTCACTTGAAGATAGTGTCAGTGAGTTATAAAACTCTGAAATAATACCCTTTCTTTTACTATCTTTCATCATCATTTTTTCCAAGGATGAATAAATAGGTCGAGTGAGAGCTTTATTTTGATTTGATCGA
The DNA here is from genome assembly GCA_020510985.1 of Pholidichthys leucotaenia. Classification (NCBI taxonomy): domain Eukaryota; kingdom Metazoa; phylum Chordata; class Actinopteri; order Cichliformes; family Pholidichthyidae; genus Pholidichthys; species Pholidichthys leucotaenia. Next base: position 5,816,530 of record CM035836.1, read on the forward strand.
ATAAAGTTTCTAAGTTGAAGATATTTAAAAAAATGTGTTCTATTGAGATTAAATTTGATCCTCAGCTCTTCAAAAGACATTATGTTGTCTGCACATGGCAAATATAAATCCTGAATCTTTTGTATCCCTTTTAAATTCCATACTTTAAATACAGCGTCCGCTCTCCCTGGTTTAAAATATTGATTACCCCATATTGGACTAAATTGTGACAATAACTGTGGTTCTTTTAAATAGTTTTTAGCTTCACACCATATTTTGATCATATGCTTTACAAATGGATTTTTAACTTGTTTTTGTAATTTTTTTGCCGAATCTGAGTATATGAATATGGGAAGAGGTAAAGGTAAATTGTATGATTCCATTTCAGTCCAGTGAGGGAGATCATTTGATGAAAAATAATATGTCATAGACCTCAGTTGTGCCGACCAATAATACAACATAAAATTTGGACATTTCAGACCTCCACGATCAAATGGTAAATATAATAAAGACAAACGTAATCTAGCCCTCCTGTTGTTCCATATAAATTCCACTAACTTTTTTTTTATTCTTGAGAATAGATCTAAAGGTGGTGATAAGGGAATGTATTGAAATAAATAAAGTATTTTAGGTAAAATATTACTTTTAAGTATATTGATTCTCCCGATCATCGACATTGGTAGTGACATCCATCTCTGAGTTAACTCATTGATATCTGACATTAAGGCTTCATAGTTGACACTGGCGACTGATTCTAGCTTAGGCATAATTTGGATTCCTAAATATTTAAACTGATTTACAACATTGAATTGATTTACCTCAGGGGCTGGGTAATTTTTCTGGGTCTCATTTAGCATTAATATTGAAGATTTAGTTTTATTTATTTTATATCCTGATATTTCCCCAAAATTCTTTATTAAATTCAACAAGGTTGGAATTGATTTTTTTAGATTCGACATAAACAAAATTATGTCATCGGCGTACAGGGAGATTTTATGTTCTGTTGGTCCAACTTTAATTCCATATATTTGTGAATGTAAACGTATCGCTATCGCTAAAGGTTCAATTGCCATAGTAAACAGTAAAGGTGAAAGTGGACAGCCTTGTCGACATCCTCTATTGATTTTTATTGGTTTTGAAATATTGTTATTTGTTAGGATTTCTGCTGTAGCATTATTGTATATTATTTGAACCCATTTTATGAAATTATTTCCAAGTCCAAACCTTTGTAGGACTTCAAAAAGAAAGGGCCATTCAACTCTATCAAAGGCCTTTTCGGCGTCCAATGATAGGAGAGCTGTATCCGGTGCTTCTTTATTAAAATAAATAATATTAAATAGTCTTCTTACATTATGGAAGCCTTGTCTACCCTTTATAAAGCCATTCTGATCTCGATTAATAATATTTGGTAAAATTTCTTGTATTCGTCTTGCTAAAATTTTACAGATTATCTTAAGGTCGGCGTTTAATAGGCTTATTGGTCTCATATTTTCACATTTATTAGAGGGCTTACCTGGTTTTGGCAGCAGTATAATTAAGGCATTATTTATGTATGATGGTAAATTATTATTTTGAAATGCTTCTAAAACCATTTCCAAAAAAGGTTTTATTAATTTATTCTTAAATTTTTTTATAAAGGTCAACTGGAAGACCATCTGGTCCTGCACTTTTTCCTGATTTCATATTATCAATGGCTAGCCCAACTTCTTCTTGACTAATTTTAGAATCCAATATCTCCCTGTTTTCATTTGGAATACACGGTATAGATAGTTCGTTCAAAAACCCATTTAGTTTTGTTAAATCAGGTTCATTTTTGGTATCATATAATTTTTCATAGTAATCTCTAAAGGCTCTATTAATTTCTAAAGGATCTATAACTACCTGTCCGTTACTTATAATACTGGTAATTGGTGTTTTAATTTCCAATTGTTTAATCTGCCATGCTAATAATTTTCCCGATTTTTCACCTTGTTCATAAAAAGACTGTTTCAATCTTAGAAGACTCGAGGCAGCTCTATTCGCTGATTTTTTGTCGTATTCAGCTCTCAAAATCAGTAATTCATTCTCCAACCTTGGGTCACTTCCTGCATACACTTTTTCCTGAAGATTTTTTATTTTATGTTCCAATTTAGCTCTCTCCTCTCGAGTCTTCTTAGATTTTGATCCTGTATAACTAATAATATGTCCCCTAATAAAAGCTTTGAAAGCCTCCCACTTTACACATGCTGATGTTTGTGTAGTATTGATGTCAAAGAACTCGTCTATCTGTTTTTCTATATACTTGACAAATTCCTCATCCTGAAGCCATTTATGCTGAAATTGCCATCTACCTGATTCCTTTGTCAATTTTTTATCTACATATATTAGACAACAGGGTGCATGATCAGAGATCACGATGTTATCATAAAAGCAGTTTTGAATCTTGGACCTTAATTCTGTGGAAATCAAAAAATAATCAATACGTGAGAATGTCTTGTAGGTACTGGAATAACAAGAATAGGCTTTAACTTGTGGTTTCATTTCTCTCCATATATCTAACAATCTCAATTCTTTCATAAAATGATTAATAGTCATCCTACATCCAATGTGCGTACAATCCAGTCCTGTTGATCTATCCACTCCTGGATTCAATGTACAATTAAAATCCCCTGCTATTATATGTTGCCCTGTAAGTGATGATAAGATGAGAAATAAATTAGCAAAGAACTTCTGATCATCTATATTGGGACCATATAAGTTCACAAGATTTATATTTTCTAATAGCAAAGAACCTTGAATGATTACATATCTTCCAAATTTGTCTCCAATTACATTTTTCACTTGAAAAGGAACTGATTTATGTATGAGAGTCATAACTCCCCTGGCTCGGGATGAAAATGAAGAGGTGAATACACTTCCCTGCCATCTACTCCTAATTCTTTTAACATCCTCCTCTATCAGATGAGTTTCTTGTAAAAACACAATTCTTGAACCCATGTCCTTTATTTTATTCATAACTTGTTTAAGTTTTTTTAAATTTTGTAGACCTCTGCAATTCCATGAAGTTAAATTAAGGTTAACACTTTGGTCCATGATCAATAGAGAGTTTGGGATTACCTTGCAGTGTAAACATGCTCATACAGAGAAGCAAAAACATGAGTGGTTGAACATTCATCCTACAAACTACACACAAACAAATTTCCCCTTCCCACACTTGTGGCAAACCCCCCAAAATCAAAAGAAAAATTCTGTCTCCCGATATAGCCATCGACCGTTCCACACCCACGGGGAACAGCCTAAGCCACTCCTTCTTCATCCTCCCAATCACCCTAACTCTACTGCTTTTAATGACGTAACATTAACTCTCCTCTGTAGTTTTCCAACTTAACTCCAAAATTTTTAACAACTTTGTGCATCATAGTTTTTTTTTTTTTTTGTTTGTTTTGTTTTGTTTTTTTTAATATATAATACAATCTATATTTTGTAAACTTACTATTTACTTCAAGTCAGTCAGATGCCTGTGCAAATGCTTAATTATTCTACCTTATATTTTGTTCATGCTTAGCTCCCACCAGTCTCTTCTTCTTCTTTGATCTTCTTGATGAACTCCTGCGCCTCCTCTGGGGTCTTGAAGATGTGGGTTCTGCCCTCATACGTGGTCAACAGTCTCGCAGGATAGATTACACCATGACGAATCCCAAGGTTGCGCAGCTCCTTACGTATGGGATCAAACTGCTTCCTCAATTGCTGGATTCCTGTGGCCAAATCTGGGTAGAACCGCACCTGCTGGTCCTGGTGTTTAATCTCTCCTTTAGCACGTGCAGCGTTGAAGATCTTCATCCTGTCTCTGTTGCTAAGAAACTTCATAATTAAGGTCCTCGGCGGTCCCTTATCTCTCCGTGGGCCAATACGATGTGCTTTTTCCAGAACCACTGCTGATTGCAACTCCTCGCTGCCCAGCACCTCCGGAATCCACTTTTCCAGAAAGGAACATACGTCCCGACCTTCTGATTCCTCTGGAAGACCCACCAGCCTCAAATTATTCTGTCTCGACCGAGATTCCAAATCCAAAATATTATCTTCCAGAGATTTATTTTTTTTTTCCAAAGTGCGCACCTTTAATTGAAGACGGGTGACGTCATCTTCAGCACTAGCGAGACGGAGCTCCATCTGCGCCGTTCGTTCTACACAGTCACCCAATTCCTTTCTTATTCCTTCCAACGCTGTCATAATCCCATCAAATCTAGAGGAAAAGTCCGCTCTCATTGAACTCATGGCAGCCATCAGCGCATCTGCGCCATTCCCCGCAGAAATCGCACCGCCGCCAGCCTCCTCCGCCATATATGGAGCCTTGTTTGCTGCGTCACAGACCTGAAAGTCCGTTAATTTGGACTGTTTCGGCGGCTCGCTTTTTCCTTTTCCTGGTTTTCCAGCCTTAGGCTTCGCCGACATATCCTCGCCCAAATGCTGGGATACGTTCTGTCCCAAATGAGAGAGTTATTTGCCAATTTTTTTTTCTCCAGGAGCAGAGCAGAGCGAGACACGTCCGTCCTACGTGGCAGCCATAACCGGAAGTATTATATTCATATTTATTAATATTCCATATTTTCCCCTACACTCACCATCAATATTTCTCTCATGTTCGTCTTCAGCTTGTCTATAGTCCGATTTCTATGCTGGCCAGCCATCTGTATGGGTCCGGGTCACTCCTCACTGTGTATCTGCCACCAAGCAGAGAAAACTCCGCACCTCTTCGTTGGACCACGGTGTAGAGTTCCGCAAAACCTACAACGCTGTCTGTATTAATATTGTATTTACTCCGTGACCAAGTTAGTCCGTGATTGCAAATGGCGATCGTAAAGATTTCAACGAAGACGGGCGCTTTCGTGACGTTACGACCTGACCAATCAGCGGCGACCAGTCTTTTTTTTCCCACAATATCTTTATTGAACCTTTTTTTTTTTTTTAACAAACATGATACAAACAATCAAACACTAACACTAAAGTACTACAAAAAAAAAAATGCACTAAAAACACCAACAACCACCAACAAAATCAAGTCTTCAACAATGCTCCTCTGTTTAGTCTAGACAATCCAATACATAAGTATACATATTATGTTCACCAGTTTGGAATTTACAAGGTCCACACACATCATTCACCTTCTTCTTCAAGAGTTATGTTTAAATTTTTTACATAATCAATAAAAGGTCTCCATATATTCTCAAACACAATTTCCTTTGATTTCAGTATATATGTTATTCTTTCTAATGGAAGGTTTGTTAACATCTGTCTTAACCACTGAGTCACATCTGGTCTATGAGTCTTTTTCCATAATAGTGCAATACATTTTTTGGCATTAAGCAAACTGAGGTCTATGAATGTTCTTTCACTTTTATTAAAATTATGCTTTTCTGGGTACAGACCCAACAAAAACAGTTTAGGATTCAATATGATTTGTTTTGAGATTATTTTTTCAATTGTTACCCTCACCTCTTCCCAAAACATTCTTATTAATCTACATTCCCATAAACAATGAAATAGGGCTCCTTTACTTTCCATGCATTTTGTGCATGTATCTGGTATATTTTTGTTATATCTATTTAACTCCTCCGGTGTAACATACATCCGCATTAACCATTTGAAATGTATCAATTTAAGGCGTGCATTTATTGATTTGGTTTGAGCTTCTGTACAAGCCAATTCCCATTGTTCCTCTGAAATTTCAATTTGCAGATCTTCTTTCCAGTAGTTTAATCTTTTCAGTGAATTTTCACTTGAAGATAGTGTCAATGAGTTATAAAACTCTGAAATAATACCCTTTCTTTTACTATCTTTCATCATCATTTTTTCCAAGGATGAATAAATAGGTCGAGTGAGAGCTTTATTTTGATTTGATCGAATAAAGTTTCTAAGTTGAAGATATTTAAAAAAATGTGTTCTATTGAGATTAAATTTGATCCTCAGCTCTTCAAAAGACATTATGTTGTCTGCACATGGCAAATATAAATCCTGAATCTTTTGTATCCCTTTTAAATTCCATACTTTAAATACAGCGTCCGCTCTCCCTGGTTTAAAATATTGATTACCCCATATTGGACTAAATTGTGACAATAACTGTGGTTCTTTTAAATAGTTTTTAGCTTCACACCATATTTTGATCATATGCTTTACAAATGGATTTTTAACTTGTTTTTGTAATTTTTTTGCCGAATCTGAGTATATGAATATGGGAAGAGGTAAAGGTAAATTGTATGATTCCATTTCAGTCCAGTGAGGGAGATCATTTGATGAAAAATAATATGTCATAGACCTCAGTTGTGCCGACCAATAATACAACATAAAATTTGGACATTTCAGACCTCCACGATCAAATGGTAAATATAATAAAGACAAACGTAATCTAGCCCTCCTGTTGTTCCATATAAATTCCACTAACTTTTTTTTTATTCTTGAGAATAGATCTAAAGGTGGTGATAAGGGAATGTATTGAAATAAATAAAGTATTTTAGGTAAAATATTACTTTTAAGTATATTGATTCTCCCGATCATCGACATTGGTAGTGACATCCATCTCTGAGTTAACTCACTGATATCTGACATTAAGGCTTCATAGTTGACACTGGCGACTGATTCTAGCTTAGGCATAATTTGGATTCCTAAATATTTAAACTGATTTACAACATTGAATTGATTTACCTCAGGGGCTGGGTAATTTCTCTGGGTCTCATTTAGCATTAATATTGAAGATTTAGTTTTATTTATTTTATATCCTGATATTTCCCCAAAATTCTTTATTAAATTCAACAAGGTTGGAATTGATTTTTTTAGATTCGACATAAACAAAATTATATCATCGGCGTACAGGGAGATTTTATGTTCTGTTGGTCCAACTTTAATTCCATATATTTGTGAATGTAAACGTATCGCTATCGCTAAAGGTTCAATTGCCATAGTAAACAGTAAAGGTGAAAGTGGACAGCCTTGTCGACATCCTCTATTGATTTTTATTGGTTTTGAAATATTGTTATTTGTTAGGATTTCTGCTGTAGCATTATTGTATATTATTTGAACCCATTTTATGAAATTATTTCCAAGTCCAAACCTTTGTAGGACTTCAAAAAGAAAGGGCCATTCAACTCTATCAAAGGCCTTTTCGGCGTCCAATGATAGGAGAGCTGTATCCGGTGCTTCTTTATTAAAATAGATAATATTAAATAGTCTTCTTACATTATGGAAGCCTTGTCTACCCTTTATAAAGCCATTCTGATCTCGATTAATAATATTTGGTAAAATTTCTTGTATTCGTCTTGCTAAAATTTTACAGATTATCTTAAGGTCGGCGTTTAATAGGCTTATTGGTCTCATATTTTCACATTTATTAGAGGGCTTACCTGGTTTTGGCAGCAGTATAATTAAGGCATTATTTATGTATGATGGTAAATTATTATTTTGAAATGCTTCTAAAACCATTTCCAAAAAAGGTTTTATTAATTTATTCTTAAATTTTTTATAAAGGTCAACTGGAAGACCATCTGGTCCTGCACTTTTTCCTGATTTCATATTATCAATGGCTTGCCCAACTTCTTCTTGACTAATTTTAGACTCCAATATCTCCCTGTTTTCATTTGGAATACACGGTATAGATAGTTCGTTCAAAAACCCATTTAGTTTTGTTAAATCAGGTTCATTTTTGGTATCATATAATTTTTCATAGTAATCTCTAAAGGCTCTATTAATTTCTAAAGGATCTATAACTACCTGTCCGTTACTTATAATACTGGTAATTGGTGTTTTAATTTCCAATTGTTTAATCTGCCATGCTAATAATTTTCCTGATTTTTCACCTTGTTCATAAAAAGATTGTTTCAATCTTAGAAGACTCGAGGCAGCTCTATTCGCTGATTTTTTGTCGTATTCAGCTCTCAAAATCAGTAATTCATTCTCCAACCTTGGGTCACTTCCTGCATACACTTTTTCCTGAAGATTTTTTATTTTATGTTCCAATTTAGCTCTCTCCTCTCGAGTCTTCTTAGATTTTGATCCTGTATAACTAATAATATGTCCCCTAATAAAAGCTTTGAAAGCCTCCCACTTTACACATGCTGATGTTTGTGTAGTATTGATGTCAAAGAACTCGTCTATCTGTTTTTCTATATACTTGACAAATTCCTCATCCTGAAGCCATTTATGCTGAAATTGCCATCTACCTGATTCCTTTGTCAATTTTTTATCTACATATATTAGACAACAGGGTGCATGATCAGAGATCACGATGTTATCATAAAAGCAGTTTTGAATCTTGGACCTTAATTCTGTGGAAATCAAAAAATAATCAATACGTGAGAATGTCTTGTAGGTACTGGAATAACAAGAATAGGCTTTAACTTGTGGTTTCATTTCTCTCCATATATCTAACAATCTCAATTCTTTCATAAAATGATTAATAGTCATCCTACATCCAATGTGCGTACAATCCAGTCCTGTTGATCTATCCACTCCTGGATTCAATGTACAATTAAAATCCCCTGCTATTATATGTTGCCCTGTAAGTGATGATAAGATGAGAAATAAATTAGCAAAGAACTTCTGATCATCTATATTGGGACCATATAAGTTCACAAGATTTATATTTTCTAATAGCAAAGAACCTTGAATGATTACATATCTTCCAAATTTGTCTCCAATTACATTTTTCACTTGAAAAGGAACTGATTTATGTATGAGAGTCATAACTCCCCTGGCTCGGGATGAAAATGAAGAGGTGAATACACTTCCCTGCCATCTACTCCTAATTCTTTTAACATCCTCCTCTATCAGATGAGTTTCTTGTAAAAACACAATTCTTGAACCCATGTCCTTTATTTTATTCATAACTTGTTTAAGTTTTTTTAAATTTTGTAGACCTCTGCAATTCCATGAAGTTAAATTAAGATTAACACTTTGGTCCATGATCAATAGAGAGTTTGGGATTACCTTGCAGTGTAAACATGCTCATACAGAGAAGCAAAAACATGAGTGGTTGAACATTCATCCTACAAACTACACACAAACAAATTTCCCCTTGTGGCAAACCCCCCAAAATCAAAAGAAAAATTCTGTCTCCCGATATAGCCATCGACCGTTCCACACCCACGGGGAACAGCCTAAGCCACTCCTTCTTCATCCTCCCAATCACCCTAACTCTACTGCTTTTAATGACGTAACATTAACTCTCCTCTGTAGTTTTCCAACTTAACTCCAAAATTTTTAACAACTTTGTACATCATAGTTTTTTTTTTGTTTGTTTGTTGTTGTTTTTTTTTTTTTAATATATAATACAATCTATATTTTGTAAACTTACTATTTACTTCAAGTCAGTCAGATGCCTGTGCAAATGCTTAATTATTCTACCTTATATTTTGTTCATGCTTAGCTCCCACCAGTCTCTTCTTCTTCTTTGATCTTCTTGATGAACTCCTGCGCCTCCTCTGGGGTCTTGAAGATGTGGGTTCTGCCCTCATACGTGGTCAGCAGTCTCGCAGGATAGATTACACCATGACGAATCCCAAGGTTGCGCAGCTCCTTACGTACGGGATCAAACTGCTTCCTCAATTGCTGGATTCCTGTGGCCAAATCTGGGTAGAACCGCACCTGCTGGTCCTGGTGTTTAATCTCTCCTTTAGCACGTGCAGCGTTGAAGATCTTCATCCTGTCTCTGTTGTTAAGAAACTTCATAATTAAGGTCCTCGGCGGTCCCTTATCTCTCCGTGGGCCAATACGATGTGCTTTTTCCAGAACCACTGCTGATTGCAACTCCTCGCTGCCCAGCACCTCCGGAATCCACTTTTCCAGAAAGGAACATACGTCCCGACCTTCTGATTCCTCTGGAAGACCCACCAGCCTCAAATTATTCTGTCTCGACCGAGATTCCAAATCCAAAATATTATCTTCCAGAGATTTATTTTTTTTTTCCAAAGTGCGCACCTTTAATTGAAGACGGGTGACGTCATCTTCAGCACTAGCGAGACGGAGCTCCATCTGCGCCGTTCGTTCTACACAGTCACCCAATTCCTTTCTTATTCCTTCCAACGCTGTCATAATCCCATCAAATCTAGAGGAAAAGTCCGCTCTCATTGAACTCATGGCAGCCATCAGCGCATCTGCGCCATTCCCCGCAGAAATCGCAGCGTTGCCAGCCTCCTCCGCCATATATGGAGCCCTGTTTGCTGCGTCACAGACCTGAAAGTCCGTTAATTTGGACTGTCTCGGCGGCTCGCTTTTTCCTTTTCCTGGTTTTCCAGCCTTAGGCTTCGCCGACATATCCTCGCCCAAATGCTGGGATACGTTCTGTCCCAAATGAGAGAGTTATTTGCCGATTTTTTTTTTCCAGGAGCAGAGCAGAGCGAGACACGTCCGTCCTACGTGGCAGCCATAACCGGAAGTCGGCGACCAGTCTTTTAATGTCACAACACGGCACGGCTCAGCACGACTGTACCCTGCCCTTGAGCGGGGCAGAGAATCGCGGCTGTTAAACCGTGTTGGGGCTAGTGGAAAGACTTACAAAGCGTGCTGAGCTGTACCGTGGCGTGCTAAGCCGGGCTAATGGAAAAGGCCCTAAAGACTCATGATTTGAATTTGGCTGCCTATAGGTCATAGTGACGCAGTACGCATTCCCACTCATTTTGCCAACATGGATCACAAATACTCTATTATGACTCTCACTTACCTAATTATGCATCTTTGACCTTATATTATTACCTATTACTGCCAAGATAATAGCATATTCTTTCAGCACACATTAACATAACACCGCCTCAATTGTCATGACCCACAAATAAATATTTTTCTACTTTCTTTTGTTGATACTTACAAGTAGAAGTTGAACTCTCTCTTTCTCTTCCTTATTATGGCCGTAAAAGGGAGCTTGGTTGGAGAAATATAATTTGCCATGGTTTAGTTTGACTCACGGTGAAAAATACACCTGACTTTGGTGATTGCTAAAACGTGTTTGGGCAAAACTCCAATTTAGCCCCACCTCCTATGTAACTCCCAACTGAAAATGTAAAATATAAGAGTCAAATTACGCTTGCGCTGACTACACAGGCCTTACGCCCGAAATCTCATTGGCCCCTTTGTAGACACCCTTCATTTAATAGCCAATTTGAAATGTTTCACAAAAAAAAGGAAACGTCTATCAACCAATCATCATTGCTCTGGTGATTTGCTGATTTAAATAACATGGCTGCTGAGTACAAGGCACCAGCGTGATGGGGACATGCGATTGCTGTGGGAGGCACAAACCCATACATAAGTCCGTTTGCGTCAATTACACAACAATGATAAGTCCCGAATTAAAATGACTGTGTCATCTACATGTTTGCAAAGCTTTTTCTATTTTTTCCAGCATGTAAATCTGTTTGATTTTAAACTGCACCTGTGACTCTGAAAAAAGATTGTATATACAAAGCACTAGCTTAGCTACCTTTGTCATAACCCTAATAAATAGTGGCAGCTCTGAAAAACTACTATCACAAACATGAACAGAAGGTCTTACTGAAAATAAGCTGGGGTTTTCTCACTTTCAGCATCCGTAATTAGGTACTGTATGTTTGAAAAAGTATTAAACTCACATATGAAAATGTATTTTCTTAAATGACGACAAAAGGTGTATACAAATAAAGATGCATTTTCTCAATAGCCAGGGTGTGAATTTAAAAAGAAGCGTAGTCAACAGAGGTGCTGTAGCACATTAACCCTAGAACACTAATGTTAAAGTTAGTAACACTATCAGGTTACTAACATCGGATGAAAATCACCCGACATTAGTGTTCTAGGGTTAAATCTAATTCGATAAAGAAAGCATAAACACAAATTAATGTTCAGGTTCAGGTTACTTTATTTGTACCCGTAGGTTGATTTGTTTTGCAGTCAGGTGACATCCATATTTACAAACCACAATTACATTCAACATGAACACAAACACAGGCACACATGAAGCTGACTATAAACATAATATTTGCTTATTCTGAATTTTCTGATTTTACAGAACTCACATTAAAAATTCACTAATGATGCACTCATTTCATGCAACAATGTATTGCTATATAAAAAAAAACATGTCTATGCAGTACAAATCAATAAAATGAAGTTACTCAGAATATCACTACATTTACTTAAGTAAACATACAGCTTTGTCTTCATACAAGTAATCAACAAACAGTAAAAAAGTTAAAAGTACAATTAAAGAACAGCAATAAACCTATAGAACACTTATCTAAAGGAATGGGTCATATGCAGTGCTATATGGGTTGACTCCTTTCCATGGAGCATCTTGTATTAATTGGTAAAAAAAAAAAATAAAGTCTTTGAATCAGTTCTTCACTTACCATGTGCTCCTTGATCTTGATGGTATATTAACCACTTGCGCTCCGTTGTTCCGCGGGCGGGCAAGTCTCTGCGTCCTATGACGCACGAGGGCGCGCGAGAGCGCGCTCGTGCGCCCTCGTGCACATGACGCATGATGGTGGTGATGGTGATGTAGTAGCGTCCCAGCGCCACTCAAAAAAAAACTGCAGAGACAGCCGCGAACAGATTAGTTCATCTGATTGACCTCTCATTCGACTAATAAGAGCCTTGAATTGGGTTTCTGAAACCTTGAAGAACCAATGAATGAAAATCTAGGAAGGAGGACCCGCCTACTGTGAACGCAGGAGCCAATTGAAGCACAGAAATTCTGGCTGTGGGTGAAGCGATATTTACTGTTGCAACAGATGAAAACAAAGGACGCTGGACAAATCTCCTACAGACCCAGGCTCACCCAGCAGCATGGAGAACACCCACAAGTGGGACCTGCACTCATTCCAGCAGAATAGACGGAGGCCGACGACAAAAGTCGTAAATCATTCGCCAAAACGCAATAATGGAATTATGTTTTGATCGGGATCCACGAGCGGAGCAGCGTCGCGTTCGTCTGACGTGTGGGAAGAGCTGTTCACCACGACTCTGCTGCTTTGAAGAGGTAAGGTGTTATAAAGCTAAATTATTATTTATCCCTGAAAACTGTAATCCAAAAATGACTTTTGACCGATCGGTAAATTACAGCTGTACTGCGCACGAAGTGCGTGCGTCGCGATAAACGGCCAAATGGCACAGTTTGGAAAAACGTCTGTAACTTTTGAATAATTCAATGTAGAATCTTCTTTTTAGGCTCTAATGAAAGGTCACACTCAGGGCTGTGTCTGTGTGTGTGTGTGGGCGGGGGGTCGTCGTCCCCCCCCCCGCTACCAAGGACCAAATTCTGCCCTCTTCATGACGGATTACACTCTTTTCTTTTTTTTTTTTTCTTTTTTTTTTCCTTGCATGTTTTCACAGCGGCTCCCCCCCCCCTCGCTACTGTGTGTGTGTGTGTGGGGGGGGAACCGTGAACGGACTGTGAACGCCCCTCATGGTCTGCAGAAGAGGAGCGGGGGGGGGGCACGGGGGGGGTACGGTCCGAACGCTCCCCGGTCCGCGGGGGGGACGCATATCAGTCTATTCCATCATGTAGCGATGGCCCTCTTCTGTAGCGAGGGGGGGGGGCCTTCACGGTCCGTTCACGGTTCCCCCCCCCCCACACACACACACACACAGTAGCGAGGGGGGGGGGGGGCCGCTGTGAAAACATGCAAGGAAAAAAAAAAAAGTGTAATCCGTCATGTAGAGGGCCGAATTTGGTCCTTGGTAGCGGGGGGGGGGAACGACCCCCCGCCCACACACACACACAGACACAGCCCTGAGTGTGACCTTTCATTAGAGCCTAAAATGAAGATTCTACATTGAATTATTCAAAAGTTACAGACGTTTTTCCAAACTGTGCCATTTGGCACAATTTGGCACAGTTCCATAACGCCTGGGAACAGCCTGAGAACAAAGCTGTGTAAAATATTCATTTTTTTGTGGTATTGTTACCAAATTTGGATCTCAGCTGGATAACACTTGGTTCTACATTTCTGTTGCATTTTCCAGCCGGATCGGACAGCTGTGTGTTATTTACAAGCATTTGTATCCAAAAAAACACTGTGTCCAATTTTTTTTTCTTCAAGTTCAGTATGTTTAGATGACTGTAACTCAGTGGCTGGAGCACGTAGAGAGATTATGTTTTTTTTGCCAAAAAATTCAAAGTGTTTTCTTTTAAATGAGACCAACCCCATGAAGATGCTGCAAAGGGTTGAATAACAGCTTTCGATTTACTTTGGGCACGTTTTTTTGGGGGGGGGCATTTTTAGGAAAATTGCTCGGAGTGCAAGTGGTTAACATGCAAAGTTAAAAAAAAGTTACTGTCCACTGATGTGATAAAATATTTTCTGTGATTTTTATGTTTTGCTGCATTGAAAGTAAAGCTGTGACATGTGATTGCCAGACAGTGTTATTTTGCTATGAAAATTATGATAGCATCACCCAAAAATTATTTTCCAATGCATTTCCTGTAGACTGCTTTTCTCTTTTCTTGTACTTTGCCTCCCTCTTGTGGTTGTATATTCTAACTGCACCCCTTTGACAAAACATTTCACTGCATGAAGTCAACCAGAGCCACATTTTATTTATTGGCTTGCTTTTAAATGTGCACTTGGCACATGACAAAGGCACATTAAAATTGCATAAAAACACAATAACAGTGATGTGGTTCAGCAGAACTTGTAGAAATATTTTCCCTCTAACAACAAATAGAATGCAAAAAATTAAATTCTGTAAATAACCATTTTGGTCACATCTTACTCAGGCATATGTCAAAGTGCATAAAAACTCGGTGTCCACTGTTAGTGGCATCAACATTTCTTTCCCTTTTGAAATAAAATATAGTACATCGCAAAGTGCATTTAGCTGAAGAAAAAAAAGACCTGTCAAACACTTAAGTGCTTAACCCCCCCCCCCCCCCAAGAATAAATTGATAACATTACTAAACACTGCACATTGACTATTGTTCTTTGTTTTGCTTTAATCACCACGTGTGAATAGGAACCTCTTTAACTACACATTCCATTACACATATCAAATAAAAATTTCTAGGAGAGCTAAGGATAGGGTGCTAAAGGCACCCACTTAAAAGACTGAGTAATGACTTCAGTCTTGAAGATTTGAGGTTTTTTCTCCAAAAATTATAAGTGTTCTTGTAAATCTGAAACAGATTGTATAAGGGAAAAAGTCAAAATATTATCACCATTTACACTTTTGACCATAATTTTGCAGAGCAACAACAGAACAATAACTCCCACTGGAATGGTCATGCTGCTTGTATCAACACGCCCAGTCACGTGCCCGTAGCAAGCAACGCCTCTTTATGTTGGTCATATCATGTGACTTCTCCGATGGAAAAAGTGCATCCATCGCATCAGGAATCACAGTATTGAAGCGGAGAGGGGATGGAGGGAGAGGAGGTGCCTGTATAAAAAAACAAAAAAACAAAAAGAAAAACAAGGTACATATTTAATCAAAACATTAAAATATTATTTCACAGGCTGATCACCTCCATGCCACGCCACATTGATACAGTAATCAATTCAAAATTTACCCCGACCAAGTATTGAGTGTGTACATGGGCATACTTTTCAACCAGCCAACATTTCTATTAAAAAACTATTTTTTTACGTAATTTTATGTAATATTCTAATATTTTTGAGAATACTGACAATCTTACATTGATTGTCTATGGGGTTTAGGTCAGAAGAGTTCTTCTTTGCCGACCTTCACGCCACCTGTAGAGAAAAATAAGAGCAGTTAATTACAGACGTGGACAAAATTGTTGGTGCCCCTCTGTTAATGAAAGAAAAACCCACAATGGTCACAGAAATAACTTGAATCTGACAAAAGTGGTAATAAATAAAAATTCTATGAAAATTATCCAATGAAAATCAGACAGTGCTTTTGAATTGTGGTTCAACAGATTTATTTTAAAAACCAAAGTCGTGAAACAGGCCTGGACAAAAATGATGGTACCCCTAGAAAAAATTGAAAATAATGTGACCATAGGGACATGTTCAACCAAGATGTGTCCTCTAATTAACATCACAGGTGTCTACAAACTTGTAATCAGTCAGTCGGCCTATTTAAAGGGTGACAAGTTGTCACTGTGCTGTTTAGTGACATGGTGTTTACCACACGAAACATTGACCAGAGGAAGTAAAGGAGAGAGTTGTCTCAGGAGATTAGAAAGAAAATTATAGACAAGCATGTTAAAGGTAAAGGCTATAAGACCATCTCCAAGCAGCTTGATGTTCCTGTGACTACAGTTGCACATATTATTCAGAAATTTAAGATCCACGGGACTGTAGTCAACCTCCCTGGACGTGGCCGCAGGAGGAGACGGATAATACGAATGGTAACAAAAGAGCCCAGAACAACCTCTAAACACATTCAAGGTGAACTCCAAGGTCAAGGTACATCAGTGTCAGATCGCACCATTCGTCGTTGTTTGAGTCAAAGTGGACTTCATGGGAGACGACCAGGGAGGACATCACTGTTGAAAACAAATCATAAAAAAGCCAGACTGGAATTTGCCAAACTGCATGTTGACAAGCCACAAAGCTTCTGGGAGACTGTCCTATGGACAAATGAAACAAAACTGGAACTTTTTGGCAAGGCACATCAGCTCTATGTTCACAGACACAAAAATGAAGCATACCAAGAAAAGAACACTGTCCCTACTGTGAAACATGGAGGAGGTTCTGTTATGTTGCGGGGCTGCTTTGCTGCATCTGGCACAGGGTGTCTTGAATCTGTGCTGGGTACAATGAAATCTCAAGACTATCAAGGTATTCTAGAGAGAAATGTGCTGCCCAGTGTCAGACAGCTTGGTCTCAGTCGCAGGTCATGGGTCTTGCAACAGGATAATGACCCAAAACACACAGCTAAAAACACCCAAGAATGGCTAAGAGGGAAACATTGGACTATTCTAAAGTGGCCTTCTATGAGCCCTGATCTAAATCCTATTGAACATCTGTGGAAGGAGCTGAAACATGCCGTCTGGAGAAGGCACCCTTCAAACCTGAGACAACTGGAGCAGTTTGCTCATGAGGAGTGGGCCAAAATACCTGCTGAGAGGTGCAGAAGTCTCATTGACAGTTACAGAAATCATTTGATTGCAGTGATTGCCTCAAAAGGTTGTGCAACAAAATATTAAGTTAAGGGTACCATCATTTTTGTCCAGGCCTGTTTCATGAGTGTGTTTTTTAAAGGTGACGGACAGATGAAAACTCAAAATCGCTAAATCATATCTCAAATTGTTGTCTGAGATGAGCTAATTGGAACCCCACATGTTTTGGTGTCAACGTATGTCGCATAAGGTGACAATGCGCTCTTGAAGTACGCTGTTGTGGAGAGCTGTCTGACCCAGCCAAGATCAGCGTCTAAAATGGCCACTGACTGTGTGACGTCATTTCGGTGTGGCACACAGTCAGCGGACATTGCTTTTTTTTATTTGTTTACATTTTAAAATCGGCGATTACAGATATTTCTCGGAATACTTTTGGATTACAAATAGATTATTTATTAACATTAGGATTTCAGGAATCGAATTAATTATGGTTTGTCGTTGTGTTGTGTACGGGTGCAACGTTATACCAGAGGAGCATGCTGTGAGTGTTTTTGAATGTCCCGTCCCTGTGAAAATCAGAACGGCATGGGTGAAATTCGTTCAGAAAACGCAAAAAAAAATGGACTTATGTCGGTAAAACACCAAAAATGTGCAGTAGAGATTTCGTTGACAGCGATTTCGAGAATAAGATGCAATTTGTGTCACGACTCGCCGCTCCTCAGCGGCTTCAGCTGCGCGCACACCTGCCCCTCGTCAGCACATCCCCATAAATCCATTCACACACACCTGCTTGTTGAATAAAGCTGTTAAATCTATCCTGAGCCTGCGTGCGTGTTTCCTGGGCCAGACATGTCAATTTGAAATGAAATTTGCCAAAAGATTGCTGATAAAGAAAACGGCTATTCCAACTATATATGCCTCGATTTCCAAGTGTGACTCTGAGAACAGGGTCAGTGACAGTGGCGATCAACTGTCAGAACACGAGAAGGAAACAGGGTAAGTTTTTTATTTTTAATATTCACTGCAAATGTTTACTAAACATCTTAAATGAATTCCAAGCCATGGTTTGCATTGCCTTACCAACTTATCAAATATTAGCATATTAGGGTGTTCATACTCATCAAATATGAAATATTCAGTGCTGTATAGGGAGGTGGTTGTGCCTGTTTGATCAATTTATATTTCTATGTATGTAATCCAATTTGAGACCTCTTGGATAAAATTATGATCTACTTTTTTTGCAGATTTTATCAACTGTCACTCAATGTTGATGTTTCTGACCAAGCAGAGGAACCTGATGAACAGGACTTTTATGTAAATCCAAATTTATACCATAAAATGGTAGAAAAATTATTGAAATGTATATGACATGTGACTTTGATGAATGCTGAGCTATGAGAACTATAACATTGACATGAACATTAAGAAACTCAATATATGATTTTACAAAACTTTATTTAAATAACATTGTTCACAAATCTAATCTTGGTAGGCAAAATCCCTTGTAGTGATGAGATGGGAATGTTTCTCTGATGAGGCTCGCCGCACAGGCAGGCATCACCCTCACTTCTTCTCCAAAAAAATCCCCAACACTATGAATCTGTATCGCCTGAAAAATATGGGGTTGGCATTGATTATTCCGTTTGCATTGATTATTGAATGTATTGAATGGTTTCTTCATAATTCATCTGGGAAATTAAATCAAATGAATAAATATTGTTTATAAACTCACTCGTGTGGACGATGACGGCCGCTCATCTGTCTCATCAGCTCCAGCTACGCACAGACCAGTAGGTGCTAATCAGCGGCTGAGAAGATGCAGCGAGTGACCAATGGGTAGTTTTATTTTTAAAATTAAGTGTGTGACCATGCATGTCGCCAAAGAAAAATATTTGTTAGCATCTTTTACCTAGAAATATCTTACAGCCGATCGTAAACGTGTTCTTTTCCCGTCCGTGTTGCGTCTTCCTACTCTCCCTCTGCCTCGAACAAATAAGGCTGACAGGCCACACACCACCCAAAACGTCTTCATTGTTAATGTAATCATTTGTAATCATTTATATTGAGGTCGTCAAACTCTAGAAAATAATCGCTGTCCGAATCACTTTGCTCTCGTTCTGCAATTTTTTTTCATACCGAATTGACGTGAAGGCTGCACGCACCTATCGGGAGATGGCGGTACTGCAGCATCACTGAGTGAAAGATGGGCTATGACCAATTAATTTCATTTATGGAGGATGGTGACACATATTAAATTAGGGGAATGGGAAGAATGGAATATTTTCATACAATCAGTTGATTGGTTCAATAAAAAAATGTCAATGTCCATCACCTTTAAAATAATTCTGTTGAACCACAATTCAAAAGCATTGTCTGATTTTCATTGGTTAATTTTCATAGAATTTTTATTTATTGACCATTGTGGGTTTTTCTTTCATTAACAGAGGGGTACCAACAATTTTGTCCACGTCTGTGCATCTCAAAAAATTAGAATATCATGAAAAAAGTTCAATATTTTTGGTCACTCATTTCAGAAAGTGAAACCCATGTATTATATAGTTTCATTACACAGCGAATTATATATTTCAAGTGTTTATTTATTTTAATTTTGATGATTGTGGCTTACAACCCAT
The DNA here is from genome assembly GCA_020510985.1 of Pholidichthys leucotaenia. Taxonomy (NCBI): domain Eukaryota; kingdom Metazoa; phylum Chordata; class Actinopteri; order Cichliformes; family Pholidichthyidae; genus Pholidichthys; species Pholidichthys leucotaenia. The sequence goes on from CM035836.1 coordinate 5,836,171, forward strand.
GAAACAAAGGTCAAACATGCTAATGCTAATGGGCTAGCCACAAACGTTAGCTAAAATGGTAATCTCAAGGTAAACAAATTTAGCAATGTTTTCTCACACAACTTCTAACAAAATAAACGTAGCACTTATACAGTGGGGCAAAAAAGTATTTAGTCAGCCACCAATTGTGCAAGTTCTCCCACTTAAAAGATGAGAGAGGTCTCCAATTTTCATCATAGGTATACCTCAACTATGAGAGACAAAATGAGGAAAGAAAAATCCAGAAAATCACATTGAAGGATTTTTAATGAATTAATTGGTAAATTCCTCAGTAAAATAAGTATTTGGTCACCTACGAACAAGGAAGATTTCTGGCTCTCACAGACCTGTAACTTCTTTAAGAGGCTCCTCTGTCCTCCACTCGTTACCTGTATTAATGGCACCTGTTTGAACTCGTTATCAATATAAAAGACACCTGTCCACAACCTCAAACAGTCAGACTCCAAACTCCACTATGGCCAACACCAAAGAGCTGTCAAAGGACACCAGAAACAAAATTGTAGACCTGCACCAGGCTGGGAAGACTGAATCAGCAATAGGTAAGCAACTTGGTGTGAAAAAATCAACTGTGGGAGCAATTGTTAGAAAATGGAAGACATACAAGACCACTGATAATCTCCCTCGATCTGGGGCTCCATGCAAGATCTCACCAAGTGGGGTCAAAATTATCATGAGAACGGTAAGCAAAAATCCCAGAACCACACGGGGGGACCTAGTGAATGACCTGCAGAGAGCTTGGACCAAAGTAACAAAGGCTACCATCAGTAACACACTATGCTGCCAGGGACTCAAATCCTGCAGTGCCAGACATGTCCCCCTAATTAAGCCAGTACATGTCCAGGCCCGTCTGAAGTTTGCTAGAGAGCATTTGGATGATCCAGAAGAGGATTGGGAGAATGTCATATGGTTAGATGAAACCAAAATAGAACTTTTTGGTAAAAACTCATCTTGTCTTGGTTGGAGGAGAAAGAACACCATACCTACTGTGAAGAATGGGGGTGGAAACATCATACTTTGGGGCTGTTTTTCTGCAAAGGTACCAGGACGACTGATCTGTGTAAAGGAAAGAATGAATGGGACCATGTATCGTGAGATTTTGAGTGAAAACCTCCTTCCATCAGCAAGGGCATTGAAGATGAAACGTGGCTGGGTCTTTCAGCATGACAATGATCCCAAACACACCACCCGGGCAACAAAGGAGTGGCTTCGTAAGAAGCATTTCAAGGTCCTGGAGTGGCCTAGCAAGTCTCCAGATCTCAACCCCATAGAAAATCTTTGGAGGGAGATGAAAGTCCGTGTTGTCCAGCGACAGCCCCAAAACATCACTGCTCTAGAGGAGATCTGCATGGAGGAATGGGCCAGAATACCAGCAACAGTGTGTGAAAACCTTGTGAAGACTTACAGAAAACGTTTGACCTCTGTCATTGCCAACAAAGGGTATATAACAAAGTATTGAGATAAACTTTTGTTATTGACCAAATACTTATTTTACCGAGGAATTTACCAATTAATTCATTAAAAATCCTTCAATGTGATTTTCTGGATTTCTTTTTCTCATTTTGTCTCTCATAGTTGAGGTATACCTATGATGAAAATTGGAGACCTCTCTCATCTTTTAAGTGGGAGAACTTGCACAATTGGTGGCTGACTAAATACTTTTTTGCCCCACTGTATCTAACGGTTAACATGCAAAATATTAAGTTCATACCAACGTACAGGCTTTGCTTGACTCAGGACTGCGGACCTATAACAGAATTGTCATAAATATTACATTTAAGTGTAGTCACTGCTAGCTAGTTCAGCTACAAACTGACTTGAGCTAACAAAGGTTGATAAATGTAATACAGATAATTACCGGACTCCTTAAACGTAGCCGCAGTTCTCAGTGATTAAGAATAAAGCTGTTTTTGGATGGTAATACAGGTTTGGAACAATAAAACCAGTAGTTTTAAAGAGATTAAAAAAAGTCTTCCATCTTAGCATTTCTTGTGCTCTGCTTTACTTCTTCTATTGGATTACTGGCGGATTGCAAACAGCTTATAGGTGCATACTGCCACCTACTGTACAAGAGTGTGCAGCCTCATGTCACGTTCTCCTAGATCAGGGGTGGGCAATCGTGCCATGGAGGGCCATTCTACTGCAGGTTTTCTGTTCCACCCAGTCTCTTCAGCAGGTGTTTTCAATGATTAGCAATCCTTGAAGCTGATCAGAGCACACACCTGCTGAAGAGACTGGGTGGAACAAAAAACCTGCAGTGGAATGGCCCTCACTGCCCACCCCTGTCCTAGATCCTGTCAAAGCTATATTGTTCTTTTAAGCCCAGTATGATTTATAAATAAATAAATATCTATAAATAAATAAATATGTTTAAATATATTTATAAATAGAATATAAATAAATATAAAACTATAAAATATAAATAAAGCCTTCCTGGTTGCTCTTACTGCCTCTCTGTCTGATCACAAAACCCCCACCAAATAAACATGCAAAATGTTAAGTTTGTACCAACATACAGGCTGTGAATGGCTCGGGACACACAGCTGTAGACAGTTTTTGTGGAACTTCTTTTTTCTTAGCTATGGGCAGGAAGGGACTAATGCTGGACTTCCGGTTTGCTTTCAAAATAAAATGTAGTAATACAGTACTCAAAAAAATAAATCTTCTTCTTCTTTTAGATTTGGTTGGTTGTTGGCAACCAGCTTATAGGTGTATTACCACCACGTACTTCACTCTGTATCATGCATACCTCAGCCAAGGCTCTTATCGTCTCACAGTGTGTGAGCAACAATACTCCAAAACTGATGGACAGACTTTGATGCAATTTTCACCACAAGTGGCTATAGGCCTAGATACAAACCCACTACATTTTGGAGGTGATCCATGACAAACGGAAGGAGCCTGGGCAAAGGTATGCGCTCTATGAGTGCTTTTCTAGTTTTTTACTACAGATTTTCCATAATCCTGGACTGTTTTTATTTCACTTGTGTGTTCTGTAACTGAGTTTTATCTAATCCTTCCCTTATATTTAATTGCGCAGGAGCCTGGTGGAGCTCCCACAGTTTGGTTGGACTGTACAACTGTACAATGACACTGAAGCCTATTCTATTCTATTGTTTGTGACTTGAAAGTGGTCCACATTTTACAAAGCTTTTGCAAAGCATTACAGCCAAAAAGACCCATTTTTGGACTGCACTTTGCAGACATTCTGTACAGCGTTTCTCACAATTTAAATTACACTCAGAATTTTGCACCTTATAAATAAATTGGTGGAGTTTGTCAACCATTGTGGACTTTATTTTCAAATTGTTACAAAGCCGTTAAAGACATTATGTCTGAAGGGGTAAACAATACCACAACATGTGTTGACATTCTAAAACTATTGCTTTATAATGACACTTGGACACATATTGGTCAAAGCACAGGTTACAGCAACAGTCTTAGCCGGTAAAGTCATGTCCTCACCTTCACCTGGTACCACAAAGGCCAGAAGTATAGTATGCACCCTAGTTCTCTCTCAATTCAATTTGTTTATTTAGCTCCAAACCACAACACGGTTATCTCAAGGCACTTTACATAAGGGTGGATTTAGGCCACCGTCTGCCATCAAGCTGGATGTGGCCCCTGGTGGATGCAGGCATTTTCAGTGTCGCACCTACAAGGGCAATGCTTTCCTTAATATCAAATCCACAGTCTGCCAACACTGTCTCTTGGTCACAGCTTCTGAAGTAAGCCACAGTCCCACAATTTTTTTGTGCTGTACTACTGTGCAATGACAATAAAGCCTATTCTATTCTCCTCTTGCAAGGCTAACATTTGGTTAAGCCTAAGGTGACACATGCTACAGTTCTGCTGTTCTTGTACATTTTCCACTGGAGCATCAACAACCTGACACACCTGTGCTGCTTCATCACATCATCTGTCCTTCATCTCAGCCAGAGGCGTGGTGTCATCTGTTGGTGATAAGGACAATATATTACTTTAGTTAATGTCTTTTGTAATCAACACAAATTCCGAGACACATTTTAGAAAGACAAACATATGCCAAAAAAAGATTACCTGAATATAAAGATCTGCATTGTTGTTTATGCAAATCCGACGGCGAACGCTGGGACAGCGCGTGACGTCATCCATTCAGTAACCAGCAGGCTGCAGACAGAACACCCAGATGCTCTTCTCCTCATCTCAGGCGATTTCAACCACGTTTCACTGTCTCCCATTCTGCCCACTTTCACCCAGTATGTCACATGCCACACTAGAGACAATAAAACACTGGATTTGTTCTACGCAAACACTAAGGAGGCGTACACCTCATCACAACTCCCCCCACTTGGGAGATCGGATCACAACTTGGTTCATCTCCGGCCGGTGTACAAACCCCTAGTGCACAGACAACCTCCGGCCATGCACACTGTGGAGTTATGGTCTGAGGAGACAATGGACACTCTAAAGGACTGTTTTGAAGCCACTGCCTGGAAGCAGCTCTGCGATCCACATGGTGAGGACATCGATGGCCTCATTCACACCTTCACGGGCTACCTTAGCTTCTGTGTGGACAAATCCGTTCCCACCAAGACCATACGGCGTCACTCAAACAACAAACCCTGGATCAACCCTGAGATAAAAACACTTCTGAGAGAGAAGAAGAGGATCTTCAGGTCGGGGAACAGGGAGATGCTGAAGTCCGCACAGAGGGAGCTGAGGAGGAAGATCAGAGAAGGCAAGGACAGCTTCAGGAAGAAGATGGAGGACAAGCTGCAACAGAGCGACATCAGCGGGGTCTGGAGAAACCTCAAAACCATCTCGGGGCTCCAGAATACCTCCCCCCAGGCCACGGGGGGCAGGGAGTGGGCGAACAACCTGAATCTGTTTTTCAATAGATTTGACCAACCGCCCTCCCCCCTGTCTGCACAACAACCACTGCTGCCTCTAAGAAATCAAGTCCTGCTGCCCACTCCCCGCTCCACCGACACCCCCCCCACTCCCAACACACAGCCCCCCATCCTGACCCTGACCAAGACCCAGGTGAGGACGGAGCTGAGGAAGATCAAGGCGAGGAAGGCGTCGGGACCGGACGGCATCAGCGCAAAGCTCCTCAAGTCCTGTGCAGACCAGCTGTGTGGGATTGTGACGTATATCTTCAACATGAGCCTGAAGCTGGGGAGGGTACCACAGCTGTGGAAAACATCTTGTGTGGTACCTGTACCAAAAACTTCCCACCCCAAAGACCTGAACAGCTACAGACCGGTGGCCTTGACGTCCCACTTGATGAAGACCCTGGAGAGACTGCTCCTTGCTCATCTCCGCCCCCTGGTGGAACCAGCGATGGATCCACTCCAGTTCGCCTACCAGCATGGCATTGGGGTGGAGGATGCGGTGATCTTCCTCCTTCACCGTTCTCTGTCCCACCTGGAGAAGCCCGGGAATATGGTGAGGATCATGTTCTTTGACTTCTCCAGTGCTTTCAACACCATCCAACCGATGATCCTGAAGGACAAGCTGCTGCGCGCAGGGGTGGACCAGCACCTGTCATCATGGATCCTGGACTACCTCACGAACCGGCCTCAGTTTGTGAGAACCCGGGACTGTGTTTCCGACACGATCATCAGTAGCACGGGGGCCCCCCAGGGAACGGTGCTGGCTCCCTTCCTGTTCACTCTTTATACTGCGGACTTCTCACACAACACAACACATTGCCATCTACAGAAGTTCTCTGATGACTCAGCGATCGTTGGTCTCATCTCCAACGGAGATGAAGCTGAGTACAGAGGGCTTATCCAGGACTTTGTGGACTTGTGCCATCGGAACTGCCTCCAGATCAACGCGAGGAAAACTAAGGAGCTGGTGGTGGACTGCCGCAGGCATGGGCAGCCCCTCACAGCACCAGTAAATATACAGGGAACAGACATCGAGATGGTGACATCCTATAAGTACCTGGGTATTCATCTGAACAATAAACTAGACTGGTCACAGAATACTGACGCACTCTACAAGAAGGGACAGCGCAGGCTGTTCCTGCTGAGGAGACTCAGGTCTTTTGGTGTACAAGGGGCGCTGCTGAAGTCATTCTATGACACGGTGGTGGCATCAGCCATCACTTTTGGAGTGGTCTGCTGGGGCAGTGGCATTACTGCAGCCGATAGGAAGAGACTGAACAAACTGATTAAGAAAGCTAGCTCTGTCCTGGGGCAGCGCCTTGATCCGATGGAGGAGATAGGAGAGAGAAGGACGGTGGCTAAACTGTCATCTCTGCTGGAGTCCGAGTTCCACCCTATGCAGGACATACTGGATGCACTGAGGAGCTCATTTAGCAGCAGACTACATCATCCCAGGTGCACAACCGAGAGGTTTCGTAGGTCCTTCCTACCAACGGCTGTCAGACTGTACAACCTAATCAGGGCTGCTCGCAGAGATAGCAAAAAGACGTAACAAACTAATAGTTTTTTTGAATGCAAAAGATGCAATAGACTTACACAATGGTCCTCTCCGGCATACAACTAGGAACATACCGGTCGCTATGGAGGGTGAGAATATGTATGGGCACATAATCATACCATGTAGGATAACTAAGTAGACGGTTATGCTGTTTCATCCCACCTAGCAACAACGCTCTGCACTGTGTGTGTTTATATATTTACATATTTATTCCATCTAGCTACAATGCTCAGCACTGGGTGTGTTTATATTTATATATCTATATATTTATTCCATCTAGCTACAATGCTCCGCACTGTGTTTTTATATATCTACATATTATTCCATCTAGCTACATTGCTCCGCACTGTGTGTGTTTATATACTTGCATATTTATTCCACCTAGCTGCAATGCTCCGTACTGTGGGTGTTTATATATTTACTTATTTATTCCATCCAGCTACAATGCTCTGCACTGTGTGTCTGTGTGTGTGTGTATATATATATTTTATAGTAATATGTACGTATGTATATTAGCTGCTCTTGCTTGCTTGTTTTTTTCTTGCCTTCTGATTGTTGCTCTGAGTGTTGCTATCCCTGTGCTGTTGCAATCCTGGAATTTCCTCATTGTGGGACTAATAAAGGCTTATCTTATCTTATCTTATCTTATCTTAAAGGAACTACAGTATCCATCTCAGTCACGGGGCCATTGGTGTTGGGTTTCTGTGTTGGGGGTTCACTTGCATGCAAAATTTGGGTGAGGTGTGCATCACCTCAAGATATGCAAACAACATAATTGTGGCCCTTACCCACCACCACCAGGAAAACCGCCATCACCTAGTGCTGACATGAGGTACTGCACAAAATGTATCACATTTTACACAAAGACCAGAAGTAAGAATTACTTGAAGATTTACGTGGTTTCTCAGAGTGCATTGGACTACCCTCAGTGGAAGTCACTTTTGTACTGCGATAACCACAGTTGCCATGAAAACCCACTCCCTGCCATTCAATATGTTTTATACTTTGGACAGTTGGGAAAGTCCAAGGGTCACCAAATGTGGAATGTAAGTCAAGGTGACTCTCTTCTGTAGCTCTGTATAGGTCTGCAACATGTACCTAAAACTTATGTGTTACCATGGCAACATGTTCAAGATTACCTAATCACAATACGTTGGACAGTTTTAACTTGGACAAATTGAGTCAGATTTTCACTGTAATTGCAGTGATAGAGATTAGTCCAACTCGTACTCCCACATAAAAATATTTGACAAAAGGGATAGTGCCACTTACTGCTCACAGGAAGATCTGCGACAAATGGTTTACTTTATTATTCATACAGCCCTTGCAGTGATGACGGCACATTTTCCGAGCCAGCAAGGGACGGTGGGCGCCAGGTTCCGCATGCGCGTGGAAATTCCCGTTTACACCTGCTTGCAGGTTTAATTAGGGCCTGAGCCACTGACAACGTCAGTCGGCGAAAGCCCTATTGTAATTGCTCAGCTCGAAGAAATTCTTCCACCTAAACGAATGAATTTTTCACCCTCTGAACGTTAACCAAAACGTGATTTTTTTTTTTTTTTTTGCCAGACCCCTCAGACCTGGCGAAAAATTTGATAAATTGGAAAACACATGAGCCTCCCCATCCCTAATTTTTGTGGGTGGGGCCAAACATACAAGGTCTATGGAGACTGGAGACCATAAACTTTGCCATACAGACATAAAATTTGGGTGAGGTGTGCATCACCTCAAGACATGCAAAAAACATAATTGTGGCCCCATACCCACCACCAACAGGAAGGCCGCCATCTTGCCTCAAAGTCGCCCAACCTCCAATTCGGAAAAAAGTCACACCTCGCATTTGAACGCACTAGTCCTAGGGACCTGCTCCGATTGAGCTCATTTTTACATAAGATAAGATAGAATAAGCCTTTATTAGTCCCACAATGGGGAAATTCCAGGATTGCAACAGCACAGGGATAGCAACACTCAGAGCAATAATCAGAAGGCAAGAAAAAACAAGAGCAGCTAGTATACATATGTACATATTACTATAAATAAATATATATATAGACACAGTGCGGAGCATTGTGGTTGGTGGATGTGCAGCAGAAAGTCTAAGCTCTCTCTCCGCGGATGTGGCAGATGCGGACCTGCTCCGATTGAGCTCATTTTTACATGGCGGCATCTATAGGCATTGGCCATTAAAAATTGTATAAATTAAGTCAAAATCTCAAAAGGAGTGGCCAGGGCGCCATGGCGAAGTTTGACTCCTCCCCTTACAACTTAAAATAGCTGTCACTCGGGCAAAAATTGTCCAATGTCCCCCAAACTTTCCATGATGGAAAATAGTCTCCCCCCCCCCAATGCGTCAACATTAAAATACCTGACAAAACATATAGCGCCACATAGTGGTTAACGACAGAATTGCTGAAAACTGTTTTATTTATTACTCACGCGTCACTTGCCAGACTGACGTGAAATTTTCTGAAATTAGTCACACCACAGGGATGATCATAACTGCACATCAACTTTCACATGATGTCACACGTTACCATGGACATGCCCTCCTCACCATTCAATCCGTGAGCTTATGGGGAGGGGTGGGAAGGTTCTGGAGTCATGAAATTTGGAACATAGGTTAAGATGGCTGTCTTATATAGTTCTATATGGGTGGACAACACATCAGAATCAGAAAGAACTTTATAGCCAAACACATTTACAAGTAAACAAGTAAACATACGAGGAATCTGACTTGACATTGGGCGCACACGAAGGCGCATCCAATGACGCGGCAGCCATGAGGCGCCTGTCATAACAGTAGGGGGTAAAGAGGGGGAGGGGATGGATGGGTAGATAGGGAAACACAATAGGCAGAGAGAAAAAAGCATTGTTAATCAAAATAAAGGTCCTTTTATGACCAAAATTGTGATCACAAGAAAAAAACTTTCTAATGCACAATTAGCAGACAATAGAGATCACACAATGACAAAGCAAGTTGAGAGAGTCAGTGTATTGTAAATATATATCAGTAATTGTATCAGTGGTGTAATGTTGAATGCAGTGGTGTAGGTGTGTCAATTGCTAGTGAACAGCAGAGGGCGCGTCCTGGCAGTGGATGGATGTTATAGTCATGTGATCTAAAGCAGTCCAGAGTCTCTCTCTTGCTTGCAGATGGTAAGTTGTCACATGGTGCACTGTCCTTGAGCGTCCATCTGTTGAAACAACAACAGTTGTGTCGATTGTTTGGGTTAGCAGAGCCGTCCCTTCCGCTTATCTTCACTGACAGGGAAGTGTTGCGCTGACACCATGGCGAAGTTTGACTCCTCCCCTTACAAAATCAAGCAGCTGTAACTCAGGCAAAACTTGTCCGATGTGCACCAAAGTTTCCATGATGGAAAACAGTCTGACCTGGAATGTGTCTACATCAAAATACCGGACAACTGATATAGTGCCACATAGTGGTTATTGAAAGAATTGCTGAAAACTATTTTATTTATTACTCACGAGCCACTGGCCAGAATGATGTGAAATTGTCTGAGATTCATCAGACCACAGCGATGATCATGACTGCAGATAAACTTTAGCATGACATCACACGTGCTACCATGGACATGCCCTCCTCGCCATTCAATCCGTGAGCTTATGGGGAGGGGTGGGAAGGTCCTGGAGTCATGAAATTTGGAACATAGGTTGAGATGACTGTATTATAGTCCTATATGGGTGGACAACACATATCTGACAGGGAAGTGTTGCCCTGGCGCCATGGCAGTTTGACTCCTCCCCTTACAAAATCAAGCAGCTGTAACTTGGACAAAACTTGTCTGATGTGCACCAAAGTTTCCATGATGGAAAATAGTCCGGCCCGGAATGCGTCTACATCAAAATACCTGACAAAACATATAGTGCCACCTACTGGTTAATGAAAAAATTGCTGAAAACTGTTTTATTTATTTCTCATGCGCCACTGGCCAGAGTGACGTGAAATTTTCTGAGATTCATGACACCACAGCGATGATCATAACTGCATATAAATGTTAGCATGACATCATGCGTGTTACCATGGACACGCCCTCCTCCCCATTCAATCCATGAGCTTATGGGGAGGGGTGGGAAGGTCCTGGAGTCATGAAATTTGGAGCATAGGTTGAGGTCACTGTCATATATAGTCCTATATGGGTGGACAATGCATAATTGAGAGGGAAGTGTTGCTATGGCGACATGGCGAAGGTTGACTCCTTGCCATGAAATATCGGAAAGTTGTATCTTGGACAAACTGTCTGATTTTCAACAAATTTTCAACAATGGATAATAGTCCCACCCTGAACACTCCTATATAAAAATAATAAAAGTTAGAGCGCCGCCTAGTGGTTACAATATCAGACCCTTGTAAATTGGACAAACTGTACAATTTGCACCAAATTTTATGCGATCAATATTCGCCCTGCCCCGAACGTGTCTATACACAAATAATAAACAAAAGTTATAGCGCCCTCTAATGATTAAAGGAATAATTGCTGACAACTGTTTTCTTTATTTTTCTCTCACCAGCTGAAAAAAATTACATGAAGGAATGACTAGGGTTCATTCACAGTACATGTGCTTAGTACAGAACTGTTTCCATGGAGGCCGGCGTGCTTCAATGGCTTTCTCACCATGCAAAACATGACAGTTACAGCTCAGACAGTCCCCGTCTGATTTATACCAATCTTTGCACAAATCATACTAATCCCACTCTGAACACGTCTGCATATCAATATTCACAAAACTGTCACACCCGCACCTACTGCTGACATTAGGTACTGCACAAAATTGTTTCAAATTTTGCGCAAAGATCAGTAGTCACAATGACATGACATTTTCAGTGGTTTCTCAGAATGCATTGGACTACCCTCAGTGGAAGTCACTTTTGTCCCGCGATAAGCACAGTTGCCATGGAAACCCACTCCTTGCCTTTCAATAACGGACACTTGTACAATGGACAAACTTGGTACAATTTTCACCAAATTTTCCACAGTCGATAATCTTCCCACACTGAACGTGTCTATATAAACATAATAAACAAAAGTGTTAGCGCCCCAATTGTTTAAAGGAAGAATTGCTGAAAGCTGTTTTCTTTCTTTTCCTCTCACCAGCAGAAAAAATACATGAAGGAATGACTAGGGCTCATTGACAGTACATGTACATAGCACAGAACTGTTTCCATGGCGACCGGCATGCTTCAATGGCTTTCTTGCCATCTAAAGCATGACTGTTATAGCTTAGACAATCCTTGTCTGATTTGGACCAAACTTTGCACAAATCATACTAATCCCACTCTGAATGGGATATCAGTATTCACAAAACTGTCACACCCACACCTACTACTGACATTAGGTACTTCACAAAATTGTTTCAAACTTTGCGCAAATACCAGTTGTCACAATGACATGACATTTTCAGTGGTTTCCCAGAGTGCATTGGACTACCCTTAGTGGAAGTCACTTTTGTCCTGCAATAAGCACAGTTGCCATGGAAACCCACTCCTTGTCATTCAAGATGTTTTTTTGTTTTTTTTACTTTGGAGGCTTGGGGAAGTCCAAGGGTTGCCAAATGTGGAACGTAAGTCAACATGACTCTCTTCTTTAGTTCTGTATCAGTCTGCAACATGTACTTAAAATGTTAAGTGTTACAATGGACACATGTCCAAGTTGACCTTATCACCATACGTTGGACAGTTGTAAATTGGACAACCTGTGTCAGATTTTCACTGTAATTGCCATGATGGACTTTAGTCCAACTTTGTATGCACCTACATAAGAATATTTGATAAAAGTTATAGCACCACTTAATGCTCAAAGAAAGTTCTTGCCAAATGGTTTACTTTATTATTCACGTAGCCCTTGCAGCGACAACAGAAAATTTTCCGAGACAGCAAGGTATGACGGGCGTTGGGTTGCGCGGGTGCATGGGGGGGTGAAGGCCCGCTTACACCTGCTTGCAGGTTTAATTCTTATTATTTTTCCGCCTAAATGATGGCTTTTTTCACCCTCTGAACGTTAACCAAAACGCAATTTTTTTTTTTTTTGCAAACCCCTCAGACCCAACAAAAAATTCGATAAAGTGGGAAAAGATATGTTACCCCCCACCCCTCATTTTTGTGGGTGGGGCCAAACATACACAAATTTTCAAGGTCTATGGAAACTGGAGACCATAAACTTTTCCGTAGAGACATAAAATTTGGGTGAGGTGTGCAGCACCTCAAGATATGCAAAAAACATCATTGTGGCCCATACCCACCGCCAACAGGAAGGCTGCCATCTTGCCTCAATGTCGCCCCACCTCCAATTCGGAAAAAAGTCACACCTCGCATTTGAACGCACTAGTCCTAGGAACCTGCTCCGATTGAGCTCATTTTTACATGGCAGCATCTATAGGCATTAACCATTAAACATTGTATAAATTAAGTCAAAATCTCAAAAGGCGTGGCCAGGGCACCATGGCGAAGTTTGACTCCTCCCCTTACAAATTCAACTAGCTGTAAATCGGGCAAAACTTGTCCGATGTCCACTAAACTTTCCATAATGGAAAATAGTCCCACCCTGAGCGCAACTACATCAAAATATCTGACAAAAGTTTTAGCACCACATAGTGGTTAATGAAAGAATTGCTGAAAGCTGTTTTATTTATTACTCACGCACCACTGGCCAGAATGACGTGAAATTTTCTGAGATTCATCAGAACACAGTAATGATAATAACTGAACATCAAAAGTATTACCATGGACACGCCCTCCTCGCCATTCAATCCATGAGCTTATGGGGAGGGGTGGGAAGGTCTTGAAGTTATAAATTTTTGAACATATGTTGAGGTCACTGTCATATCCATGAGCTTATGGGGAGGGGTGGGAAGGTCTTGAAGTTATAAATTTTTAAACATATGTTGAGGTCACTGTCATATATAGTCCAATTTGGGTTGACAACCCATAACTTACAGGGAAGTGTTGCTATGGCAACATGGCGACAGTTGACTACTTGCCATGAAATTTCGGAAAGTTGTATCTTGGACAAACTTTGTCTGATTTTCAGCAAATTTTCGACAATGGATAATCGTCCCACCCTGAACACTCCTATATAAAATTACAAAAGTTTTACCGCCGCCTAGTGGTAACAACATTGGACCCTTGTAAATTGGACAAACTTTGTACAATTTTCACCAAATTTTATACGATCAATATTCTCCCTTCTCCGAACTCGTCTATATACAAATAATAAACAAAAGTCATAGCACCCCAAGTGATTAAAGGAAGAATTGCTGATGACTTTTCTTTATTTTTCTCTCATGAGCTTCACAAAATTACATGAAGGAATGACTTGGACTCATTGATAGTACATGTACATAGTACAGAACTGTTTCCATGTCAACCAGCGTTCTTCAATGGCTTTCTCGCCATGCAAAACATGACAGTTACAGCTCAGAAAATCCTCGTCTGATTTTGGCCAAACTTTGCACAAATCATACCGATCCCAAAAAACTCTAACACCTGCACCTACTGCTGACATTAGGTACTGCAAAAAAATGTTTCAAATTTTGCTCAAACACCAGTACTCACAATGACATGAAATTTTCAGTGGTTTCTCAGAGTGCATTGGACTACCCTCAGTGGATGTCACTTTTGCCCTGCGATAAGCACAGCTGCCATGGAAACCCACTCCTTGCCTTTCAATAACTGACACTTATACATTGGACAAACTTGGTACAATTTTCACTAAATTTTCTATGATTGATATTAGTCCTGCACCAAACGCGTCTACATAAAAATAAACAAAAGTTTTAGCACCCCTATTGTTAAAAGGAAGAATTGCTTAAAAAATTTTTCTTTCTTTTTCTCTCACCAGCAGAAAGAAAAGAAAAAAAAAAACATGAAGGAATGACTAGGGCTCATTGACAGTACATGTACATAGAACAGAACTGTTTCCATGGCGACCGGCGTGCTTCAATGAATTTCTCGCCATACAAAACATGACAGTTAAAGCTCAGACAATTCTCACCTGATTTGGAAAAAACGGCACAAATAATACTGATCCCACTCTGAACATGTCTGTATATCAGTATTCACAAAACTGTCACACCCACACCTACTGCTGACATGAGGTAGTGCACAAAATTGGTATCACATTTTGCACAAAGACCAGTAGTCAGAATGACATGCATTTTCAGTGGTTTCACAGAGTGAATTGGACTACCCTCAGTGGAAGTCACTTTTGTACTGCGATAACCACAGTTGCCATGAAAACCCACTCCTTGCCATTCAATATATTTTATACTTTTGAGGGTTGGGAAAGTCCAAGAGGCACCAAATTTGGAATGGAAGTCAAGATGACTCTCTTCTGTAGTTCTGTGGTGTCTGCAACATGTACCTAAAATGTAAGTGTTACCATGCCACATGTCCGAGTTTACCTGATCACAATATGTTGGACAGTTGTAATTTGGACAGCCTGTGTCGGATGGTCACGGGAATTGCTATGATGGAGATTAATCCCACTCCGCACATTTGGCCCCACCCACAAAAAATGAGGGGTGGGGGTGCACATATCTTTTCCACTTGATCAAATTTTTTGCCGGAATTGCTATGATGGAGATTAATCCCACTCCACACATTTGGCCCCACCCACAAAAAATGAGGGGTGGGGGTGCACATATCTTTTCCACTTGATCAAATTTTTTGCCGGAATTGCTATGATGGAGATTAATCCCACTCCACACATTTGGCCCCACCCACAAAAAATGAGGGGTGGGGGTGCACATATCTTTTCCACTTGATCAAATTTTTTGCTGGAATTGCTATGATGGACATTAGTCCCACTACGCATGCTCCTATATAAAAAATATTTGGCAAAAGGGATAGTGCCACTTACTGCTTGTCACCATGGGTTGAGATGCCGTCTCGGCACTGAGCCCATGTTTTCCCTCATCCCTGCCTCCCATTGAGCAGCGTCTCAGCTGGCCCCCAGCTGGCAGCATTATGGACGGCTGGGGCCAATTAGTCTTCATCAGCTGGGGCGCTGCCAATGAGGATAAATAGGAGCAGCCTCGATGACTCGGGGCTGCGACATAAGCACTGCTAGGCTGAAGCCCCTTCGTCTGGTGTCAGCCTCAACTCCCCTTGCAGCATTCCTGTGTTTGTATCCCGCTGTGAGGATGTACGTCTTGCTACCCCCACGTCCGGTACGAGCTGCTTACCTCTGCGCTGTGCAACCTGTGAGTGTACCTCTGCATGAGTATCTGTGCTCTCCTCATCCCTTATCCCTTACCCAAAATAAACCATCTCGACTCACTGGCTTGTCCCTGGCTCTGATTGCCCGGCTCCCTAGAGCCGGATCCGACAGTATGTCGCAGCCAGAAGAGTTGCCGGCGGCCGTGAGTCGCTGTGGAAATGTACCTTTCTGTCCGGGTGTCAGCGCTGCTAGCATGCCGTTTCCCAGGAGTCACTTCCGGCGCCAGGGCGACGAGCTGAGGTCCATCTCGGAGGCTGTCGACGGGACGTTCTTCACCCTGCACGACGCCTCCAACGTGAGACGCTGGCATCCGGGCCGTGCTGAGGAACTCCTGGACTGTCACCCTCACTCTCTGTACCATCTGGAGGACAGTGCCAGGATAGACGCTGCAGGTACACAGCAAGAGAAGCTCCACGGGGTGGATGGAAATCCCGGCAGGGAGTCGAAGTGGGCGACGTCTTTCCCCGCTTCGGAGTCCCGTTCCTGCCGCCATTCCAGTCCGGGAGTTCGCGCCAACCAGAGGACTTCCCCCGACCTGCGCCACGTCACTCGGGATTCCCTTCTAGGAGCCGCAGCTGACAGCAGTTATGTCCGGGGTCGAGTGGCTGTCGCGAGCTCTACTGTGTTTCCTGTCACCACCTTCAGGCATGTGGCGGCGGCAGTGAGATTGATGGTGAGGACTTCAGGGCTACGAAGCTTTCCCGTGCTCGACGCCTTCCTCGTCTCGATCTCCGATCTGGAGCGGCGAATCCTGGGTTTCCCCCTCGCTTCGTCCCCTGGGAGTAGTCGTCATCACATCGCCGAGTCACCTCTGCACGAACCTCGTCCGGATCCAGTTCTGGGTCATCGTCAGGACCGTTCCTCCCACGCAGCTGTCATCCCTTCGCCTCGTCAGTGTGGAGATCCTACAGCCTCGTCCCCTGAGCCTCGTTCCCCCGCTGTCATTCCTGGACATTCGGGCTGGCTCACCCCGGCTGTTTCCCCCTCCTCCTCGACGCGCTTCCTGACCGCTGTGTGTGCCTGGAATCCCGGCCTGGTGAGCTCTCTGCTGGAGACAACGCGAGCGATCCTCAGACGAATTCCCGGGGGGTCCTCCGTTATCGCCGGGCGGGGAGAGGAAGAAGCAGATTCCACTACAGCAGGCGATACTCAACCTCCAGGGGGCAGGCAAGTCATTGTTTTTTCACACCTGCTTAATGATTTGCTCTGTCACATCCCTGGAGGAGAAGTTCAGGGTTCGCAGCTCCCTGAACTCTCCCCACCTGCTGTAACCTGTTTTCCTAATCCCGCATCCTCTGTGTCTCTCTCCGCCGAGCGGTCCCCGGCTCCGGGTCAACGTGGTGGGATATGGAGAGGGCCTGTGGTTCCGCAGCTACATTGCGGACGGAGGAGGGGGACTGACTGCTGCGTGGAGTCTACGCTGACGACTGAGCGTCCCTGGGTCTCCACGGAGGAGCGGTTCGGTCCAGCGGGACGAGATTCTTCTGGCTTCACGCCGAGTGGGTCGTCGGCGGGGTTACCTGAGCTGGAGGGATCTCAAGCTGCGCTGACCATCGTGCTGGCTGCGGGGCCCGACGCGGCTAGATGGGAGCCTGACAACGACCTCCTGACGACGGATCCTGGATCTTCGCAGTCCTGGACGGCGTCAGAACCCGAGATCAGGCGAGTGCTCTCCTTTCTTTTCTCTCTTTTTATCTTTGAGCACTTCAGCCTAACTCCAGGGGAGACGAGCAGGGTGCAGCCGCCCGCTGCGTCTGAGCTCGTCTCGCCGGGTTCTGGCGCTGCCGGTGATCCTGATCCCGGTTCTGTTTTCTCTTCTGAGCCTTCTTCCAGGGTCACCGGCGAGGAGTTGCTGTTCCTCGTGGTGCTGGAGGGTCCGGGTTCAACGTTGGAGGTCGGTTCTGGTGCAGTGTCCAACGTGGGTTCGCCCGAGACCCAATCGGGGTCCAACGTGGGTTCGCCTGAGGCCCGATCGGGGTCCGACGTGGGTGCTGCCCCAGTGTTGTCCAGGTCCGGTGAGGAGGTGGCCGTTTCCCTGAGGCCCGCCGCCCTCGTCATCGGCTCTCCCCTGAGCCTCTTCCACCGGGATCCGCTCTGACCCTTCGTCCGTCTCAACGGTCCTGGTGGTTGAGTGATGCGGGTCGACGACCCGACCCGCAAAACTTTCGGTTCGGCGATCTGGTTTCCCCCCACTGGTCTGTGTTTGCCTTTGGGCGGCCTGGTTCGGCAGCCGTTGGACTGGATTCCTGGGATCTGGGTCCAGAGTTCGCCGTCCGAACATTTCTCTTCCCCTGATTCGCCAGCTGGACAATGGGCGGGGAGATCTCCGGAGCCATCTCGGCTATTTTTGGACTCTGCCTGCCATACACCTCGGGTGTCACTTTTTCTTTTATCGTTATTAAGGTCACTTGGGTGTAATGTCTGTCCTGTTGGTGGATGAGTATTTATAGTGCTGTGCGTTTTCCTTCCCTCGTACCCAGCATTTTATTTTTTGTACCATGTTTTTAGTCTCGTTTTTGCATTGTAGAGTTATGTTTTGTTCCCTTTCAGACCATACTCTGCAGTTGCCCATTCATTCCAGTCACTTTCATTTCTTTAGGTGACTGTGGGTATTTATATATTCATGTGTGTGGGTTTTTCTTTGCCTGCACTCAGTATTTCTTTTTTATGCCCTGTTGGTTCATTATAGAGTCATGTGCCTTGTTTTCCGTAACACCATGCTCTGTAATTGTCCATTTGTTCCAGTCACCCTCACTTTTCTTGGTGACTGTGTGTATGTACTTATATTGGTGCTGTGTATTGTGTTTTCCCTTTATTTGACCATACTCAGCATTTTTTGCCCTGTACCTTTTTGGTGGTTCTTTTTTTTTTTCTTGCTCTGGGTCACGCATGGTTGGTACTCTCTGGGTAGTATGTAACCGGCGTGCTGACCCAGTTCTTCTCCCCATCTGTACCTGGGTTAATTGTTCTGTTGTCAGTATTGTATTTGGGTTTTTCTTTCCCGCTACCCTACATTGCCCCATTGGTGTTGTCCTTCCCTTGGCTTCTTCCCCTCCGGTCCGCCTCCCTTCCTCCCACCCTAGGTGGGGGGGGGGGGGGGGGGGCTGGGATGTTCCTGGTCGTTCAGGAGCCCGACCTTGAGGGAGGGGCTCTGTCACCATGGGTTGAGATGCCGTCTCGGCACTGAGCCCATGTTTTCCCTCATCCCTGCCTCCCATTGAGCAGCGTCTCAGCTGGCCCCCAGCTGGCAGCATTATGGACGGCTGGGGCCAATTAGTCTTCATCAGCTGGGGCGCTGCCAATGAGGATAAATAGGAGCAGCCTCGATGACTCGGGGCTGCGACATAAGCACTGCTAGGCTGAAGCCCCTTCGTCTGGTGTCAGCCTCAACTCCCCTTGCAGCATTCCTGTGTTTGTATCCCGCTGTGAGGATGTACGTCTTGCTACCCCCACGTCCGGTACGAGCTGCTTACCTCTGCGCTGTGCAACCTGTGAGTGTACCTCTGCATGAGTATCTGTGCTCTCCTCATCCCTTATCCCTTACCCAAAATAAACCATCTCGACTCACTGGCTTGTCCCTGGCTCTGATTGCCCGGCTCCCTAGAGCCGGATACGACACTGCTCACAGGAAGATCAGCTGTCAGTCCCGTCTTTCCCCGTCATTACTCCCAGCTGATCTCTATTGTAATCTTTGTTACCTCTTGCCCGCTCATGTTATCCACACCTGCATCTGGTTGTGTTCATTGACTCCATGTCCTATTTAACCCTTGTGCAATCTTAACATTCTGTTTACTCCCCTTGTCAATGGTTTACTTTATTATTCATGCAGCCCTTGCAGTGATGACGGTGCATTTTCCGAGCCAGTAAGGGACAACGGGCGCCGGGTTCCGCGGGCGCGCGGGGGGCGAAACCCCATTTACACCTGCTTGCAGGTTTAATTATAAAAATGCTGTTTTTTTAAAAAATAAGTTTTCAGCAGAATGTGGCAATTTTTTTCTGTTTTTCCTCTGACAATTTAAATTTTTGACCATAATTTTGTAGAGCCAGAACAGAACAATAACTCTGAATTCAAAGAAATATAATGAGTAAAATTATATTTAAAGAAATAAATTAACTTAAATGACCAAATATGCAGTTATTTCTGTTATAATATTTCAATGTATTTATCTTTTTTTTTTTTTTTTTTAGAAATCTCCTCACCAACCAGACAGCAGGAAAAACGTCCCTTATTTTGAAATCCAAATGTTGGCACATTTAGTTTGACTGAAGGCTGCTAACAGATTAAAGTCATTGACTTTGTGAATTCCGGTCATCTTAACTTGCCAGGTACATAATAATGAACATAAATTATTTATTAATATTGCAGTAGCTGGAGAAGTAAATCCTCAGCGATTCATCAGTCACTCTTGCCTTTCCCTGCAATGAAGCCTAACCAGACCTGTTAGCCAAGCGACTCCTCATTGTTGTTCCGGTTACCAGCGGGTTAAAATCACCAGAAATGCCTCCACTGCTTATCTCTTGTACTTTTTTCCGTGTTTAAAGTACTTTAATAAGCTCATGCTTCTCTTGGACAGCAACGCTAGATAGCCATGCTCTGCTTGCAGAAACGGTCACGCAGGCGCCGGGTGGGCGGGCTTCTTCTACGCAGATGACAGTTACACATGTTGTTGATGTGCACGCTTGCGGAACGTTTCTTTCATATTTAATTTTTCTTAAGGTTAGCATGCTTCCTTAGGGAGGCGGGCCGCCACACAGAAATATTACCAGAGGGAGACCCTGATAATGGAGTTGGATGTCTTGATTACTTTGGAAGATGTGTATAAAGAGTGACATGGATACAAAAGTCAAGAGAGACCTTCAGCTTTAGACAGAAGAATTCGGCCCTGTAGAGAGAAGTCTCTTGTTTAGCCAGTGATTTAACAATTTCTGTACATTCTGTGAGCAATATTTGAATCAATTCTTTTAGTTGCATCTTTTGTAATTATAATTACCTCTGCCAAGGAACTAATGTAATTGGGGTGGTCTGCTTGTTAATATGATTACGCAACAACTACTGGACAGATTTATATAGAGTGATGATATAGAGTGAAGTACGTGGTGGTAATGCACTCATAAGCTGGTTGCCAACCACCAATCAGATCTAAAAGAAGAAGAAGATTTTGATGAGATTTTCACCAGAGGTTGTTCTTGGCCTAGAGAGGAACCCATTCCATTTTAGTCATGATCCAAGAATGCATATCTCTGCCAGTGTCATGAATTGCCCCTCAAGGCAGGAACGAAGATCCACACGCTGAACTGTAGTTGCGAGATTTGTTAAAGGGAACAAAAATTCCAAATAGTTCGCAAAACACAAAAATTCCAATAGTTCATAAAATAACTTGCAGTCAGAGAAGGTGGGATTAATCAGGAAATTGCACCAGAACGGGGAATGGGTTCTGATGCACAGTGACAGAAAGCAGAAGCTCCAACAATGAATGACAGAAACAAAGAACTTTTAATTCATTTTTTATCATGTATTTTTTGTGACACAATACAGAAAGACGATCACCAGTGACCATTATTACACTTTTTTTTTAACCACAAACCAACTGCCATAACACTTTTCTTTTACACAGTAAAATTATATTATATTATAGTATTATATAAATATGAAGTAATTACTTCTGAATTAATTATATTGAAAGGTAAAAAAAAAACAGTCAACAATCTGGAACTTTTTTGTCAACAGTTTATTCTTTTATATTTTTTAGGAAGTGAATTATAAAAATACTTCTCTCATAACACAACAAAACAACAAAATGTTGCTTGACTTTGTGAACAATTTTCAACATCAACTCTATTTAGCACATGTAGGACAGTATGTGCGAACGTGAGAATGGGCTTTGCAGATGTATTTCTCACATGTGCAGCACACAGCTTTTGTTTTGCAGTCCTTCTTCCAGGGGCAGAACTTGCACCTTTTTCTTTTGACTGACCCAGCTGCAGCCTCAGGTGGATCAGGACAAGATTCAGCCCCTTGAACAGCTTCCACAATGGCTGCAGAGGCTTCTGTGCGGGGCAGGCGCTCCCTTCTCTCAATGCACGGGGTGACAAGAGCCTTTCCCAACTGCTCAAGGAACATCCTTCTCTTGTTTTTCTTCCCTGACATCCAGGTTGGGTTGATCTCCTTCCATATCACAAAGGCATTATATGAGGACACATCAATAATGTTATGGAAGATGACCAGGGGTCAGCGTGCAGTCATCCTTCTGCAGCTGTACGTTCCAATAACCTTGTCGAGGTTGTCCACACCTCCTTTATTGCAGTTATAGTTCAGGATGATGGCTGGCTTCCTGTCCTGACGATCACTGATTTCAGCTGTCTTGTGCAGTGTGCTCAGCAGGGCCACGTTCTTGTTTCGTTTTGGAAGATAAGAAACAAGAGTGGTGGTGGGAGTGAAGGCAAACTTTGATGAGAAGACCGCTCTGCCTCTTGTTGCGAGGAGTGCAGGGGGGAGTTCAGGCTTATTCTTCCAAACAGTGTCAACCATGGTCATCTTCCTTTTCAGGAGCTGCTGGCCGAGTTCATAGGAAGTGAAAAAATTGTCACATGTGACATTGTGCCCCCTTAGTCCATCTGTCAATTCAAGCACAACCCGCATCCCCTGTTCCTTCTCTGGTGCTCCACTCGGCAGCTTCCCTGTGTACACTTGCATATTCCATGCATAGCTGGATTTTGCATCACAGGCCACCCATATTTTGATGCCATATTTGGCTGGCTTGCTTGGCATATACTGCCGGAAAGGACAGCGACCTGCTGATTTAAAAAAAAAAAAAAAAAAAGACATTACAATCACTGAGTGTGAGTGTCACAGAAAACTGCATGAATCAAGGATGTTACATCACAATGAAATAAAAAAAGATTTCAGGTAAGTAACATTGCATATATGAAAATAAAAAAAGTTACATTTGAATGGAACCAACTGCTCATCTACTGTGACTTCAGGCCCAGGGTTGTAGAGGTATGGCAGACGCTCAACCCACTTGTCCCAGACCTCTCTGATGGCTGCCAGTTTGTCCATCACATGCCTTGCTGGTCTTGACTCATGGTTGTCAAATCTCAGCATTCTTGAGAAAATGTGAAAGATTTTCAGCGGCATTGTGGGACGAAAAATTGCCCTTCCACTCTCTGCATCCCAGAGACTATATGCAGCCTCGCCACGGGACCTATATACACCTGCTAATATCAAAAGCCCTATGCAGCCACGCAGGTCAATCTCATCCATATTTTTCCAGTTTTCTCCATATTTCCGGAAACCCTCCAAATTTGTATTCTCCAGGATGATTTTTTCGATGGCTGGTGTGATGAACAGGAGAAAGGTGGATGAAATGTCCTGGACATGGGCAGCTGAATACCTTGTTGGCCCTGGAGTCATCATTATGATGTTTGGTGCTGCTGTTCTTCCCTGCTTGCTGTCTGAATTTGATGAGGACCATTCAGTTTTGCTGTTCTTTTACAAAAATGTCTGTCAGCTTGAGGGATTTCTTCTTCTTCTTTATCTGAAGATGCATCATCCTCTGGGTTGCATTCCTCCCCATCTTCCTCTTCAGACACACCTTCATCCTCTTGTTCCTCCTGAGCTCCTGAAAATATCTCATCCAGGACCTGTTGGATAGTGAAATGTCTGCTCATGGCTTCAGCAAGGAGCCAACTAGGGGTCCTTTGATTCAGGGTACCTTTATATCCTCTATACTGAATTTGTTTTTATTATGTCTGAGATTGTTTTTTTGTTTTGTTTGGGAGCTTGTGTGATGTGAGGGGTTAGCTGCAGATCAAAAGTGCAGGTGCAGGTCAAATGCAAGTTCAATTCATACATCAATCCAGATTCTTTGATGTGTGTGTGTGTGTGTGTGTGTGTGTGTGTGTGTGTGTGTGTGTGTGTGTGTGTGTGTGTGTGTGTGTGTGTGTGTGTGTGTGTGTGTGTGTGTGTGTATCTGTGTATTACAGAGAGTTTGTGTGTGGCCTTTGAACTTTTTTCTGGTGTTTAAATGCTTTTATAATTCACGGGTCAAAAAGGACCCATAAGACAATCTTTGTACCCTAGTGGTGTACAGCCCACATGGAAACATAAACAAAAAACAAAGTATCTGTTTTTCTAATGATGGGGTCCCTTTAGGAAAAGTCATAAAATTTCAAGTTGGAAAAAGTTTAAGGTATTTTAAGATAAGTTAAGATAAGATAAGCCTTTATTAGTCCCACAACGGGGAAATTCCAGGATTGCAACAGCACAGGGATAGCAACACTCAGAGCAACAATCAGAAGGCAAGAAAAAAAAAGCAAGCAAGCAAGAGCAGCTAATATACATATGTACATATTACTATAAAGTATATATATACACACACACACAAACACACAGTGCAGAGCATTGTAGCTGGATGGAATAAATATATGAATATATAGACACACAGTACGGAGCATTGCAGCTAGGTGGAATAAATATGTAAATATATAAACGCACACAGTGCGGAGCAATGTAGCTAGATGGAATAATATGTAGATATATAAACACACAGTGCGGAGCATTGTAGCTAGATGGAATAAATATGTAAATATATAAACACACACAGTGCAGAGCATTGTTGCTAGATGGGATGAAACAGCACAACCGTCTACTTAGTTATTTCTACAGCTAAACATGGTAGCGGGTCACTTTTGACCTGCAAGACAACACAAGGCTTAAATTGAGTTGATAAATAACAGGTTGTTTCATCATGCAAAATAGATTTTGGATTTAAAATTCAATTAAGCTGCTTTATTTTGGGGCTTTGGTAGAGCGAGTCATTTTTGACCCTTAGGACAAGGGGAGTAAACAGAATGTTAAGATCGCACAAGGGTTAAATAGGACATGGAGTCAATGAACACAACCGGATGCAGGTGTGGATCATATGAGCGGGCAAGAGGTAACAAAGATTACAATAGAGATCAGCTGGGAGTAATGACGGGGAGAGACGGGACTGACAGCTGACAGGAGCACCGCCCACAACAGAGCAAAAAACCTGGAAGTGCCACTGACAGCAGCAGCCCCGGAGAGGGAGAGAAAAAACACAACAGGATACAATTATGATATGAAGGCAAGTAAAGACAAGTACCTGAAATATGTAACAAAACGATAATGAACGTAACCAGGAAAATAAATCATACTAAGAAACAATGCAGAATATGTGAAAATCAACCAAAGATAAAAATAACAGGAATAAGAACTCAAAAATACAACATCATACATCCATCCATCCGGGGGTGGGGGGCGGGGGCTGGAGCCTATCCCAGCATCTTTTGGGCGAAAGGCAGGGTAACAAATATAAAAATAAAAGGCAAAGAGAGAGAGCACGGCACAATCCCCCCCATGCTCAGATCGTGATAGACTCTGATGCACTTTTCACCAGAACTGGCTTGTTGCCTACACATGAACCCATTACATTTTGGAGGTGATCAGTGAGGGACAGAAGGAGCCTTGGCGGAGGTATGCGTTCTCTGAGTGCTTTTCTAGCTTTGTTGGTGAAATCACAATAGGCCTGTTCTGTTATACTTGTTTACTACACACTGCAGTGATATGGTGCTGCACTGTTGGTTATATTGCTCAATAATTATGAACCTTGTCAGTAAACTATAAGGTAGAAGAGAGGAGGGAAAACATCTCAAAAACTGACCTGAAAGATTCAATAAACTAGTTTTTCCTCTGGTTAAAAGACCTTGGTGCGGTCGCAACATATTTTTCTGGGGGGGCAGTAAACATGACATGATCGTTACCGGAATATGTTAATTTTATACATTTTTTTTTTAAATTTTGCACAGTAACTTTGCATATGGAACTTACCATTTGAAGTATTGTACAAGCGAGACTTGAATACTGGAATATTGGTCTAGTTGGGATCCCACCCAGACGTCCTGTGTTGACTTTTTAGTGGTGTCATCCTTCTCTCCTTCGTCTGCTCTCACCTCTCCTGGATCGTCTGCCTGAACACTTTCCTCTCCTTGGCTCCTCTCTTCTGTCTCATCTTTCTCTCTTTGACCTCTGTCTAATTCAGGTTCTCTCTCTTTCTATGGTGGTATAGAAACAGGTTAAAAAATATCAAGTGTCCTGTTTTGTCTTGCAGGATTTTTTTGTCATGGTTTACATAAATGACAAAAATATGTGTATTTTTATTTTAGTGTTTCTTTTTTTCCTTTGAGACTGTAAGGAAGGGAAAAATCATTCATAATAGTAATGTACTCATGCATACTTAAATTATATGATCAGGTGGGTATTGTAACCAGAAATTCTACTCACGTAAAAGCAGTGCTTTGAAATTAATAATTAAAAGTAGACAACCAAAAATTTCTAGTTGAGTTAAGGGTACAAAGAGCACCCACTTAAAAACTTGAGTAATGACTTAAGTCTTGAAGGTTTGAAGTCTTTCTCAAAAATTTTTAACAATTTTCTTTAAAGTTTTCTACTTTTCTCTGTAAAGTTATCTAAATTTGAAACCATTTTCCTCAAATTTGTAATTTCCTCTTGTATAATTGACTTTTCTTGTACATTTTAAACTTTTTATTTTTATAAATGTGTGGATTATTTTATGGCTTATTTTTGGACATTCTCCTTCAGGATTTTTTGGCAGAGAGCAGAATTCATAGGTCCATTTACCACAGCAAGTCTTGCAGGTCCTGAAGCAGCAAAACAGCCCCAGACCATCACACTACCACCACCATATTTTACTGTTGGCATGATGTTCCTTTTCTGAAATGCTGTGTTACTTTTACACCGGATGTAATGGGACACACACCTTCCAAAAAGTTCAACTTTTGTCTCATCAGTCCACAGAGTATTTTCCCAAAAGTCTTGGGGATCATCAAGGTGTTTTCTGGCAAAATTGAGATGAACCTCTATGTTGTTTTTGCTCAGCAGTGGTTTTTGTCTTGAAACTCTACCATGCAGGCCATTTATGCCCAGACTCTTTCTTATGGTGGAGTCATGAACACTGGACCTTACCTGAGGCAAGTGAGGCCTGCAGTTGTTTGGATGTTGTTGTGGGGTCTTTTGTGACCTCGTGGATGAGTCATCGCTGCACTCTTTGGGTAATTTTTCACTGCTGACCACTCCTTCACCATTTGTGGATAATGGCTCTCATTGTGGTTAGCTGGAGTCCCAAAACTTTAGAAATGGTGTTATAACCTTTTCCAGACTGATAAATTTCAATTACTTTGTTTCTCATTTGTTGCTGAATTTCTTTGGATTGCAGCATGGTGTCTAGCTTTTGAGGATCTTTTGGTCTCCTTCACTTTGTCAGGCAGGTCCTATTTAAATGATTTCTTGATTGAGAACAACCATGGCAGTAATCAGGCCTTGATGTAGCGAGAGAAATTGAACTCAGTTTTCCAAAGATGTGATAAACCACAGTTAATTTTTTTTTTTTTTGGGGGGGGGCACTTTTTCCACACAGGACCATGTAAGTTTGGATTTTTTTTTTTACCCTCAATAATAAACACCTTCATTTAAAAACTGCATTTCGTGTTTACTTTTGTTTTCTTTGTCTAATTTGTTTTCAACCATATTTCACTGTCTCCCATTCTACCCATGTTCACCCAGTATATCACATGCCACACTAGAGACAGTAAAACACTGGACTTATTCTATGCAAACACGAAGGAGGCGTACACCTCATCACAACTCCCCCCACTCGGGAGATCAGATCACAACTTGGTTCATCTCCTGCCGGTGTACAAACCCCTAGTACACAGACAACCTCCAGTCATGCACACAGTGAAGTTATGGTCTGAGGAGGCAATGAACGCTGTAAAGGACTGTTTTGAAACCACTGCCTGGGAGCAGCTCTGTGATCCACATGGTGAGGACATCGATGGCCTCACTCATACCATCACGGACTACATCAGCTTCTGTGTGGACAACACCGTACCCACCAAGACCATACGGTGTTGCTCGAACAACAAACCCTGGATCAGCCCTGAGATAAAAACACTTCTGAGAGAGAAGAAGAGGATCTTCAGGTCGGGGAACAGGGAGATGCTGAAGTCCGTACAGAGGGAGCTGAGGAGGAAGATCAGAGAAGGCAAGGACAGCTTCAGGAAGAAGATGGAGGACAAGCTGCAACAGAGCGACATCGTTGGGGTCTGGAGAAACCTTAAAACCATCTCTGGGCTCCAGAATACCTCCCCCCAGGCCATGGGGGACAGGGAGTGGGCGAACATTCTGAACCTGTTTTTTAATAGGTTTGACCAACCGCCCTCCCCCCCGACTGCACAACAACCACTGCTGCCTCTACAAGACATCGAGTCCTGCTGCCCACACCCCACTCCACCAACACCCCCCCCCACTCCCAACACACAGCCCCCCAACCTGACCCTCACTAAGACCCAGGTGAGGACGGAGCTGAGGAAGATCAAGGCGAGGAAGGCGTCGGGACCGGACGGCATCAGCGCAAAACTCCTGAAGTCCTGTGCAGAGCAGCTGTGTGGGATTGTGGAGCACATCTTCAACCTGAGCCTGAAGCTGGGGAGGGTACCACAGTTGTGGAAAACATCTTGTGTGGTACCTGTACCAAAGACTTCCCGCCCCAAAGACCTGAACAGCTACAGACCAGTGGCCCTGACGTCCCACATGATGAAGAACCTGGAGAGACTGCTCCTTGCTCACCTCCGCCCCCCGGTGGGACCAGTGATGGATCCACTCCATTTCGCCTACCAGCATGGCATTGGGTGGAGGATGCAGTGATCTTCCTCCTTCACCGTTCTCTGTCCCACCTGGAGAAGCCCTGGGAATGCGGTGAGGATCATGTTCTTTGACTTCTCCAGTGCTTTCAACACCATCCAACCAATGATCCTGAAGGACAAGCTGCTGTGCGCAGGGGTGGACCAGCACCTGTCATCATGGATCCTGGACTATCTCACTAACCGGCCACAGTTTGTGAGAACCCGGGACTGTGTGTCCGACACGATCATCGGTAGCACGGGGGCCCCCCAGGGAACGGTTCTGGCTCCCTTCCTGTTCACCCTTTATACTGCGGACTTCTCACACATCACAACACACTGCCATCTACAGAAGTTCTCTGATGACTCAGCGATCATCGGCCTCATCTCTAACGGAGATGAAGCTGAGTACAGAGGACTTATCCAGGACTTCATGGACTGGTGCCATCAGAACTGCCTCCAGATCAACGCGAGGAAAACTAAGGAACTGGTGGTGGACTGCCGCAGGCAAGGACAACCCCTCACAGCACCAGTAAACATACAGGGAACAGACCTTGAGATGGTGACATCCTATAAGTACCTGGGTGTTCATCTGAACAATAAACTAGACTGGTCACACAATACTGATGCACTCTACAAGAAGGGACAGCGCAGGCTGTTCCTACTGAAGAGACTCAGGTCTTTTGGTGTACAAGGGGCGCTGCTGAAGACATTCTACGACACGGTGGTGGCATCAGCCATCACTTTTGTAGTGGTCTGCTGGGGCAGTGGCATTACAGTGGCCAATAGGAAGAGACTGAACAAACTGATCAAGAAAGCTAGCTCTGTCCTGGGGCAGTGCCTTGACCCAGTGGAGAAGATAGGAGAGAGAAGGATGGTGGCTAAACTGTCATCTCTGCTGGAGTCTGAGTCCCACCCTATGCAGGACATACTGAACGCACTGAGGAGCTCATTTAGCAGTAGACTACATCATCCTAGGTGCGCAACCGAGAGGTTTCACAGGTCCTTCCTACCTACGGCTGTCAGACTGTATAACCTAAGCAGGGCTGCTCGCAGAGATAGCAAAAAAAAACGTGACGACCTAATAGTATTGAATGCAAAAGACGCAATAGACTCACACAATGGTCCCCTCCAGTATACAACTAGGACAATATCGGTCACTACGGAGGGTGACAATATGTATGGGTACATATTCATACTATGTAGGATAACTAAGTAGACGGTTTTGCTGTTTATTGCATCTAGCTACAATGCTCCGCACTTTGTATATACTGTATATTTATATATTTATGTGTACATATGTATATCCACTGCTCTTATTTATGTCTTCCGTATCTTCTTAATTATTGCTCTGAGTGTTGCTATCCCTGTGCTGTTGCAATCCTTGAATTTCCTCATTGTGGGACTAATAAAGGCTTATCTTAATATTAAAATTTGTTTGATGACAAACAAAAAAATGAGAAATGAGGAAGGGGGCCAACACTTTTTCACACCACTGTACGTGTGCCATGCTTGTGGCATCATTTTCAAAAAGACTTGAGGCTGTAATTGCTGCCAAAGATGCATCAACAAAGTTGTGAGCAAAGGCTGTGAATACTTATGTAGATGTGAATTCTTAGTTTTTATTTTTTTGTAAATTTACAAAAATCTCAAAAACTTTTTTCACGTTGTCATTATGGGGTATTGTGTGTAGAATTTGGAGGGAAAAAATTAATCCCTTTTGGAATAAGGCTGAAACAACAAAATGTGGAAAACGTGTTCAGCGCTGTGAAGACTTTCTGGATCCACTGTATTTAATATTGGATCATTTTGTTCAATAAATAAATGAAAAAGTAAAATATTTTTCTCATTTAACTGGATTTTCTTTATCTGCTTTTAGGACTTGTGTGAAAGTGTGATGAGGTTTTAGGTCATATTTATGCAGAAAATTTTAAAGGGTTTACAAACTTTCAAGCACCACTGTATATAAATAGCAGATTTGGGTCCAAATACTCATCAGTTACTTTGTGAAATCCTGGAAAATAATTGAAAATGCAATCGATTGCTTCTGAAAAGTAATTATACTTTTCATATAGTTTTGGTATAGTTGAACGATGAATATTTCCGTCAAACATTTAATGTTTTCATTGTCTGTCAAGTTGATACACAAGTTGGTTTCCACATCAATGAATGTGTGGAATACTTTTTTGAAATACTTTTTCACAGCACTGCATGTTCACAGCCTGTTTTTTTCTTTGTCCTTGTTGCTACAGGAACATGAAAGGAAAAACAGAGTGAAAGCTCAGCAGCTTCAGGAAGATGAAGATCCTCCAACTGCAGCAAACGAAGCGAAATCACACAGTGACAAGTGTAGAAAAAGAATCCAGAGAAAACGACATACGAAGCATAAACAATACTTTTGTGAAGAATGTGGGAGATGTTTCAAACAGTTGGGTCACTTAAAAAGACATAAACTGATCCACACTGGAGTTAAGCAGTTTGTGTGTGGTCAGTGTGGAAAGGCCTTCACTGAAAGGGGTCACTTAAGGAAGCACGAACTCATCCACACTGGAGTTAAGCAGTTTGCATGTGGTCAGTGTGGAAAGGCCTTTAATCAGTTGAGTCGCTTAAGGAAGCATGAACTCATCCACACTGGAGTTAAGCAGTTTGCATGTGGTCAGTGTGGAAAGGCCTTTAATCAGATGAGTAACTTAAGAACACATGAACTCATCCACACTGGAGTTAAGCAGTTTGTGTGTGGTCAGTGTGGAAAGGCCTTTACTGAAAGGGGTAGCTTAAGAACACATGAACTCATCCACACTGGAGTTAAGCAGTTTGTGTGTGGTCAGTGTGGAAAGGCCTTTACTCAGAGGGGTAGCTTAAGAACACATGAACTCATCCACACTGGAGTTAAGCAATTTGTGTGTGGTCAGTGTGGAAAGGCCTTTACTCAGATGAGTAGCTTCAGAACACATGAACTCATCCACACTGGAGTTAAGCAGTTTGTGTGTGGTCAGTGTGGAAAAGCCTTTACTCTGATGAGTAACTTAAGAACACATGAACTCATCCACACTGGAGTTAAGCAGTTTGTGTGTGGTCAGTGTGGAAAAGCCTTTACTCTAATGAGTAACTTAAGAACACATGAACTCATCCACACTGGAGTTAAGCAGTTTGTGTGTGGTCAGTGTGGAAAGGCCTTTACTGAAAGGGGTAGCTTAAGGCAGCATGAACTCATCCACACTGGAGTTAAGCAGTTTGTGTGTGGTCAGTGTGGAAAGGCCTTTACTCAGAGGGGTAGCTTAAGGAAGCATGAACTCATCCACACTGGAGTGAAGCAGTTTGTGTGTGGTCAGTGTGGAAAGGCTTTTACTCTGATGAGTCACTTAAGAACACATGAACTCATCCACACTGGAGTGAAGCAGTTTGTGTGTGGTCAGTGTGGAAAGGCCTTTACTCTGATGAGTCACTTAAGAACACATGAACTCATCCACACCGGAGTGAAGCAGTTTGTGTGTGGTCAGTGTGGAAAGGCCTTTACTCGGATGAGTCACTTAAGAAGACATGAACTCATCCACACTGGAATGAAGCAGTTTGTGTGTGGTCAGTGTGGAAAGGCCTTTACTCAGATGAGTAGCTTAAGAACACATGAACTCATCCACACTGGAGTTAAGCCATTTGTGTGTGGTCAGTGTGGAAAGGCCTTTACTGAAAGGGGTAGCTTAAGAAAACATGAACTCATCCACACTGGAGTTAAGCAGTTTGTGTGTGGACAGTGTGGAAAGGCCTTTAATCGCATGAGTAACATGAGAAAACATGAACTCATCCACACTGGAGTTAAACCATTTGTGTGTGGTCAGTGTGGAATGGCCTTTACTGAAAGGGGTAGCTTAAGAAAACATGAACTCATCCACACTGGAGTTAAGCAGTTTGTGTGTGGACAGTGTGGAAAGGCCTTTAATCGGATGAGTAACATGAGAAAACATGAACTCATCCACACTGCAGTGAAGTAGATTGTATGTGGTTGTTTCACATAAACTTTGATCTCTTATGAGACATGAAGCTCCTCCTGTGGTTACAGGTTTATGTTCAGAAACCCTGAGACACAGGTTGCGCTAGACTTTATCTGTCATTTTGACAGACGTGGTTGTAAAAATTTTGTTAGGATCTGTCATCTCATTTTTATTAGATCACCTTCAGTGTAATCTGTCAAATGACAGACAGCTTTCAGAATTTTCTGTCATTGCTGAAAATATCTGTCAATGAAGGGCAATTTTCATTTCATACAACCTCTGCCCTGAGATCAGGCTTTACTGGATTCAGATCCCTGAAATGTCTGAATCAACATTTGATTTAGAAAGCAGAGATGCTCCATGTTTTGATTTTATGTCTGACTTTTCCTTCTCTGTTGTTGTTGCTCAATCAACTCAGTTCACTTCATTTATTTTCAAATCAGCTTCATTTGCATAGTGCCAGATCATAACCAGGGTTGCCACGGGTGCTGGAAATCCTTAAAAAATGCATGAATTTTAATATTGTATTTTAAGGGTTTTAAAAGTGATTAAATTTTACAAAAAGTTCTCTAAAAAAAACTTGAAATTGTAACGATGTTTCTTTTTCAATAAATGTCTGTCTGAATAAATAGTTGCCTATAGTTCACTTGTTCTATGGAGAAATAAAATAAATTGGAGAACCTAAAATTCCAGCTGCTCAGCTGTGCCTCGGTTGGCTTCTGTGTGACTGTGGTCAGTCAGTTTTCAGGTGTGACCTCACCCCCCACAAAGACACACAGGTGTAGTCACTGCACCATCATGGCATGAACAGTGGCATGGCGTGGCTAGATTTGTTTGGGGACGCCAAATAAAGCGGAGTTGTGTGGGAGTTTCTGAGGTCAGTATCTGTAAAACTGTTTCATTACAGACATTAAACTGGATAAAATATTGAAAATGGCATTCACTTATATTGTGGAGAATGTGCTCAAGGATGAGACTGAGTTTATTCCTCAGGTTCAGCTTTATTAACAGATCACATACTCCATCGATCTCAAAGCAAGAAAAGAGGAAGTTTCATCTCAACATCAGAGTTTTATCCCCCGGACACGAAACAGCAGTCACATGGTGTTTAATCAAACATACAGTCACATGGTACTTAATCCCGATCACAAAGTAACCCCTTTGATCTCACACCATTGTCCTTTAGCCTCTGGTGGTCCGGACATCTCCCCAGGTCGTCTCCCTGAAACAAAGGCCGAATCTCACACCCTTCCGTTGTCTCTCAGAGTCTCAGTCCCTTTTGTTCCATGAGACGTGAAGCACACAATAAACATACAGCAATACATTTGTGGTGAATATGTAACCATCATATGTGCCACATGACCCCCCCCCCCCAAACGTCTAAAATGGGACAAACAAAACCAGAGATACATGACACAATAACATTACTACTTATCAATCCACCAGTTGCTTAGCTCTCAGTCTCCTGCCGTATCTGCTGAAAGCCGGCTTTTCTGCTTCCGCAGCATCCTCCTGCTCCTGTGGATTAGAACTGTTATTCAATCCCTGTGGGTGTTCTGCAGAATGCCCTCTAGGGGGTCTGCCGCGATGGGGGGCTCTCGCCAACTGCACTGGTTCATCCGCCAAAACAAAAGCGGGTTTCAGTCTGTTTATGCAAATCAACTCCTTTCTGTCTCCCAAATCTAGCAAAAAATGCTTCTCTCCTGTTTCCAGCACCCTGAACGGCCCATCGTAAGGCGGGCGCAAGCTGGGGCGACAAGCATCATGTCTAACAAAAACAAATTCTGCATTTTTTAAAGCCTTCGGCACAAAAATGCGTGGGAAACTGTGATGCACCGGGCCATGAAGTGTGTTTGATCCTGTGTTGCTCTGCAACAGCTGAGCGGGGGGCCAATTTGGCGCGGGGGTATCGGGGAGAAATTCCCTGGGCAGACGGAGAGGCTGTGCAAAAACTAACTCAGCTGGGGAGGCCTGCAAATCCTCCTTAGGTGCTGAACACAACCCCAATAAGACCCATGGTAGTTTGTCAACCCAATTTGTATCCGTGAGCGACGCTCTGAGGGCCGCTTTCAATGACCTATGAAAACGCTTGCATAAACCGTTAGCCTGGGGGTTGTACGCGGTGGTGCGGTGGATCTTTACCCGTAGGCTGCGGGCCATCGATGACCAGAGTTCGGAAACAAATTGAGGACCTCTGTCAGACGTTATGTCCGACGGAACTCCAAAACGCGCTACCCAAGCTGTTAAAAACGCGCGCGCCACTTCCTCCGCTGTGGTTGATGCCAGAGGGACCGCTTCCGGCCAACGCGTGGTGCGGTCCACCATCATCAAAAGGTGTGTGTACCCCTGTGACGACGGAAGGGGGCCTACCAAGTCGACATGCACATGATCAAAGCGCTTAGCCGGGATGTGAAAAGGCTCCAAAGGAGCTCTAGTGTGTTTGTGTATTTTGGCTCGCTGACACGCTACGCAGGCTGTCGCCCATTCTTTGACCTGTTTGCGCAACCCCGGCCAAACAAATTTCTCTCCCACCATTTTGACTGATGCGCGCACCCCCGGGTGCACCAGAGAATGGATCAAGTCAAAAACGCGGCGGCGCCATGCAGCTGGTACTACGGGACGCAGCCGTCCCGTGGAGACATCGCAGATTAGGGGAGGCATACCCATTTGCAGCACCCTGTCCTCCAGCCTTAACCCTGTTGGTCCAGACTGGAGCGCGCGCACGTCCGCGTCGCTAACCTGCTCCGCGGCCATGGTTGCATAATCTAACCCTACGCGGACCGGAGCCACGCGCGCTTCCGCGTCGCTACCCTGGCCCACAGCCATGGCTGCAGCGTCTGCCCCCACGGGGCCTGGCGCCAGCACAGCACGCAAGAGGCCGTCTGCCACTACATTATGTTTACCTGCGACATGCTGGATATCAGTGGTGAACTCTGATATCGCGGCCAGCTGTCTTTGCTGCCGGCCCGACCAAGGTTCCGAAATCTTGGCCATTGCAAAAGTCAGCGGTTTGTGGTCCACGAACACGGTGAAACGGCGCCCTTCCAGCCAGAACTGGAAATGGCGGATGGCCAAGTGTAGGGCCAACAGCTCCCCGTTGAATGCGCTGTATTTTTGCTCGCTATCGCGCAAGTTTTTGCTGAAAAACGCGAGCGGTTGCCAGGTCCCCGCTACAAACTGTTCAACGACCGCCCCTACCACTAAATTGGACGCGTCAGTGGTGAGGGCCACGCGGGCATTTGGAACTGGATGTGCCAACAAAGTCGCGTTCGCCAGTGCTGTTTTGACTTGAGAGAATGCGCGCTACCGCTCAGGAGACCATTCAATTTTATTCGTGGGTTTTTGTTTTTTTTAGTGCAGCGTACAATGGTTGCATGAGCTGCGCTGCGCCTGGTAGGAAATGGTTATAAAAATTAACCATTCCCAAAAACTCCTGTAACGCTTTGACTGTTTGACGTTGGGGAAAATTTGTTATTGCGCGCACTTTATCGGGCAGAGGGACCGCTCCTTCTGGCGAAACGCAATGCCGCAAAAAATCAATCTGCGCTACCCCAAACAGACACTTCGCTGGGTTAATTATTAACCCGTGCTCTGCCAGCCTCCGGAAAACTGTCGCGAGGTGGCTTTCATGTTCGTCTTCGGACGTGCTGGCTACTAAAATGTCATCCAAGTAGACGAACACGAAGGGGAGGTCGCGTAGTACCGCATCCATCATGCGCTGGAACGTCTGCTCGGCCCCCTTGAGTCCAAAAGGCATGCGCAAAAACTCAAAAAGCCCGAAAGGAGTTATTACCGCTGTTTTGGGTATGTCCTGGGCCCGCACTGGAACCTGATGGTAGCCGCGCACTAAATCTATTTTAGAAAAAATGCACGCCCCCGCCAAATGAACCGAAAAATCTTGGATGTGTGGGATCGGGTAGCGGTCGTGTGCAGTAGCGTTATTCAACCTGTGGAAATCACCGCAAGGTCGCCACGAGCCATCCGACTTTGGGACCATGTGCAATGGTGAAGCCCAGGGGCTTTTCAAACGTCTGATGATGCCCAGTTTTTTCAGGTTGGCAAACTCCTCGCGCGCTATGGTCAGTTTAGCTGAGTCCAGGCACCGAGCTTTTGCAAAAACGAGTGGGCCGGTGGTAGTGATATAATGCTCCACCCCGTGTTTGGCCACTGTCGCCGAAAACATTGGGACTGTTAGTGCTGGAAACTGAGTGAGGAGTGCGTGGAACTTACCACTCAAAGCTGTGACGTTGGCTTGTGCAGTTGGCGGCGCCACTCGTGCTGTGCAGGGAATAGAGTGAAAAGACAGTGCATTAATCAGACATCTGTTAGCAAGATCAACCAATAAACCATGTGAGCACAAAAAATCAGCCCCTAACATGTTGAAACTGACTGCAGCTACAACAAAAGTCCACTCAAATGAACGGCCCTGCAAAGACAGAAGCAGAGTCCTCTCACCGAAGGTCTTAATTGCCGAGCCATTCGCTGCTGACACTGACACCCGGCGAACCTTGGACGGCATCAGCCGATCCGCGTAGGAAGGCGTGATGAAGCTCAGCTGGGAGCCTGTGTCCACGAGGAAATTCTTCCCCGAACGTGCATCCGTCAGGTAGAGCAGCTTGTTCTCTTCCCCGAGGGCCGCAGCTGCTACCGACTCTCGGTCTTGGCGTTTCCCGAACACTTGAAGTGGCACAGTGGGAGGCACTTGTGTGCCCTCTCTGCAAAGCTGCGGTGATAGAAGCAAAGGACGTCGCCCGCTCCGTGTCGCTTGGTGCTGACTGCTTCGTCCGCTCCGTGTCACTTGGGTCCTGACTGCTGCCGTCGTCGGCGCGTCTGGCGCTGCAACCACTGGTCCAATGCCGTCTCCGGGCGCCGCTCCTAGCTCCGCTGCTGCAGCCGAAACCGCGCTCCGCTTGTGGGCGTCGACGAGTCACTTCGCCTCCTTGCTCAGCCCATGGTAGTCTCGCTTGGCCAACCGGGGTGAATCTGCCAGGGCAACTCTCACCGCTTGGCAGCAGGGACCGGAGGAAAAGGTGGGCGAAGATAAATTCGCAGTCCTCGGAGTCTTTCAGCCTCAGCAATTTCACCATCAGGTCTACGGGTCTGTCGTTCTCCAACTCCGTCAACGCCAGGAGCCCCTCTGCTCGCTGTTGCACCGAGGGGGGGAAATGGCTGATAAGTGCAGCTTTCAATGCGCTGTATTTGTCGCTGTCCGGTGGGTGATTGACCAGGTCTTCCACTCTCTGGACTGTGTGGCTGTCCAGTTTCGCCACCACATGGTAGAATTTCGTGTCGTCCTTCGAGATTCTCCGGAGGTTGAACTGCGCCTCGACCGCGCTAAACCAGGAGCGCGGGCTATGCTGCCAGAAGTAGGGCTGCCGGAGTGTGGAGGCAGCCATCAGGCTGGTTTCTGCCGAGCCTCGCTCGGGACAATTATTTCTGCTCATTTTTCGTCGTAAGGTCACCAGTGTGGAGAATGTGCTCAAGGATGAGACTGAGTTTATTCCTCAGGTTCAGCTTTATTAACAGATCACATACTCCATCGATCTCAAAGCAAGAAAAGAGGAAGTTTCATCTCAACATCAAAGTTTTATCCCCTGGACACGAAACAGCAGTCACATGGTGTTTAATCAAACATACAGTCACATGGTACTTAATCCCGATCACAAAGTAACCCCTTTGATCTCACACCATTGTCCTTTAGCCTCTGGTGGTCCGGACATCTCCCCAGGTCGTCTCCCTGAAACAAAGGCCAAATCTCACACCCTTCCGTTGTCTCTCAGAGTCTCAGTCCCTTTTGTTCCATGAGACGTGAAGCACACAATAAACATACAGCAATACATTTGTGGTGAATATGTAACCAACATATGTGCCACAATATAGCACTTTTTCTCATCTCTGGATGACCAAAGCGCTTTACAGATCCTGCTACCCACCCATTCACACACACATTCACACACTGATGGTGGCAGAGCTGCCATACACACACAGGCGCTAGCCTGGCCACCAGGAGCAACTGTGGGGGTTCAGTGTCTTGCTCAAGGACACTTCGACACGCAGACTGCAGATAGAGTGGGAATCGAACCCATGACCCTCCGATCAGTAGTCGGTCACACTACACCTGTGCCACAGCCGCCCCCATGACCCCCATGAAAATGACCAAAAACCCAAAATTTCTAAAGCTCAGTACCTGAAGTTACAAGTCAAATCAAATATCAATGATCTACATGTATTTTCTAATATCATCCAAATGATATGAATAAAATAAAACATTGATCAGTATTTCTTCTGCCAGAATAGAAGAAAATTGACTTTAATTGAGGGCAGCTCAGCCAATCAGGGAACTTTATATTTTCTCCTCTTTATGATGTTGAATAAGGAAAGCAGCTAATAGCCCACTGTGTGGAAGAGTAACGGCTTCCCGGTAGCATTGTTTTTCAGTCTTTCTTAACAAGGAAGTGCACACATTCAGGCTTTGGTTGCCCGGGCAACAGCCCATTTTCTTTGTCTGGCTGAGTCGCCCCTCTGAAGGGAAAATTAACAACATTTAAACAAAGAACTGTTGTGCCTTGTAACATTATTATTAGTGGTGTTTGACGATGCACTTTTTTAATCATGATTAATGTTTTGGAATGTTGAGTTAATCGTGATTACTAATGCTTTAATCGCATGTTTTTCCCATTCAAATACAGTGTACCTTAAAGTGCTGATGACACGATTTTGACATTTTTTCGCATGTTGTGTAAACCCAAAAGTCATTGTCAATGATCAATATAATATTTACAACCGCACCTGCATAAACTAGTTAACAAAACACCGCAGCCGCTGACTGGACTGTGGTGCCGCCCACCGAATGAAGGAGGAGGCTGAAATGACATCAGCGACAGAACGGATGCCGGTGTTGTTGACTGGAATGCCAGCAGCTTCGTAGCTCACAGTTTCTCTGGTTTCTGGTTTTAGTTTTACGACTATGCCTTCGTATTGTGTTGCAGGCTTAGATAAACAATAAGACCACATCACACGCTTCAGCTCCAACTGTCATAAGCCTCCTCGTGCCCTTTTATGCAGGAGGAGCACGTGAGGAGGAGAAGGATGAATGGATTTACGTGCAGGATTCACCACATACACAATATTTGACTGGCAAGAGCCGCCTAAGTACAAACACTGCTGGCGTGACAAATTGGACATACCTGGGCGAGGCGCAGGAAAGATAGTTACTGGTCGAAACAGCTGGCTGTCAAATAGAGAGGGCGCGTGGTCTGACCGGCTAGTGTTGGACAGTGCCCACCTGAAAGTGGGTCAAAATGGTTGCCCAACAACCACCTGCCAGAGCGGCAGCTACAGGCATGGAAAAGAAAAGGAACACAGACATGCAAGCAACAAGAACTCAAAAGATAATACATAAACCCGATGCCTGAGCCACAGAGAACGATCAGAACCGAGCCTACAGGATAACATGGGCTCGGTTCGTGACACCAACTGACTATATTGTATTCATTGCCACTAATTTAGACTTTTTCCTGTTATAATAATTAATTTAATATTTTTGATACTTATAGTACATGTGTGCTATACCAGTTATGAGTATTGTTTTTCTTGTGACCAAACTCTTGAAAAAATGAGGACTATCAGTTGCTTCTATTTTCTTATTATTGTTGAAAATCACCTGCCAGTTGATCCAAGACAAAAGCAGTTAATCAACAATGATAACAAAACTGCATTTTTATGAGACATACTGTAAATAAGAGGGAATACATTATTTTTAGGATATTGCCATCAGTAACACAGAGAATGATTTTAATTTCTAAAGGGGTTTTACAGATAATTGAACTTTAAAATGATAGTTTATGGCCACAAGTATGCTGTAATTTACTAAAAAATTATATTTGGAAAATTAAAAAAAAAAATCTATCTCTTGTTCAAATACCCAGGATTGCATGCAACGTTCAAATGATGACAACAGTGATGAGATTTTCAAGGATCACACTAAAAATATTTAGTAATTTCTTTTTCTTGGAATAATTGACAGCAGTTGTGGTCAGATAAACATTTATTGAATGAAAAACAATATCCTGAAAACATAAAGTAATTAGTCAGCATAAGTAAAACCAACATAATGTCCATCTTGTAGTGGAAAGGTCTCTCTGATCTTGTAAACGACACAGGCAGGTGTTGGCACTCGGACTTTCTCACCAAGGTAGTGGAAGCACCATCGGATGAACTGTCTGTAAGCTGTATAGCGCTTCTAGTTGTTCCCATAATCCACATTCACATAATGTTTATAGGTGGAGGAGGCCACTTCCAACACATCTTCATTCAGACACACCTCAGGGAAGTTGTGATGACCAGTGATCCACTTTATAGCACCGTCTGGAATTTTCTGCTTCACCTTGTCTTGCTGCTGACAGCAAATCCTCTCTTCCTCTGTTGTCATGATCACAGACCACACTGGCACCTGCAAAAATAAAAAAATAGTATCTTCTTGATTTGTTTGAGGGGGGCGTTGAAAGTATCAGATGTTTCAATTTTATTATAAATACACTATTAGGATTTTATTGAAAAATCAGGGTTAAATAAATTATGTTTAGGAACAAATAATTTGTTGCAATATCTATAACAAAAGCATACCACTCGGTGTTCCCCTGCTGTGTGTTTGCCACTGCTGCTGCAACGGGCCTGTTTGCCTCTCAACCGTCACTCTCTGAGTCTGACTCAGTCTGACTTGTGGGCGCATGCGCACGCAGCGACCGGCAGCTGGTGAAATTGTGTGTGTGTGTGTGTGTGTGTTTTTTTATGTACTTTTATATGTTTTTATAAAATCCTCTGTGTCGTTTCTGCCTTGGAGTGTTTGTGGAATATATGGCGAAGAGCTACCTGGTATCTACAACATGGATTTCCTCTCCTTTCTCGTACTGCTGCTATCTGTACTCTGGCTCTTTGTCTCTGAAGTAAACACGTTCGGCTCCATGGCGGGCAGAATGGCGGGCAGAATACATTATTCCAGGGACATGTTGCTGCATTTAAACACGGCTGATGCAGCGGCTGTGATTGAGCCTAAGCCGCAACTGCCGGACTTTTTTTTGAGAGACGAACATAGTGGTGAAAAGAGAGACGGGAGAGACGGCAGAAGGAAGTGCGGAAGGCGTGGAGGTGTGAAATTGCGCCTTAGGAGACGGCAGTTTGGTAACATTCCTCTTCCTTTAATAATTTTTGGGAACGTACAGTCTGTGAGAAACAAGGTAGATGAAATTCAAGGGAATGTACATTACCAGAAGGACTTCAAGAACTGCTGCGTCATGGCCTTCACTGAATCTTGGCTTACTGCGCATGATCAAGATGCAGACCTGTGGATTGACGGCTTTGGAGCCCCGCTGCCCTCGGATCGGCAGGAAGAGGTAACGGGGAAACGTCAGGGGGGCGGAGTATGTTTATATATTAATAAGCAGTACTGCACATCTGTCAAGGTCAGAGAGCGCATCTGTACACCCGATGTGAAGCTGCTGTCTGTGTCACTACGCCCCTTTTATTTGCCTCGCGAGTTCCCCCAACTTTTCATCACAATCGTGTACATTCATCCGAGGGCAGATGCTGACTCCGCCTCCAGAACCATCTTTGATGTGATCCAGCAGCTGCAATCAATTTCTCCAGAGGCGCCAAACTTCATTCTTCGGGATTTTAACCATGTTTCTTTAAAGAAGACACTTAAAAACTTTTATCAGTATGTCTCCTGCCCAACCAGGCGAAAAAAAGACATTGGACCTGTGCTATGGATCCATAGAGAGGGCCTATAAATCACTCCCCCTTCCTCCTGTAGGATCCTCAGATCACAACTGTGTACATTTGCTGCCCACATA
This sequence comes from Pholidichthys leucotaenia, assembly GCA_020510985.1. Classification (NCBI taxonomy): domain Eukaryota; kingdom Metazoa; phylum Chordata; class Actinopteri; order Cichliformes; family Pholidichthyidae; genus Pholidichthys; species Pholidichthys leucotaenia. The sequence continues at coordinate 5,878,441 of CM035836.1, forward strand.
TAAAACTGCTCTCAGAAGAGGCAAGGTGGAGACGAGAGACATTGATGTGTGGACAGAAGATTCAGAGCACAGCCTCCAGGAATGCTTTGACTGTACAGACTGGGAGATGCTCAAACTGGCCTGCGGGGATGATTTGGACTCTCTGGTTGACCTCACATGCTCATACATGTCTTTCTGTAAAAATAAGATTGTTCCACGTAAACGTGTCAAAATATATCCCAACAACAAACCATGGGTTACAAAATCAGTTAAATCCTGCTTAAAGAGGAAAGCACTTGCCTTTAAACAGGGGTCTGTTTCTGAGCTACAGGTTGCCACAAAGGAGCTGAAGGCTGAAATTTTAAGAGCAAAACAGAATTATAAATCAGAGTTGGAAAGCAAGATGGCAACAAATAAACTTGGTTCAGCCTGGGCCAGTATGAAAACTATTGCAGGCCTTCAGAACACAGAGCGCAGTAATCGTGTGTTTTTAGATGTTTTTAATTCAGACACAGAGCTGGCTAATGCTCTTAATTGTTTTTATGGTCGTTTTGACTCCTTTGATTTCAGTACAGAAATCCAAGATTTGAAACAGAAACTCAAAGACAATCAGCACTTTAATATTGAGGTGCAGGATGTTAAAAGGGAGTTCTGTGCTGTAAAAGTGAACAAAAGTCAGGGCCCTGATAATATATGTGGGCGCTTGGTAAGGTCCTGTGCACATGAACTGAGTCCTATATTTCATTACATTTTCAATAAGTCCTTACAGACACAACATGTGCCTAAGATCTGGAAAGAAGCCGTGGTTGTTCCCGTTCCAAAATCCAGCTGTCCTAAAATGGTAAACAACTTTAGACCAGTTGTTTTGACTTCAATTTTAATGAAAATTTTTGAAAAACTGGTCAGATGTGAGGTCCTAAGGCAGACTGAACATGCATTGGATCCTCTGCAGTTTGCCTATAGGCCTCACAGAGGAGTGGAGGATACCACTGTCACTCTGTTTAACATGCTTTTTAAACATCTGGATTTTAATGGGACACATGCCAGGCTTTTATTTATGGACTTTTCTTCCACCTTTAATACAATCCAACCTCGTAGCTTAGTTGAAAGGCTCCTGCAACAATTTGACTTGAGCAATAATCTGGTGGGTTGGATTCTGGATTTCTTAACCAGCAGGAAGCAGAGAGTAAGGGTCAATGGTACATTGTCTGACCTAAAGTGCTCTTCTACTGGCTCTCCTCAGGGGTGTGTGTTGTCACCACTACTCTTCATCCTGTACACAAACGTGTCGGAGCAGACATGACAACAGACACATTATAAAGTATGCTGATGACTCAGTTATTGTCAGTCTCCTCCAGGATGGTGAGAGTGGCCACGGCCCAGTAGTTGATGATTTTGTTCACTGGTGTGAGGATTCCTACCTGCAGCTGAATACAACAAAAACTAAAGATATGATTATTGACTTTAGGAGGAAAAATCCCAGGCACAAAATCACCGTACTAAAAGGCCAGACCACCGAATGTGTACAATCGTACAAATATCTTGGGACGATTATTGATAGTAATTTAAACTTTGAAGTGTAAAACTTGCACGCTTCCAAGTTGACCGAACCATAATGACAATGTTTTATCGGGCTTTTATTGAATCTGTTTTATCCTTTTCTTTAGTGTCATGGTTTGGTCAAATAAAACTGAAACACAGGAAATCCTTGGATCAGGTAGTTAGATGGTCCAGTCGTTTGCTTGGCGGGTCACAGCTGAGCCTGACATCCCTGTACACCAGACAAGTACAGAGGATGGCTACCTCCATTTTAAATGATGACTCCCACCCTTTGCACTGCCACTTTCAGCTTCTTCCCTCAAGACGGAGGTTTGCTGTCCCAAAAAGTAGAACCCAGCGCTACAAAAACAGCTTTGTCCCTGCTGCTGTCAAAGAGTTGAACAAGCTGTAAAAATATATTGCACATAATTTTGGTACCTATTTATTAACTCCATTTTATATTTACTTATTTTTGTAGGATGTCACTTGGGTTCTAAATATTTTATTGGGTTTTAGACCTTTGAGTTTTTTAACCTTTTTGACTAGTTTTTAACCCTTAATATGACCCTTCTCTCTTACCTCTGGTTTCTCCCTCATCTTTTTGTCTTTTTATACCCTGATTGATGGAGCCTTGAGTATTTTTATCATGTTTATAGTCAGCTTCATGTGTGCCTGTGTTTGTGTCTATGTTGAATGTAATTAGTGGCTTGTAAATATGGATGTCACCAGACTGCAAAACAAATCTACCTACGGGTACAAATAAAGTAACCTGAACCTGAACCTGACTCGCTGGGCACGATGCCTGCTTGGCACGGCTCAAACCTATAAAGTCTGATTCCCCCAGATTCTTCATTATCATCCCATTCTTTAGAACTATAATCATCTGAAGAATGGACAATACAAACCAATTCCAGACTACATGTGTTGGAACCATCGTCGATGTTTTCAACCGCTTCCATCCTGCGTGTACAATGGGCAGCCAAGTGCTGTGTTCTGTCACTGACGTTACAACATGGCCGTGGGGTTTTACAGCCACTGACGCAATTTGTGACGTGGTGCTCATAAAAACGTCAGATATTCGCGTGAAAAAAAAGACTGACTTAGAACTGCACAGACCAACCTTTTTTGTCATATTGAAATTATGTGTTGTAAAATTAGATGAAGTCAAAAGTGTGTCATCAGACCTTTAAGCTGAAGAAGGAGTCCTGTTGAGCTTGGTTGGCTTGTGGGACTCCCGAAGCAGCTTAGGTGTATCGGCAGGCCAAAGGGAGTGCCGCTCGGGTGGTTGCTGAAGCAGAAACGCAGGTGTGGGAGTCAGTTCGGTGAGGCTATGGAACAAGATTTTCGGTTGGCCTTGAAGAGATTCTGGCAAACTGTCCAGCGGCTCAGGAGGGGGAGGCAGCTCCCTGTCCACACTGTGTATGGTGCAGATGGGGTGCTGCTGACTTCGACTGGGAATATCATTGGGTGGTGGAAGGAATACTTTGAGGATCTCCTCAATCCCACTGACGCCTTTCACAGAGGAATCAGGGCTTGTGGACTAGGGGGACAACTCGTCCGTTACAGGGGCTGAGGTTGCCAAAGTGGTTAAAAAACTCCTTTTGGCCCGGCCCCCGGGGTGGACGAGATTGACCCTGATTACCTTAAGGCCCTGGATGTTGTAGGGCTGTCATGGCTCACACACCTCTGCAACATTGCGTGGAGGTTGGAGACAGTGCATTTGGCATTGCAAACTAAAGTGGTGGTTCCTTTCTTCAAGACAGAGGACCGGAGGGTGTGCTCCAACTTTAGGGGGATGACACTCCTCAGCCTCCCTAGTAAGGTCTATGCCAGGGCTATCCTATTACAAAATCAGTTGGGCCACAACTGAAAATCAAGACATGTAACATGGCCGCACATGGGCTGCACGGTGGCGCAGTGGTTTAGCACTGTGGCAGCACAGTTTTACCCTCAGCCAGGGGATCGCGGGGATCATGAGATCGTGGGTTCGATCCCAGCCCCCGACCAACAGTGAGCTGTGTGGAGTTTGCATGTTCTCCCCGTGTTGCGTGGGTTTACTCCGGGATTTCTCCGGTTTCCTCCCGCACACCAAAAACATGTAGGTTTAGGGCGCTCGCGCACGCAGCGACCAGCAGCCGGTGGCTTGTCACCAGACTGCAAACCAAGTCTACCTACGGGTACAAATAAGTAACAAAAAAAAACATGTTCAGTGATCTGTTGAATATGAATATTTTCAAACCAACTGACATGGTTTCTGACCCAAAAAGCAGATACAACTCAGGAGTAAACAATTAACCATTTATTGATAATAGTGTGGGTGTGTGGATGTGTGTAGCGCGATGATGAGTCAGCTGGGGCAGCAGAGCACCGTGCAACCTGGAAACCCTATGGACAAACAGAGGGAGAATTAGAGACAATCCAGGCAGGGAGAGCACCAGAAAGTTCAGCCTTTAATGTTAGCGGTGTAGGAGAGAAGCTCAGGTTAGCTCAGTGGCCACGGCCAGGAGGACAGTGTCAGCAGCCCCATAGACGATGATGAGAGCAGGTGAACGGAGCAGGAGGAGTCCGCCGCCAGTGGAGAGGAATCTGCCGCCAAGGATCTCCGCCTGTGTACAAGGGAATGAGAAGGGTGAAAGGAATGGATGGTGGCTTACTTGACTGCTGGGTGAAGAGGAGTCCAGCGACGAGGAGCGAGACAGGAGAGAAGACGAGGCTTGGAAGCTCAGCCTTGAGTTGGCAAGTTCAGATCTTATGGAAGGAGACAGACAACTCCACGCTGATCTCAGGGCCTCGTGGAATAAATAGCCAGACCAGGATGGGAGACAGGTGTGTGTGCAGGCGCAGCTGATTGGCAGCCATGATACCAACAAAGATCAATATGATGAAAAATACACATTTTTTATTCATTGTCTTGGTTTTAAATGTGCCATTGGCACATGACAAAGGCACATCAAAAGGGCATAAAAACATGACAGTGCTGGGGTTGAGCAGAACTCGAAGTAGTAAAACTATTTTTTCCTGTTGAACAACAATTTCATAGAGTGGGGCAAAAAAGTATTTAGTCAGCCACCAATTGTGCAAGTTCTCCCACTTAAAAGATGAGAGAGGTCTCCAATTTTCATCATCGGTATACCTCAACTATGAGAGACAAAATGAGGAAAAAAAAAATCCAGAAAATCACATTGTCTGATTTTTGAAGAATTTATTTGCAAATTATGGTGGAAAATAAGTATTTGGTCAATAACAAAAGTTCATCTCAATACTTTGTTATATGTCCTTTGTTGGCAATGACAGAGGTCAAACGTCTTCTGTAAGTCTTCACAAGGTTTTCACACACTGTTGCTGGTATTTTGGCCCATTCCTCCATGCAGATCCCCTCTATAGCAGTGATGTTTTGGGGCTGTTGCTGGGCAACACAGACTTTCAACTGCCTCCAAAGATTTTCCATGGGGCTGAGATCTGGAGACTTGCTAGGCCACTCCAGGACCTTGAAATGCTTCTTACGAAGCCACTCCTTCGTTGCCCGGGCGGTGTGTTTGGGATCATTGTCCTGCTGAAAGACCCAGTCACGTTTCATCTTCAATGCCCTTGCTGATGGAAGGAGGTTTTCACTCAAAATCTCATGATACATGGCCCCATTCATTCTTTCCTTTACACGGATCAGTCGTCCTGGTCCCTTTGCAGAAAAACAGCCCCAAAGCATGATGTTCCCACCCCCATGCTTTACAGTAGGTATGGTGTTCTTTCTCCTCCAAACACGACAAGTTGAGTTTTTACCAAAAAGTTCTATTTTGGTTTCATCTGACCATATGACATTCTCCCAATCCTCTTCTGGATCATCCAAATGCTCTCTAGCAAACTTCAGATGGGCCTGGATATGTACTGGCTTAAGCAGGGGGACACGTCTGGCACTGCAGGATTTGAGTCCCTGGTGGCATAGTGTGTTACTGATGGTAGCCTTTGTTACTTTGGTCCCCGCTCTCTGCAGGTCATTCACTAAGTCCCCCCGTGTGGTTCTGGGATTTTTGCTCACCGTTCTCGTGAACATTTTGACCCCACGGGGTGAGATCTTGTGTGGAGCCCCAGATCGAGGGAGATTATCAGTGGTCTTGTATGTCTTCCATTTTCTAATAATTGCTCCCACAGTTGATTTCTTCACACCAAGCTGCTTACCTATTACAGATTCAGTCTTCCCAGCCTAGTGCAGGTCTACAATTTTGTTGCTGGTGTCCTTTGACAGCTCTTTGGTCTTGGCCATAGTGGAGTTTGGAGTCTGACTGTTTGAGGTTGTGGACAGGTGTCTTTTATACTGATAACGAGTTCAAACAGGTGCCATTAATACACGTAATGAGTGAAGGACAGAGGAGCCTCTTAAAGAAGTTACAGGTCTGTGAGAGCCAGAAATCTTGCTTGTTTGTAGGTGACCAAATACTTATTTTCCACCATAATTTACAAATAAATTCTTTAAAAATCCTTCAATGTGATTTTCTGGAGTTTTTTTTCTCATTTTGTCTCTCATAGTTGAGGTATACCTATGATGAAAATTGGAGACCTCTCTCATCTTTTAAGTGGGAAAACTTGCACAATTGGTGGCTGACTAAATACTTTTTTGCCCCACTGTAGAATGAAAAAGTTCTGTAAATAACCATTTTGGTCACATGTTACTCAGGCATATCTCAAAGTGCATAAAACTCAATGAGCACTGTTAGTAGCATTAACATTTGTTTCCCTTTTGAAATAAAATATACGACATCCTGGTCATAACCAGTGTTGGGCATGTTACCAAAAACAGTAGTTGGTTACTAGCTACTACTAGTTACTTTTGAGTTACTGCATGGTTAAAGTAACTAGTTACTTGGAAAAGTAACTTTTATGTCACTTCTAAATGCATACTTAAATCCTCTTGCACACACAGCAAGATCAAGGGCCCCTTTTTCTCATCAGAAAAAAACAAGAAGAAAACTGATAAGAAAAAAAGTCTCATCTTACAGAGAAAAAATGTCTCCAATTTACACAAACTATTGTAATCAGTAGAAAGTCAGAAATTTACTAGAAATAAAGCTGTAAATTCACAGAAAATTTTGGACTCCCTTGTGGGCTGTTTTTGGCACACGAGCCATATGCTTGACACCCCTGGACCAGCCCATTGAAAACGCATATTTAAAGGATCGACAGTACATCTGGAAAGTCTTCTCAGAGCTTCACTTTTTCCATTTGTTATGTTACAGCCTTATTCCACAATGGATTAAATTCAGTTTTTCCACAAAATTCTACACACAATACCCCATAATGACAATGTTAAAAAGTTTTTTTTTAATTTAAAGACTTTTTCAAATTTATTAAAAATAAAAAAAAAAAACTAAGAAATCACATGTACATAAGTATTCACAGCCTTTGCTCAGTACTTTATTGTTGCAGGTTTGGCAGCTATCACAACCTCAAGTCATTTGGATATGATGTCACAAGCTTGGCACACCTGTCTTTGGGCAGTTTCACCCATTCCTCTTTGCAGCACCTCCCAAGTTCCATCAGGTTGGATGGAAGTGTCATTTTCAGATCTCTCCAGAGATGTTCAATTGGATTCAATTCTGGGCTCTGGCTGGGCCACTCAAGGACATTCACAGAGTTGAAGCCACTCCTTTGGTATTTTGGCTGTGTGCTTGGTGTCATTGTCCTGCTGAAAGATGAACCGTCGCCCCAGTCTGAGGTCAAGAGCGCTCTGGAGCAGGTTTTCATCCAGGATTTCTCTGTACATTGCTGCATTCATCTTTCTCTCTATCCTGACTAGTCTCACAGTTCATGCTGCTGAAAAACATGCCCACATCATGATGCTGCCACCCCCATCATCATCATCATAGCAGTCTGTCATGGGCGACAATGACAAATATTTCATTTAGGTCTGATCAGATTCCTCCACACAGCTCTGTCCTTAGCCTTCCACTGCCAGGAACTCCTGTCTATGTCCAGCTTCTTCAAGTTTCTTTTTACAGTGTTTTTAAATCTGAGCCTTGGTCTACTCTGGTTGCATTTGCCCTCGCATAACTGTTAGTAGAGTAACTGCTGAGGGAGATGCTGGTGGTCCATCCTCTCAACATGTCTGAGCCACCTCAGGTTCATCTGTATTAGCATGTCCTCTAGTGATGGTAGACCAGCTTGTTTCAACACTTCTATGTTGGTTATCTTGTCTTTCCATGAGATGTTCATGATGGCTCGAAGGTGTCTCATCATGTACGTGTGGAGTTTCTTCACCTGCACTCTGTAGACAGTCCCAAGTTTCAGCACCATACAATAGAGTAGCCAGTACTGTTGCTCTGTACACTTTGCATTTCACACGGATAGACACGTGTCGATTGTTCCACAGTCTCTCCCTAAAGTTTCCAAACACAGCACTCGCTCTTCCCATTCTGAGAGATAGTTCAATTCAATTCAATTCAATTCAGCTTTATTTATATAGCGCCATTTCACAACAACAGTCATCTCATAGCACTATCAACTGTAGGGAGGACCCCCACAGTTGCAGAAAGACCCCAGCAATCAGGCGATCCCCTGTGAGCAAGCACTTGGCGACGGTGGAGAGGAAAAACTCCCTTTTAACAGGAAGAAACCTCCAGCAGAACCAGGCTCAGGGAGGGGCAGTCATCTGCTGCGACTGGCTGGGGGGTGAGGGGACAGAGAAGAAGAAAAGAACAGACATGTAGAGAGCAAACAGCACGATGGGGACTCAATCTATGGGAGAGAACAAACAAATGTTAATGACCAGCAAAAAAAAAAATATTTCATAGAGAGTGAGGAAAGGAGTGAGGCCCAGTGCATTACTGGAGGTCCCCCGGCTGACTAAACCTATTAGCAGCATAGCTAAGGGAGGGTTCAGAAACACATGATCCCTCCCTAATTGTAGGCTATATCAAAAAGGTAGGTTTTAGCCCTATTCTTAAAAACAGAGATCGAGTCTGACTCCCGAATCCAGATTGGCAGCTGATTCCACAGGAGAGGAGCTTGATAACTGAAGGCTCTGCCTCCCATTGTACTTTTGGAGATTCTAGGTATTACAAGTAAACCTGCATTTTGGGAGCGTAGTGCTCTGTTAGGATGATACGGTAGTATCAGATCTTTTAAATAAAAAGGAGCCTGATTGTTTAGAGCTTTGTAAGTAAGAAGAAGTTCATCCTCCAGCCTAGCATTCTCTGAAACAGTTCTCCCTAGATACTTGAAAGTCTTGCATTTGACTAATGGCTCTGTACTAATGCTGATCTCTTCTGGTAGTGATGTTGATAACTGGAACTTTGGTGGTTGATAAAGGCACTCTGTCTTCTTGATGTTGATTTGGAGGCTGAATTAGCTAACTGCTCTTGCAAATTTCTCCACTAAAGATTGCATATCTTCCACACTGTGTGGAACTAGAGCACTGTCGTTGGCAAAGAGCATTTCTCTTCCTACCTTTATTGATGTCTTACTCTTGGCTTTAAACTGTGCCATATTGAACAAGTCTGCTTCTTTCCTTGTTTGAATGTATACTCCTTCTGAAGTGTCTTTGAAGGCCACCTCAAGCATGGCTGCCAGATATAGCGAGAAGAGTGTAGGTGCCAGCACACACCCTTGTTTCACCCCGTTGCTTACTGAAAAGTCTTTAGATACTGAACCACTCATTGCCATGTTTGCTTGCATACCTGTATGGACTGCCTCGATCAGGCTGACAAACTTCTCTGTACAGCCATATTTCTTGAGTACCTGCCAAAGTCCTTGTTGTGAAACAGTATCGAAGGCTTTACTGAAAGGGGTAATTTAAGGAAACATGAACTCATCCACACTGGAGTTAAGCAGTGTGTGTGTGGTCAGTGTGGAAAGGCCTTTACTCAAAGGGGTCACTTAAGGAAACATGAACTCATCCACACTGGAGTTAAGCAGTTTGTGTGTGGTCAGTGTGGAAAGGCCTTTACTCATATGAGTAACTTAAGAACACATAAACTCATCCACACTGGAGTTAAGCAGTTTTGTGGTCAGTGTGGAAAGGCCTTTACTCAGATTAGTACCTTAAGAAGCCATGAACTCATCCACACTGGAGTTAAGCAGTTTGTGTGTGGTCAGTGTGGAAAGCCCTTTACTCAAAGGGGTCACTTAAGGAAACATGAACTCATCCACACTGGAGTTAAGCAGTTTGAGTGTGGTCAGTGTGGAAAGTCCTTTTCTGAAAGGGATAGCTTAAGTAAACATGAACTCATCCACACTGGAGTTAAGCCGTTTGTCTGTGGTCAGTGTAGAAAGGCCTTTACTCAAAGGGGTCACTTAAGAACACATGAACTCATCCACAGTAGAGTTAAGCAGTTTTGTTGTCAGTGTGGAAAGGCCTTTACTCAGATTAGTACCTTAAGAAGACATGAACTCATCCACACTGGAGTTAAGCAGTTTGTGTGTGGTCATTGTGGAAGGGCCTTTACTGAAAGGGGTAACTTAAGGAAACATGAACTCATCCACACTGGAGTTAAAGCGTACCTGTGGTGGTCGTGAAGACGCATTTAACTTGAAAACATTAGGAAAAGGTATTTGTTATTTGGGTAAATAATTGTTGCCAGCCATATACCACCTGAGATGTATTCAAATAGGACCGTGGGCATGGCCAGCCAATGAAAACTATGGGCGCCGCCATGACATATGTGGAAGTGACGTCATACCGTTGCTACTGAAAAGACAATACTCAGCGTTTCCCCGCGACTACGGTGCTGTTGTCCGTTGTTTTTGTTCTATTATGGCTGAATTTTCTGACTCTGAGGAAGAATTCGTCCAACATGGCTACAGGTTTGAGCCAGAAAGGTCTTCTGAGGGTTAAAGTGACGAAGTGGTCCTCACACACAGCGCAATTTCGTCTGAAAGGATTCGTCTGTGCCCTGTTCCGAGATTGCGGAACAGGGCACGAGCTCAGATCAGATGAGACGACCCGCTGAATTTAAGCATTTATTTATTTATTTTCTACTCGTTTTAGTTCTGCATTTATTATGAACCCTGAGTTTGAAATAAACGTTTGAATTTGAATTTGAATATCCCGAAAGCCACTGCTCATCCGGGCACTCCAGGCTCAGCCAATATTGATCCAGATCGCGGTGCCCACTTTATTACGTCACAGGAAGTGTCCTGGCAGGCCATGTAGCCGCTAGTATGGCTGCACCCATGTTTTGCTGACATAGCTGAACCAGCACATCAGCAATGGATTTATATCAAATTGCTTTGAACATGAATTTCAACTTAAACTTGAACTAGAACGTGAGACAGGGGCTCAATATAATATCTTTTTTTTCACGACCACCACAGGTACCCTTTAAGCAGTTTGTGTGTGGTCAGTGTGGAAAGGCCTTTACTCAGAGGGGACACTTAAGGAAACATGAACTCATCCACACTGGAGTTAAGCAGTTTATCTGTGGTCAGTGTGGAAAGTCCTTTTCTGAAAGGGATAGCTTAAGTAAACATGAACTCATCCACACTGGAGTTAAACCGTTTGTCTGTGGTCAGTGTAGAAAGGCCTTTACTCAAAGGGGTCACTTTAGAACACATGAACTCATCCACAGTAGAGTTAAGCAGTTTTGTGGTCAGTGTGGAAAGGCCTTTACTCAGATTAGTACCTTAAGAAGACATGAGCTCATCCACACTGGAGTTAAGCAGTTTGTGTGTGGTCAGTGTGGAAGGGCCTTTACTGAAAGGGGTAACTTAAGGAAACATGAACTCATCCACACTGGAGTTAGTTAAGTTAAGCAGTTTGTGTGTGGTCAGAATCAGAATCAGGTTTATTGCCATTGTTCATATAGTACACAAACTAGGAATTTGTCTCGGTGCAATGCTGCAACATTAAACATGATAAAATAAAAGAAATAAACTATACATGCAATAAAGTGTAGAATAAGAGTGAGTGATACTGGTCAGCAGTTAAAATATATTAGCGAGCAGCAGATACTATGGAGAACCATATAGTGCAGTCGGTAATGCAGGAAGAAAACAGTGATGATTGACATGAGTCTGGTTGAGCTGCTGTACATAGTGCACGAGAGTCAATAAGTCACTTAGTGTTCAGCAGTCTGATGGCAGAGGGGAAGAAGCTGTTCATGTGACGGGAGGTTTTAGTCTGGATGGACCGAAGTCTTCTACCTGAGGGGAGGGGGGCAAACAGTACGTGACCAGGGTGTGAGGAATCGGCTATGATCCGGCCAGCACGCCTCCGGGTCCTGGAGATGTACAGATCCTGGAGAGATGGGAGCTTGCAGCCGATCACCTTCTCAGCAGTGCGCACGACGCGCTGCAGCCTTAGTCTGTCCCTGGCGGTGGCTCCTGCGTACCACACGGTTATGGAGGTGGTGAGGATGGACTCGATGATGGCTGTGTAGAACTGCACTAACATCTTGGTGGGTAGCTTGAGCTTCCTCAGCTGCCGCAGGAAGAACATCCTCTGCTGGGCTTTTTTGATGAGTGAGCTGATGGTCGGCTCCCACTTGAGGTCCCTGGTGATGGTAGTGCCTAGGAAGCGGAAGGAATCAGCAGTGGTGATGGGAGAGCCTGTGAGGGTGAGGGGGGGCAGAGGGGTTGTGACTTTCCTGAAGTCCACAATCATCTCCACTGTCTTCAGAGCGTTCAGCTGCAGGTTGTTGTTGTTGCACCAGGACGCCAGCTGGGCCACCTCTCTCCTGTAGGCGGACTCGTCGCCGTTGGAGATGAGCCCAATGAGGGTGGTGTCGTCCGCAAACTTGATCAACTTGACAGACTGGTGGCTGGAGGTGCAGGAGTTGGTATAAAGGGAGAAGAGTAGGGGGGAAAGTACACAGCCCTGGGGTGATCCGGTGCTGATGCTAGTAGAGTCTGAGACAGTCTTTCCCAGCCGCACATGCTGCCTCCGGTCCGTCAGGAAGTCGGAGATCCACCTGCAGAGGGAGTCAGGCACGTTGAGCAGGGACAGCTTGTCCCGGAGCAGAGCGGGGCGGATGGTGTTGAATGCGGAGCTGAAGTCCACAAACAGGATCCTGGCATAGGTTCCCGGGGAGTCCAGGTGCTGCAGGATGGAGTGGAGGGCCAGGTTGACTGCTTCGTCTACAGACCTGTTGGCTCGGTAGGCAAACTGCAGCGGGTCCAGGAGAGGGGTGGTGATGGACTTGAGGTGGGGCAGGACCAGGCGCTCAAAGGACTTCATGACTACAGAGGTGAGCGCTACAGGTCTGTAGTCATTAAGTCCAGTGATCCGTGGCTTCTTGGGGACAGGGATGATGGTGGAGGATTTGAGGCAGGTCGGCACGTGGCATAGCTGGTCAGTGTGGAAAGGCCTTTACTCAGATTAGTCACTTAAGAACACATAAACTCATCCACACGAGAGTTAAGCAGTTTGTGTGTGGTCAGTGTGGAAAGGCCTTTACTCAGATGAGTATCTTAAGAAGACAAGAACTCATCCACACTGTAATTAAGCAGTTTGTGTGTGGTCAGAGTGGAAGGGCCTTTACTCACAGTGGTAGCTTCAGGAAACATGAACTCATCCATGCTGGAGTTAAGCAGTTTGTGTCAGGTCAGTGTGGAAAGGCCTTTACTGAAAGGGGTCACTTATGTAGCATCATTGTCTCCTCAAACCAAGACAGAAGATCACTTCTCTCCATTCTACAGGAATTTCACTTTATTCCTTCAACAGGAAAACCACTTTTCTGCATTCTACAGGAATATCACTGGCTTTCATATCGACTACACTCATCCAGGCCTGACCAAAGATGTTTTCCCAGGACCCCAATGTAAATAGTTGCCTCTTGCAGAGATGGTAAGGATCAGAATTTGCTTTTAAAGGCTCAAAGGAACATAAAACTCAGGAGACCAGACCTCCAATGTGAACACTGCATTTGGATAACATCCTCCTTTACAGAAAACAATGCTCTTAAAAGGGTCATAAACGGCTTAATCAGACAGGTTTATAACCTTTGATGGTTCCCAGATTTTCTTCCAGATACCATGGACCCAAAGAAATCATCTACAGCTCAACAGTACCTCCTAGCGGATACCTACGGAATGTGTTTCAGTATGTAGGATGACTTTTAATTTGTTCTAAACATTAAGTTTCTTTCAGCTTATCCTCTTCCTTCATCCTAAGGACACTGAGAGTCATCCTTTTTATCACTAACCATAGTTTGCTGTACTACATTAAGCTTTGATCTAAATATGAATGCATGTATTATAATTATGTATAAGAAATGTTATGTTCATGAGTGTTATTCAAACAAATGTATTATTAGAGTAATGGTATAAATGCATGATCACCAAATAGTAGCCAAGTCATTTAATTTAGTTAGATTTTATATTGAGCACCTAATTTCATAAGAACTGACTGAGTGTTGATTTTTCTCTGCAATTTCATGGGATGGTGTCTTCATTTGATTGGCTACTCTCAAACAAAGAAATGTTTTCACATTGGATAGCAGCCATTTCAAGCTGCTTTTGATAAAGTCGATTGGTCAGTCTTGCGATCGGCATCACAAGTTTATGACCCAGGCGGAGTCATTTAAAAAGTAGTGGAAGCTGCCCTGCATGTAAGTTAAGTTAGAGTAGAAGAAACAGGAAAGTTAGAGGCAGAAAAAGACAGAATGAGATCAAAGATGAAAGAAAAGATTCAAAGAGAGAGATTTTGAGAAAGATTAGGAACTAAGGTAAGATTAAAGAAGCAGAATAGTGAACTAGATCTCAGAGGAAGATTTTATTCCACCGTTTCAAGGTCCTGTGCAGTTTTATTTTATCTAAATTGCTCTTTGTGAAGTTTGTCAAATCCTGCGTTAGTTTTTCTGGTTACTGAGGAGAAATCACCTTTTTCTTTAGAGCTCGCTTTCTCAGAGAATCAAATTCTCAAACTTTTTCCTTCACCTCAGAAGCCATTCTTATCCTAGTAAATGTTTTTCTCATTTTTTTATGACTTTTCACACCGTTAAAGTTTACCTTTAATTTCCCTAATTTAAAGTGAACAGAGACTGTGCTTTTTGGACTCTCTTTCCGGCCTCATACCTGCCTGACTGAGAAGTTTCTCCTTCAGTTTTTGGTCTATCCCGCAACAAGAGACCTCAAATTCGGACTCGTTTCCAAGGACTTGTCACGCCACTCGGTGACAGACCATCCACTGCTGCCATTGTCTGGAGAGCCCCCAGCTGAGTTTGCACTTCCACAGCTGTGAGGAAGCATCGCAGCAGCCGCTTCCCCTGACGTCCTAACTTCCAACTCAGCCGGTATCGACCCGCTGAAACGTGGACCTACAGCTGTTTATGTGAGTGAAACTCCTACTTCTCCTATTTGCTGGGTTTAAAATGTGATGTCCGAACAATTAAATTACAATTGAATATAGCCCGTATTTCAGGCCTCAATTAGTCTCTTAGCCGCAGGGTAAAGCTGTAAACTGAAGGAAGACTCTTAGTCATTTTTAAGTAACTGCCCTTAATTTTTGTAGATTAATTCAGAAGTCATTTTTAGATAATTAGCTTATGAATTTTCCCCATAAAATTGCGTTCTGTTTTGTTGGACATTTCAGCCTTCATTTACTGTTGAAACATAAGTCTGGTTCCTCCTTGGTTCTACAGAGGTGTAACGCTGGATTTTATGTTCAGGAATCCAATAACAGTTGATGTGATATCATACGCTGTTATCATTTGAATCTGTTTATCCATCATTTGAATGCCATATCATGTAACATGAATGAGTTTAATAAAAGGGTGAATGAGAGAAGTTGAAGCGTTTTCCTTCGCATATATATGTTTCCTAATCACGGCAGGAAAAGAACTCACTTAAATTTTGAGACTGATCCATTAACCTCTTGCACTCCGGTGTACCGCGGACGGGCACGTCTCTGCGTCCCAGAGCACACGAGGGCACACGAGAGCGCCCAAGTGCGCACTGAAAATAAAAGCTGCATTTCCGTTCTTCCACTGCAGACACAGCCGCGAACAGATTAGTTCATCTGATTGACCTCTAATTCGACTAATAAGACCCTTGAATTGGGTTTCTGAAACCTTGAAGAACCAATGACTGAAAACCTAGCAAGAAGGACCCGCCTACCAAAGCTGTGAATGCAGCAAGCCAATTTGAAGCAGAGAAGTTCGCTAGCTGTTTTTTGTAAGGCTGGGTGAAGACAGACTGCTGCAGCAGATGAAAAAAAGGACCCGCAGGAAGAACCGTCACAGACCCAGCAGCACGGAGACCATCCACAAGTGCTACCTGTGTGACAGGGACTGCCATTCGCGCATTGGCCTCTTCAGTCACAGGCGGTGCTTTTTTTTTTTTTTTTATTCGAGCAGAATAGACGTTTAGGATTCTCTTCCATGGTCATCATAGACCAACGGAGGCCGACGACGAAGGTCGTAAATCATTCGCCAAATCCGCAATCATGGAAGTGCAAAACCGCAATAATGGAATTATGTTTTGACCGGGTCGCCGAGACCAGGACCACGAGTCTGTAACAAGGGACCAGCGTCGCGTTCGTCTGACAATGAGGAAGAGAAGTTCGCCAGGACAAGTCATTTTTAGATAATTAGCTTATGAATTTTCCCCATAAAATTGCGTTCTGTTTTGTTGGACATTTCAGCCTTCATTTACTGTTGAAACATAAGTCTGGTTCCTCCTTGGTTCTACAGAGGTGTAACGCTGGATTTTATGTTCAGGAATCCAATAACAGTTGATGTGATATCATACGCTGTTATCATTTGAATCTGTTTATCCATCATTTGAATGCCATATCATGTAACATGAATGAGTTTAATAAAAGGGTGAATGAGAGAAGTTGAAGCGTTTTCCTTCGCATATATATGTTTCCTAATCACGGCAGGAAAAGAACTCACTTAAATTTTGAGACTGATCCATTAACCTCTTGCACTCCGGTGTACCGCGGACGGGCACGTCTCTGCGTCCCAGAGCACACGAGGGCACACGAGAGCGCCCAAGTGCGCACTGAAAATAAAAGCTGCATTTCCGTTCTTCCACTGCAGACACAGCCGCGAACAGATTAGTTCATCTGATTGACCTCTAATTCGACTAATAAGACCCTTGAATTGGGTTTCTGAAACCTTGAAGAACCAATGACTGAAAACCTAGCAAGAAGGACCCGCCTACCAAAGCTGTGAATGCAGCAAGCCAATTTGAAGCAGAGAAGTTCGCTAGCTGTTTTTTGTAAGGCTGGGTGAAGACAGACTGCTGCAGCAGATGAAAAAAAGGACCCGCAGGAAGAACCGTCACAGACCCAGCAGCACGGAGACCATCCACAAGTGCTACCTGTGTGACAGGGACTGCCATTCGCGCATTGGCCTCTTCAGTCACAGGCGGTGCTTTTTTTTTTTTTTTTTATTCGAGCAGAATAGACGTTTAGGATTCTCTTCCATGGTCATCATAGACCAACGGAGGCCGACGACGAAGGTCGTAAATCATTCGCCAAATCCGCAATCATGGAAGCGCAAAACCGCAATAATGGAACTATGTTTTGACCGGGTCGCCGAGACCAGGACCACGAGTCTGTAACAAGGGACCAGCGTCGCGTTCGTCTGACAATGAGGAAGAGAAGTTCGCCAGGACACTGCTGCTGTGAAGAGGTAAGGTGTTATAAGCTAAATTATTCTTTATCCCTGAAAATTGTAATCCAAAATGACTTTTGACCGATCGGTAAATTACAACTGTGTGGCGCATGAAGTCAGAAGTTCGTGCGCCGCGGTACATGGGTCGTGCGCCACGTCCGGACCGTGAACGTCCCAAAATTTCCCCGTGAAGGGGGGGGAAGAAAGCCGCAGTGACTGCGCCGCTGTCGCCACATGACTATGCCGTCATGTAGCGATGGCCGATGTCCGTCCTCTGTAGCGAGGGGGGGGGTACAACCCCCCCCACACACACACACAGCCCTGAGTGTCACCTTTCATTAGAGCCCAAGATGAAGTTTCTATATTGAATCATTCAAAAGTTACAGACGTTTTTCCAAACTGTGCCATTTGGCAGAATTTGGCACAGTTCAAAAACGCCTGGGAACTACCTGAGGAAAAAGCTGTGTAATATATTCATTTTTTGTGGTATTGTTACAAAATTTGGACCTCAGCTGGATAACACTTGGTTCTACATTTCTGTTGCATTTTCCAGCCCGGATCTGAAGCTGTGTGTTATTTGCAAGCATTTGTATCCAAAAAAACACCCAGGCCAAATTTATTTTCTTCAAGTTCACTATGTTTAGATGACTGTAACTCAGTGGCCGGAGCACTTAGAGAGATTATGACTATTTTGCCAAAAAATTCAAAGTGCTTTCTTTTAAACGAGACCAACCCCATGAAGATGCTGCAAAGGGTTGAAGAACAGCTTTTGATTTACTTTGGGCACGTTATTTTTTGGCGTTTTTAGGGAAATTGACCGGCGTGCAAGGGGTTAAGTAATTGAAGGTACAAAATTAATTAAAATTTAAGTTAATATTATTGTCCATTGTGACTGGTGCCCCCTTTTACGAGTGCTTAATTATTTCATTTAGCGGGTGTAGAAGTGACGGTTTAACTCTGTCCCCTTTCACACCCACTATTAAATAAAATAAATAATTCCTGTACCTTATGAAAATATTTTATTATATATTCTCCTACACTTAAGAAGACATGAACTCATCCACACTGGAGTTAAGCGGTTTGTGTGTGGTCAGTGTGGAAAGGCCTTTACTCAGATGCGTATCTTAAGAAGACATGAACTCATCCACACTGGAGTTAAGCAGTTTGTGTGTGGTCAGTGTGGAAGGGCCTTTACTCAGTGGTAGCTTCAGGAAACATGAACTCATCCACGCTGGAGTTAAGCAGTTTGTGTGTGGTCAGTGTGGAAAGGCCTTTTACTCAAAGCGGTGGCTTCAGGAGACATGAACTCATCCACACTGGAGTGAAGCCATTTATCTGTGGTCAGTGTGGAAAGTCCTTTACTCAGATGAGTAACTTAAGAAGACATGAACTCATCCACACTGGAGTTTAACATTTTGTATGTTAACAGTGTGGAAAAGCCTTTACTCAAAGCGGTAGATTCAGGAAATATAAACTCATCCACACTGGAGTTAAGCCATTTGTCTGTGGTCAGTGTGGAAAGGCCTTTACTCAAAGGGGTCACTTAAGAACACATGAACTCATCCACAGTGGAGTTAAGCAGTTTGTGTGTGGTCAGTGTGGAAAGGCCTTTTCTGAAAGGGATAGCTTAAGTAAACATGAACTCATCCACACTGGAGTATAACATTTTGTATGTTAACAGTGTGGAAAAGCCTTTACTCAAACAAGTACTTTAAGAAAACATGATTTCATCTATAGTGGAGGTAAACCATTTGTGTGTGTTCAATGTTTGAAGGCCTTTATGATGAAAAGTAAGTTGGGACAACATCAACTCCCCACAGTAAAGTTAAATAAACCCATGTGCTAAATTTGGAAAGACTTTTACTGGAGTGAATCTCTTAAAATCACAGGGAATGATCCACAGTAGAGTTAAAAGTGAGACACCTTTCACATCGACTTTGATCTCTTGTGAAACAGGAAGCTCCTCCTGTGGTTACAGGTTCAAGTTTAGAAACCCTGAGACACAGGTTGCGCTAGACTTTATCTGTCATTTTGACAGACATAGTTGTAAAATTTCTGTTTTGATCTATTATCTCATTTTAATGAGATCACCTTCAGTGTAATCTGTCAAATTAAAGCTTTCAGAATTTTCTGTCATTGCTGAAAAATATCTGTCAATGAAGGACAATTTTCACTTCATGCAACCTCTGCCCTGAGATCAGGCTGTACTGGATTCAGATCCCTGAAATGTCTGAACCAACATTTCATTTAGAAAGCAGAGATGCTCCATGTTTTGATTGTATGTCTGACTTTTCCTTCTCTGTTGTTGTTGCTCAATCAACTCAGTTCACTTCATTTATTTTCAAATCAGCTTCATTTGCATCGTACCAGATCACAACTAGGGTTGCCACGTGTGCTGGAAATCCTTCACAATGCATGAATTTTAATATTGTACTTTAAGGGTTTTAAAAGTGATTGAATTTTACAAAAAGTTCTTGAAAAAAACTTGAAATTGTAAGGATGTTTCTTTCTCAATAGATGTCTGTCTGAATAAATAGTTACCTGTAGTTCACTTGTTATATAGAGAAATAAAATAAATTGGAGAACCTAAAATTCCAGCTGCTCAGCCTGTGCCTCGGTTGGCTTCTGTGTGACTGTGGTCAGTCAGTTTTCAGGTGTGACCTCAACCCCCACAAAGACACACAGGTGTAGTCACTGCACCATCATGGCGTGAACAGTGGCATGGCATGGCTACATTCGTTTGGGGACGCCAAACAAAACAGAGTTGTGTGGGAGTTTCTGAGGTCAGTATCTGTAAAATTGTTTCATTACACTGACATTAAACTGGATAAAATTTTGAAGATGACCAAAAAATTCAATTCCAGCAGTCAAATCAAATAACAGTGACCTACATGTATTTTCTAATATCTAAATGATATGAATAACATAAAAACATTGATAAGTATTTCCTCTGCCAGAATAGAAGAAATTTGACTTTAATTGAGGGCAGTTCAGCCAATCAGGGAGCTTTACATTTTCTCCTCTTTATGATGTTTAATAAGAAAAGCAGCTAATAGCCCACTGTGTGGAAGAGTAACGGCTCCCCGGTGTCACGACCTGAACGCTATCTTTCTCTGCATTCAGGTTGTCCAGTGTCGCTCCTGCTCCGGGGTAGTCCGTGCCGGGTCTTCCATGGCCCGCTCTTTGACAGCGCCCAGCTGATTGCCAGCTGTCTAGTTCAGCTGTGCTGGGACAGCTGTCTCCTATTCCCAATCATCTCCCCCATTTAAGCGAGCAGCCGAGAGTTACTCGTCTCTGTGACCTCGCTATGGAAAGACATGCCTTGTGTTTTCCACGACTGTTAGCTCCTACGACTAGCTTCAGTTCGCCGTTACCTCGGCGCTTCACCCAAAGTAAGTGTTGCGACTCGGCGTGTGTTTTTCCCTTGCCGCCTCTCTAGCCTTTCTCCCTGGGTGGTATGTTACCCTTAGTTCTGTGTGTGTTTTAGCCCCACGTGGCTCTTTACTTTGCTGTCCGTTATTTAGTGTAGTGTGTGTTTTGTGTTAATAAATTACGCTAACTCACTGGTCGCCCTCGTATCTCCTTTCTGGCTCGTGAGAGCCAGAGTTATGACAGTAGGTCGCAGCCATACTGAGACGGCCGCGACCGTGAGTTTGCTGTAAGGACTCGACGCTTTCTTTTTCCTTTCTCTGGGTGTAGGCAAGCCTGTATCATGTCTCCCTCCAAGAGACGCATGCGGCACCCAGGCCACGATCTCTCGGAGGCTCTGGACCTTGTGGACGGAACGTTGTTCACCACGGACCTCTACGATTCCCCCAGCGAGATACGCTGGCGCCTGGAGCTCGCCGAGGGTATGATTAACAGCTTTTCTCGCTACTTCCTTCTCCCCGAGGTTAAGGCGAGGAGGGCAGACATCTCTGTGGCCTGGGAGAGACTCCGTAGGCTGGAGGAGAACTCCGGCAGGAAGCCGAGGACAGGACGCCATCGCTCCTCGCTTCGGAATCCCACTCCTGCCGCCGATCCAGTCCAGGAGTTCGCCTCACCCAGGGGTGATCCCCAGGATAGAGTGACGTCAACCGGGTTTCCCCCGGAGAAGATGAGAGTGACAGCGATGCGCATTGCGGATCGAGTGGCAGCCGCTTCTTCCGCCGCCGTTCCCCCCGTAGCCATGAAGAACGTGATTGCGGCGGTCAGGCTGGTCGAGAAGAACCCAGAGCTGAACGATTATCCGGAATACGCTGACCTGTTGGCTTCGCTCACCGCACAGGAGCGGCGTTTTCCCGACCTCACGTTCAGAAGACGTCGCTCCCAAATTCCCCGCTCATCTCAGCGAGAGTCCCGTCCGGATCCCGCTCCAGGAAACCACATGAATTCCGCCTCCCCGCCTGCTGTAGCTCCCGTGTCTTGCCGAAGAAGCGAATCAGCTGCTCCTGCTCCTGGGCCCGCTCTCCCCGCTGTCCCGTCAGCTCTGGGCCCCCGGCTCTCCTCAGCTGTTTCACCCCCCTCTTCGTCATTCACTCCGGCAGCTGGGAATGGCGCAAATTCATCCCCAGGTGTTCCCGGTCCCGATCCGGTGTGGGTAGCACCACCTCATCTGTCCGGGGGGACCTCCACTTCTATCCGGTTGGGAGAAGAGAGACTCAAGTCACTTGTAGCGGATTCCACCGGCCCTCCGGGAATCAGGCAGGTGTCCTTTCATTCTCCCCCCATTATGAGTGAATTGCCTTGTTTGATTCCTGGGGGAGGAGTTCAGGGTTCACAGTCCCCTGAGCTCTCTCCTCCCGCTACAAAAATTGAATATGAACCTGCGTCCTCTGTGTCTCTTCCCCCTGAGTGTGCCCCGGTGCCAGGTGTACACCGCCGCACGAGGAGGAGGCGGCCTGCGGCCCTGGAGGGTTTTGCCCCAGCCCCGCAGCCATGTCATGGGCAGAGGAGAGGGTCGAACTGCCTGTTGGAGCCAGCGCCGACGGTTAAGCGTCCCCGGGTCTCCACGGAGGAATGGTTCGGCCCAGCAGAGTCCAGATCTCCTGCCTCCACGCCAGGCGGGCTGTCGACGCGGTCTTCGGCGTTTGGAGGTCGTTTGACTGTGGAAACCATCATGCCGGCTGAGGAGCCATTCGCAGTCGAGTTGAAGCCGGAGGACGGAGTCCTGCACGCTGAGCCCGGAGCATCGAAGTCCTGGATGGCAGTAGAACCCGAGATCAGGCAAGTGCTCTATTTTGTTTTTCTCTTCTCTATTCTGGAGCATTATTGCCTGTCTCTCGGGGGCGGCGGGCCGGGTGCAGCCGTCTGCTGCGCTCGAGCCTGTTCCGCCGGGCTCTGCCGCTGCCGGTGATCCTGATCCCGGTTCCTTTTGTCCCTCTGAGCCTCTCCCCAGGGTCACCGGAGACGAACCTGCTCTGGGTGCCATCTCGGAGGTTCCGGTTCCCTGCACGGTGTTCGCCTCAGATGCTGCGCCCGGGAGTGCTGTCCCGGTCCAGCTGGAGTCCACCGGGAGTGTTTCGCCGGTCCAGCTGGAGTCCACCGGGAGTGTTTCGCCGGCCCGATCGGGGTCCACCGGGAGTGTTTCGCCGGCCCGATCGGGGTCCACCGGGGGTGCTGCGCCGGTCCGGGTAAAGGTCAGTGAGGGAGCTGGAGGATTGTGTTCGCCTGACATCAGGCTGACTTCGTCCCTTGCCTCCATCATCTCTCCTCCTGCCGCTGTTGGGGTTCCTCTCACCCGGGCCAGTTTCCCCCTGCCCTTATCATTAGATGGCAGGCTGACTTTGCCCCTTGCCTCCATCTCCTCTCCCCCTACTACTGTTGGGGTATTTCTCACCTGGGTCAGTTTCCTCCTGCCGTTTCCCTCAGGGAGGAAGCTGCGCCAAGACTTCTCCCTCAGCTCTCCGTGGTCTGAGGTCACGGGACGACCGCCTGGGAAGCCATCTGGCTGGTTCAGTGATCTGGGTCGGCCTCCGGAGAAACTGTGTCTCCTAGCCTGGGACTCAGGTAGGCCACCCGAACTGGTGTTGTGGTTCCTGGCCTGGTGGGGTTTGGGCCGCCCGCCGGACAAGCTGTCATCGCCTGCTCCACCTGCTGTCGTTCCCTGAAGGATTGACTGACTGTTCGTAGCCTAATTTATTTGCCCTCCATTATTTAATTTCATTCAGGACATCAAGGAACTTTCTGTGCTAGAGTCCTTATTGGGATGTCATTTCTACCAAGAATCTTCCTTAGACAATTTTCTATGTTTTACGATCCCTGTATGGATGCTTATTCTAATTTGTCCCTTGAGTAGCATTTGCTTCACTTTGCCTGGTTTATCTGCATTTTTATCCTCCTCCACACTGTTTGGTGATATCTGTTGTACTGATTCATGATTGAGGAGCGGTTTCTTTTGTTTATATGCCAATCGGTAGCTCCTGGCTCTATTTTCAGGGCTTGTGCCCGGATTACTTTTTTGTATATTCTGTCTTGGCCGAGGTTGCATTGGTAATCTTCTTTGACCCTGTATTCACTGAGTTTTGCTTTGTCCTCGCCCAAAGTCATTGTGAACCTTTTTTTTTTTTTCATGACTATGTCGCTTTATTTCTGCAGGTTGTTCTCCCCACCTCCTGTGGTCACCTGCACAGACCGTCTGGCCTCTGCAGAGGAGGGGGTGATGGGTTTTCTTTTGTGTTTGGAATTATTATGGTATCTGACCCTATACTGTATCTAGGTTTTTTTTCTTCCCTGCCTCCTTTTTCTGGTCCCTCCCTTTCTCCCAGATCTGGCCCCCACCGCCCTCCCTGGTCTTCCCTTGTGGGGGGGGGGGGGGGGGTTAGCCCGCTCCAGGAGGCGCGGCTCGGGGGAGGAGTACTGTCACGACCTGAACGCTATCTTTCTCTGCGTTCAGGTTGTCCAATGTCGCTCCTGCTCCGGGGTAGTCCATGCCGGGTCTTCCATGGCCCGCTCTTTGACAGCGCCCAGCTGATTGCCAGCTGTCTAGTTCAGCTGCGCTGGGACAGCTGTCTCCTATTCCCAATCATCTCCCCCATTTAAGCGAGCAGCCGAGAGTTACTCGTCTCTGCGACCTCGCTATGGAAAGACATGCCTTGTGTTTTCCACGACTGTTAGCTCCTACGACTAGCTTCAGTTCGCCGTTACCTCGGCGCTTCACCCAAAGTAAGTGTTGCGACTCGGCGTGTGTTTTTCCCTCGCCGCCTCTCTAGCCTTTCTCCCTGGGTGGTATGTTACCCTTAGTTCTGTGTGTGTTTTAGCCCCACGTGGCTCTTTACTTTGCTGTTCGTTATTTAGTGTAGTGTGTGTTTTGTGTTAATAAATTACGCTAACTCACTGGTCGCCCTCGTATCTCCTTTCTGGCTCGTGAGAGCCAGAGTTATGACACCCGGTAGCATTGTTTTTCAATCTTTCTTAACAAGGAAGTGCACAGATTCAGGCTTTTGTTGTCTGGGCAACAGCCCATTTGCTTTGTCTGGCTGAGTGGCCCTTCTGAAGGGAAAATAAACATTTAAACAAAGAACTGTTGTGCCTTGTTACATTATTATTAGTTAGTGGTGTTTGAAGATGACAATTTTTAATCCTGGTTAATGTTTTGGAATGTTGAGTTACTAATGCTTTAATCGTGTGTTTTTCCATACAGATACAGTCTACCTTAAAGTAGAACTGAACTCACCTTTTTGCCAAAAAAGTAGGATAGCAGATTAATTCCTTATTACCTATTGTATTTTTCAACACATAAAAGAAATTTTTAGGCCTTGCGATGGCCAAGCTATAAGCCGATAAACTTTTGCCTCTGGCTGGCAGTGCCAAACAAACCAGAAGTAGTGCAGACGTCGCTGCGTGACGTCACAAGTGTGACCCTTATCAAAACAACAATAGCAGATGATAGCAGTTCCAGCAGTCAAAAACACCAGAGTTTTCAGAGTGAAGAGGCATTCAGGATCGGTGACGAGACAGAGGAGGATGCAGGAGTGTCAAGTGAACAGGAAGAGAGCGAGGGAGGCATCGAACTGTACAGATTAGAGCCAGAATTTTCGGGGGATTCCGGCACTGACTCAGACCGCAGCAGTGATGGGGAGGAGAGTCGCTTATTGAATACAGAATGGTGAGTCTTTACTTTGGCATGTTTGGGGTGTCAGGATAAGGAAAATTAACAATAAAAAAGAAAGGGAAAAAAAAATCAGCATTTTTCCAACTTATTACAGCGATCCCTCACTTATCGCGTTTAATGGGGACCAGAACCGACCGCGAAAAGTGAAAAACCGCGAAGTAGCGTCACCCCCCCCCAAGGGCGTCACAAGCACTATTTTGCACAAAAAGGCACAAAAGAACAGCAAAAAGTGCCACTAAGCAACACGAGCGATAAAGAACAATGAATGCGGTCTTCCTTCGCTGGGTATAGGCGCTCGGCAGGGAGCGAAGCTGGGTAAAACGTCTCGGCCAATCAGCTTGCGAGGTAAAACATCTCGGCCATTCAGCTTGCGAGGTAAAACGTCTCGGCCAATCAGCTTGCGAGATTCCCGAGCGGTGAAGAGGTGGGCGGAGAGGAGTGGAGCGGTGGTCAGAGAGGTAGATTTTCAGTTGTGCGGGCTCTCTGTGTTGATACCTGATGTTCTAATGTAGAAGGCAGGGAGACTACATTATAACATCAGGTATCAACACGGAGAGCCCGCACAACTGAAAATCGACCTCTCTGACCACCGCTCCACTCCTCTCCGCCCACCTCTTCACCGCTCGGGAATCTCGCAAGCTGATTGGCCGAGACGTTTTACCTCGCAAGCTGATTGGCCGAGACGTTTTACCCAGCGAAGGAAGACCGCATTCATTGTTCTTTATCGCTCGTGTTGCTTAGTGGTACTTTTCGCTGTTCTCTTGTGCCTTTTTGCGCAAAATAGTGCTTGTGACGCCCTTGGGGGGGGGGGGGGTGACGCTACTTCGCGGTTTTTCACTTTTCGCGGTCGGTTCTGGTCCCCATTAAATGCGATAAGTGAGGGATCACTGTATATCTAGAAACGCATCGCTTCCCGGTCGCTTTTCCTCCCCCTTTCTTTTCTTTCGTCGCCATGACAGCTTTCCTTGGCCACTGAGCAGATCTTCCCAGGTGTTGGAAGTGTTTTGTAGTTGACTATCACGACAAAATGCACCAAAAACGTGCTCGCAATGGTAAACATGAGGACTGGGTCACACTCGTGACATCACGCGGAACTCCGGCTGCACTTCGGCGGATTTGTCTGATTTTTCAGGGCGGGAAATTCAAAATCACGATTTTCTCCAAGATTCCGGGATTTGTGGAGGGGGTGCCAATGATAAATTATCTTTATAATTGTATGTACTATCACCCAGTGCCGTTCAATGCCGTTCAGTTCAGTTCTACTTTAAGTTAGTAATTTTTCAAGTTTGTCATGCTGTTATGAACATGGGAGTGGACAAATATGCTTACTGTCTTCACCTGCAGGTTTATTAATACTGTCAGCATATCCAAAATGACAAAAACTATCCAGGATATTCTCCAGAAAATTCTCAAAAGTAGACTGCATGTGCACACAACGGAATGCCAGGGCTCAATAACAGAAGAGAATAAGAATAATCCAAGGTTTCTTTTCAACACTGTAGCTAGGCTGACAAAGAGTCAGCACTCTGTCAAACCTCACATCCCCCTAGAGCTTTTTTAGTCAGGACTTTTTGAACTTTTTCAATCATAAAATTTTATCTATTAGAGATAAAATCAGTCAGATTTTTCCCACAGTATACTTAAGTACAGCAACCACTACAACTTCTTCAGTTGATACCTGTTTGGATAAATTTACTCCAATTGACCTTGTAGAGTTAGATAAAATAATTTCCTCATCCAAGCCTTCAACTTGTCTTTTAGACCCTATTCCTACCCGGTCATTTAAAATAGTCTTCCCATTTATTGGTAGCCGAATTCTTCAAATAATCAATTCTTCTTTAACTTTAGGTCAGGTACCGCAGGCTTTTAAAATTGCTGTAATTAAACCCTTACTCAAAAAGCCAACGCTTGATCCAGGAGTTTTTGCTAACTATCAACCAATCTCTAACCTGCCTTTCATTTCAAAAATCTTCGAAAGAGTTGTTGCTATCCAATTATTTGACCACTTGCAGGTTAATGGTTTATTTGAAGAGTTTCAATCTGGGTTTAGAATCCATCATAGTACTGAAACAGCCTTAGTGAAGGTCACTAATGACCTCCTTATTGCATCTGATAATGGACTCGTTTCTGCACTTGTCCTTTTAGATCTTAGTGCAGCATTTGATATGATCGACCATGATAATTCTACTTGATAGATTAGAACACTATGTTGGACTAAATGGAACCTTGCTGCAGTGGTTTAGATCTTATTTGTCCGATAGACTTCAGTTTGTTCATATCAATAATGAGTTTTCTTTCAACTCTAAGCTCAGTCATGGAGTTCCACAGGGATCTGTGTTAGGCCCTACTCTTTTGTTTATATATGCTTCCGTTAGGCAGCATCATTAGAAAGCACTGTATACATCTTGATTGTTATGCAGATGACACACAATTACAGTATACCTGTCAATGAAGCCTGATGATGGTACTCAATTAGCAAAGTTAGATGCCTGTCTTAAGGAAATCAAAGCTTGGATGACTTGTAATTTTCTGCTATTAAACCTGGATAAGATAAGCCTTTATTAGTCACACAATGAGGAAATTCCAGGATAAGACCGAAGTCATTCTTGTTGGTCCAAAAAACCTTAGAAATACCTTTCCAAATAAAACTCTTAATTTGGATGCGACTACTCTTTATCTGAATAGTTCTGTGAGGAACCTTGGAGTTATTTTTGATCAAGATCTGTTTTTTAATAAACATATTCAATTTGTTTCTAAGACTGCCTTCTATCATCTCTGTAATATTGCCAAGATTAGGAGCATCTTGTCTCTCTAAGTGGTGCTGAGAAACTGATCCACACTTTTGTTAGCTCTAGATTAGATTATTGTAACTTGTTATTATCAGGTTGTCCTAAAATATCTTTCAAAAGTCTTCAGTTGATCCAAAATGCTTCTGCAAGAGTTTTAACTGGTACTAGAAAGAGAGATCATTTCTCTCCAGTTCTGGCCTCCCTTCATTGGCTTCCCATAGAGTTTAGAATTAAGTTTCTTAATTAATTCTTCATTCTTAAGAATTAAGAATTAAATTTTTGCTCTCTTTATGTCTGTTCTTTTCATCTTCTCTATCCCCTCACCCCCCAGCTAGTCACAGCAAATGACTGCCCCTCCTTGAGCCTGGTTCTGCTAGAGGTTTCTTCCTGTTAAGAGTTTTTCCTCTCCACCGTCACAAGCGCTTGATCACAGGGGATTGCCTGATTGCTGGGGTCTTTCTGCAGTTGTCGAGTTTCCCCTACATTTGATAGTGTTATGAGATGACTATTGCTGTGATATGGTGCTATATAAATAAAGTTGAATCTCAATAATATCACTGCAACACAACTCGGCGTCCAACCAGCAGCCACAAATGGAGTTTGCTCTTTCTCCTATAGCAAACATCCACAACTTTTAAACAGATCAACACAAAGCCATGGACCTCATGTGTCACAACAGACACAATTTCCCTTTTAGCAGAAAAATTGCAAACATAAATAACTAACTTGCCCATGATGATACCCCACCATGCTGCAAAAACGGCAGAGGTGTGAATGAACATTACGAACACAGCCTGAGATTTTTTTTAGACTGGTACTCGCCAACAGTTGGACCCAAAGCTTTACAGCTGAAAATAAGTAAAATTTTCTCTGTGTCAACTGCTGGAGGTCGGCTCTAACCTAGCATGTAGCTACTAGCCAGTTTCCACAGAAGAACAACCCAACATCCAGGCGAAGTTTTGCAGGAGGCTGTAACAATTATCCAGGTGAGAGCTCCGACAGATAATGTTGTAAACTACAACATGACAGCACTTTGGGGATTTCCATGGCTGTAATCCAGCTTGTTTGACTTCACAATGTCTTCATGGCGTGCACAGTGTCTGTGGCCAGAGTGGCTTTGGTATGGAGTGCTGCTAGGCCAAAAAGCAATCACAAAATTTGCCACAGTTAATGGGGGCAAAGTGTTAATGGACGATTAACGCAATAAATATAAAGACAACATACTTTTACTCATGTACAGTTTCAGCTACTCTACCACTTAAATTAGAGTTTCGATTGCAAATGTGCATTTTTTACATCAATTTGGCAGTCCTCATAAACTGGTGACTTTTTCTTCTGATTATCTTTCTTTGTTGTTGAAAATTCGAGGCTTTTTCACACAATGTTGAAACTTTATTAAATTTTTTTCCACTTTTCACTCATGAATTTACTTTTTTTTTTCTTGAATTTGTGACTTGTGTCATAAATTCACATTGTGGTGGACACAATATACCGCGTGTGTGGGATTTTACCCTCACACCCAGAAAGGCAGGAGTTAACACGAGAACAAAGGACTGAGGAGGAAGGTCACCGGGAGGTTCAGACTGGACAGTTAGTCTATACATCTCCCTGGGAGAGGAAAATTAACATGGAACCAACCAGACAAAGATGTGCCTTTTGCCTCCTGCCGCACCAAGCAGGCATGTGAAGATGCAGGGAGTGCTCACATTCTGCACCAGTGCATAATGTCAGCAACTCCAGTCTCTATGCATGAGTAATAAAGGTATAAGAGCAGAGAGACTGGGAGAAGTCTTCTTAGAACCCGTGCGGCTGCGCTGGGTTCACGGCTGTACATGTTAGATGGAAATAAAGATTCTGTGTCGTCCCAAGCTCGTGCCTCACCTTGCATCCTTTCCTTTCCCTCTACACTGGTGACCCGATGTGAGAATGGACCGTCTACCCCTTTTACCACGCTGCGGAATCCGGATTACCAGGGACCACCTGCATCTTTTTCATCCACTCTGGAGCGCGCTCATCTATTTCTCTCCCCACACTGGTAACCTCAAGGACCAGGGACAACGAGCTGCACTGTGGCCAAGACACACCATGGACAGTGAGACGAGCAATCCCACAGAAACAGCCTGGAAGGAGAAGTTCAGCGCCGTCTGGGTTGTTTCATACAAGCTCCCTGACCCTGGCTTCACCTCCCAACAGTGGGGTTTCGGCGCATAGAAGCCCCATCCACACACCGCAGGATTTCAAGGATAGCGCAGCTTACAGCTATGTGGTCACTGCGCCGGACACGTGCACCACGCACCAGTGACAAACCGGCTCCAAGAACTTATATATTGTCCTCAGCTGCTACACAGCCCCAGGGAACAGGGCCAGTTGCCATCCCCAGATCCTTTAGGCTTGTGCATCGCACCTAAAGAAGTCAGACAGCCTCACCCACAGGACTTAAATTTGTTTCACAGCTGCTGTGCATCCACAGGAAATTAGGCCAATTGCTTTCCCTGGATCCTTTAGGACTGCCCCTGCACCTAAAGCAGATTTGGTAGTTTCTCTGACGCAGCTAACGTTTTTTTTATTTTTCAGCCACTACGCATCCTCGGGGAATTGGGCTGATCGCCTTCACCAGATCCTTTCAGGACGGAGCTCCGCACCGAGGAGGAGTCGATAGAGCTTATGTTTTTTGCTGCAGCTGCAGATCTCCGGAGAGTTTCTTCCCAAAATCCCACACTGAGGCTGATCCACCCACACAATTTTTGTGTGCCCCGGAGGCTTTTAACTTCCCCAGCCGGCTCTACATTGTTTTCCCCACCTCTCTCTTGCCCTCCACATTGCTTTTCCAGCACCTCCGCCCCATAAAGCCTGCCAATTGTCAGTTTTATCGCCGTCAAGCACGATGCGTGCCGTGTGCCCATGCAGCTCAGGCCGTTCAACGTGTTGGAACCTGTGGCAAAGCAGTGTGTCCCCCCCTTCCCCCCACAGACTGATATGTAATCTGATACACTTCACCAGTAGGACGGTCCTGCCGGATTGACGACCCCCCGATGCAGCCGCCATGGGCACCGACTTGAGCCCAAAGGACCGGGGGGTTATAGCCCCTTCTGGGTGTTCGGGGGGGAGATGTGTGGTGGACACAATATACAGTGTGTGGGGGATTTTACCCTCTCACCCAGAAAGGCAGGCGGAAACAGGAGAACAATGGACTGAGGAGGAAGGTCACTGGGAGGTTCAGACTGGACAGTTAGTCTATACATCTCCTGGGGAGAGGAAAATTAACAACCAGAAAAAGATGTGCCTTTTGCCTCCTGCTGCACCAAGCGGGCATGTGAAGACACAAGGGGTGAATGGATTGTAACTTATATTTCAAGCTGTCCATTTCTCTTCTATGTTATTCTCAGAGTTGTTGCTGTCCCAGTCTTTCAAGTTTTCATCCATTTCCTGTGTAAGTTCTTCCTGCTTCTTTTGGCCTTTCAGTGCACTAGTGTTTAGCTTCCGTGGTGGCTTCGCACCCGTCCTGCAGTGCTGTTTTCGTTTCCAAATCCTTAATCTAGATCTCAGCATAATATGATCAGTGCCACAGTCTGCACCTCTCATTGCTCTGGTGTCCAATACATCCCTTCTGTCTCTCTGCCTAACTATGATGTAGTCTAATAAGTGCCGGTGCTTGGATCTTGGGTGCATCCATGTCTTCTTGTGTGTGTCCTTGTGCTTAAATAGAGTGTTGGTTATCACAAGGTTGTACTCTGAACATAGTGCAAGTAGAAGTTCTCCATTAGCATTGCACTTGCCTACTCCATGACTGCCTAGCACTCCTTTCCATTTCTCAGTGTCCTAACCAACTCTGGCATTAAAATCTCCAACGAGTATCAGCCTGTCATCAGTCGGTACACGCCTGATAGTCTCACGTAAATCACTGTAGAACTCTTCCTTCACCTCCTCTGTGTTGATCATTGTTGGGGCATATACTGTACACTGATGAGTGTGGCATACATCTTCCGCTGTAGTGGGAGTCTCATAGTCATTATCCTGTCATTGATTGGCACCGGTTCCTCATCAAGCATTGCTGCTATCTCCTTTCTAACCGCAAAGCCCATTCCTGCTTCTCTCCTTTCTTGAGTTGATCTCCCACTCCAAAAGAAGATGTACCCATGGTCTTCCAAGCTGTCATATCCAGGCAATCTTGTTTCACTAAGTGCAGCTATGTCTACATTGTACCTGTTCATTTCCAGGGCCACAAGCATGATCTGTCTTTCTGGGCACTATGATATTGTTCTGTCCAACAGAGTGCGTACATTCCATTCTGCTACACACAAGGTTGCTGTTTTCCTCTTCTTTTGTCTTCCTGCTGATAGCTTACGGATAGGAGTACGATAGACATGTGTCTCACACGTGAGACAAATCAAATTCATCCAGGCAATGGTTGAATTTGACTCTGTGCAAAGCACCCAGGGAGTGAAGGCTTCCCTCAACGGAGCAGACATCTACTCTGGCTGCTGCACCCTGAA
The DNA here is from genome assembly GCA_020510985.1 of Pholidichthys leucotaenia. Classification (NCBI taxonomy): domain Eukaryota; kingdom Metazoa; phylum Chordata; class Actinopteri; order Cichliformes; family Pholidichthyidae; genus Pholidichthys; species Pholidichthys leucotaenia. The sequence goes on from CM035836.1 coordinate 5,910,881, forward strand.
GACCGAATATGCAAAGGTATGACTGCAAAACATGAGCCAATCAGTGTGAACAAACATACTTAGATTTATAAGAAGCTAGTGGTGCTCAGTTTTATGTCTGTAGAATAGCTATTGATGTTTTTTTTTTTTTATCCCCTGCCGGTCAAAAACCAAAAGGGATTATGTTATGGGCCAGTCTGTCCCAGTTTTGTGAAATCAACTCATCTTACAATTTTGCTCCACTTTTTTTGAAACTTGGTCCCAAATGATGGAGGCTTTTCAAATCGATGCAGTAGTTGTATCTAAGACACATCTTGGACAACTTGCACCCTGACCTGACTATGGGTTTGGGATCAACAGATAAGATAACTTTATTGATCCCATAGGGAAAAACACATGACACGATTGTAACCGGAAATGTTAATTTTACATGATTTCTTTTATTTTTGTTAATTTTCCACAGTAATATTGCATAATGGAACTTACCATTTGAAGTATTGTACTACCAAGGCTTGAATGTTGGAATATTGAGCCAGTTGGGGTCTCACCCAGATGTCCTGTGTTTTGACTTTTTACTGATGTTGTCCTTCTCTCCTCCCTCTGCTGTCACCGCTTCTGGACCCTCTGCCTGAACACTGTGCTCTCTTTGTCTCATCTTTCCCTCTCTGAGCTCTGTCTAATTCAGGTTCTCTCTCTGTCTATGGTGGTATAGAAACAGGCTAGAAAATACCAAGTATCATGTTTTATCCTGCAGGATTTTTTTTTTCATGGTTTACATAAATAACCAAAATGTTCTTTTTTTTTTCTTTTTTTTTTTTTTTAATTCTAGTGTTTCTTTTATTCCATTGACAAAGAGTAGGAAAGGTAAGGGAAAAAAAACATTCATAATAAGAATTTACTCATTCATACTTATTATATGATCAGAGGTGGTGCTTTGAAATTAATTATTAAAAGTAGACAACCAAAAATTTCTAGTTTAGGGTACAAAGAGCACCTGCTTAAAAACTTGAGCAATGACTTCAGCCTTGAAGGTTTGAGGTTTTTCTCCAAAATTTATAACAATTTTCTTATAGTTTTTTACTTTTCTCTGTAAATTTATCTAAATTTGCAACTGTTTTCCTCAAATTTGGAATTTTCTCTTGTACATTTGAGACTATTTTAAATTTGTGGATTATTTTATGGTTAATGTTTATCTTTTTTAATCTAATCCAACTTCATTTATAAAACTCTAAAATGACAGTTGACACAGATTGCTGTACATCAACAATAAATAAAATATAAAAACAATAAAATACAGCTAAAGTACAAAACAGCACAAACAAAACAATTGCCATACAAGAGACAATAAGGACAAATAAAATCAACATCTCAAACTGGGTCAAACACCAGAGAATAAAAATGGGTTTCAAGAGGAGTTTTAAAACTGGACAGTGAAGAGGCCTGTCTGATGGACAAAGGCAGATAATTATAAAATTGCTGGGGGGGGGGGGGGGTTTGTTTGTTTTTTTTAATAAATGTGAATCAGAATGTGGCAATTTTTTTTACTTTTTCCCTGATACAATTTAGAGTTTTGACCATAATTTTGTACAGCCAGAACAGAATAACACTGAATTCAAATAAATATAATTAAATGTATATTGAAAGAAGTAAATGAACTTAAATGACCAAATATTTTTTGATTTTTTTTTTTTATTTTGTATACTTTATTGATCCCCTGAGGGGAAATTGAGGGCATCCACCTGGATGGATGAAGCAGCCACGGTGCGGCGCTATCCCTTTACCATTCACATACACATTCATACCTAGGGCCACTTTTAGAGTCACCAATTAATCTAACCTGCATGTTTTTGGCCTGTTGGAGGAAACCGGAGAAATCCCGGAGTAAACCCATGCAGATACTGGGAGAACATGCAAACTCCACACAGATCACTGTTGGTCAGGGGCTGGGATTGAACCAGGGATCCCATGGCCAAGGGTGAGTTGCTGTGCTGCCACAGTGCTAACCACTGCGTCACCACACCGCCCAAATATGCAGTTATTTCTGTTATAATATTTCTATGTATTTATTTTTTTAGATGTGATAAATTGGTGTGTGTTGGCCATTTTTTCAATCACAACCTTTTTCCATGTAAATTAGAAATATTCTTTTGTAAATGTGAGGATTTTTCTCATAAATTTGCAGGATTTTCCTGCAGAGTTAGCCATTTTACTCAGAAATGTGCAGCTTCTTACTTGAAAATTTACAGCTTTTTATTATCCATAATTTTGCAGCTTTTTCCTCCTGATTTTTTTTTTTAATTTTGTATACTTCATTGAATTTAGAACTTTTCTTACTCTTGAATTTGCAGTTTATAAAAAAAGTTAAACTTGCAACATTTTACTCAAATCTTATATCTGCAGCATTTTTAGGTTGTAAACAGTTAGAAATTTATACCTTTTTTTTTGTCTTTTCGCTAAAGTTGCAGCTTTTTATCCATAAAATTCCACTGTTTTGGTCAGAAATTGGCAGCCTTTAATTGAGACTTACATCCCCTTTTTTGTGTCAGGTCAGGCATTGGCTTGCTTGCTACCGGATAACCACGAAAACCGGTACTACCTGTCTCATGGGTTGGGCCGTCGGCGATTCAACCGGCATCCCTACCCTTCCGAGGGCGTGGAGGGTGAAACAGGGCATCCTGGCAGAACTAAAAACAATATCTGCCACAGGTCTGTGGTGGACCACTCCCAGTTACACAGGGTGAGACTGGACATCCTGGCAGATAAACACATCTGTCACAAGGTCTGTGGTGGACTGTGCCAGTCCAGGTGCATTGTGACATGCACTACTCAAAGAGCAGAGATAAACAAACCTATCATCTGGTCAGTCACTGCAACAGATACTGGATTCAGTTTGTCTTGGCTTGTCCTTGCCACTGACAATTCCTTTATCTGCCAAGAATGTGCTGCTAGTCCAGCAAAAGCTAGCAGTACTCAAATATTTTGCAAGCAGTTTCATGAAATAGTTAAAGCTGTTATGATAATGTTTCACACAATTCTATTGTTTATGCACCAATGCATAATGTCAGCAGCTCCAGTCTCTATGCATGAGTAATGAAGGTATTAAAGCAGAGAGACTGGGAGAAGTCTTCTAAGCCCCAATGCGGCTGGGGCCACAGCTGTACATGTTAGATGGAAATAAAGATTCTGTGTTGTCCCAAGTTCGTGCCTCGCCTCCTTTCCTTTCCTTCTACAACATCTTTTGTCTTCCGACTTTGCACTTTTGTCTCAATAATTTACCGTCTTATGTTTTTACTTATTTTCCAATAGAGTTCAGAATTAAGTTTAAAATCCTTCTTCCCACTTACAAAGCTCTTAATAATCAGGCCCCCTTGTATATAAAAGATCTGATCCTACCCTATCATCCTAACAGAGCACGACGCTCCCAATAAACTGGATTACTTGTAATACCATTGTCCTACACATACCTGCCTCCCATGGTCCAAAAGTACAATGGGAGGCAGAGCCTTCAGTTATCAAGCTCCTTCCCTGTGGAGCCAGTTACCAATCTGGATTCGCGAGTCAGACTCAATCTCTGTTTTTAAGAATAGGGTAAAAACCTTCCTTTTCGATATAGCCTACAATTAGGAGGAATCATGTGTCTCTAAACTTTCCGTTAGTTATGCTGCTAATAGATTTAGACAGCCGGGGGACCTCCAATAATGTACTGGGCTTCTCCCCTTTAATGTTTGCTCTCTACATGTCTGTTCTTGTCATCTTCTCTATCCCCTCACCCCCCAGCCAGTCGCAGCAGATGACTGCCCATCCCTGAGCCTGGTTCTGCTGGAGGTTTCTTCCTGTTAAAAGGGAGTTTTTCCTCTCCACCATCACCAAGTGCTTGCTCACAGGGGATCGCCTGATTGCTGGTGTCTTTCTGCAATTGTGGGGGTTTCCCTTACATTTGAAAGTGCTATGAGATGACTGTTGTTGTGAAATGACTCTATATAAATAAAGTTGATTTTATATCCTTTTTGTAATTAAACATTAGAATTTTTTCCTTGTGAATGTGTTGCTTCTCTCTTGAAATTTTGAGGCATTTTCCTCAAGAATGTCAAACCTTTTTGAACAAATGTAGTAAATCTTTATAATTTCCTGTTTTCTGAGACATTTTCAATGACTGTTATTGTTCACATGTGACTATTTTCCTCAATTTTCAGCTTCTCAGGTGGTGAGCCTGGACCCACAGAGACATCTGGCAACGCTGGAACCTCTTCGGTGACCCTGGGGGAGAGCTCAGACAGGATAGGTAGATAGACAGGGTCAGGGTTACCGGCAGCAGTGGAGTCCGGCGAGATTAGCTCAGGTGCAGCTGACGGCAGGTGCAGCCGGCTCTCCTCACCGAGAGCCAGACAAGATCTCTCCAAAACAGATGCAATGAAAACAAAAGAGAGCACTTGCCTGAGCTTGAGATCCATCTCCATCCAGGACTCCCTCGATCCAAGTGATGGTTCTTCAGGCCCGGTACTGTGAAGGTCCAGCTCTGACTCTGCTGCAGCGGCCCCTGCAGCAGGCATGGTGGCTAATGTAGTCCCAGGACCCCTAATGAGGTGTCCAATGCTGGTGGCTCACCCTGCATGGTTACAGGAGGTCAGCTTCCTGCAGGCACTGAATCCTGTGTAGCTGAGGCCGGAGGATGCTCCATCATTGGTGCAGACATCAGCTCGGTACCAGCACTCCCCCTTTGTCCAGACTGTGGCTGCGGGGCTGGGGCCAGGTCCTCCAGGACCGCAGACTCCTCCATTGTCTGACGGCTCAACCCTGGAACCGACAAGCACTCGTGGAAAATAGTAGACACGGAGAGAGCAGGTGAAAGGCATTTATAGCTGCAGCAGGCAGTGAGAGCTCAGAGGACTGCATGAGCTGAGCCTCACCACCAGGAATCAGGCAAGATAATTTGTGATTTGGTGAATGAGAATGGAAAAGCACTTGCCTAAATTTCCGGGGCACGATGTTCTCTGCTGCAACAGGTGTTGGGTCAACCCTCTCCATGACTTCAGTTGAAGATGGCCTCCCAGGGGAACGTTGTGGAGCCGCCCGCCCCTGCAGCCACAGTGATGGGCGGAGCCAAACAGGAAACAGATGGCCTCTCAGCAGCGGGGGAAAACAGCGAGGTGAACCGAGGAATAGCAGCTGCAAGAAAACAAGAAGGTGGCGGAACAGCTGGAGAGGAAAAACACTGGGAATGCACTGCTGCAAGGGTCTGCTGCCTTGGTGAAGGGGAAGTTGCTGACTGAGAGGCAGGAATTTCGCTTCCGGCCTTCAGAGAGAGCAGACGCTTTTTCTCTCTTCTCCTCCTTCTCCCTCCTCTTCCCTCCCTACTGACTGAACCCCAGCTTGCTACTGTCTGTGTCTGTTGCTCTTCTACTGACTGATTCTTGATCCAAACGGAAAATTATGGATTTATTAAGCTGGGCCTTGAACACAATTGACACCGTTTTTTCAACGAGGAAATCGGGCCCGGGGGAGCCCACCTGTCCTGCAGGTACTGCTGCTGCGGGTTATGTAAGAGACACATACAATTGGAAACTTATGTGTCTGTGCGACCTTTCAATTGAAGATGCGGAAGACATCTACCTGTTCGGCTTCACGATCTCAGGACTTCTACTGATCGGCTTTGGGATAGTCCTGGTGTATCGAAAACTGAAGAAGATGGACAGAGCTTATCAAAATGCTGACCCTAGGCTCTTTCATCAATTTGACCAGCTGGGGAGGACTCTGATAGCAGCTAATGGCAAACTGAATAGAAAGGTTGGTAACATCATAATGTCGCTGGGAGCTCTTCAGGAAATGATTTTAAAGCCTGGCAACGATGGAAATAATGGAGCACTAAATGCATAAGAGATGAAATTTTTTCTCTGAGTGACTGTGCTTATTCGATCTTGTTTTCGGCACCCCTCAGCTCCACAACTCCAGGATGAAGATAAGGCAGTAGAAATGTTTTGGCTGATTTCTCTCCTTCATAAACAATCTGGCATACAGCAATCTGAACTCTCAAGGACAGCGCCATGTGACTGGCTCAGAAAATTCCATCTGCCATGCACCAAGGATATGCTCTTCTAAGTTTCAGACACTAGACATAACATCTCTGCTGAGAGAGGATTTTTGCTGTCCACCAGTAACTGATAAACACCCACTTTGCATTCAACATACATAACTGATTAATTTACACTGATATACATATCTATTCACTGACTCTCTCTGCCTTTGTTTTTGTTTTTGTGAGGTTGATTGTCTGCTCTCTGCAATTGAGAGGTTTTTTTTCATTGTAATCATAATCTGCTTACACAATTATAAGCTGTATTTTGATAACGAAGTTTTTTTTTCTCTCCGCCCATTGTGCCATTCCCTCTTCCTCTCCCCCCCCCTTATCTCTCACTGTTTGATGAGGTGCCTTGTTTACGGCTGCCGTGTCGTTGTGCCGCGCTTACACGCGCGCCAATGTCAAGTCAAATTCCTCGTGTGTTTTTTACATGCTTGGCAATAAAGCTTATTCTGATTCTGATTCTGAATATCCCTCTGGCAGTCTGAAGCTGGATGACGGCACCGTGGAGCGGATGGAGCTGGAGAAACAGGAGCAGGGATGGGTGCACTAGAGGAGAAGCAAGGTGTCTTCTGCGGCGCACGCCTCCGGTTCAGCTTCGGGCTCGCTGGAGGCAGCCCCCACATCAGCCCGGGGAAGGACTGCTGCAGGATGGGGAGTGTGGACAGCAGCTCTGTGAACTGGGGATACTTCCTCAACCTGGGATTTGCCTCCACAATTTCCACCGCTCCATACACATTCTCCCAGATTTTCTTTCAACTGTGGGAGGCAAGGGCTTCATCCACATAGCTCTGAACAAACTCCATGGCCCATTCTTCCTCCACACTCGGGGATCCTGCTGCCAGTCTCCCCTTGGCTGATGGAGGTCAGCGCGCTGGGAACATAATTGCTCCACAAAATAGATGAGTGAAAAAAAAAACAAAAATCCACAAACTCACAGCAGCTGGGTCTCTACTGGCTGCTGTTTTCTGTCATAAATTGCCCTACGGGGCAGGAAGGTGAGACCCACACATATAACTGTGAGTTTGGGCAATTTATTGAAAAAAGCAACAAACATAAAGTTCAATATGGTGCTCTTAACACAAAATACAAATGAGGGAGAAACATATATAACAAAACAGAGCAGGGATAAGGCTCTGGTGGAGACGACGAGCAGCTTGGAGAGTCAAAACAGCGGCAAATGGAAATGAAAATAACTCCCTTAATAGGGTCAAAAAAATCTTTTACATCAGTAGTGACAGGTGTGGGTTCACATGAGCGGGCAAAAAGGTAACAATGAATAGTGATTGAGACCAACTGGAAGTAATGAGATGAGAGCACACCAGCTGGCAGCTGATAGGACTACGCCCACATGGGGCACCAATCAGGAAATGCCCTGACAGCTGTCAACCTCAATAATAAGGAGTAGAATAAACTATAAACAAGTACAGCTGAGAAATAGGTTCCAATAACACATAATCAGAATATAGTAGAACTAAGACATAAACATGAAAATAGAAAACATGCAGGGATAACAAAAACAAAAAGGCAGAAAAATGCAACATTCATCCATCTTCTTCCGCTTAATCCTTTTTGGGTTGCAGGGGGGCTGGATAAATACAGAGAAAAACCACGAGACTGAGCCTGGTGGAACTTCAAGAGCTCAGCTCGTGACAATTAAAACCATGCAAAAGATAAAGACAGTTATTAGTATACCCCAAGGACAAAATAGAACAAAGCAAAAAATGCAAAGTAATATATGAAATATCATGCAGATCATGTAACAAAACCTACATCAGAGAAACAGGAAGAGCCTTCACCACAAGGAAGAAAGAACACCAGAAGGAATGTGAGAAGGAAACAAGGATGGTGCAGAAGCTGGGTTAATCATCTCAGACTGGATGCAGAGGGTAAACAGAGAAGGACAATAGCTATTGAGATGGGAGAGATTATGGTGAGGTAGCAGGAAGAAGTAGTGGGGGGAGAAGGGTTGAATGTATTGTGATGCGAGATGTCATGCAGATGTGAGATGGGCGGTGGATATAAAAGGAGAGACCCTGGTGTATTGACTCACACTTTTTCTGTGTATGACTGATGTGAGAGTGAATAAAGTCGTCTGCTGCATAAGTCTGCCTCCGTTATTTACACTCTCCACAACGGCTCTGACCACAAAAAGAAAAGGCAGAACAAGCAATATTAAAATCAGCAATATCAGATCACTGCAAAAGAAATAATCACATCATGGACTGAGACAACACAGAAATTATTGGATTGGAGAGTAACAGACACAAACGTTGGATGAAGGAGGCCATAGAAATGAGGAAGCAGGGAAAAGACAGTATGAATTGGGAAGAGGAGGCATTTATGCTTTCCCACACCTGGGACTACGTTCTCCAGAAACCATCAGATGGTGGAAGGTGGGGCCAGCCCGGCGGATCTGACAGTTGTGCTGGACTGGCCCCACCTGGACTTGCCCCACCTGGCTGATAAATGACACTTTGCAGCAATCAGCACTTCTGATGAAGACTGCAGTGGACAGTCGAAACATGTAAAGGTAAAAACATCTCCTTTCTAGCTTTGTCTTTAATAAGAAAACAAAAGGCTAATGTTTGGCACTCTGTCCTCTGGTATTAGCACCAAACACAAGAGCAGTGAATGAGACAGTGTGTGTGCAGCTGTCAATACTGTGGGTTGTGAGCAGCGCACACCCACAGAAATCAAAAAGAAATGGTCAGACATCAAGGGGGAAGTGAAGCGGACAATGGCTGCCCATCGCCAAAGCGTGGCCAAAACAGGATGGGGACAAGGAGAGGCTGAACTCAGTCTGTCTGAGCAGAGAGTCCCCTGACTTGTGGGTGACACTGCCCTCACAGGGGAGGTGGCACAGCATGTGGGGGATTCAGCTCTCCCTCAAGGTCAATAAACACTGATTTATATAAATTAAATGTCCTCAATTTTACAGGTAGTTTAATAGCCTTCTCACAGCCCTTAAGATTAGTTGACTGTTTTCCTTTATTCAGACAGGTGTGAGGTGTTTGATTTAATTTTGACATGTTTTCACTGATGTCTGGAGTCGTCCTCAGAAGCGTCAGCTGATCACTGTGATTTGGGACCAGGCAGATGGATCAGCTCGTTGAAAAAAGGGAAACACGGATGAAAAAGAAGATAATATGAACCTACTCAAACCTATAAGATTACGTTTTGAAAGGGTTATGAAAAGTTAGAGTGCCAAGATAAAAATAAGTTAAGATAGGATAAGATAAGCCTTTATTGGTCCCACAATGGGGAAATTCCAGGATTGCAACAGCACAGGGATAGCAACACTCAGAGCAATAATTAAGAAGATAAGAAAAATAAGAGTAGTGAATATACATATGTACACATAAATATATATACACAGTGCGGAGCATTGTAGCAAGATGGAATAAACAGCATAACCGTCTACTTAGTTATCCTAGATAGTATAATATGTACCCATACATATTGTCACCCTCCGTAGCGACTGATATTGTCCTAGTTGTATACTGGAGGGGACCATTTGTGTAAGAATGTTGCATCTTTTGCATTCAATACTATTAGGTAGTCATGTTTTTTTGCTATCCCTGTGAGCAGCCCTGCTTAGGTTATACAGTCTGACAGCTGTAGGTAGGAAGGACCTGCGAAACCTCTTGGTTGTGCACCTAGGATGATGCAGTCTACTGCAAAATGAGCTCAATGCGTTCAGTATGTCATTCTGTAATTCTGTAAGTGATCTCCCATTATGCTCTACATAGATTCTATACATATTCTGTTTGCATTATTATGAACAAATATGTTATGGTAAACTGATAAATAGGAATGACACAATGCTATAGAGCTCAGCTCTCTCTCTCTCCTCTCTCTCTCTTATTTTAGTCAGGTTTTTTACATTAGATACACATCCAAAAAACCAACACTCACGCACACTGTTGATAAGCACATTCTAGAATGTTGCGACGTGTGGAGTGGATGGCCTGTTCACACCATAGTTAGATTAGCCAGTCAGATAGTCGCGTATAAGTCCATCCTATTGTACTGGGTGTGCCCCACCCGAGAAGATAAATGTAAGCCGTACCCGGAAGTCGGGATCAGTCTGACGACATTCCAAAGGGGACTGCATCAAACTGATCCAGCGCTGCTTGCTTTACTTGTAACCTCCAAATAAATGTTCCATCTTTAAACTGAAGAAATCTCTGGCTTGTCCTTGGATTTTTCAGTTAAAGAATCTGGTATTTTCTAACAATTTGGTGCTGTGACCCGGATTGAAACTATTCTGAGGCGAGCCTGAACGCATCAAATCGTAAGGACCCTTTTCAGAAGACCATGGCGCCACCTGAACAAAAAAAAAAAAAGGGTAAGCAGAAAACCTTTCTTACATAAAATTTCTGCATTTTGGCCATACTAAATTTACAGTCATCTAATTAAGGGGTATATCCGATCTCCAAATTTTACCATTTGGTTGGGAGTCACATGTAAAGTCTAAACAAATAGTTTGAAAAGTTGAAAGGGAAGTGCACAGTTTCTATTTTCAGTCTGACGTAGAATGGTTGCAATCATAGACATACAATTCACAGGTGTATGGTCTATCAAAATATTTTGAAGTCAGTCTGATCCAAAATGACGAGACTTAGGAGCCAGGGTGACTAATAATCACCCAGGTATGTCTCCTCAAATGAAAAGAGCCAGGTTTTAGTAACCTGATGCCGGGGGGAGCCATTGAAAGTGTTCGACCCGATGCTGCTGTGGAGCGAGGCCACGACCGTTTAATTGCTGGACACACGGCACTGCTTGTACTAGGGGCCGAAGCCCCAGTGAAAGTGTCCTCTGTGTATCAGAGTTAGTCACGGTACCGCTTGTGCTTGGGGGACCTACCGAGGTCTCAGCAAAAGTACCCGCTGTCTAACAAAAGTTAAACGGATTGATGAGATTTTGGGAGCCAGTCTGTACCCAGAACTTAATAAGAAGTAGGAGGCAACGGTTGTGCCTGTGTAACGGATGCCATCTAGTACTGTTCAGCGTAGAACGTTAGTAAAACCTCCCTCCCAAAGCCTCATACAGTATCGGTAGCGCTGAGCTATCGGTCGGACCTTTAGCTCAGCGCGATCGTGCTGTGTCTCCCATGCTCGAACTATGTAGTTGACTGGTAGGTCGCGGGTTCGTGTCCCGAGTGGGGCGAACTGCGCAGGATGATCTCTGTCACACCTGTCTTCCAAATTAAAATAACTGGAATTAGCCTGGAGCCAGAAATTTCGGTTGCAGTCTGTGCCGAAATAAGAGACTTAGGGAACAGTGGACCCAACCGTGTTCATCTCCTCAAATTAAAGGCACCAGGGTTAGCCTGGGGGACAGAAATTTTGGTTGCAGTCTGTGCCGAAATAAGAGACTTAGGGAACACCGGACCCAACCATGTCCGTCTCTTCAAACTAGAAAAGCACTCATAGAGCGCATACCTCTGCCAAGTCTCCTTCCGTTTCTCATGGATCACCTCCAAAATGTAATGGGTTTGTGTGTAGGCCTATAACCACTTGTGGTGAAAATTGCATCAAAGTCTGTCCATCAGTTTTGGAGTATTGTTGCTAACACACTGTGAGAAGATAAGAGCCTTGGTTGAGGTATGCATTCTCAGATCATCACCAAAATATAATGGGTTCCTCTGTAGCCCAAGAACCACCTCTGGTGAAAATTTCATCCAAATCCATCCAGTAGTTTTTATGTAATCCTGCTGCACAAATACAAAAAAGCCCTTGGTGGAGGTATGCACTCTCAGATCCTCACCAAAATCTAATAATCTGTTCCTCATGCCATTATACACCTTTCCTCAAAATTTCATCAAAATCCATTCATAACTTTTTGAGTTGTGTTGGTAACAGACAGACAGACAGACAAACGCCGGTAAAAACATAACCTCCTTGGCGGAGGTAATTAACCTCTTGCACTCCGTTGTACCGCGGGCGGGCAAGTCTCTGCGTCCTAGGGCGCACAAGGGCGCACGAGAGCACACTCGTGCGCTCTCGGACGCATGACGCATGATAGAGATACTGATGATGGTGATGTAGGTGGTGTGGCCTCCAAGCGCGCACTGAAAATAAAAGCTGCAGACACAGACGCGAACAGATTAGTTCATCTGATTGACGTCTCATTCGACTAATAAGAGCCTTGAATTGGGTTTCTGAAACCTTGAAGAACCAATGACTGAAAACTTAGCCAGAAGGACCCACCTGCTGTGAATGCAGTGAGCCAATTGAAGCAGAGAAGTTCACGAGCTGTTTTTTTTAAGGCTGGGTGAAGACTGACTGCTGGAGCGGATCAAAAAAGGATTAGACGTTATGATTTATTTCATGGTCATCATAGACCGGAGGCTGACGACGAAGGCTGAGTGACACACACGCCTTCACCAGTCTTTTTTTAATTACTACTGTTATTTGTTTTGAAAAATCGTTCGCCAAAAACCGCAATCATGGCAGCACAAAACCACAATAATGGAATTATGTTTTGATTGGGTCGCGAGACCAGAACCAGAGCGGACCAGCGTCGGTTCGTCTGACAATGAGGAAGAGAAGTTGGCCAGGACAATGTGGCTGTGAAGAGGTAAGGTGTTATAAGCCAAATTATTTTTTATCCCTGAAAATTGTAATCCAAAATGACTTTTGACCGATCGGTAAATTACAACTGTGCTTCGCGGCGCAGTTCGTGTGCCGCTGTACAAGGGGTTGTTCACCGCGTACAGACTGTGAACGCCCCCCCACCCCCACTATTCTTCTGCAGCGAGGCGGGGGGGGAAGCCGCGGTGATTTTTGCTGCTGTCCCACATCACCACATGAGGCTAATCCGTTGTGTAGCGATGGCCGAAGTCCATCCTCTGTAGCGAGGGGGGGGGGCAACCCCCCCCCACACACACACACAGACAGCCCTGAGTGTGACCTTTAATTAGAGCCTAAAATGAAGCTTCTATATTGAATCATTCAAAAGTTACAGATGTTTTTCCAAACTGTGCCATTTGGCACAATTTGGCACAGTTCAAAAACACCTGGGAACTACCTGAGGAAAAAGCTGTGTAATATATTCATTTTTTGTGTGATTGTTACAAAATTTGGACCTCAGCTGGATAACACTTGGTTCTACATTTCTGTTGCATTTTCCAGCCCGGATCTGAAGCTGTGTGTTATTTGCAAGCATTTGTATCCAAAAAAAACACCCAGGCCAAATTTATTTTCTTCAAGTTCACTATGTTTAGATGACTGTAACTCAGTGGCCGGAGCACTTAGAGAGATCATGGTTTTTTTGCCAAAAAATTCAAAGTGTTTTCTATTAAATGAGACCAACCCCATGAAGATGCTGCAAAGGGTTGAATAACAGCTTTCGATTTACTTTGGGCACATTATTTTTTGCCGTTTTTAGGAAAATTGGCCAGAGTGCAAGGGGTTAAAGGCACCAGGATTAGCCCAGTGCCGCTACTGAAAAAGGGGGTAAATGCCGCTTATTTCTTTCATTTTCGAATAAGGAAAGATTTGCAATGCAAGAATCTTTTTTACATCAGTAGTGAGCATATGAAAGTATCCTCTACATAATTTAAGCTATGAGAAAATGAGTACATGCAGATCTGTGGCATATTCTCTATATTGTGCATACAGATGTCGTTAAATTCTGTGTCTTTAGGGGATAAATGTGTGGTTTGAGAAATACTGGGAGTGGGAAATATCTTTCACATTGTATGATTTAACTAATAGCACGCTCTGGACCACGTGGCCAGAACAAAGACGAGTGTGTGTTACTGAATGGAGGTGAGATTGTAAAACAGGTCACTGAGAGGAGAATTATTTGAGCTAACAGTATTAAAATGAAGTGCTAAATTAAAGTTATAAGGTTTTTCTGGCATGTTTACAGCTGACGTTAAGGAGGCAGCGCTCCATTTAGAAAAAAAAAAAAAACGTGGTTTGTACACAATAGGCTCAGGGGCCATCTTGCATGCTCAGTTGCACGTGCAGGGAAACGCCATCTTGAACCACCTTAAAGCTGCGGCACAGTGCCTCCATTGTGTGGCCAAATATAGGAAGTGCACTATTTCACAAAATTACTGCAAATAAGAACTTAAAATCTTCCTAATAACTTTGGAACCTTATCTCTCTGGCTGAAAAGAAAGCTTTAAGTCCGTGCATGGCTACATAAAGTCCTCCCCCGCCCGCCTATGCGGGTTTTGGTTGTAGTGAGGCAACAGCATACCCATTTGGCTGGAGAGAAATGGCTCAACTTTAAATTGGAAAGCGGGGGATTAAGAATAATAACCATTCCTACTTATACAATAAAGGTTTAGAAGAATCTAAGGTGAACAATATATAAAGGTGAGGTAATTTAAATGAAAAATGGAAAATTGCAAATTAGAACAGATAAGTAAATATGTATATAAGAAAAAAAAATATGAATGAATGAGTAAATGAAGAGACACCAGTAGTTGTGGAGATGAAAACTATGGGAGTGGATGTTATATGCTGAGAGTAAAGAAAAACAAGGAGAGAGAACCTTGTTGTTATGAGGACATAGAAATGAGTTAATCTCTGTGAAATGTGGGGTGAGTCATCACTGTCATGATATTGTATTTCTGTGTCTCAAGCAGCAGAGGTTGATTGAAAATTCCAGTTTGACAATTCCACGCAGCAAGGCAGGGGTGACTCCTCACACATTTGGTATTGTATAGTATTCCTGTATGTGTATCAAGCAGCCGAGGCTGATGGAAAAATTGAGTTTGTTATTCTTAATTTATGAAAAGTGGGGTGGTTCATCACTCAATTGATATCTTCACTGTATTCCTGTGTGTATCAAGCAGTCAAGACTGATTGAGAATTCCACACAGCAAAACAGATCTTGAGTGATGATGGAAATACAGGGGGTTGGATTAGGATAGCAGGAGTACAAGCAGATACAGTACCACTGTTTCTCTGAGTTAAAATGTGTGAAAAGATTGGCGTTAAGTCCCAGCTAACAGGCGCACAGACGGCTAGCATCTGTGTAGAAGCTTCCTGTTGGGGTCTAAACACACGGACAATACGTTACTTGGCCACAGCAGGGGGTATGGGTAATACCTATATGAAATGTCTCAAGAAACAATGGAAAAATGGCAGGCCTGTAAGCCGGGTTCCCTGGGGTTGGCACTATCCCAAACAATGGCTAGATGGTTGACAAAGGTCCCAGTCACAGATCAAAAGAAAGGAAGGGAGAGATTTGTCAGATGGGTCAAACAAATGCAGGAGAGAGAGGAATGTTTGCAGGGTGTGAAAACAGCCCCCCCAACCAGGGGGACCTGGTTATGTTTATGAGACAGGCAAGAGGGGGGCATGAGCAGGCAAGCAGTAAACACTGGGAGGCCAGTATATTTCAGAAGGGGAGAGCAGGGAAGGAGTTAAAAAGAGCAGGAGAATTTCTCGCAGACTGTCAATGTTTCCTGGGGGAAATTAAGCTCACCCTGCAGAGGATGTCAGTTAACGCCAATGCCCCTCCACTGACCTCAGTAGCCTCCATCACAAAGGCAGAAATGCAGCTTCAGGCTATTGGACCACCTGCTGTTCAATCAACAGCTCCCCCTCTAGGTGGAGAACTAATAGCATCACCCCCTTCCCCACGCAGGGACACAAGCTCTATCAGAGAGGTGCCAGACTCACACTAATCAACCTACTGTCTCAGCAGAGGTGCCAATTGAGTCTACCCAATCAACACCCATGATAATGACCCCCCTGGTGGTGATTAAAAACGAGCTGTTACAAACAGCCAAGGGGGAGCCAGAAGATAGTGAGAAAACTAATGAATTTCTAGGAAAAACTGTAGAATGTGCTGCAAACACCCCTGACCCCAGGGACAAGGTCAGATTATATTTTTGTCACCAGGTCATATGCTGAGACAGGTACTGACCAAGGTGCATCATCTGTAAACGCCCTCACTTCAGCCCTTCAGGATATGGGAATATATCCACATCATACTGCCTCCTCTGCAGGACACAGCCCACACATGGCAGCCCACAGACCTGATCATGGTAACATACATACACGTATGGATAGGAGCCATGCGCCCCAAGCGAGGCAAATGCCATTGACCACGGCGACATCAGTTGGAGGCCGTGTGACCACAAACTACACTCCATTTTCCCTCCCAAGACACAGCCTTGATAAAATCACAGCTGCCAGATATACTGTACATAGTGGAGGTGCGCCATGGATCAAAGCTTTCCTTGAGACCTGTGCTGGAATATCTGCTGGAATATCACCTGCTCTGGGAGACTTTAGACAGCTATCGTCTAAAGTCCCAGCTATCTGGGATCGTCACTTCCTTGTGGTAACGTATCGTCACTTCCTGTTTTGCTGTTTGCCTGTGTGGTTTGCTCTCCAGCCACTAGCTATGGCTACTAGCTCTCTTTCCTCTCCTCCTCTGGTGTGCTCTCTCTGTCAGATGTTTAGCTACACCTCTGCCTCTTTTAGTTATAACGGTAAATGTAATAAATGTTGTCTTTTTGAGGCGCTCGAGGCGAGGTTGTCTGATTTGGAATCCCGGCTCCGCTGCATTGAAACACCATCTGCGCCAGTTAGTCTTGACGGACGCCCATTAGCTGCAGCGGAGCTAGCTAGCATAGCTAACCCCGTTAGCGGTCCTCCGGCTCTCCTCAGCAGCGAGGAGACTGGGTGGGTGACAGTGAGAAGGAAGCCTAGTCGCAAAGCCCCGGTACACCACCAACCTGTTCATGTTTCTAATCATTTTTCCCCGCTCAGCGACACACCCGCTGAGGAAAAAAATCTGATCATTGGCGACTCTGTAGTCAGAAACATGAACCTAGAGACTCCAGCGGCCATAGTCAAATGCATTCCTGGGGCCAGAGCAGGCGACATCGAGTCAAATCTGAAAATGCTGGCTAAAAGTAACTGTAAATATTCCACAATTGTTATTCACGCCGGCATTAATGACATCCGTCTCCGGCAGTCGGAAGTCACGAAACTTTATATAGAATCGGTGTGTGACTTTGCAAAAACGATGTCTGCCACTGTAGTATTCTCTGGACCCCTCCCCAATCTGACCAGTGATGACATGTTTAGCCGCTCGTCATCCTTGAACCGCTGGCTGTCTGTGTGGTGTCCTAAAAATGACGTGGGCTACATTGACAATTGGAGCTCTTTTGGGGGAAAACCTGGTCTTATGAGACGAGACAGCGTTCATCCCACTTTGGATGGTGCTTCTCATTTATCTAACAATCTGGCATCTTTTTTATCCAAATTTCCAAAACCTTGACTACTCAGAGTTGGGACCAGGAAGCAGAGTCGCAGTCTTACACGCCTCTCTGCAGCTCCTCTTCATCCGCAACCCCTCAACTTAGCCCCTGTCTTCCCCATCAGAGAATCGTTGTCTGCTCCCTCCAAAGTAAATAAAAATATAATGTATAAGCATCCCAAAGTGATAAAGCAAAATATTGGTAAAACTCAAATTAAACATAAAGCCTCTAAACTGAATGATTTGGCCTCTGTTCCTCCTCATAATTTAAAAATTAAATGTGGTTTATTAAATATTAGGTCTCTAACTCCCAAGTCACTGTTAGTCCATGATCTGTTAATTGATCATCAGATTGATTTAATTTCCCTTACAGAGACTTGATTAGGGCAAGAGGATTATGTTGGTTTAAATGAATCAACTCCCTCTGGTTATTTAAACTGTCAAAATCCCAGAAGTTCTGGTCGTGGAGGATGAGTAGCAACAATTTACCATTCCAAATTACTAGTTAATGTAAAGCAAAAAACATGTTATAATTCCTTTGAGGGCCTGGTCCTCAGTATTGGGCACTTTAGCAATTTTAGGTTAAACCCAATTTTATTTGCCATAGTTTACCGTCCCCCATCATCCTACTCAGAATTTTTATCCGAATTTGCTGATTTCTTAGCTGATTTAGTGCTGAAATCTGATAGAATAATTATAGTAGGGGACTTTAATATACATGTGGATGTAGATAGTGACTGCCTTAATGTGGCATTTAATTCAATATTAGACTCAATTGGGTTTTCTCAGAAAGTAGGAAATTCTACTCATTACCTCCACCATACATTGGACCTTGTTCTGACATATGGCATAGAAATAGAAAATCTTGTAGTGTCTCCTCATAACCCTGTACTGTCAGACCATTGTCTGTTAACCTTTGATTTTACTATTTCTGACTATTTGGCTCCTAAAGAAAAATATTATTACAGTAGATGCCTCTCAGATGATGCTGTTACCAAATTTATGCAGATTGTTTCCTCTATGCCTTGTGTCAACACAACGGAAATAAGCTATAGACAGCTTGCTCCTTCTGTAATTGCTAACATGGTGGATAGTGTTTCAGCTTCTCTGCATCAGACTCTAGACTTGGTGGCCCCCTTAAAAAAGAAAAAGTCTAATCAGAGATTTCTAACTCCTTGGTTCAACACAGAAACTCGTAGCTTAAAACAGAAGACTCGTCAATTAGAAAGAAAATGGCGCTCCACTAATTTAGATGAAAACTATTTAGCTTGGAGAAATCATCTTTTAATTTATAAAAAATCTCTTAGAAAAGCTAGAACGAGTTATTACTCTGCATTAATAGAAGAGAACAAGAATAATCCCATGTTTCTTTTCAGTACTGTAGCCAGGTTGACAAAGAGTCAGGACTCTGTCAATCCTAGCATTCCCTTAGAGCTTACTAGTCAGGACTTTATGAACTTTTTCAATAATAAAATTTCATCCATCAGAGATAAAAACAATCAGATTCTTCCCACAGTTAACTTAAATACTGTAACTACTACAACTCCTTCTATTGATGTCTGTCTTGATGAGTTTACTCCAATCGACCTTTGTGAGTTAGACAAAATAGTTTCCTCATCCAAACCTTCAACTTGTCTTTTAGACCCTATTCCTACCAGGTTATTTAAAGAAGTCTTCCCACTTATTGGTAGCTTTATTCTTCATATAATCAATTCTTCATTAACTTTAGGCCATGTACCGCAGGCTTTTAAAACGGCTGTAATTAAACCCTTACTCAAAAAGCCAAAGCTAGATCCAGGAGCTTTAGCTAACTATAGACCAATCTCTAATCTCCCTTTCATTTCAAAAATCTTAGAAAGAGTTGTTGCTACATAATTATTTGACCACCTGCAGGGAAATGGTTTACATGAAGAGTTTCAATCTGGGTTTCAATCACCACCGGGCAGCACGGTGGTGCAGTGATTAGCACTGTTGCCTTACAGCTAGAAGGTTCCTGGTTCGAATCCCCAGGCTGGCAGGGGTTGGAGCCTTTCTGTGTGGAGTTTGCATGTTCTCCCTGTGCTGCGTGGGTTTACTCCGGGGGCTCCGGTTTCCTCCCACAATCCAAAGACATGCATGTTAGGTTAATTGGCTGTTCTAAATTGTCCCTAGATATCCGTTTCCTATAGGCCCTTGGAATGGAGGATTAGTACTAGTGAAAGCGCTTTGAGTGGTCTTTGTGACTAGAAAAGCGCTATATAAGTGCAGGTTAGTTAGTTTAGAATCCATCATAGTACTGAAACAGCCTTAGCGAAGGTCACTAATGACCTCCTCATTGCATCTGATAATGGACTAGTTTCTGTACTTGTCCTTTTAGACCTTAGTGCAGCTTTTGATACTATCGATCATAATATTCTACTTGATAGATTAGAACACTATGTTGGACTTAATGGAACTTCGTTGCAGTGGTTTAGATCTTATTTATCTGATAGGTTCCAGTTTGTTCATGTAAATAATGAGTTTTCTTTCAACTCAAAGTTTAGTCATGGAGTTCCACAGGGATCTGTGCTAGGCCCTACTCTTTTTAGTTTATATATGCTTCTGTTAGGCAACATTATTAGAAAGCACTGTATACATTTTCATTGTTATGCAGATGACACACAATTATACCTGTCAATGAAGCCAGATGATAGTAATCATTTAGCCAAGTTAGAAGCCTGTCTTAAGGAAATCAAAGCTTGGATGACTTGTAATTTCCTGCTATTAAATTCAGATAAGACTGAAGTCATTCTTGTTGGTCCAAAAAACCTTAGAAATTCCTTTCCAAATCAAACTTTCAGTTTGGATGTGGTTACTCTTTCTCTTAATAGCTCTGTGAGGAACCTTGGAGTTATTTTTGATCAGGATTTGTCCTTCAATTCACATATTAAATTTGTTTCTAAGACTGCCTTCTATCATTTGCGTAATATTGCCAAGATTAGGAGCATCTTGTCTCAGAGTGATGCTGAGAAACTGATCCACGCTTTTGTTAGCTCGAGATTAGATTATTGTAATTCTTTATTATCAGGTTGTCCTAAAACATCTTTAAAAAGTCTTCAGCTGATCCAAAATGCTGCAGCAAGAGTTTTAACGGGTACTAGAAAGAGAGATCATATCTCTCCAATTTTGGCCTCCCTTCATTGGCTTCCCAAAGAGTTTAGAATTAAATTTAAAATCCTTCTTCTTACTTACAAAGCTCTAAACAATCAGGCTCCTTTTTATTTAAAAGATCTGATACTACCGTATTATCCTAACAGAGCACTACGCTCCCAAAATGCAGGATTACTTGTAATACCTAGAATCTCCAAAAGTACAATGGGAGGCAGAGCCTTCAGTTATCAAGCTCCTCTCCTTTGGAATCAGCTGCCAATCTGGATTCGGGAGTCAGACTCGACCTCTGTTTTTAAGAATAGGGCTAAAACCTACCTTTTTGATATAGCCTACAATTAGGGAGGGATCATGTGTTTCTGAACCCTCCCTTAGTTATGCTGCTAATAGGTTTAGTCAGCCGGGGGACCTCCAGTAATGCACTGGGCCTCACTCCTTTCCTCACTCTCAATGAAATATTTTTTTTGCTGGTCATTAACATTTGTTTGTTCTCTCCCATAGATTGAGTCCCCATCGTGCTGTTTGCTCTTTACATGTCTGTTCTTTTCTTCTTCTCTATCCCCTCACCTCCCAGCCAGTCGCAGCAGATGACTGCCCCTCCCTGAGCCTGGTTCTGCTGGAGGTTTCTTCCTGTTAAAAGGGAGTTTTTCCTCTCCACCGTCGCCAAGTGCTTGCTCACAGGGGATCGCCTGATTGCTGGGGTCTTTCTGCAACTGTGGGGGTTCCCCCTTCAGTTGATAGTGCTATGAGATGACTGTTGTTGTGAAATGGCGCTATATAAATAAAGTTGAATTGAATTGAATTGAATTGAGCTATTCTCCTCCTGCACCTCCTTGGGGATGCTGCTGGAGGTAGAACTACTAGGAGGTACACACTTGGAAGGTACACACTTGGAAAGGGACAAATCCCAATTATCAGCAGTGGTGCATCTACTGTGGCCCATAATCCGAGAGAAGTTCCCTGTTCAAATGAAATCAGCTGAACTGTGTGATATTCCACCTAACGACCATGAGAAGGGGGACCCATACTTACTCAGGGTGAGAGATTTGTGGCAAGACAGGACAGGTGAGGACCTTGCCATTAACGGTACAATTGAAATGCTCTTTAGCGGAGCAGTAGAGGCCTCATTACCCGCGACTATACAGAAATTGTTGAAACAAGTGGTTGGACTCTCCAGCCTAGCGTTCACTATGTGGTCAGCTCATGTTATTCAGTACATTGATAATGAGATTGAGAACCATGAACAGGAAAAGAAAGGGCTAGCTTCTCTGCAGTCACAAGTGGCAAAGGCACAGCTGAGGGAGATGAGAGATAAGGTGAATCAAAATAAGGCCTCTGCTAATCAGATGCCACAACAACCCATCCCCATCAAACTCTAGCCATGCAACCACTCCAGAACCTCACACTATAACACTATAAACCTTACTCAAACACTCCACATGATCTGCCCTATCAGCGTCAGCCGCAGGACCACAGGGGATATAAGATGTTTAATTATAGAGACAGAGGCCGGGTTAAAGATAAACCCATGGGGGGGGGGGGGTATCCACGGGATCAGTGCTTCCTCTGCAGACAATTTGGCCACTGGGCTCAGTACTGCCCCCAAGCACACTCACAAAGGCACCCAGGGGGAACCCCCAATTATCCACACAGTGCATATCCTCCCCTACATGCTCCTCCTCCTCCTCCCCAGGCACAGGACAATTGGCACCAAGCCCCTGGAGCACACCAATTCCCACTATACGGCTGCCCAGGACTGACAGCAGGTGACTCTCTGTGTCCCATAGATCTATTTTTCGAACTCCTAGTGAAGTTGACAGTGGATGATCGAGATTATACAGTGGGGCAAAAAAGTATTTAGTCAGCCACCAATTGTGCAAGTTCTCCCACTTAAAAGATGAGAGAGGTCTTCAGTTTTCATCATAGGTATACCTCAACTATGAGAGGCAAAATGAGGAAAAAAAAATCCAGAAAATCACATTGAAGGATTTTTAATGAATTAATTGGTGAATTCCTCGGTAAAATAAGTATTTGGTCACCTACAAACAAGCAAGATTTCTGGCTCTCACAGACATGTAACTTCTTCTTTAAGAGGCTCCTCTGTCCTCCACTCATTACCTGTATTAATGGCACCTGTTTGAACTCATTATCAGTATAAAAGACACCTGTCCACAACCTCAAACAGTCAGACTCCAAACTCCACTATGGCCAAGACCAAAGAGCTGTCAAAGGACACCAGAAACAAAATTGTAGACCTGCACCAGGCTGGGAAGACTGAATCTGCAGTAGGTAAGCAGCTTGGTGTGAAGAAATCAACTGTGGGAGCAATTAATAGAAAATGGAAGACATACAAGACTACTGATAATCTCCCTCGATCTGGGGCTCCATGCAAGATCTCACCCTGTGGGGTCAAAATGATCACGAGAACGGTGAGCAAAAATCCCAGAACCACATGGGGGGACCTAGTGAATGACCTGCAGAGAGCTGGGACCAAAGTAACAAAGGCTACCATCAGTAACACACTACGCCGCCAGGGACTCAAATCCTGCAGTGCCAGACGTGTCCCCCTGCTTAAGCCAGTACATGTCCAGGCCCATCTGAAGTTTGCTAGAGAGCATTTGGATGATCCAGAAGAGGATTGGGAGAATGTCATATGGTTAGATGAAACCAAAATAGAACTTTCTGGTAAAAACTCAACTTGTCGTGTTTGGAGGAGAAAGAACACCATATCTACTGTGAAGCATGGGGGTGGAAACATCATGCTTTGGGGCTGTTTTTCTGCAAAGGGACCAGGACGACTGATCCGTGTAAAGGAAAGAATGAATGGGGCCATGTATCGTGAGATTTTGAGTGAAAACCTCCTTCCATCAGCAAGGGCATTGAAGATGAAACGTGGCTCGATCTTTCAGCATGACACTGATCCCAAACACACCGCCTGGGCAACAAAGGAGTGGCTTTGTAAGAAGCATTTCATGGTCCTGGAGTGGCCTAGCCAGTCTCCAGATCTCAACCCCATAGAAAATCTTTGGAGGGAGTTGAAAGTCCGTGTTGCCCAGCGACAGCCCCAAAACATCACTGCTCTAGAGGAGATCTGCATGAAGGAATGGGCCAAAATACCAGCAACAGTGTGTGAAAACCTTGTGAAGACTTACAGAAAACGTTTGACCTCTGTCATTGCCAACAAAGGGTATATAACAAAGTACTGAGATGAACTTTTGTTATTGATCAAATACTTACTTTACTGAGGAATTTACCAATTAATTCATTAAAAATCCTTCAATGTGATTTTCTGGATTTTTTTCCCCTCATTTTGTCTCTCATAGTTGAGGTATACCTATGATGAAAATTGGAGACCTCTCTCATCTTTTAAGTGTCAGAACTTGCACAATTGGTGGCTGACTAAATACTTTTTTGCCCCACTGTATGTGCATGATTGACACAGGAACCTGGTATTCCACCCTAAACACACCACTCCCCATTTCAATGGATACCGTACCTGTTGTTGGCTTCTCGGGTAAAACAGAAGAGTGGCCTCTGTCTAGACCTGGTCCCTGATTGTGGAATTCACTGAGATTTGAACATTCATTCTTACTATCACCAACATGCCCTGTAAACCTGGTGGCAAGAGACATAATGCCGGGGGACCTCCAGTAATGCACTGGGCCTCACTCCTTTTCTCACTCTCAATGAAATATTTTTTTTGCTGGTCATTAACATTTGTTTATTCTCTCCCATAGATTGAGTCCCCATCGTGCTGTTTGCTCTCTACATGTCTGTTCTTTTCTTCTTCTCTATCCCCTCACCCCCCAGCCAGTCGCAGCAGATGACTGCCCCTCCCTGAGCCTGGTTCTGCTGGAGGTTTCTTCCTGTTAAAAGGGAGTTTTTCCTCTCCACCGTCGCCAAGTGCTTGCTCACGGGGGATCGCCTGATTGCTGGTGTCTTTCTGCAACTGTGGGGGTTCCCCCTTCAGTTGATAGTGCTATGAGATGACTGTTGTTGTGAAATGGCGCCTGGTGAGGGAGATCGCTCAGGACTTCAAGACCGTCCTGCGTTTCCTGAGTTTCGCCGTCATGGCTCTGCAGGAGACCAGCGAGACCCACCTGGTGGTCTCTTCTTCGCTAAGGGGGTCACCATCATGCCCAAAGACTTCCAGCTGGCCCGCTGCATCCGTGGAGAGAGAGCTTAGACTTTCTGCTGCACATCCACCAGCCATAATGCTCTGCACTGTGTGTCTATATATATACATTTATAGTAATATGGACATATGTTTGCTAGATGTTGTTTTTTCTTGCCTTCTGATTGTTGCTCTGAGTGTTGCTGTCCCTGTGCTGTTGCAATCCTGGAATTTCCCCATTGTGGGACTAATAAAGGCTTATCTTATCTTATCTTATCTTATAAATAAAGTTGAATTGAATTGAATAATGTGTTCACAAAGCATTTCGTTATTGTTGGCACCCACCCACAGTGACATAACTTTTCCTGATGGTTCAGTACAACGATGTGCAACACCCAAATGGGCACTGAGACAAATGATACAGTCTCCTGCAAAACCAAGTGACCCACTCACTGAAATGGGTGCAGAAATTTGGTGGGGGCTACTCCTTGACTTTGAACAAAGTCACTTAGGGGACATCTTTTCACAGTGGCTTCCTTTGATGTCCATAGTGTACCCCTATGAAAATCCCCATTACCCACCCCATTGCACGTTAAATTATGAGCTTTTTGGAGATGAAAACTATGATGCATTGTGGGAAGGATATGCACAGCATTTTCAAGAAACCGCAGAACAACTAGCAATTGAGATTGAGGACATTTATGTGGGAAAGGAAGGAGTGGCTGTGGCAGTTACTGTACCTGACTCATTACAACCCTTATATGCACTATGTGCCACATCTGCACCTCATGTGACCCTGAAGATAATGGATGGAGGGGAAGCAAAAAACCTGGGCCCGATGATAAAGAGGTGCATAACAACAACTGATTGGGTACCCACGCAGAACAAAAGTCTACGATATTCTCCTTCCTTGCAAATGTATTGGATCGCACAATGGTCCACAATGACTACGGAGCTTGAAAAAAGATTTCTCAAGTGCACACACGGCAGAGAAAATACAGACCACCCTCACTTACAGTCATTATTAGACAGTCTCCCTGAGACGTTGAGGTCTCAAGGCTCCATGGATGTAGGTCTACTCAACATTCCCCCGTCTCAATCCCCCTAAAACCTAATACTGTACCTATCTACTGTGCCCAATATCCCCTTCGTTTGGATCAAATAAATGGTATTAAAGGAACCATTGTTGGATTGATCCAATCGGGGGTTTTGGTCCCCACTGAGTCCCCACGGAATACTCCGATTAACCCAGTCCCTAAGCCAGGAAAATCAGATTATCGCATGATTAAGGATCTTAGACCTATCAGTAAAGTGGTAATACCCACTCTTTACGGCACACCTAACTCATACACCATGCTGAATGCAATCTCACCGAGTCATAAGTTCTTCTCTTGCATTGACCTGGCAAATGCCTTTTTTCTGTGTACCATTCCATCCAGATTCACAGCAATTGTTTGCAGTGCAGGCAACCATTGTTTGCCTTCTCCTATGACAGTACACAATACACATACAACCGGCTGCCACAGGGTTTCGTTGACTCTCCATCCATTTTTAATCATGTCCTAAAACAACAACTACAGTCTCTTGCACTGCCAGAAGGGGTCACACCTCTTACAATATGTAGACGACATTCTGATAGTAGCTCCGGACTCTGAATCAATCATGACTGCAACTACCACAGTTGTTATGGAGAATTATCTATCTGGTTCTGTATAGTTGTGATCGCGGAGTGGGCATCGGTTAGAATGCCATGAACTGGGCTGGATGAATTCTCTATGATTTTTATTCAGACTTGTTTCAACACTTGTTCCAACATGTGTGGGTGTGTGTGTGGTTCTATAACAAATAAAATGGAAGAGCACAGATATAAATTCTACCTAATACTTCAATAACATAAATAACCAAGAAAATATAACTAAAGCATTGGTGAAAATATAACGGCTTATAATAAACGAAAATAATGTTGGTCAAATCCAATATTAAATAGCAGTCACGTGCTGCCCTTATAGGTAGGCCTCAAAGCCTTAACTACTACACTAATTGTTAAAGTAAACAAAGGCACACTTCTCTCATTTACAACAATATACCCATAATTACACAAGCTTAAATACAGGTGACTGCTTTAAACAATATATATATATATATATATATATATATATATATATATATATATATCTAGACCTAAGAACCAATAACTAAAATAATAATACGGTAACAAGAACATGGTGTAGCTTAGCCCCTTAGTCTATAGCTAACAATGGTAAACAGTGGAATATCATGTCCTTAAAATTATCCCGGTGAACAATAACCATATTAAACGTCTTAATAATCTTCTACAAATCACCCACCTGTCTCATGGACGCACACTCTAATGAAAAAGACAACTAAAGGGACATATGCTACAATCACCGATGCTCAGGGCAAACTAATGAACAGTGTAATAAGTTCCTTCCTCACAAAAATGGCCGCGCCCCCAGTGGTCGGTCTGAAAACTTCATAACACAGCCACCTGTTCACTGTACATCTTGGTCTGGTACAGCTGGGAGGCGAATGAGGCGACTCACAGGTCTCACATAGGTGGGTCCTTAACCTTGACTTCAGCCAATCGGACTAAGCCATCAGGTCCTGGAAAAACTTTACTGATTTTACCAACTGGCCAGGATGCTCTTGGAAGTTGGGGGTCCACTATCAATACAACTGTGCCAACTTGAATGGGGGAGGTGTCCCTTTGCCATTTGGACGTGGTCTGGAGAGTTGGCAGGTAGTGGCATAAAAACTGCATCCAAAAACGGTCACTCAATACTTGACAAGTTCTCTAGTGACGGCGTCCAATAAGCTCAGAATCATGGTACAACACTTGGGGAAGTGAGGGATTCAGCCGCCCCATCGGCAACATGTTTGGGGTGATGGGGTCTGGATCGGCCAGGTTTGACGAGACGTACCCCAGTGGTTTTGAGTTGAGGATTCCTTCTATCTCGTTCAGCACCATTTGGAGTACTTCAGCGCTTACAACTTGAGAGGCCAGAGTGCATATTAAAGCAGCCTTAATGGATCTAATCTCTAGCTCCCAAGACCCGCCAAAATGAGGAGCGCTGGGAGGGTTAAAGCGAAACTTGAGCTGGTACTCTGCAAGTTGAGCCTGCAGGGAAGGATGCAGGGCATTGAAGGCTTCTTGAAGTTCACGATTTCCCTCAGAAATTAGTGCCTTGGTCACAAAGACTCGGGTGCATGCGCATGCAGTGACCGGCAGCTGGTGAAAAAGTCTGTCATCTGTGTGTCTTGTTTTTATGTACTTTTATGTGTTTTTACGAAATCCTCTGTGTCGTTTCTGTCCTGGAATGTTTGTGGACTGTATGGCAAAGAGCTCCCTGGTTCCAACAATATGGACTTCCTCCCCTTTTTTGTACTGCTTGAAGAGGATGATAAAATATAGGCAGCGTTGGATTTTTAATAGCTTTATTATCATCCGCCTTCATCAGAACTCGGCTCCAGCCCCATAGTGTGAGCAGGCTGAAGCCTCATTCCTCCAGCTCTCAAAGAGGAGAGAAGACACACGGTGTGTGTGTCCCGCAGTTGCAGAATCAGAAAAGCCTCTTTTCCACTAGCCCAGCACACCTCGGTACAGCTCGATTCACTTCAGTATGGCTCGGAATGCTTCTGTCTCCATTAGCATGGTGTTGGGCATGGGTGTTGTGCTAGGGTGGGTGGGTTTATAACAGCGAGGCGGTGCCACACTCCCGTGACGTAACGCACGCGACCCAAGCAAAACATTTTTTTTCCCAAAACTTTATTGAGAAGACCCAAGCAAAACATAACACATAGCTGTACAAGGCCACTCCTCGGTCTGTGGCTTTTTTCACTGTAAACGCCAAAAAGGACCGCCAGACAAGGGTACAGGCAGCGAGATGAAAACACTCTGGAATAGTTCTGCAGCTTCTGGGAGAGCCAAAGGCATGAGGATACAAACTAGGTCGTATATGACGGTAAGCTAATGGTTGCTAATGCTAGTTTGCTATAAGTACGTTGTGCTACACTTTAATGTCTGCAAGTTATCGCTGTTAGGTACTAAAATATGTATGCTGTGTGTGTTTCAGATGGCTTTGTTGTGGGGAAATTACTGCTTCATTCGCTCTGGGCGTGCCTGTCACGGATGTGATCAGCCTGTCACTGATGTCAACACAGCTTCACAAACGATCAGTGGTTATAGAGCTTAAGAATGTCTGTAGAAACGTTTTATTTCCTGTACAACAAATTGCTCTGATCTGCTTGAAAATCGTGGAGAGACTGTTGAGACATCATGGACTTACCTGCTTCTGCAGCAGATTCTGAGATAGTATCATAGAAAAAAAACGATCAGCTGACACAACTTGATCGCCAGGTTAATATTAGCCACAAAATATATATTCAAAAAGTAAACTTTACTGAGTTAGGTATAATAAGATATATTTGACAGTTATCATGCATTTTAGGCCAAAACAAATTTGATCTAGGATTAAAAGCAATTAAAATAATGCAGTCACAAGTTTACATGGAAACATGTACTGTAGAAATATATATTCTCTGCATCAACAATGTACTAGATATGCATTCATGTTGTATTGCACTGGGATTTGCACTGACAATAAACCTATGAAGTTTTTGCAGATGTCTCTTTTTTTATATGTGAAGGTTACCACCATGTGGTATAAATTAAATACTGAAAGATTGGAAAAGCTAAGAATAATCCAGCAGTTTGAGAAATCACTTTTGGTTTGGTGTAAGTCTGTCAACAGAATTATGAACCATAAAGCAGTTTGTGTTAAAATGTTAAATCCAATTAAACCTAATCCGGGGGCTTCCAATCATGTGTCATGGGGGGCCAAGACCCTGCAGGTTCTCTCTTCTACCCAGTCTCTTCAGCAGGTGTTATCACTGATCAGTCAGTGGAAGAAGTTCAGTGGAACCTGCTGTTGAAGACACTGGTTGGAGGTAAAGCCTGCAGGGTCTTGGCCCTCCATAGCACATGATTAGACCCCTCCCCCCCCCGCCCAAACCCATTATGATGAAGAGCAGATGCTATTATGACCCAGAATTCCTCCATATACCGGTACTGTCACTATTGAGAAACGTGTTATATGTCAATTTAATCCTATCCAACTTTTACTTTCAAAATAAGTGTAAATATTTGCAAAAAGCACACATTATTAGAAATATGTTATATTTCAATTTAATACTATCCCACTTGTACTTACAAAAATGTGTGAATATTCATAAAAAGCACACACATGAAAAAGGTAGCACCACAAGCAGTGGTTCATAACGGTTTTGGGCAACAGTAACACAATTGTGTATCCTTTGCCAATCTGTCTGCTGTTATTTAATGTTTAACAGTTAAGGGACGGATGATTATATGCTCCAAAACCTGAGAAACTCTCTGATAAAAAAAGCTGCAACAACACAAGTCACTTTTGGTTTGAATTAACTGCCAAATGACCTAGAAATAATGAGCTGAAACTTGTTTTAATTCGTATTAAATAATGAGACAGTGGCACACTGGCCAACACCAAATTGTATTATTTTTTTTACATCCTAGGGCATTTTGGATGTACTGAATAAAAAAAATTCATGTTTTTCACCTTCAGGTCAACGTTTGGAACAACAGTATTAGTATTTTCCGTTTAGATGATGCTACACTCCTTCTAAAGTATTGTAATTCTCTGAATTTGGAATGCCAATAGAACATTCAATTTACATATACTTACTTTTTTACCTACTTTGACTTGTAAGCTTGATCAATCTCTCCTGCTGCATTTTAAAGTCCAACTGTGCAACTTCTTATAAGTTAACATAAAAAATGTACCCAAAGTTTAGAACTGCATCATGTGGTGCTAATTTTTTATGATATTTCAATAAAAAGAACAGAAAGCTTACAAAAACATTTGTTTTTTGGTCTAGTTAAAAATTACATTACCTTTACAATGGCTGACCCCTGACAGGATGATCAGCATCATTTTGATCAGACTAGGCAATGGAATTTCTATGTAATTATACTGTTTTATAATTCAGTGTTATAACAGACAAACCACAATTTCCAAAAATTCACAAAAAATTTCCAAAAATTCACAATTCCATTTTATTATATACAAAATATTAAAATAAAAAAAAAAACTTTGCAACACAACATGAAGGTTAATCGACATTTTATACAAGCCGACCACTGAGTGCCTCTACCAGCTTCCCAAACTGGGTCAGGAAGGCTCGGTTGAATGAAGCCGTCTCTGCCAGCTCCTGGGTCAGGAAGGCTCAGTTGAATGAAGCCATCTCTGCCAGCTCCTGCCTTCTCAAGGCAACATCCTGCTCCTGGGATACCCTCGCGTTTTCTGCAACCTCATTTAAATGTTGCAAATATTTATCATTGATTAGATTTTGCGCCTGGTGGTGGGAGAGATTCACATTAATCCAGGCGTGCTGGCACGGCGGACGCGTGGGATGATTCTACAAGGAAAATGCACACAATAAAATACAGCACAAAAGTGCAAGATATACAGAAAAGACAATAGTTTTTAACAAGATTACATAAGCTTATTTCAGCGTATTGTTCACATGAATAATTAAAAGAAAAGCGTGAGTCCGCAGTGTGCTGCAATAAAGCAGAGTGATCATCATCCACAAATGAACAGCTTTTTTGTTGCATAAATAAACTGAGCGTCTTACCGAATATATTTGCGAAAAAATGCACAATAAAAAAAAATTAAAACTCACCGTTAAAGGACTCCGATGTCGAGACCTCCCGATATATTTTTTCATTCCGGGTGGATCCGTCTAACTCGCGCTTGATGCGTTCATCTGACAATGCAGTGAGCAGACACTGCAGCTCCTTAATGGTCCATGGAACACCCTTATTACGCGAAGCCATTTTTGATAGAGAATAAATGAAAATAGCACAGCAATACACTGAAAATAAACTGCCAACAGTGGTTGCGCGCTGAGTAATGGCGGTCGTGAAGATTCTTTTTTTTTTTTTCCAAAACTTTATTGAGAAGGTCGTGAAGATTCTGCAGAAGAGGAGGAGGAGAGGGGCGGTTACAACCTGACCAATCAGCGCCGGTTACGACCTGACCAATCAGCGGCAACCAGTCTGTTAACGTCACAACACGGCCCAGCTCAGCACTGCTGTACCCTGCCCTTGAGCGGGGCTGAGAATCGCGGCTGTTAAACCGTGTTGGGGCTAGTGGAAAAGCGTACAAAGCGTGCTGAGCCATCCCGTGTCGCGCTAAAGCGTGCTAGTGGAAAAGGGCCTATAGTCTCTCCACTGAGTCCTGGGTCTTCCCCGGGGTCTCCTCCCAGTGGGACGTGCCCAAAACACCTTAAGTGGGAGGCGTCCAGGAGGCATCCTAATCAGATGCCCATACCACCTCAACTGACTCCTTTCAATGTGGAGGAGTAGCGGTTCTACTCTGATCCTCTTCCGGATGACTGAGCTCCTCACCCTATCTCTGAGGGTGAGTCCAGCAATCCTACGGAGAAAGCTCATTTCCGCCGCTTGTATGCGCGATCTCGTTCTTTCGGTCATTACCCAAAGCTCATGACCATAGGTGAGGGTAGGAACGTAGATTGACTGGTGAATCAACAGCTTTGCTTTAGAGCTAAGCTCCCTCTTCACCACAACAGACTGGTACAACGTCCACATCACTGCAGATGCTGCTCCAATCCGTCTGTCAGTCTCTCGCTCCATTCTCCCCTCACTCATGAATAAGACCCAAAGATACTTAAACTCCTCCACTTGGGGCAGGAGCCTGTCCCCAACCCAGAGAGGACAATCCACCTTTTTCTGGCTGAGGACCATGGACTCGGACTTGGAGGTGCTGATTCTCATCCCAGCCGCTTCACACTCAGCAGCAAACCGTCCAAGCAAGAGCTGTGGGTCATTGCTGGATGAAGCCAACAGGACAACATCATCTGCAAACAACAGAGATGAGATCCTGTGGTCACCAAGCATGACACCCTCCATTCCCTGGCTGCGCCTAGAAATCCTGTCCATAAAAATTATGAACAGGATCGGTGACAAAGGGCAGCCCTGGCAGAGTCCAACTCTCTCTGGGAATGACTCCGACCGAGTGTTGGCAATACGAACCAAATTCTCACAATGGTCGTACAGAGACCGAATAGCTTGTAACAACAAGCCCAATACCCCATACTCCCGAAGCACCCCCACAAAAAACCACGAGGGATGCGGTCAAATGCCTTCTCCAAGTCCACAAAACACATGTAAACTGGTTGGGCAAACTCCCACGAACCCTCGAGAATTCTCGAGAGGGTAAAGAGCTGGTCCGCTGTGCCGCAGCCAGGACGAAAACCACATTGCTCCTCCTGAATCCAAGGTTCAACCAACGGCCGAACTCTCCTCTCCAGTACCTTGGCATAGACCTTCCCAGGGAGGCTGAGGAGTGTGATCCCTCTAAAGTTGTAACACACCCTCCGGTCCCCTTTTTTGAAGAGAGGAACCACCACCCCGGTTTGCCATGCCAAAGGCACTGCCCCCAACCTCCACGCAATGTTGCAGAGGCGTGTCAACCATGACAGCCCAACAACATCCAGGGCCTTGAGGTACTGAGGGCAAATCTCATCCACCCCCGGGGCCCGGCCACCAAGGAGATTTTTAACCACCTTGGCGACCTCAGCCCCTGTGATAGGCGAGTCATCCCCCTCATCCACAAACCCTGCTTCCTCTGTGGAAGGCGTATCAGTGGAATTGAGGAGCTCCTCAAAGTATTCCTTCCACCGCCCAACGATATCCCCAGTTGAAGTCAACAGTGTCCCATCTGCACCATACACAGTGTGGACAGGGACCTGCTTTCCCCTCCTGAGTCGCCGGACAGTTTGCCAGAATCTCTTTGAGGCCGACTGAAAGACTTGTTCCATGGCCTCACCGAATTCCTCCCATACCCGGGTTTTTGCTTCAGCAACCACCAGAGCTGCACTCCGCTTGGCCTGCCGGTACACCTCAGCTGCTTCGGGAGTCCCACAAGCCAACCAAGCTTGATGGGACTCCTTCAGCTTAATGGCCCCCCTCACCACTGGTGTCCACCACTTGGTTCGGGGGCTGCTACCACGAGATACACCGACTACCTTGCGGCTGCAGCTTTGGGCCGCCGCTTCAACAACAGAGGTGGAGAACATGGCCCATTCAGACTCCATGTCTCCAGACTCCCTCAGAATGTGGTTGAAGTTCTTCCAGAGGTGGGAGTTGAAGACCTCCTGGACAGGGGCCTCAGCCAGACGTTCCCAGCACACCCTCACTATACGTTTAGGTCTACCAGGTTTTAATGGCTTCCTCCCCTGCCATCGGATCCAACTCACCACCAGGTGGTGATCATTTGACAGCTCTGCACCTCTCTTTACCCGAGTATCCAAGACATACGGTCGCAGGTCTGATGACACGATAACAAAATCGATCATCGACCTGCGACCTAGGGTGTCCTGGTGCCAGGTGCACATATGGACACCCTTATGCTTGAACATGGTGTTCGTTATGGACAAACTGTGGTTAGCACAGAAGTCCAATAACAACACCACTCTGGTTCAGATCGGGCAGGCCATTCCTCCCAATCACCCCCTTCCAGGTTTCACTGTCGTTGCCCATTTGTGCATTGAAGTCCCCCAGTAGGACAATGGAGTCTCCAAGAGGAGCACCCTCCAGCACCCCAGTCACAGACTCCAAAAAGGGTGGATACTCTGAAACGTCATTTGGTGCATAGGCACAAATGATGGTCAGGACCCGTTTCTCAACCCGAAGGTGCAGGGAAGCAGCCCTTTCGTCCACCGGGGAAAACTCCAATATAGAGGCAGCAAGGTGGGGGGATACAAGAATACCCACCCCTGCTTGTCGCCTCTCGCCCGGGGCAACTCCAGAAAAGGCCAAGCTCCAGCCCCTCTCCAGGAGACTTGTTCCGGAACTGGAGCTGTGTGTTGAGGTGAGGCCGACTATATCTAGCCGGTGTCTCTCAACCTCGTGCACCAGCTCAGGCTCATTCCCCACCAGAGAGGTAACATTACACGTACCAAAAGCCAGTTTAGAAAGCTTGGGATCAGTCTGCCAAGGTCTCCTCCTTTGACTGCCACCTAGTCCACATAGCACCGGACCCCCATGATCCCTCCTGCAGTTGGTGAGCCCACTGGAGGGCGGACCCATGTAACTCCTTCGGGCTGAGCCCGGCAGGGTCCCATGGGTGGAAACCCGGCCACCAGACGCTAGCCATCGAGCCCCTTCCCCAGGCTTGGCTCCAGGGTGGGGCCCCGGTAACCCCATACCGTGCGGGGTACACTGAATCCTTGATCTAGAATTTATCATGAGAGTCTTTTGGATCATTCTTAGTGTGGCCCTTCACCCAGGACCAGTTTGTCTTGGGTGACCCTACCAGAGGCAAATTGCCCCGGACAACATAGCTCCTGGGATCACTGGGGCACGCAAACCCCCCACCACGATAAGGTGACAATCCATGAGGGGGCCCATTAAATATTCAATTCTTTATTCATAAATGTTCATATATCCAGCCTTGTTTTTGTTTTTATTTGCCTTTTTTAAACATTTATTTTAGTCATTTTAAGTGGGAATGAATATGGGGGTGTCCTAATTTATTCCTTATTATTTATTAGCGGCATCATCCGCCGCCTTGGGTGCCTCACTGTACCGTCCAGTCATATTTCAGTCTTGGCATCCCCCCAATCCCCCTTCAAATCACCTACTGCATGTTATTATATCGATCTAGCTATATATAATATTATGCACAGTACTTGTAATCAGAGAGCGGGAAGCTAACCACCGACCCTCCGATCAGAGGTAGACCACACTGTTCCCCTGCACCACAACCACAGTGAATGAGAGTTCATCTGAAAAGGTTTTGTAGGATTGGTCGGCTCTTCCTTATCTGTACACCCCTGATACAGGGCTACAGCTGCCATACCTATTCATAGTTTTTGATCACGTGACTTCCGGTGGGGTGAAAGGAGATCAGCGGACATGCTGTGGGGGATAGTTGTAATTACTGTAGAGCATAATGCAGTGAAAAAAATGTTAAAACATCCAAAATTTATTATCAAACTTGTGGTCTATATTAATCACATATTCCATAACCTACATATGTTGAAGCATGTGAGAATGTTTGGTGATTACATATGTAAGGCGATTTCACACCTCAGAACAGGACAAAGAGTCTCAACTGCCAGTGAAAATCAAAGAGCATCCCAGACACTGCGGTGGAGACCGGAGGAGCTGCCCTGACCCCCCAGGGCCATGAGGAGGAGTACGAAGACAATGGGGGGATTAAGATAATGAGGGATGTCAGCTTTTGACATGCATGTCTTTTGTTATGTGCAAGTATAAGTTGATAGAGCCAAAGGTGTTTGGTCTCTTTTTCTTTCTTCTGCTGCTGCACTCAGATGAGACTTGTTAGAGGAGCTGATAATAAACTTTGGTTTATGAATCACATCGCCTCGTTATTCCAAGCTCCACTACAAAACTCTTGATAATGACAGATAGTGGTTTGATGACAAATTAGATTTAATTGAGAAGCAGGCTCCTGATCTCATTCCAAAGTAAAATTGGCCAAAAGACACGGAGACGTGGGCTAGCATGACCAATCCAAACATGTACAAAGCTAAATATATTCATCTTCATAACACTTATCATCCATGTTTATCCACATCAGCCCATAAATTATTCACAGAGCCCTCAACTTAATCTCTCCTGTTTGCTTTTCTCTGTTTTTGCACTGTTTTTTTTTTTTTTTTTTTTAACGTGACCTAATTTGACTCATCCACTCATGTAGATGCCCTGTAATTTCCCCATTGTGGGACCAATAAAGGAATCTTAAATGTGAAGGCTGGCTTCATTCAGCACACTCACCTGTCCAGGTGCTTTCAAATGAAGTTAGACATTGTTGTCTTGGTGTCTAATTGTTATCTCTCATTGTTAACAATAAGCAGTTGATTTGTCGACTCCTAGCTACTTGTAACCCTCAAAGCCATAGACTGATTAGCCGGTGTTCTGACATTTTGGCATCAGAACAGCAAACCTCGGATTACTACTCCGTCATTTTCTTCAGTTGTTCAGAAGAATTAAGACTTACCAAGCGAGTGACAGTCTTGAATGATGGTGAAGCCTGGATCTCAGCATCGTTCTTGAAAAGCCTTCAGAGCTAAGGTTAGCTTTATCAGCTATCTTGTTTGTTCCAACATGAACACTGGCTTTGCTGGTTTTCTGCAAGCTGCCTTAAGGATATAAAGTTAGTTGTTTTTCTCTTCTTTGGAGACTTCTTTCATTGGAAAGGAAACAGGAGGTGAGTGCAATGTTGTTCGTAGGGCATATTATGGTGTAACAAGGGTGGTGACATTACCCAGAGTGTAAGAGGGCTGTGCTGAAGAGGGGCAGTCTCTTTGACCACCTCAGTGCCTCTGTATTATTTGTGAGTCTATAATAAAGTCCTGTCTAGTTCACCACTCAGTCTCTTCATTGGGTTACGATTTACTTACATAACATTTGGCGACGAGGGTAAAAGAAAGAAGAAACATGGACGTGGGAGTCACTATCATTTGACAATTTCTGGAGCTTCCCGGCAAGCCATGGGCCTCTTGGGTGAGATGGTTTGCCGCATTCCAAAATTACTTGGTGGCTCTGAAACTTGGTGAACTGAAGAAGAAATGGGCTCGAACAATATTGGTTCATAGTTTGGGTATGGAAGGACAGCATATCGTTCCTACCTTGGGTGATAGCGATAGCTTTGAAGACGTTGAGCTAATGGTGTGACATTTTCGCACCCCGGAAAACGTCATTGTCCAGAGGATCCAATTTCGACAGCGCCGCCAGTGGACTGACGAGTCTGTGCAGTGGTTTGTAACAGACCTACGTCAGCTTGCTAGAGACTGTCAGTTTGGAGGATTGGAGGAAGAGATGCTTCGCGACCAGTTGGCGTAACATGCTGTTTTCCTGGCTACGAGGTCAAAGCTCCTTACATACTCGGGTGAGCTGACGTTACCAAATCTATCGAGATAGCTTAGCAGTGTGAAGCTGTGGACAGTCTATCACGTGACCTCGGTGAGAGAGCTACGCTGCACCGCTCTGAATCACAATCAGCAGCACAGACTGTGGACTCGGACAGCAATGATAGCGAACAGGAGAAGGAGGCTGTGAAGATAAGGCCCGCCCAGGTGTTTGGGTTGTGGGTCCACTAAGCACTGCTATAAGGCTAGAGAGAGAAGATGACACTGTGGCATGTGTTGATTCTTCCATCATTTTTCCAGGACATGTTAGGGGTTTGAGCGAGGAGATCCGAGACACATAGAAGATCTCCCCATTTCACCTCCCACAGTTGTTTGCAGTGTATCCCCAAGTGTCAACAGCTGTTCTTTCTGTATAGTGGAACTGGATGGAGTTACGGTGCCGTTGCTGGTTTACATGGGAGCGGTGAGATTGGTGTTTGATTGGAAACCGTGTGGAGTTCCTTCTCACAGTCTCAGGTTGGAGAAGAGCGGCCAGGCTGTGGTGTGTGGGACTGGCTGGTTCCGCAAATGATGGATAGAGCTGTGTGGGACGAACCTTTGCCTAGTAATCTGGACAGTGAGCAGGACCAATTCTACTCAGGGCCATCGCAGGAGGGGTCCGGTGTCAGCGCCCAAGTAACCTTAGTTGAGGGAACTGAGCGATGCGATGGGACGCCCGTGACGGTAGGTGACGCTGAGTGGCTGACCCACTCTGCTTCCGGAGTTTGGCTGGGTGGCACTGAGAAGCAAGGGGTCACAACAACTTTGCTGGCATCTGAAATGAAAGCGAGCGGGGCAGGACCAGCTGGCACGGTAAAACAACGTGCCACATAGGGACACTGGAAGCCGAGTTGGGCTCCTCAGGGGCTCGCTGATGTGGTCCGACCCAGGGAGGAGGCCTTGTTGAGAGGAGTTTGTGGCTAGCACAAACAACAGGAAGACCAGGGGTGGCTGCAGGTGGTGGTTTGTTCGAGCTGACGGTTACCTTCAGCTGTCTGATGGCTCATGGAG
This sequence comes from Pholidichthys leucotaenia, assembly GCA_020510985.1. Taxonomy (NCBI): domain Eukaryota; kingdom Metazoa; phylum Chordata; class Actinopteri; order Cichliformes; family Pholidichthyidae; genus Pholidichthys; species Pholidichthys leucotaenia. Next base: position 5,949,445 of record CM035836.1, read on the forward strand.
ACATCCCCAATGATCTGCGGTGCACCAATGATGAGAAGGAGGTTTCTGGGTTTTGGCGTGGGTCATCGCCGGACTCGAAAAGAAGATGCTCTGGACGAGACCTGCGTGACGGGTCTCCGGGGGGGTGGTTTCTCTACTGGGACTGACTGGTAGTTTCGGGGGCAATGTGTTCACTGCATGTTGTTAGTATGTAAATTGCCTGGGTTATGGTAGTTATACATGATATGGGATAAGAATTATTTAAGCTGTTAATGGGATCTGTTGATGATGGTTTAACCTGTTTGTATGTACTGTATGTTCTGTTATGGGGATTGTTTATGTTATTTATTTTAGGAGCACGGCAATTTTAGGTTTAAGACTGTGTTTTAGCAAAGACAGCAGAATAATCCATCTAGCCGTGTGGGGTGGAACAGTAGTCCACCTGTTTCCCCCTAGTTTTAGTTGTTTTGTGTGACTGTTATAGGCTTTGATATACTTATGTTTATTTTAGTGCGTGATTCAGGTTGGGGAAGGTCTCGACTGTATGTGTGTTTTGGACCATTTTGAAGGGGGGAGGAATGTAGTGTTGTTCGTAGGACATATTATGGTGTAACGCGGGTGGTGACGTCACCCGGAGTTTAAAAGGGCTGTGCGGAAGAGGGGCGGTCTCTCTGACCACCTCTCAGCCTAGCGGGAGCACCTCTGTGTTATATGTGAGTCTGTAATAAAGTCCTATCTAGTTCACCACTCTGTCTCATAACTGGGTCACGATTTACATACATAACAGTGAGCAGGATCCAAGTGTGGTCCGTACGGAGATCTAATCAGCTGGAATGATTAGAAGCATCTGCGTCGCTGAGCATGAGACATTTTCTGTCTCGCCTGTGTGGACACAGCTGTGTTCACAGGTAAGAACTTGGCAAGGAGAGCTAAATAGTAACTTGAATCTTCATATTATCCTGTAGCTTGAAAGTGTGGTACTGAATGTGCACCGTGTCATTAGGCACAAGAAGTCATAAATCATGACTCTTTGTTTGCTCGTGGCAAGTCCCGGAAAAAAGCTTCATGAGTGCCTGGTGTCATTGGAAAGCTTAGAAATCATACTTTCTAAAAATGTCTGTTTTTGCAGAAGACCTAACTCCCTGACCGATCAAACGCGAGTTTTCAACCTAGCCAAAATCGTCTTTTTCTGGGTCAGTTTTTGTGCACTTTGTACAAATTAAATGTCATTTTGAAGGTCTTTCAATACAGAATATGGAAATAAAGTTACAACAGTTTTGAATCAGTTTTATATAATTTTCGGCTTTAATGAAATAGAAATCCCCCAGCAGCTTCCTGCCAACATGGCTGTATGTTATGTCCATAATTTGGTAAAAGCAAATGCACAACTGATGTAGTTTACGGAGCTTTATTACAATAATAGTTATTTACATAAAGAGGCTTACGGCACTCGCCTGCTTGCCAGGTGGCTCCCGTGACGAAGGAGGCAGAGCCTCTTCCACCCACTTCCTTTATACCTCGAGTGGCGTCACCACCAGAAACCCGTAGTTAGCCACCCCAGTCTAGCCCATGTCCAACCTGGCCGCCATCTTAGTAATACAGCCAATTTACATACACATTTCCCCCCCCCCCCCTTCAAAAACACCAAGCGCACAGATAGCCCACCCAAATTTGCTTCCCGACTCACACTCTAAAATAAAACAACCACAGAAACAAATAAACTTCCTATCCATGCATACAACTAAGGCTGGGGGGCCAGGTAGACTACCAGCACCCTCACACAGCTGGGCAGATTATTCTGCTGCCAAACATTCAAAGCTGTGCCTCTCAATTAAAATAATCCCAGAACAGCTCCACATAGAAGACATGCAAAATTACAAAACACACAACGACTACTGGCGCCCCCCCCCCAACATTCACCCCCACAATGGGTACATCATACTACATTTTAAACGTTGGGTATGTAAATCTGCACAAATAGACGTCTTAAACGGAGTTAACACACCCCACCACCCCAAACTTAGGCATAAAACTGACACATTAGTAAAATCCAGTTTCATCATATCCATTCAACTACAGTCATTGAGCCAATAAAATCCCACATCTACAATTCAGGCCCCTTAATATTAAAATTTAACTTCTAGGTGTCATAAAACACCCCATTTCTCACATTTCACACTTCAACGTTTTCTCTCTCTTTTTTTTTTTTAAACCCCTTGCACTCTGGTCAATTTCCCTAAAAACGCCAAAAAATAACGTACCCAAAAGTAAATCAATAGCTGTTCTTCAACCCTTTGCAGCATCTTCATGGGGTTGGTCTCATTTAAAAGAAAACACTTTGAATTTTTTGGCAAAACAGTCATAATCTCTCTAAGTGCTCCGGCCACTGAGTAACAGTCATCTAAACATACTGAATTTGAAGAAAATAAATTTCGCCTGGGTGTTTTTTTGGATACAAATGCTTGCAAATAACACACAGCTTCAGATCCGGGCTGGAAAATGCAACAGAAATGTAGAACCAAGTGTTATCCAGCTGAGGTCAAAATTTTGTAACAATACCACAAAAATGAATATATTACACAGCTTTTTTCTCAGGTAGTTCCCAGGCGTTTTTGAACTGTGCCAAATTGTGCCAAATGGCACAGTTTGGAAAAACGTCTGTAACTTTTGAATGATTCAATATAGAAGCTCCATCTTGGGCTCTAATGAAAGGTGACACTCAGGGCTGTGTGTATGTATGTGTGTGGGGGGGTGTTTATTCATTCATTCATGAATGAATGAACAAACAAGCCCCCCCACACAAAGAAGCATGCCACTTAAAAAATGTGTGGCTTTTTTTTTACAAGAAAAAATAACCTACAGTGCACTAAAAATTATTCTAAAATATTTGTAATGTAGGAGATAACAACTCCCCCCCTCCCCCCGCTACACACGCTACGGACATTGGCCATCGCTACATGACGGAACATTCATGTGGCGATGTGGCGACCGCGGTGCACAGTCCCTGCGGTCCCCCCCCCCCCCCGGCTACAGAAGAGTAGCGGGGGGGGGGGGGGGTCATGCTCCGGACGCGGCACACGGACTTCGGACTTCGTGCACCGCACAGTTGTAATTTACCGATCGGTCAAAAGTCATTTTTGATTACAATTTTCAGGGATAAAGAATAATTTAGCTTATAACACTTACCTGTCCACAACAGCATGTGGACGGTCTATGATGACCATGGAAGAGAATCCTAAACGTCTACTGTGCTGGGACAGCACCGCCTGTGGCCGAACAGGCCGATGCGCGAATGGCAGTCCCTGTCACACAGGTCGCACTTGTGAGTGGTCTCCGTGCTGCTGGGTCTGTGGCGGTTCTTCCTGCGGGTCCTTTTTTCATCTGCTGCAGCAGTCAGTCTCTCTTCACCCAGCCTCTTCTGCCCACTTCCTTTATACTCTCAGTGGCGTCACCACCGGAAACCGGTAGTTAGCCACCCCAGCCTCCATCTTAGTAATACAGCCAATTTACATACACAACGCCGCCTATATAGTAACTGGCAGCCGTGTGATGTCATCTTGAAACTATGAATAGACACTCCCTTCTTTTAATGCTGAGTGTTTTAACTTCAGTTTCTTGTATTTTTTTTGTTTGTTTTAATTGTTTTGTGTCTTGTGCATATACAGTCATATTCTAGCTGTAATTAGAGGTGAAATGAAAATGTCTAATAATTTGTGGGGAGATATTTGCATTTTCAATAAATTTTTTTCAGTCCGCCAAGGTCTGACCTACAATGACCTACAGCTCTTGCTGGGACGGTTTGCCGCTGAGTGTGAAGCGGCTGGGATGAGAATCAGCACCTCCAAGTCCGAGTCCATGGTCCTCAGCCGGAAAAAGGTGGATTGTCCTCTCCGGGTTGGGGACAGGCTCCTGCCCCAAGTGGAGGAGTTTAAGTATCTTGGGGTCTTGTTCACGAGTGAGGGGAAAATGGAGCGAGAGATCGACAGACGGATTGGAGCAGCATCTGCAGTGATGCGGACGTTGTACCGGTCTGTTGTGGTGAAGAGGGAGCTTAGTTCTAAGACAAAGCTGTCGATTTACCAGTCAATCTACGTTCCTACTCTCACCTATGGTCACGAGCTTTGGGTAATGACCGAAAGAACGAGATCGCGGATACAAGCGGCTGAAATGAGCTTTCTCCGTAGGATTGCTGGACTCACCCTCAGAGATAGGGTGAGGAGCTCAGTCATCCGGGAGAGGCTCAGAGTAGAACCGCTGCTCCTCCACATTGAAAGGAGTCAGTTGAGGTGGTATGGGCATCTGATTAGGATGCCTCCTGGACGCCTCCCACTTGAGGTGTTTCAGGCACGTCCCACTGGGAGGAGACCCCGGGGCAGACCCAGGACTCGGTGGAGAGACTATGTCTCCCAGCTAGTCTGGGAACGCCTTGGTATCCCCTCTGAAGAGCTGGAGCAGGTGGCTGGGGAGAGGGAAGTCTGGGCTTCTCTGCTTGAACTGCTGCCTCCGCGACCCGGACCTCCGGAAAAGCGGTAGAAGATGGATGGATGGATGGATGGATAAATTTTTTTTAAAGCATTTGCTTTTAACTGATTTATGTTTTTGTCATAACTTAACTTTAAAAAAAAATACTGTTAAAAATGTAGCTATTGTGGAGTGTGTAAATGAAGAGGCAGCTTCATGGCCAGTTTAGCTGCGTCCAAGCGCCGAGGTCTTGCAAAAACGGACGGCCCGGTGGTGGTGATAAAGTGCTCCACCCTGTGTTTAGCGATGGCCGCCGAAAACGTTGGGACCGTGAGTGCTGGGAACTGAGTGAGCAGTGCGTGGAACTTACCGCCTGGAGCTGTGATGTTGGCTTGTGCTGTTGGCTGGGTCACTCGAGCTATACAGGGGAGAGAGTCAAAGGACAGTGCATTAACGACGCGCCTGTTAGCAACATCAACCAGTAAACCATGTGCACACAGAAAATCAGCTCCCAGGATATGGTAATTCAGTGCTGCTACGACAAAAGTCCACTCATATGTACGGCCGTGTAAAGATAAGATCAGTGTCCTCTCACCAAAGGTCTTAATTTCCGAGCCATTTGCTGCCAACATCACGGGGCCGCTAGGTCCTGCCAGCCGGTCGGCGTAGGTCGGCAGGATGAAGCTCTTCTGGGCTCAGGTGTCCACGAGGAAATGCCTCCCCGAGCGCGAGTCCGTCAAGTAGAGCAGCTTGTTCTCTTCACAGAGGGTCGCAGCTGCTACCAACCGCCGGTCTCGGGGTTTTCCTGGGCGCTTGAATTGGCACGGTGGCGCACATCTGCTTGCGTTCTCTCCGAAGCGGCGGTGGTAGAAACAGTGCGTGTCTCTGTGGCGCTCCTCGGCCCCCACTGCTGCTACCGTCGCCGGTTCCTCGCCTCCTCTGGTCATCTCGCTGGGCTCCGCTGCTGCCGCGTTGACTGTGATCGCTCTGGTGGTGAGGATGATCCTGTCTGCCTCCTGGGCTAGCGCGCGGTAGTCACGCGCGGCCAGCAATGGCAAATTGGCCAGAACCGCTCTCGCCACTGTTGGAAGGTTCCGTAGGAAAAGGTGGGCAAACAGAAAGTGCCCGTCGTCCGTGCCCATGAACGCCAGCATCTTCTCCATCAGGTCTACAGTCGACCCAGCTCCTAACTTGGTCCGCGTCAGGAGCCTCTCCGCTCTCTCACATTCCGAGAGCGTGTAGCGCCAGGTGAGCGCCGCCTTGAGCGCCTCATATTTGTTGCTGACTGGTGGCTGATCGAGCAGGCTCGCTACCTACTGGGCTGTGCGGGAGTCCAGCGCTGCTACCACATAGTAGAACTTGGTGTTTTCTGCCGTTACTCCCCGGAGGGCGAACTGGGCCTCGGTGTGGTGGAACCAAGAGCGCGGGTTGTGCTGCCAGAAATCCGATAGCTTGACTGAAACTACACACGCATTGCTGGGGGTTCCAGTCCTGGCTGTCTGTGGAATGGCTGCTGCGTCTCTGGGGCTTCCCGACCGGGCCGGCTCCAGGGTTCTCGCCTCGTGTTCCATAATACGTCTTGGGTCACCAGTGTGGAGTGTATAAATGAAGAGGCAGCTTCATGTCAGACGATTTATTATACACTCACATCTCACAAGCACAGAACAGACTGACTGGTTCCAGCAAGCACTCCTCTCTATATAACAAGTCACCTTCACAAGCTTCAAGGCACTTCCTCATACACAGCATGATATTTACACTACACTTCATTCAACCCCCTCTCACCCTCTTGGGCATTATTCTCCCATGTGTATTCATTGTCTCTGTCTGAGGTGCAAAATAACCTGACTTCCATACCGTGATGATTTTTAGGTGTTTGCAGTTGTTCTGTATTTTTGTATATTTCAGTAGGGTACTGTCTCTTTAAGATTTACGGCAGAATCTGCTTTACGGTAGTCTCTCACTTCTCTTCATGGTGACAGGCACTGCTGGGAAAACGGAGAAAGAAGCAGTTTGCTGCTGAACTGCTGCCAGGATTCCTGCTCATGTGAGTTCAGATGTTTGTGGATTTAAGGAGGTTTTGAGCTGCAGCTAAACCTTAAAACTGTCTGGATGTGGAGGTAGCAGCTCCTGAAGACCGTTAGCTCGGTGCTAGTTAGCCACAAGGCTAACAGGCTTTTCCACGTTCTGTGAAATTCCAGTGTGTGAGTGTGAGTTGATGAGGAATTGTGTTACTTAAACAGTCCTGCATGACAGCTGCATCGGTGGCTGGAGCACCAACATTAGTGGAGTTTTCCTTTGGTTTCACTGCCTGATGTTCTAGTCAGAGGGGATGCAGATGACGTCATCAATCACAACTCATGACAGTTAAAAAATACTGGGTGGCAAAACTGAGTGGCAGCATTAGGGGGTTTGCATTAAAACCCACACAAAACAAACCCAGAGTAGTCAGTCAGAGCAGTATGCAGAGAACCTGCTTCCATGGACCTTTTCACAAATGCATGATGGCAGCTGCTCATGACACATTGGGCAAAGTATCCAGAGATTGTTTGAGGACAAAGCTGGGCGGCATCAGTGCACTGGCTCTATGTTTATATAATTTTTAAAATTTTAATATGTAAATTCTGATGGCATGTGAAAGATTATTGTATTGTACAGTATGCTAGTATTAGATTGAGGGCCGAGTGGCTCTATCTGCTGTAGTTTCTGAGTTGATCGATCCCCATCCAGGCAGTAGCTGATTTTCACAGATATGCTAACACATATTTTCCAAAACATGAATCTGTTTGTTGGCAGGCTGAGTATGTGCATATCTATCTGTAAGTTCACAAAATCTCTCTGTGTGTTTGTTTGTCTGTTCCACGCATAGCTCTCGAACCATTTGTCAGACTGGCCTCAGATTTTAACCGTGGTTTCCTGAGGTTATGAGGATGTGCATCCCTGAATATGGAGTCGCTCAGTCAAAATATGTAATTTTTGTCAATAAATTTTGTAGCCACTGCTCTGTGACCGCTCTCTGTGTCTCCATGTCCTGGCTTCAAGAAGTTTGGGCGAAGTTTCGGATTGACTCCATGTTCATTGGATAATAGGCTGCATCACGACCACACTGATTGGATAACACACACCATCACAACCTGTCGGTCACCACAGCACTTCGCAAACAAAGATTTTATAAGTGCTTTGCTGCTGTGTGCATCCCCGAGTATGGAGTTGCTCGGTCAAAATATATACCATAATGTTGCTGTGATTGATAATTTGGCATGGAGAACGTGGGGTGGGGGGGGGGGGGGGTCGTCATTTGGATTTTCATCTGGGGGGCCAGTGGTGATGAAGAAAAGTTGTATGAAAGCAGAAACTGAGCCAAAACCTTCTCCAGGTCAGCTGATCTTACATTTGTTGGTGGCCGAAAAAAAAAAAAAATGTTAACACTTTTACAGAAACTCTTCTTCTTCATGGTTTACACTCAGTGTTGTGGGCCTTCACTTGATCCAAAATGCTGCAGCTGGAGTTTTAACGGGTACTACAAAGAGAGAGCACATCTCTCCTGTTCTGATCTTCCTTCATTGGCTTCCCATAGAATCTAGAATTAAATTTAAAACCCTTCTTCTCACTTACAAAGCTCTAAATAATCAGGCCCCTTGTTATTTAAAAGATCTGAGAGTACCTTATCATCCTAACAGAGCACTACGCTCCCAAAATGCAGAATTACTGTCATACGTAGAATCTCTAAAAGTACAAAGGGAGGCAGAGCCTTCAGTTATCAGGCTCCTCTCCTTTGGAACCAGCTGCCAATCTGGATTTGGGAGTCAGACTCAATCTCTGTTTTTAAGAACAGGCGTAAAACCTTCCTTTTTGATATAGCCTATAGTTAGGATGGGATCAGGTGACCCTGAGCCCTCCCTTAGTTATGCTGCTAATAGGTTTAGACAGCCGGGGGACCTCCAACAATGCAAAAGGCTTCACTTCTTTCTTCACTCACAATGAAATATTTTTGCCGGTCATTAACATCTGTTTGGTTTCTCCCACAGATGGAGTCCCCGTCGTGCTGTTTGCTCTCTACATGTCTGTTCTTTTCTTCTTCTTCTCTATCCCCTCACCCCCCAGCCAGTCACAGCAGATGACTGCCCCTCCCTGAGCCTGGTTCAGCTGGAGGTTTCTTCCTGCTAAAAGGGAGTTTTTTCTCTCCACTGTCTCAAAGTTCTGCTCACAGGGGATCTCCTGATTTCTGGGGTCTTTCTGCAATTGTGAGGTTTTCCCCTGCAGATTGAAAGTTCTGAGTTGACTGTTGTTGTGAAATGGGGCTATATAAATAAAGTTGAATCTGCTTCGTCACTTCCTTGTGGTAACGTATCGTCACTTCCTGTTTTGCTGTCTGCCTGTGTGGTTTGCTCTCCAGCTCTCGAGCCACTAGCTATGGCTACTAGCTCTCTTTCCTCTCCTCTGGTGTGCTCTCTCTGTCAGATGTTTAGCTACACCTCTGGCTCTTTTAGCGATAACGGTAAATGTAATAAATGTTGTCTTTTTGAGGCGCTCGAGGCGAGGTTGTCTGATTTGGAATCCCGGCTCCGCTGCATTGAAACACCGTCTGCGCCAGTTAATCTCGACGGACGCCCATTAGCTGCAGCGGAGCTAGCTAGCTTAGGCCCCCCTGTCAGCGGTTCCCCGGCTCTCCTCAGCAGCGAGGAGACTGGGTGGGTGACGGTGAGAAGGAAGCCTAGTCGCAAAGCCCCGGTACACCACCAACCTGTTCACGTTTCTAATCGTTTTTCCCCGCTCAGCGACACACCCGCTGAGGAAAAAACTCTGATCATTGGCAACTCTGTAGTCAGAAACGTGAACCTAGAGACTCCATCGGCCATAGTCACATGCATTCCTGGGGCCAGAGCAGGCGACATCGAGTCAAATTTGAAAATGCTGGCTAAAAGTAACTGTAAATATTCCACAATTGTTATTCACGCCGGCATTAATGACATCCGTCTCCGGCAGTCGGAAGTTACGAAACTTAATATAGAATCGGTGTGTGACTTTGCCAAAACGATGTCTGCCACTGTAGTATTCTCTGGGCCCCTCCCCAATCTGACCAGTGATGACATGTTTAGTCGCTCGTCATCCTTGAACCGCTGGCTGTCTGTGTGGTGTCCTGCAAATGACGTGGGCTACATTGACAATTGGAGCTCTTTTTGGGGAAAACCTGGTCTTATGAGATGAGACAGCATTCATCCCACTTTGGATGGTGCTTCTCATTTATCTAACAAGCAGGTATCTTTTTTATCCAAATTTCCAAAACCATGACTACTCAGAGTTGGGACCAGGAAGCAGAGTCGCAGTCTTACACGCCTCTCTGCAGCTCCTCTTCATCCGCCACCCCTCAGCTTAGCCCCTGACTTCCCCATCAGAGAATCGTTGTCTGCTCCCTCCAAAGTAAATAAAAATATAATGTATAAGCATCCCAAAGTGATAAAGCAAAATATTGGTAAAACTCAAATTAAACATAAAGCCTCTAAATTGAATGATTTGGCCTCTGTTCCTCCTCATAATTTAAAAATTAAATGTGGTTTATTAAATATTAGGTCTCTAACTCCTAAGTCTCTGTTAGTCCATGATCTGTTAATTGATCATCAGATTGATTTAATTTCCCTTACAGAGACTTGGTTAGGGCAAGAGGATTATGTTGGTTTAAATGAATCAACTCCCTCTGGTTATTTAAACTGTCAAAATCCCAGAAGTTCTGGTCGTGGAGGAGGAGTAGCATCAATTTACCATTCCAAATTACTAGTTAATGTAAAGCAAAAAACATGTTATAATTCCTTTGAGGGCCTGGTCCTCAGTGTTGGGCACTTTAGCAATTCCAGGTTAAACCCAATTTTATTTGCCATAGTTTATCGTCCCCCATCAACCTATTCAGAATTTTTATCCGAATTTCCTGATTTCTTAGCTGATTTACTGCTGAAATCTGATAGAATAATTATAGTAGGGGACTTTAATATACATGTGGATGTAGATAGTGACTGCCTTAATGTGGCTTTTAATTCAATATTAGACTCGATTGGGTTTTCTCAGAAAGTAGGAAATTCTACTCATTACCTCCACCATACATTGGACCTTGTTCTGACATATGGCATAGAAATAGAAAATCTTGTAGTGTCTCCTCATAACCCTGTACTGTCAGACCATTGTCTGTTAACCTTTGATTTTACTATTTCTGACTATTTGGCTCCTAAAGAAAAATATTATCACAGTAGATGCCTCTCAGATGATGCTGTTTCCAAATTTATGCAGATTGTTTCCTCTATGCCATGTGTCAACACAACGGAAATAAGCTATAGACAGCTTGCTCCTTCTGTAATTGATAACATGGTGGATAGTGTTTCAGCTTCTCTGCATCAGGCTCTAGACTTGGTGGCCCCCTTAAAAAAGAAAAAGTCTAATCAGAGATTTTTAACTCCTTGGTTCAACACAGAAACTCGTAGCTTAAAACAGAAGACTCGTCAATTAGAAAGAAAATGGCGCTCTACTAATTTAGATGAAATCTATTTAGCTTGGAGAAATCATCTTTTAATTTATAAAAAATCTCTTAGAAAAGCTAGAACGAGTTATTACTCTGCATTAATAGAAGAGAACAAGAATAATCCCAGGTTTCTTTTCAGTACTGTAGCCAGGTTGACAAAGAGTCAGGACTCTGTCAATCCTAGCATCCCCTTAGAGCTTACTAGTCAGGACTTTATGAACTTTTTCAATAATAAAATTTCATCCATCAGAGATAAAATCAATCAGATTCTTCCCACAGTTAACTTAAATACTGTAACTATTACAACTCCTTCTATTGATGTCTGTCTTGATGAGTTTACTCCAATCGACCTTTGTGAGTTAGACAAAATAGTTTCCTCATCCAAACCTTCAACTTGTCTTTTAGACCCTATTCCTACCAGGTTATTTAAAGAAGTCTTCCCACTTATTGGTAGCTTTATTCTTCATATAATCAATTCTTCATTAACTTTAGGCCATGTACCGCAGGCTTTTAAAACGGCTGTAATTAAACCCTTACTCAAAAAGCCAACGCTAGATCCAGGAGCTTTAGCTAACTATAGACCAATCTCTAATCTCCCTTTCATTTCAAAAATCTTAGAAAGAGTTGTTGCTACGCAATTATTTGACCACCTGCAGGGAAATGGTTTATTTGAGGAGTTTCAATCTGGGTTTAGAATCCATCATAGCACTGAAACAGCCTTAGCGAAGGTCACTAACGACCTCCTCATTGCATCTGATAATGGACTAGTTTCTGTACTTGTCCTTTTAGATCTTAGTGCAGCTTTTGATACTATTGATCATAATATTCTACTTGATAGATTAGAACACTATGTTGGACTTAATGGAACTTCGTTGCAGTGGTTTAGATCTTATTTATCTGATAGGTTCCAGTTTGTTCATGTAAATGATGAGTTTTCTCTCAGCTCAAAGCTTAGTCATGGAGTTCCACAGGGATCTGTGCTTGGCCCTACTCTTTTTAGTTTATATATGCTTCCGTTAGGCAACATTATTAGAAAGCACTGTATACATTTTCACTGTTATGCAGATGACACACAATTATACCTGTCAATGAAGCCAGATGATACTAATCAATTAGCCGAGTTAGAAGCCTGTCTTAAGGAAATCAAAGTTTGGATGACTTGTAATTTCCTGCTATTAAATTCATATAAGACTGAAGTCATTCTTGTTGGTCCAAAAAACCTTAGAAATTCCTTTCCAAATCAAACTTTCAGTTTGGATGCAGTTACTCTTTCTCTTAATAGCTCTGTGAGGAACCTTGGAGTTATTTTTGATCAGGATTTGTCCTTCAATTCACATATTAAATTTGTTTCTAAGACTGCCTTCTATCATTTGCGTAATATTGCCAAGATTAGGAGCATCTTGTCTCAGAGTGATGCTGAGAAGCTGATCCACGCTTTTGTTAGCTCGAGATTAGATTATTGTAATTCTTTATTATCAGGCTGTCCTAAAACATCTTTAAAAAGTCTTCAGCTGATCCAAAATGCTGCAGCAAGAGTTTTAACAGGTACTAGAAAGAGAGATCATATCTCTCCGGTTCTGGCCTCCCTTCATTGGCTTCCCATAGAGTTTAGAATTAAGTTTAAAATCCTTCTTCTGACTTACAAAGCTCTAAACAATCAGGCTCCTTTTTATTTAAAAGATCTGATACTACCGTATCATCCTAACAGAGCACTACACTCCCAAAATGCAGGTTTACTTGTAATACCTAGAATCTCCAAAAGTACAATGGGAGGCAGAGCCTTCAGTTATCAAGCTCCTCTCCTGTGGAATCAGCTGCCAATCTGGATTCGGGAGTCAGACTCGATCTCTGTTTTTAAGAATAGGGCTAAAACCTACCTTTTTGATATGGCCTACAATTAGGGAGGGATCATGTGTTTCTGAACCCTCCCTTAGTTATGCTGCTAATAGGTTTAGTCAGCCGGGGGACCTCCAGTAATACACTGGGCCTCACTCCTTTCCTCACTCTCTATGAAATATTTTTTTTTTTGCTGGTCATTAACATTTGTTTGTTCTCTCCCATAGATTGAGTCCCCATCGTGCTGTTTGCTCTCTACATGTCTGTTCTTTTCTTCTTCTCTATCCCCTCACCCCCCAGCCAGTCGCAGCAGATGACTGCCCCTCCCTGAGCCTGGTTCTGCTGGAGGTTTCTTCCTGTTAAAAGGGAGTTTTTCCTCTCCACCGTCGCCAAGTGCTTGCTCACAGGGGATCGCCTGATTGCTGGGGTCTTTCTGCAACTGTGGGGGTCCTCCCTACAGTTGATAGTGCTATGAGATGACTGTTGTTGTGAAATGGCGCTATATAAATAAAGTTGAATTGAATTGAATTGAATTGAAATGAAAATTGCTGTGTACTACCACTGCCTACCTGGTTACGCAGAGTTGATATGATTTAATTTAAAAAATGGTTAAAGTACAAAAAAATCAAATCAATTTAAAAATGTACAGCAAGGCAAAAAAAGCAAAACATATTAAAACCAGAGGCATCAAAAGTAGATATAAAAAAAGTTTACATTTAAAAAAAAATAATCCTAAAATTAATAAGATTTGTAGGTCTAAACCTACAAAAATAGTTTTACAAGAAGAAGCAGAAGCACAATATTAAAACTGTCATCCAGCATAAAACATAAAAGCACAAATTTATGTTTTACTTCTGATAAACCAGCCGTTATGAGCTCTTTACTCTGTGTAATCTGATTACATGCTGTGGGCCATCAAACTTGCACTTTGTGATCAGGGATGATGTGCTGATCTCCTGTTCCTGGTTTCTCATTTTTTGTATGTTTGTCACACTTAAATGTTTCAGATCATCAAACTAATTTAAATATTAGACAAAGATAACACAAGTAAACACAAAATGCAGTTTTTAAATGAAGGTGTTCATTATTAAGGGTGAAAAAAATCCAAACCTACATGGCCCTGTGTGGAAAAAGTGATTGCCCCCTAAATCTAATAACTGGTTGGGCCACCCTTAGCAGCAACAACTGCAATCAAGCATTTGCGATAACTGGCAGTGAGTCTTTTACAGCGCTGTGGAGGAATTTTGGCCCACTCAGCTTTGCAGAATTGTTGTAATTCAGCCACATTGGAGGGTTTTGGAGCATGAACTGCCTTTTTAAGGTCATGCCACAGCATCTCAGTCAGATTCAGGTCAGGACTTTGACTTGGCCACTCCCAAGTCTTTGTTTTGTTTTTCTTAAGCCATTCAGAGGTGAACTTGCTGGTGTGTTTTGGATCATTGTCCTGCTGCAGAACCCAAGTGGGCTTCAGCTTGAGGTCATGAACAGATGGCCAGACATTCTCCTTCAGGATTTATTACTAGACAGCAGAATTCATGGTTCCATTTACCACAGCAAGTCTTCCAGGTCCTGAAGAAGCAAAACAACCAGACCATCACACTACCACCACTGTATTTTACTGTTGGTATGATGTTCCTTTTCTGAAATGCTGTGTTACTTTTACATTGGATGTAATGGGATACACACCTTCCAAAAGATTGAACCTTTGTCTCGTCAGTCCACAGAGTATTTTCTCAAAAGTCTTGGGGATCATCAAGATGCTTTCTGGCAAAACTGAGATGAGCCTTGATGTTTTTTGCTCAGCAGTGGTTTTTGTCTTGGAACTCGTCCATTGCAGGCCATTTTTGCCCAGTCTCTTTCTTATGGTGGAGTCATGAACACTGACCTTAACTGAGGCAAGCGATGTCTGCAGTTCTTTGGATGTTGTTGTGGGGTCTTTTGTGACCTCTTGGATGAGTCGTTGCTGTACTCTTGGCATAATTTTGGTCGGCCAGCCACTCCTGGGAAGGTTAACCACTGTTCCATGTTTTCACCATTGGTGGATAATGGCTCTCACTGTGGTTCACTGGAGTCCCAAAGCTTTAGAAATGGCTTTATAACCTTTTCCAGGCTGATAGATCTCAGATACTTTGCTTCTCAATTGTTCCTGAATTTCTTTGGATCGCAGCATGATGTCTAGCTTTTGAGGATCTTTTGGTCGCCTTCACTTTTTCAGGAAGATCCTATTTAAGGGATTTCTTGATTGAGAACAGGTGTGGCAGTAATCAGGCCTGGATGTGGCTAGAGAAATTGAACTCAGCTTTCCAAAGATGTGATAAACCACAGTTAATTTATGTTTTAACAGGGGAGGACAATCACTTTTTCACACAGGGCCATGTAAGTTTGGATTTTTTTTTGCCTTAATAATAAACACCTTCATTTAAAAACTGCATTTTGTTTACTTGTGTTATATTTGTCGGATGTTTAAATCTGTCTGATGATCTGAAACATTTAAGTGTGACAAACGTACAAAAACATGAGAAATTAGGAAGGGGCAAACACTTTTTCACACCACTGTACACGCCCAGGACTTAAGAGTTTGCCCTCTGTGGTCCTAGTTTTTTTTTGATGATTGAATTAATTCACCACCCCAGCAGGTGGCGGTAGTACACCGTAACAGCGGG
Source organism: Pholidichthys leucotaenia (assembly GCA_020510985.1). Classification (NCBI taxonomy): domain Eukaryota; kingdom Metazoa; phylum Chordata; class Actinopteri; order Cichliformes; family Pholidichthyidae; genus Pholidichthys; species Pholidichthys leucotaenia. Next base: position 5,964,892 of record CM035836.1, read on the forward strand.
TGGTTTAAATTAAATAATTAAATCATCCTTTATTGTCATTCAACTGTACAACCAATCATGTACAGTAGAATGAGATTGTGCTTTACCTATCTACTGTGTTAATCACACACACCCCAAGTGTAGAATCAGAGGGCCGCTGCCATGCAAGGCGCCGCCACAAATTTCCCTCCTCCATTCCATTATTGCTGAACACCAAGCTGGATGGCAGGAAGTTCCACTTTTACATGGTCTTCGGCATGACCCGGCCAGGATTTGAACCCCTGCCTCCCCAGTGTGGGGCAGATGCTCTACCAACTGAGCGACCACTCTGGTAAACTTTAAACCACGAAGGAGAAGAAGAATTTCTGTAAAACTGTTACAAAGTCTTTTCTCGGTCACCAACAAATGTAAGGAATATTTGTCAGCTTACCTGGAGAAGGTTCTGGCTGTTTCTGCTGTCAAACAACTTTCCTTCATCATGGCTGGCTGCCCCCAGATTAAAATCCACACCAGGTCTGTAGGACTACAGTGCTCTGAATCAGGCTTTAGAAAGGTCCAAATCCATTTGTAAATCATTGGATTATAAATGTACAAATTGGATCCTGGGTCTGACTTGACCTGTTCACCCATTAGGAATGTTCCTATTACCAATGTTACAGACCAGTTTATTCGTCCATCTTGGCTGTTTTTGCTACTTTTTTAAGATTCATACATGTTTAGTGGCTCCAAATGTCTCTTTCTACAGTAGACGCTGCTCACTCCTGTAAAACTCTTGGATAGTAAGATGGGGCCATTTGGAATGTAGAACTTCTCCAGACCTCTGGCTCCTCAATAATAATGATGTTGTTGTGTGTTTGTTGATATCACAGCTGGTGAGGTCAGTGGTGGACGAGACACATTCAGTGAAGAGCTTGTGAAGAAGAAGCATGACTTCACTGGAGGAGGTACCAGTTTTATTTTGAAAGATTTCTCCTCACTAAAATTATCTTGATTCTTCTTTATGATAATAATGACCAGCCATAATGCTCTGCACTGTGTGTCTATATATATACATTTATAGTAATATGGACATATGTTTACTAGATGTTGTTTTTTTTCTTGCCTTCTGATTGTTGCTCTGAGTGTTGCTGTCCCTATGCTGTTGCAATCCTGGAATTTCCCCATTGTGGGACTAATAAAGGCTTATCTTATCTTATCTTATCTTATCTTATGATTATTTTGTTTCAAGCTAGGTTAAATTAGATTGATTAAATCTCCTTTTTGGGGATTCTGTTGACCTTATTAAACTGTAATCCTGTAAAATAAATTAAGGTTAAGGTGATCTTGTTGACATTTTGATCATTGAATATGCTGTCTTCAATGTACAACAGTAAAATGCAGATGAAAAGATCAACTGAAGTTTAGGTTTAAGTTCAAATAAGCTGTGCTCTTTAGGAAAATTTGCAAGAACTCACATGGGCCAAAAGAAGTCCCGGCCTCAGGAAAGGAACTTCAATAAAACTGCTGAGTGGGGTTTGCAGTTGACTTGGTGCTGACTTGAAGTTAGCCACCTTGTTGTGCAGGAAATGTCCAGATTGGGCTGGTCATCGCTGCTCATGCTGGAGTGTTTTTAGCCTTAGCCATTGCTAACAGTGCTGTTGCTGGTTAGCTATAGGCACTTTTCCATTTGGAACTCAAAGGCCTCCTTTGGCCTGGAACGGAACAGTACCGTTTGGCACCCATGTTTTTCCACAGCACAAGGCTCACTGTAGTATGGGTGGGAGAAGGAGGGAGTTGGAGGCGGCGCTACGCTCCTCATGAGGCGGCGCCATATTCCTGTTCAGTAAAATCAACATCAAAACATGTAGCAATACATCTCCAAAATTAATGCAAAAGTTAAATATTTTTGGACACTCATGTCAGAAAGTGAGACCCACATATTATACAGAATCATTAATCAGACAGTGAAGTATTGTTAGATTTTAATCATTTATTGGCTCACAGCGCATGAATATCAAAAATTACTTTTCTCGACAAATAGATGGTTAGGTAAAAATACATGATCTATGTCAAAATCATGGAGAGACTGTTGAGACATCATGGAATTTATCTGCTCCAGCCAGTGGTGTCGTGGCAAAACATGGATCAGGTGCCATATGAGCCGTTAAATATATATTTTGACAAGTAAACAGTACTGAGTCAGGCATAAGATATATTTAACAATTATGATGCATTCTAAGCCAAAACAAATGGATCTAGGATTAGAAGTAATTAAAATAAAGCAGTCCCAAGGTTACATGGAGAAATACGTGGATTAACTGGAAATATATCGTATTGAGTATTGCTGACTACATGTAGATACTGTATAAATATACGTATATTCTCTGCATCAACAGTGAACTATACATGTATTCATGTAGTATTGCCCTGGGAATTTTGACCATAAACCTTTGTACTTTTGCAGATGTCTCTATTTTGTTTTACAGTCTTCAGCAAATAATTGTTTTGGTTACTTCTCTTAAAATGAGCCATTATTTTCAAAGTCACTGATAAATGGTTCGTACTGTTGACTCTTTTCCCACCGGTGTCTGAACAGACAAAATAGAAAATCATGATGCAAACACATAAATCACTAAATTGTTTATTCCAATCAGCAGCAAATTACAGATTATTTAGAATGTGCAAAATTCAAACTGTAAAAAAAAAAAGAAACAGACAAAACGTGACAAAAAATAAGCAACAGCACAACACAGACTGGATATGATAATCCTTGTGTGATTTTACATGTCGTTTTGTATATACAGCCGTGGACAAAATTGTTGGTACCCCTCTGTTAATGAAAGAAAAACCCACAATGGTCACAGAAATAACTTGAATCTGACAAAAGTGGTAATAAATAAAAAATTCTATGAAAATTAACCAATGAAAATCAGACAATGCTTTTGAATTGTGGTTCAACAGAATTATTTTAAAAAACAAACTCATGAAACAGCCCTGGACAAAAATGATGGTACCCCTAGAAAAGATTGAAAATAGGCCATAGGGACATGAACATTATCATAGGTACATGTTCAACCAAGATGTGTCCTCTAATTAACATCACAGGTGTCTACAAACTTGTAATCAATCGGCCTATTTAAAGGGTGACAAGTAGTCACTGTGCTGTGACCATTGTGGGTTTTTCTTTCATTAACAGAGGGGTACCAACAATTTTGTCCACGTGTGTGTGTTTGGAGTATTTATTCCTTTAGTTTTTGTTTAAATTGTCCAAGCTTTGTACATGATTTTAATTCAGGTCCAAAAGCGCTCCACAGTCTGACTCCTTGCACTGAAACACAGTGTTGCTTGGTAGTAGTTCTCAGACCCCAGGGCAGACCCAGAACTCACTGGAGAGACAACATCTCCCAGTTGGTCTGGGAACACCTTGGTATCCTCTCTGAAGAGCTGGAGCAGGTGGCTGAGGAGAGGGAAGTCTGGGCTTCTCTGCTTGAACTGCTGCCTCTGCGACCCGGACCTCTGGAAAAGTAGTAGAAGATGGATGGATGGATGTCATGTATGGGAGCATTAATGAATGATACAAAGTCTATAGTGTGGGTTGATTCAGCAAATATTTCACTCTGCGCAGTATTGTGACTGATTTGCATATTTTACTTTTAATATAATTAATATGTGACTTCCAACACAGTTTATCAATTATTACACCAAGGATTTTAATTTTTGATACCCTTTCAATCTCTACACCATTTATACTGAGTTTAGATACTGAGTTGTTGTGATGGTGTGAAATAACGTTATCAATAAAATTTAGCCACCGCTGTGTCGCCCTGGTTTCAAGTGTGGGTGGTGTTTTGTGCTTGTATTGCTAAAATATAAAAGGAAGCACTACAATAGGTCTCAAATATTTGCAATGTGTTCTTTTACTGAATGAGTTTAAAGATGAAATACTATACACATATAAACTAAATTCTAATGGTGACTGAACATCTCCCATTTCCCAAAGTGCAAGATACACTATTATGACTATAACTCATAAAGGATCACAGAAATGATCTGATAAAAATAAATAAACAAGCGGTTTATTTTATGGTGGCTATTATTGGATGTGCCATTCATTTTCAATTACTCTGCAATTAATATTCACACACATAAATCTTGGTTCAGTCCCTTTCATATTAAGTGGAAATTGTGCTCCTTTAAATTTGGCACTTAGTCGGATCCGGGAAAAAAATACTTTTTTTGCGTGCATGGAAAGAAAATCCTACAGACACATATAGCGCGATTGTCTGCAAGTGTGAATGACCTCTTCCATGAGCAAATGTACGTTTTTTGGTCCGTGGCTGTTTAAATCGAATTCTTTCCTCCCGAAAATATCATTTTTGAATATTAATTACAGCTAAAAGGGAGCAGTTTCGATGCCGACATTTCACATCCTAATATACGTGTTCTATACACCATCGGCTTTTGCGTATCCGACTGCATCGCTTTAAAAAGCAAAAGATTTGACTATAAATATGACGTGTTGTTTACCTGTCACAATACATTGGTGTCAAAACGTCGCCATTCTGAGCAGATCCTGTTTGGACTCTACAATGAAATACACACAAATTAAGTTCATGCACAGCACGAAAGTGCAACATGTAAAAAAAAAAAAAAATAAATAAACTTTTTAACCAGGATTACAACTAGCTTATTTCATCAGATATTGTCAACACAAAAAACAACATACAAGGACAGACATAGCATTAAGCTAGGTCATCGTTTAAACATGATTAAGTTTTCATCTGTCCTAACTGAACTTTCCACTGTTGGAAAAAATAACATAAAGCATGAATATCACATCACTCACCGTCCTGTATATCACAATATCACGGCTTCAACTGCTGAAGTTGGGTGTGTCGCGGCTGCACATTCAATTCAATTCGGGTGGCTGGGTCTAATTCCCGGTGCATCTCCATGTAATTTCTGGTGCGTCTGGTTGTGCGCACCACTGCAAGCTCAGTCTGCTTCCCTCTGCATTCTCTCATCAGCTGAAACGCACAGGAAACTGCTGGACTGCGGTGTTAGATTTCTGCTGATTTCTGTTAAGCCATTCTATCGTTGTGGTTTATAATATCACTTGTTCGCGGGCTCACGGACGAAAAATTGCAAATGGCGACCAGCAAGCGATTCTCGAAAGTCAGCGCAACGCCCACTCTCATGACGCTACGCACAGACCAATGAATGGCCAGCAGTGGCGTGACGAAACCGTGCCGGCACCCTTCGGACCTGCTTTTAACGGTGCCGAAAATAGTGTCGATAAAACTGGAACAGTTCCGAAAAAGCGAACTGTGAGGCCATTGGGTTCCAAAAGGAAAAGCGGACAATGGAGCCCGAACAGTTCTAAAGGAGGCCTTTGAGTTCCAAATGGAAAAGTGCCTTATGAGATGAGTGCGGGCCCGCATGCTCTGAATGTTTTTCTTTTTTCTTTTCATTTCATATGGCAGTCCTTGTGGGTTTTGTGTCATGTGAGAGTCTTTCCTTCCATCTTTGTCATCAAATCCCCAAAAGACCCAACACCTGAGTGAACTTTTTGGCACATCCAGCTGCTCCCTAACTTTCACACCTGGCTGCAAATCTTGCTAGACAAGATATAACTTCACTCCAGAATTGGGGCTTTTGCAGCATCTGGCTGCGACTCTCAGCGACAACCTATGACTTCACCTGACTGTGTGCTTGCTTTGCACCATCGAGTGGACTGAAAACACAATTGAGACCCTTAAATTGTACCTATAGTTCCTTTGGTGGAAACGATTCTAGTTTTAGTAGGCCAGTTTGTTTTTCTAACTCTGCTGTTTTAGCTTCATTTGAAGGCCCAAATATTTTTAGTGGCCCCATGCAGATTTTTTTTTTTTTTCCAAAATTGCTCAATTTTTTTTCTTTCATAGAAGTCGCTGAGTATTGCACTAGGATCAGAATTATTGTTTCATGCTCCTTTTAAAGAGTTTTTTTTTTTTTTGAAATCACATAAAACCAAAGGATTCAAAGTCACAGTTTGAAAAAGTATTTATAGGCTGTTTTTTTTTTTTTTTTTAAATTTAGAAAGATTAACTTTTAGATTATAGTGCAAAAAAAAACAGCCACAGGGGGTGAACAAGCCAGTGTACTCCTAGTGCCTGTCCCAAGCTCGTGTAAATGGGGAGGGTTGTGTCAGGAAGGACATCCAACATAAAACCTTTGGCAAATCTAACATGTAGATCATGACGAATGATGGTTTCATACCGGATCAGTCGAGGCCTGTGTTACCGACTACCACCGCTGCCGTTAATCGACAGGGTGCCGGTGTAAATTGGCTTACTGTTGGTGGATGCAGTGTTTCCTCTGGTAACATTTCCTGGTGGCGGCCTGCCACGCCCGAAAAATTTCTGGCACTCTATCAGGACTTAAAAATTTAAGAAAAATTTATGAAGGAATGACAATCTGCAGGCGCGCACACGAACAACGCGTGTGACCGTGATTCGTGCAGAGAGAAGCGCCCCGCCTATGTGTTCTAGTCACCAGCCAGGCAGAGTGCTTCGCTACTAGTGTGACTGTCCGTGAGAAACACGAGCTTATTAAAGTCCTTTAAACGCGGAAAAAAATCAGAAGAGGTATGTAAGCACTGGAGGCAATTATCATGGTTTTAACCCGCTGGTAATGGGAGCAATAATGGAAGAGTTGCTTAGCTAACAGGTGTGGTTAAGAGCTTGAGTTGATTGATTTTGTTTACTTTTTCTTATTTCCCTCAAGAATGAAAACAGCTGTTTTTAACCTTTACCTTGGTTAATATTAACTAATTTATATTCATTATTCAGTGTTTCCTCTGGCTTGAAGACATTGGCGCGGTGGCAACATATTTTTCCAGGGGGGGAGGGGTACAGAAAACACATGACACGATTGTAACCGGAAATGTTAATTTTACACTATTTCTTTTTATTTTTTTTAAATTTTGCACAGAAATATTACATAATGGAACTTACCATTTGAAATATTGTACTACCAAGGCTTGAAGGTTGGCATATTGGGCCAGTTGGGGTCCCACCCAGATGCCCTGTGTTTGAACTTTTTTTTTTCCTCAATATTTTTATTGAACCTTTTTTTTTATACAAACATGGCACAAACAATCAGACACTAACACAAAAGTAATTTAAAAATTAAAAAGAACAATAACAAAAAAAATGTGTAATAAAAACAACAACAACATCCATTAACAAACACAAGTCAACAACAATGCTCCTCTGTTTAGTCTAGGTAATCTATTACATAAGAATACATAATATACATTCAACAGCTTGGAATTTGCAAGGTCCACACATATCATTCACCTTCTTCTTCAGACATTATGTTTAAATTCTTTACATAATCAATGAAAGGTCTCCATATATTCTCAAACACATTTTCCTTTGATTTCAGTATATATGTTATTCTTTCTAGTGGAAGGTTTGTTAACATTTGTCTTAACCACTGAGTCACATCTGGTCTATGAATCTTTTTCCACAGTAGTGCAATACATTTTTTGGCATTAAGCAAACTGAGGTCTATGAATGCTTTTTCACTCTTATTAAAGTTATGTTTTTCTGGATACAGACCCAACAAAAACAGTTTAGGGTTCAATATTATTTGTTTTGAAATTATTTTTTCAATTGTTACCGTCACCTCTTCCCAAAACATTCTGATTTTTCTACATTCCCATAAACAGTAAAATAGGGTTCCTTTACTTTCCATACATTTTGTGCATGCATCTGGTATGTTTTTGTTATATCTATTTAATTCCACTGGTGTAACATACATCCACATTAACCATTTAAAATGTATCAGTTTAAGACGTACATTTATTGATTTGGTTTGAGCTCCTGCACAAGTCATTTCCCATTGTTCCTCTGAAATTTCAACTTGCAGGTCCTCTTTCCAGTAATCCAGTCTTTTCTGTGAGTTTTCACTGGAGAATAGTGTCAATGAGTTGTAAAACTCTGAAATAATACCCTTTCTCTTACTATCTTTCATCAAAATTTTTTCCAAAAATGAATAAGTAGGTCGGGTGAGAGCATTATTTTGATTTGATCGAATAAAATTTCTAAGTTGAAGATATTTAAAAAAGTGTGTTCTATTAAGATTGAATTTAATCCTCAGTTCTTCAAAAGACATTATGTTATCTGAGCGTGACAAATATAAGTCTTGAATCTTTTGAATCCCTTTTATATTCCATATTTTAAATACAGTATCCGCTCTCCCTGGTGTAAAATATTGATTACCCCATATTGGGCTAAATTGTGACAGTGAGTGTGGTTCTTTTAAATATTTTTTGGTTTCACACCATATTTTGATCATGTGATTTACAATTGGATTTTTAACTTGTTTCTGTAATTTTTTAGCCGAGTCGGAGTATATGAATAAGGGAAGAGGTAAAGGTAAATTGTATGATTCCATTTCAGTCCAGTGAGGAAGATCATTTGATGAAAAATAATACTGTATGTCATAGACCTCAGTTGTGCTGACCAGTAATACAACATAAAGTTTGGACATTTTAGACCTCCACGATCAAATGGTAAATATAGTAAGGACAAACATAATCTAGCCTTCCTATTGTTCCATATAAATTCCACTAACTTTTTTTTAATTCTTGAGAATAGATCTGAAGGTGGTGGTAAAGGAATGTTTTGAAATAAATAAAATATTTTTGGTAAGATATTACTTTTTTTTGTAACTTTGATTTTTATTCATTTTTCATCATACATATTACATTCAGATCACAGTCTATATTTAAAAAAAGGAGCTAGAGGAAGAAAGTGAAAAAAAAAGAAAAAAAAAGAAAAGGGGGGGGGACAAATGTTGGAGCATCAAGTTTTAAGTTTCCAACTCTTAATTCTTCTGGTTTTTCCAGTGTCTTTGGTTATTCTTTCAATTTCTGTCTCGTTGTTGCACTTTGTAGTGTGTCCATTTCCGCCATTTTTTTTTCATATTGTCCTTCTTGCATTCTTTGTCGATATGTTAGTTTTTCCATCAAATGTATATCCTCAACAATGTCAGTCCATCGTTCTTGGTCAGGAAGAACTTCTGATCGCCATTTTCTTGTGATTGTTTTTTTACATGCAATCAGCAAGATTTTGACTAGATATCTGTCCTCAGCCTGTATTACATTGTCTCTTTTAAGATCACATAAATACATCAAGTTACAGTTCATTGGTATATTATATCCTAATATCCTCTGTATTGTCACATGTATAGATTTCCAGAATGATGAGATTTTGCAGCATTTCCAAAACATAAGTGAGTGGTCTGCATTTTGAGCCCCACAGCCCCTCCAGCATATAGATTGGATATTTGTATATTTTCTTTGAATCTGTGGTGTAATGAAATAGCGAATCAGGTTTTTCCATCCAAATTCCCTCCATGTCCTTGAACTTGTTGATGTGTGTTGTGTTTTCCATATTTCTTGCCAGCTTTCTTCTGTTATGTTTAAATTTAGCTCTTTCTCCCATTTCTTCTTTATATAGTTACTTGAATGTTTGTTTGCCATAAGTTTCTAATATAGCTTTGAAATAATTCTTATTTTATTTCCTGCATTTGAGCTTAAAATGAATTGTATAGTCTCGCTCACATCTGTGTGGAGGTTATGCCTAATCTTCCTCATATAATAATCTCTCATCTGCAGATATCTGAAGAATTCCGATTTTTCTAGTTTAAATTTTCTTCTGATGTTTACAAAACTCCTGAAATCTTTTTTTTTCGATATTGCCCCATGCTGTGATTCCCTTGTTCACCAGATTTTTGTACCCCCTATCTTGCTTTGCCGGTTCATATACATACATATGATATATCTTATTTGTGCTGAGTATCATCCAAGATGGCGCCCACAGTGGTCGACATGGTGCTTCGCTGCGCTCTTTGTTTGTTTTTGTTTGTCAATTGTGTGTCTGCTTGCACTTATACCCGTGAAGAGCTTCTAAATATCAGGACTTTCACCCCCACGGACCTCCTCCCAGTTTTTCTAGCCCCTGCCGCCGATCTGGTTTATTGTTTGGCTCGGAAAGTGAGACGGCGGAAGAGAGGAAGACAGAGCGGGGCGCTCTCGTACGACTTCGCAGGAGAGGCTCGCGAACGGCGCTGCCTGGCATATTCTGTCCAATACCAACTCTCTCTCTAACAAGGTGGATGAACTGAGACTGCTGATGCGTTTTAAGGACCTCGCCTCCTCAGCTGTCCTCTGCTTTACTGAGACCTGGCTCCGGGAAATATACCGGACAGCGCGCTGCGCCTCGACGGCTCTTCAGCTCTTCCGTGCTGATCGTGACACAGAGCTTTCCGGCAAGACCACAGGAGGCGGTGTCTGCTTCTACATCAACTGCAGCTGGTGCTCTGATGTAACGGTAATTTCCAAAACACTGTTCTCCTGCCTTGGAATTTCTTGTTATCAATTGCAAGCCCTTCTATTCCCCGCGGGAGTTTGCTTCTTTCATAATGATCGCTGTGTACGCCCCCTCCCGACGCGGACACGCGCGAAGCCTCAGGCGTGCTCGCGGATCACATTCAACACACAGAGCGGAGTTTTCCAGACTCGCTGATTATTGTGGCTGGCGACTTTAATCAGTGCAATCTGAGCCACGATCTCCCCCGCTACAAACAGTTTATTAAACGCCCCCACCAGAGGATTAAACACACTGGATCACTGTTACACCACAGTGAAAGACGCATATCGCGCCTGTCCCTCGAGCTGCGCTGGGATTATCTGATCACGTGATGTTCACCTCATTCCCACATACAGACAGAGATTGAAGCTCACTAAACCTGTTGTGAGCACTACGAAGATACGGACCAGTGATGCTGAGGAGAAGCTGGAAACGTGCATGGAAATATCTGACTGGGGCATGCTTAAAGGAGCCACGCATGATCTGGATGAGTACACGGACACTGTGAACTCATATATCCACTTTTGTGAAGAGAACATTCTTCCATCACGCACCAGGGTGAGTTACTCTAATGACAAACCCTGGTTCACAGCTAAGCTCAGACAGATCAGGAAGGAGAAGGAAGCAGCGCTGAAAAGTGGAGACAGGGACTGCTACAGGGAGGTTAAATACCGGTTTAACAGAGAGCTGAAGAGGGCTAAATCTCTATACTCAGAGAGACTCCAGCAGCAGTTCACTGCTAATGATTCGGCTTCCGTGTGGAGAGGACTGAGGCAAATCACCAACTATCGACCTAAGGCTCCTAAAGGTCAGGATGACAAAGCCTTTGTTCAAAGACTGTCCCAACACTATGCCCGTTTTGACACCTCGTCATCTGTGTCCAACTCCCCCCCCTCCCTCCAGCTCCACAGCCTCCACATTCGCTACTTCAATTTAAGGCACCCCCCCCGCCTCCCCCCCCTCCCCTTATCATCAGTGAGCAGGATGTGCTCAAACAGTTCTCCAGACTGAACCCGCGCAAGGCCCCCGGCCCAGACGGCGTGTCTCCCTCCACCCTGAGACTCGGTGCGAAACAGCTGGCTCCTGTATTCACAGACATTTTTAACACCTCCCTTAAGTTATGCCACGTGCCGTCCTGCCTCAAATCCTCCACCATCATCCCTGTCCCCAAGAAGCCACGGATCACTGGACTTAATGACTACAGACCTGTAGCGCTCACCTCTGTAGTCATGAAGTCCTTTGAGCGCCTGGTCCTGTCCCACCTCAAGTCCATCACCACCCCTCTCCTGGACCCGCTGCAGTTTGCCTACCGAGCCAACAGGTCTGTAGACGATGCAGTCAACCTGGCCCTCCACTCCATCCTGCAGCACCTGGACTCCCCGGGAACCTACGCCAGGATCCTGTTTGTGGACTTCAGCTCCGCATTCAACACCATCCGCCCCGCTCTGCTCCGGGACAAGCTGTCCCTGCTCAACGTGCCTGACTCCCTCTGCAGGTGGATCATCGACTTCCTGACGGACCGGAGGCAGCATGTGCGGCTGGGAAAGACTGTCTCAGGACTATACTAGCATCAGCACCGGATCACCCCAGGGCTGTGTACTTTCCCCCCTACTCTTCTCCCTTTACACCAACTCCTGCACCTCCAGCCACCAGTCTGTCAAGTTGATCAAGTTTGCGGACAACACCACCCTCATCGGGCTCATCTCCAACGGCGACGAGTCCGCCTACAGGAGAGAGGTGGCCCAGCTGGCGTCCTGGTGCAGCAATAACAACCTGCAGCTGAACGCTCTGAAGACAGTGGAGATGATTGTGGACTTCAGGAAAGTCACTACTCCTCTGCCCCCCCTCACCCTCTCAGGCTCTCCCATCACCACTGCTGATTCCTTCCGCTTCCTAGGCACTACCATCACCAGGGACCTCAAATGGGAGCTGACCATCAGCTCACTCATCAAAAAAGCCCAGCAGAGGATGTTCTTCCTGCGGCAGCTGAGGAAGCTCAAGCTACCCACCAAGATGTTAGTGCAGTTCTACACAGCCATCATCGAGTCCATCCTCACCACCTCCATAACCGTGTGGTACGCAGGAGCCACTGCCAGGGACAGACTAAGGCTGCAGCGCGTCGTGCGCACTGCTGAGAAGGTGATCGGCTGCAAGCTCCCATCTCTCCAGGATCTGTACATCTCCAGGACCCGGAGGCGTGCTGGCCGGATCATAGCCGATCCCTCACACCCTGGTCACGTACTGTTTGCCCCCCTCCCCTCTGGTAGAAGACTTCGGTCCATCCAGACTAAAACCTCCCGTCACATGAACAGCTTCTTCCCCTCTGCCATTAGACTGCTGAACACTAAGTGACTTATTGACTCTCGTGCACCATGTACAGCAGCTCAACCAGACTCATGTCAATCATCACTGTTTTCTTCCTGCATTACCGACTGCACTATATAGTTCTCCACAGTATCTGCTGCTGGCTAATATATATTTTAACTGTTGACCAGTATCACTTAATCTTATCCTACACTTTATTACATGTATAGTTTATTTCTCTTATCTTATCATGTTTAATGTTGCAGCATTGTACCGAGACAAATTCCTAGTTTGTGTACTACATGAACAATGGCAATAAACCTGATTCTGATTCTGATTTTGATTCTGAGTAGTAATATTCCTTTAGACTCGGTAGGCCCATGCCTCCATTCTCTTTTGGTAACTGGAGAGTTTTATATTTCAATCTTGGCTTTTTACCTCCCCAAACAAATCTCGATATCATCCTGTCCCACTTTGAGAACTGGGCACCAGGAATCTCTGTTGGTAGAGCCTGGAAGAGGTAAAGCAGTCTAGGTTGTATGCTGATTTTGACTGTCTGAATTTTTGAATTGAGATCCATATTTAAGATTGACCATCTATCAATATCCTTTTTTATTTCTTGATCTAACCTATCATAGTTTGCTTTATAGATTTTGCTTAGATCTTTAGGTATGCTCACTCCAAGGTATTTTATTTCTTTTTGTTTCCAGTTTAGTTTGATCTTATCAGTTATTTGGTTTAAAGGGTTATAGTGGAATGCCAGTATTCGTGTTTTTGTTATGTTTATCTTGTATCCTGAGAATTTTCCAAAATTTTCTATCAAGTTCATCATTTCCATTATTGATTCATCTGGTTGTTCAAGGTAAACTATAATATCGTCTGCAAATAGCCCAATCTTGTGTTCCGCTCCCTTTATTGTTACACCTGAAGCGGCATGAAAAAATAAGCAGCAGTGCTGTGGTTTTGAGCAGGTTTTATTAATCATGTCGCCTTCACGGGATCCTCTCTCCGGTGCATAGTGGAGCAGCCCGGAGCGGGATCCCTAGGCTCTCAGAGAAAGAGAGGCGGACACAGTGTGTCCACCTGTTGCAGGATCAGAGTGAGAGAGTAAGAGAGAGAGATTGCGTTACAGAGTTGCACCTTAAATACTTGATCATAACAATACATCAAAAAGACATACCCCACAGTCTAGAATGATCAAAGGGACAACAGAACAGGCAGGAGGTATTTGCATTTGTAAGCCATACATCACAATGGGCAGATTAGCTAGACCTCGCTCTAAGTGCAAGACAAAGAGGCTAACAAGCACATCTACATATTGATCTGAGTCTCTAGGTCACAGTAAGGACAGGACGCATGAGTACAAAGGATGAAAGGCATCGATTAACATCACATAGGTGAGACAGAAGAAACTCGTCTACCTGTAGACATTAATACACTAAAGCACATCTAAGATGCTCAGAAAAAGCACAGTAAGGACAAGCCATATGCACACTATACAGAATGGTGCATTACATCACAACACATGCATGTTTGCATCACAAATACATGAATGGCACATTGCTTCTCAGTAATGCAGCAGAAAAACAGAGAAAAGAGGGCTGAGTGTCCTTAGTCTGTTGTGGGGTTAAAACGAACCGCCACACACGCTCCCCCCCAGAGGACGCGGCAGGGGGGTCGCGACCTCGATAATCCATCTGTGTGAGCGAGCTGTGGGAGAAGCTCGCTGCAGGCGGAGGGGGAGGGAGGGGAGGGGTAGTAAGTGCCGGCAGGAGCTGTGAAATCGTCCTGAGCCGTGCAAAAATTGCTTGCTGCTCCGTGACGTCGAGGGTTTGTCCCGTTGCACGTGCGGAGATCACAAGAAGAAAAATTAGTCTCTGACTCCTCTTGTGGCCATGAAGAAAAGCAGGAGCGGCTGTAAGAGAAAAAGTAAACAAAGCAGGGGGACTGTTGGCTTTGGGTGCTGAATTCTTCATTAACTTTAGGCCATGTACCGCAGGCTTTTAAAACGGCTGTAATTAAACCCTTACTCAAAAAGCCAACGCTAGATCCAGGAGCTTTAGCTAACTATAGACCAATCTCTAATCTCCCTTTCATTTCAAAAATCTTAGAAAGTGTTGTTGCTACGCAATTATTTGACCACCTGCAGGGAAATGGTTTATTTGAGGAGTTTCAATCTGGGTTTAGAATCCATCATAGCACTGAAACAGCCTTAGCGAAGGTCACTAACGACCTCCTCATTGCATCTGATAATGGACTAGTTTCTGTACTTGTCCTTTTAGATCTTAGTGCAGCTTTTGATACTATTGATCATAATATTCTACTTGATAGATTAGAACACTATGTTGGACTTAATGGAACTTCGTTGCAGTGGTTTAGATCTTATTTATCTGATAGGTTCCAGTTTGTTCATGTAAATGATGAGTTTTCTCTCAGCTCAAAGCTTAGTCATGGAGTTCCACAGGGATCTGTGCTTGGCCCTACTCTTTTTAGTTTATATATGCTTCCGTTAGGCAACATTATTAGAAAGCACTGTATACATTTTCACTGTTATGCAGATGACACACAATTATACCTGTCAATGAAGCCAGATGATACTAATCAATTAGCCAAGTTAGAAGCCTGTCTTAAGGAAATCAAAGTTTGGATGACTTGTAATTTCCTGCTATTAAATTCATATAAGACTGAAGTCATTCTTGTTGGTCCAAAAAACCTTAGAAATTCCTTTCCAAATCAAACTTTCAGTTTGGATGCAGTTACTCTTTCTCTTAATAGCTCTGTGAGGAACCTTGGAGTTATTTTTGATCAGGATTTGTCCTTCAATTCACATATTAAATTTGTTTCTAAGACTGCCTTCTATCATTTGCGTAATATTGCCAAGATTAGGAGCATCTTGTCTCAGAGTGATGCTGAGAAGCTGATCCACGCTTTTGTTAGCTCGAGATTAGATTATTGTAATTCTTTATTATTAGGTTGTCCTAAAACATCTTTAAAAAGTCTTCAGCTGATCCAAAATGCTGCAGCAAGAGTTTTAACAGGTACTAGAAAGAGAGATCATATCTCTCCGGTTCTGGCCTCCCTTCATTGGCTTCCCATAGAGTTTAGAATTAAGTTTAAAATCCTTCTTCTTACTTACAAAGCTCTAAACAATCAGGCTCCTTTTTATTTAAAAGATCTGATACTACCGTATCATCCTAACAGAGCACTACGCTCCCAAAATGCAGGTTTACTTGTAATACCTATTATCTCCAAAAGTACAATGGGAGGCAGAGCCTTCAGTTATCAAGCTCCTCTCCTGTGGAATCGGCTGCCAATCTGGATTCGGGAGTCAGACTCGATCTCTGTTTTTAAGAATAGGGCTAAAACCTACCTTTTTGATACAGCCTACAATTAGGGAGGGATCATGTGTTTTCTGAACCCTCCCTTAGTTATGCTGCTAATAGGTTTAGTCAGCCGGGGGACCTCCAGTAATGCACTGGGCCTCACTCCTTTCCTCACTCTCTATGAAATATTTTTTTTTTTGCTGGTCATTAACATTTGTTTGTTCTCTCCCATAGATTGAGTCCCCATCGTGCTGTTTGCTCTCTACATGTCTGTTCTTTTCTTCTTCTCTATCCCCTCACCCCCCAGCCAGTCGCAGCAGATGACTGCCCCTCCCTGAGCCTGGTTCTGCTGGAGGTTTCTTCCTGTTAAAAGGGAGTTTTTCCTCTCCACCGTCGCCAAGTGCTTGCTCACAGGGGATCGCCTGATTGCTGGGGTCTTTCTGCAACTGTGGGGGTCCTCCCTACAGTTGATAGTGCTATGAGATGACTGTTGTTGTGAAATGGCGCTATATAAATAAAGTTGAATTGAATTGAATTGAATTGAAGCAACCCCAAAGCTCCCGGGAACAGCTGACGGCTGAAATCCCGTTGTGCCGTGGCTAAGACCATTAAAAAAATCCAGTGGCGAGCTGCGTGCTTGCTTCAGGTGAACGAGCAGCCCTGAAGGTTCTGTGGGCAGCGGCGGAGGACGATGGCGGTCTCTGGCGTGGCTGAGACTGTTAACAAATCCTTCGAGCGTGCTGCATGCGTGCTTCAGGTGAGCGGGCAGCCCTGAAAGGCAGCGGCGAAGGAGGAGGGCAGTCTGTGGAGCCGTTACTTGTCCCGTGCGTGATGCGCCGTCCTTGTAACTCCCCGATGCGTGCGCGGGGGTTCAGTGCGTGGGTGGGCCGCTGGAGTGGCGAGTCAGGGTGCAGAAACTTGGTGGAGAACGGCGCAGACGGCGCCGGTAAAACCCAGGTTGAGCTGTGGCTGTAGATTGGCCATGGTGCGTTGGAGCGGTGAGAGGAAATAGACGATCTTTAGTCCCTCAGGCCCGTGCAGAGGCGTTGGAGCGGCGGGAGGGAATAGACGATCTTTTGTTCCTCAGGCTCATGCAGCTGCGTTGGAGCGGTGTGAGGAAGTAGACGATCTCCGTCCCTCGGGCTCGTGGAGGCGCGTTGGAGCGGTGCGAGGCAATAGACGATCTTTGTGCCCCGGGCTCGTGCAGCTGCTTTGGAGCGGTGAGAGGGAGGAGACGATCGTTGTCGCTCGTGCGGCCATGGTGCGTTCAGTTCCACGCGCTGCGCTCCCCGTCGGCCCTGGAGGTTGCCGTCTGGGGAGAGGACGAGGTGCGTGCGCTCTCTGTGAGAGCGGCCGGTCCAGCGTGGTTGTGCAGATCTCAGGCGAGGGTCGCGCCATGACGTTTTCTGCAGTTTACCCGGTCGTGGGTGATGTCCGGAGAACGGCTCGCCTGTGTTGGCTCCGCGTCGAAGTCTCCCTGAAGCCGCAGGGAGAGGGAACCAGTAGGCCGCTGCGACGGAGCATTCATGCCCGGGTGTTGCGTTCGCTGGCCGCTCGTTTTCTTCAGCGTCGGTTCGCCAGCGTGGCCATCCAAAACAGAAGGCTGCGTTGCACAAAGCGTGTGCGTCTTCAAGGGGCCACCAACGCAGCTGTGTGGCTGTCCAGCTCGGAAGGTTGCTTTCGCACAAAACGTGTGCGTGTTCGAGGGGTCACCAGTGAAGCGGCATGAAAAAATAAGCAGCAGTGCTGTGGTTTTGAGCAGGTTTTATTAATCATGTCGCCTTCACGGGATCCTCTCTCCGGTGCATAGTGGAGCAGCCCGGAGCGGGATCCCTAGGCTCTCAGAGAAAGAGAGGCGGACACAGTGTGTCCACCTGTTGCAGGATCAGAGTGAGAGAGTAAGAGAGAGATTGCGTTACAGAGTTGCACCTTAAATACTTGATCATAACAATACATCAAAAAGACATACCCCACAGTCTAGAATGATCAAAGGGACAACAGAACAGGCAGGAGGTATTTGCATTTGTAAGCCATACATCACAATGGGCAGATTAGCTAGACCTCGCTCTAAGTGCAAGACAAAGAGGCTAACAAGCACATCTACATATTGATCTGAGTCTCTAGGTCACAGTAAGGACAGGACGCATGAGTACAAAGGATGAAAGGCATCGATTAACATCACATAGGTGAGACAGAAGAAACTCGTCTACCTGTAGACATTAATACACTAAAGCACATCTAAGATGCTCAGAAAAAGCACAGTAAGGACAAGCCATATGCACACTATACAGAATGGCGCATTACATCACAACACATGCATGTTTGCATCACAAATACATGAATGGCACATTGCTTCTCAGTAATGCAGCAGAAAAACAGAGAAAAGAGGGCTGAGTGTCCTTAGTCTGTTGTGGGGTTAAAACGAACCGCCACACACCTTTTAATTTCTTATTTTGTCGCATCGCTTGAGCCAGTGGCTCTATGAACAGAGCAAACAAGGTGGGCGATAGGCAGCATCCCTGCCTAGTTGATCTTTGTATATTTACTTTGTCTGCTAAGCTACCGTTTATCTTGATTCTTGCCACAGGTTTTTGATACAGTGTCTTTATGCATTGTACTGATTTTTCGTTAAATCCAAAGCGTTCCAGCACATTATATAGGAACTTCCAATTAACCCTATCAAATGCTTTTTCTGCGTCTAAACTCATTATTACTGCGCTTTTCTTTTCTTTATGTATTTGATTAATTATGTGTAATGTTCTCCTGATATTGTCATGTGTTTGGTGTCCCTCTGTGAAACCAGTCTGATCATCCTCTATCAATTCCGTCAAGAATGTCTTTATTCGTTTACATATAATTGTTGTATATATTTTATAATCCACATTTAATAAAGAGATTGGCCTATAGTTTCCACATTGTTCCCTATCTTTCCCTGGCTTTAAAATAACTGAAATAATGGCTTCGTTCCATGATGGAGGTGTTTTGTTGTTGTTTAATGTCCAATTAAATGACTTTAGGAGCTGTGGCATGAGTTCTTCTATAAACAGTTTATAAAACTCAGATGGGTATCCATCACTACCTGGTGATTTACCGTTTTTAAGTGACTTAATCACATCTTTAATCCCTTGTGTTGTTATTTCTGCTGTTAGCTTTTCATTTTGTTGGTTTCCTATTGATGGCAAGTCCAATGTGCCTAGAAATTTTTTAATATCCTTAACATTTGTCTCTTCAGGTTGCGAGTATAGTTCTTGATAGAAATTATGGAATATTTCTTCGATGTTTTCTGGGTTAACTGTGGTTTTATTTGTGATGGGGTCCTTAATCTTATATACATTATTCACTGTTTGTTGTTTTCTTAACCGTTTTGCCAGCAGTTTTGTGGCCTTTGGCCCTGTTTCATAATATTTTTGTTTTAAATATCTATTTTTCCTTTCAATTTCATCTATTTGCATTTCTTTTATCTTTTTTTCTTCCTTAATTTCTTGATATATTTTTGGGTCATTTGTGCTTTGATGTTTACGTTCTAATTCCCTCAGTCTCTCACATCTTTGTTCATATGTTTCCAGTTTAGACTTATTTGCTTTTCCTGATTCAGCAATTAATTTACCTCTTAACACGGCTTTTAGTGCATCCCATAGTATTGTTGGGTCCACTTCTTCATTATCATTCTCCTCGATAGACTCGTTTATGTTTACTTTTATTCTTTCTTTCATTTTCTCATCATTTAACAGTTCTACATTAAGTTTTCATGTTGTTTGTCGTTTTCTATTGTTTAAATATATTTCCATGTATATAGGATTATGATCTGATATTTCTGCCCCTCCAATCCGACAGTTTCTCACCCTGTGTCTGTCACCTTCATTCATAAGGAAGTAATCTATTCTAGAGTGTACTTTATGGACTGCTGAATAATGTGTATAGTCTTTTTCGAGTGGGTGCAGGTCCCTCCAAATGTCTACCATACCCATTTCTGCCAGTGAGGTTCTTATGAACTTTGTTACATGTTTTTTTGTCTTCTTAACACTTGTGTCAACTTCATGATCCATGACAGCATTTAAGTCTCCTCCACAAATTAGGACTCCTTCACTGTGTGTTGCGATGAGATCAAACAGTTGTTGAAAAAAACCCTTGTCACTTTCTGGTGGGGCATAGATGTTCACTAATGTGATCTGCATACCATCTATTCTTCCCTTTATTATTACATACCTGCCTTCTTTATCCTGGATTTCTTGTTCACATTCAAATTGTATTTTATTTGAAATTAGTATCATAACCCCCCTTTTATTTCCTCCCTTAAATGAATTGTAGTAGGAGTTCTTATAGCCAAATCTCTTTAGTTTCTCATGTTCTGTCTTGCTCAAATGTGTCTCTTGCATAAATATAATTTCGGCTTTTTCCTTCTTGAATTTTCTTATTTTTCTTTCCCTTTTAACAGGTGAGTTCAGACCATTCACGTTTAACGTCATTATCTTAAGATTTTTACCCATATTCATGTTTTTCCATTTTTTTAACTTGTGCTCCTAACCCCTTTAACAACAAAAATAACACATATTTGTACAAAAACACATTACCAAATCTCGACCTCCGTACTTTGGGCCTTTCTTCTGCCCACTGGTCCCTGTTGGTGGGTGGAGGGAATGTCCTCACAAAGTGGAGGGCCCTCCCTAGACCTGTATTTACTATCCAAGTAATAATTTCATTTTTTTAATCATTTTTTTCAGTCTGAATTACTGCTGTTTTACTGAAAACCTCCCAGCTTCAGGGGGGCTGCGCCCCCCCCCCCCGCCCCCCCCATAAGTCAATCGACCAAATTAGATTTCAGCTGAAATCAGAATTTCCTGTTGCCATCCCTGATACAGCGACCACGGCAGCGTGCAAGTCCCCTTCACTGTCAGTAAGTGAGGAATTTTTTTTTGTTTTTTAAATCTGGGTGTCCGCAGGCCCTTAAAAAGTCTTTAATGTGTTTGTCCAAATGCATTTGTGTTTGGACAAATTTGTGTTTGGCCTTGGACATTTATCCTTAAAAATGACAATTAATCCTTAAATCTGCCTTTAAAAGGTCTTAAAAATGTCACAAACACAATGAACAAAATGGCAATATTTTCTTTTTTTGTGCAGTGAAATCTTTGTAAAGAATTTGGTGAATTTGTAATTACTGCTCTGCATTTTAGCACCATGGAGCGGAAGTGAGCGGAACCAACAGCAGTCATTCGTTTGTGGGGGGAGGGGGCTACTTTCAGGTTTACACGTTAGCAGCTTGCACTTCAGTTGCTATTGGCAACGTCAGTTATGGGGAAGTGTAAATTTAATCTTGGCTGGATGGATAAACCGACATTTGCGGCATGGTTAAGACCGGTTCAAGGAAATAACTATGAGGCCCGTTGTACGCTGTGCAAGAAGCGCTTTAAACTCGGCTCGATGGGAATTTTGATCAGGATTTGTCCTTCAATTCACATATTAAATTTGTTTCTAAGACTGCCTTCTATCATTTGCGTAATATTGCCAAGATTAGGAGCATCTTGTCTCAGAGTGATGCTGAGAAGCTGATCCACGCTTTTGTTAGCTCGAGATTAGATTACTGTAATTCTTTATTATCAGGCTGTCCTAAAACATCTTTAAAAAGTCTTCAGCTGATCCAAAATGCTGCAGCAAGAGTTTTAACAGGTACTAGAAAGAGAGATCATATCTCTCCGGTTCTGGCCTCCCTTCATTGGCTTCCCATAGAGTTTAGAATTAAGTTTAAAATCCTTCTTCTTACTTACAAAGCTCTAAACAATCAGGCTCCTTTTTATTTAAAAGATCTGATACTACCGTATCATCCTAACAGAGCACTACGCTCCCAAAATGCAGGTTTACTTGTAATACCTAGAATCTCCAAAAGTACAGTGGGAGGCAGAGCCTTCAGTTATCAAGCTCCTCTCCTGTGGAATCAGCTGCCAATCTGGATTCGGGAGTCAGACTCGATCTCTGTTTTTAAGAATAGGGCTAAAACCTACCTTACAATTAGGGAGGGATCATGTGTTTCTGAACCCTCCCTTAGTTATGCTGCTAATAGGTTTAGTCAGCCGGGGGACCTCCAGTAATGCACTGGGCCTCACTCCTTTCCTCACTCTCTATGAAATATTTTTTTTTTGCTGGTCATTAACATTTGTTTGTTCTCTCCCATAGATTGAGTCCCCATCGTGCTGTTTGCTCTCTACATGTCTGTTCTTTTCTTCTTCTCTGTCCCCTCACCCCCCAGCCAGTCGCAGCAGATGACTGCCCCTCCCTGAGCCTGGTTCTGCTGGAGGTTTCTTCCTGTTAAAAGGGAGTTTTTCCTCTCCACCGTCGCCAAGTGCTTGCTCACAGGGGATCGCCTGATTGCTGGGGTCTTTCTGCAACTGTGGGGGTCCTCCCTACAGTTGATAGTGCTATGAGATGACTGTTGTTGTGAAATGGCGCTATACAAATAAAGTTGAATTGAATTGAATTGAATTGAATTGAAATTAAAGCTGTGGAATTGCATATGCAGAGCGAGAAGCACAAAACGGCTGCAAAAACCCACCAACAAACGCTTGCCATTTTTCAGTACTGTTCCGTCTCATCAGTACCACAGACTTCAGCTCCATCTCCGATACCAGCAGCAACAGCTGCTCCAACCACAGCAACAGACCTCAGAGCAACCTTCGGGTCCACCGCTATACTTCAAGCAGAGGTACTGTGGTGTCTGCACACAGTAACCAAACACCAGTCCTATAACGCCAACAAAGGAGTCAGAGACATTTTCCGAGCTATGTTTACTGACTCAGAAATCGCTAAAAACTTTACGTGCGGTAAAGACAAATCAGCCTACATTTCAAAATTTGGTTTTGGCTCCACACATCATTAAACTCCTCGTCACCGACGTTAACAAAGACAGCTTTACTTTGATGTTTGAAGAAACCCTCAACCAAACAACTAAAACGAAGCAGCTGGACCTACATGTCCGTTATTTCAAAGATGATTGAGTCCAATCCAAATACCCGGGCTCCCAGTTCATGGGTCACGGAACAGCTCAGGATTTACTGCACCACTTTCAAGTAAGTAAGAACCCCACACTAAGAAATTACTGGTAATCTAGCTCCAGCTTTTTTTTTTTTCCTCAATAGAACACTTATAAGAAAAAGTGTTATACATCGTTGATGCTTGTTATTGTTGTTGTTGTTCTGTTTAAATATATCTTGATGACATGATGTTATCATTATTGCAGTTCTGTTGTTTTAATCTTTCATAAAGAACAAATTTTATTTTTCAACTGAAAAATTAAGTGTTAAAACATTAAAAAAAGAACATTTCTGAAAATGTCACATTTGTGTTTGACATTACACATGGCATTGCCATGCAGCAGGTATGCCCATCAGTTTGTTTACTTGTTGTTTTATATATATATATATTTCTGTTTTATTATATGCTTAATTTTTATGCAACTGTTATGTACTTCATTCTTTTCCCAACTGCTGTTTTATTTCTACATGTTAAGCACCTTTTAACTCTGCTTGATAAATGACACTCATTTCGTCCTCAGGAATGTACTCAGCAGCTGGACTTGCAAAAGCTGCTCTCAGTCTCTATGGATGGACCCAATGTCAACTGCAAGTTCCTGGAACTGCTTCAACAAGAGCAGCGTGAGCAGTGTGTGTGTGTGTGTGTGTGGGGGGGGGGGGGGCTCAGCTGATTGTGGTGGGGAGTTGTGGCCTCCACACTGTACATAATACCTGCAAAGGTGGTTTCTCCATGTGGCAGTTGGAGAAAGTTTTGAGGGCCATGCGTATTCTCTTCCATAATGTGCCAGCAAGGAGAGAGGACTTCACTGCTTTGACCAAATCTACAAAATTTCCACTTGCAGAATGCTAACTTACCAGTAGCAGAGAGGGCTATGGAGTTGTGGCCATTTCTGACCATGTACACAGATGCGGTCAGAATGAGGAAGCTACCAAATCCAGGAACGGCATCTTTTGACACCCTTAAAGTAGCTCAGAATGATCCCCTCATCCTGGCGAAGCTACATTTCTACATTGCTATCACCCGGACCTTCACACCTTTCTTCGCAACATATCAAACAGATGAACCAGTGATGCCTTTCCTCGGCAAAGACTTGGCTGAGTTGATGAAGGTAATGATATCCTAGCACTGGACTGGACAATTTGATATTGCAGTTTTATTTCAGTGTTAATGCAGGGTTGTTTTGCTATGGATGTCTTATAAGAGGCAATTATATGTAGACAATCATGTATGTGTGTATATACAATATCTATCTAGCTGTCTATCTAGATACAGATAGTAGGTGTGTATGTGTGTATATATATATATATATATATATATATATATATATAAAATAAATAAAGTCACAAATCATTTTTGTAATTTTTTTGTGCTGTATTTAATATGCTTGATAAATTTAATATGATTTGGGTTGTATTTTGTTTTTCTGTTGATAGAATATGCTGAGGCATTTTGTCAAGAGAGACAGGGATGAGAATCCTCCTCGGATCCGCGGAATTCCTCGGATTTGATCATGTCTAGGGTCATTCTCGTGAATCGTCTAAATTCGAGGAGAAAATTTTAGGGGAGGCTGAGGTATGTTATGAGCGGCGAGTCGTATTTTCAATCGGCTGCTAAAATCCACCGCGCAGAACGCGCTACCCAGCAAGATCAGTAATGTAATGTAACAAGGCCACTGATTGGCTGATACTTATTGAAGCAACCAATTGGCGATTTTGTTATTCCTTTGTCATATCCCACACGCGGAGCGAAATGCAAATGGCGGACAGTTCAATCAATCGAGCTTTCCCGATTTTGTGAAAATGGTGAACCTAAAACTCACGAAAGACAACAAAGCAAGAATTTTAGAAATCGACAAAGGGATAAGGAACAAGTTTCGTTGGGAATGGCTCGAAAAAACTGTGTCAATGACTGTAAAGATCGGTAAAAATACCGAAGGTGTGGTTGAAAAAATAGCCGACTTCATAGCGAAATGCGAAGTACCAGGGAAAGCCCAGTGTGTTTATTGCAACGATTTCTTGAGTTATGGATCTCGTGGTTGTGTTGCCTTAGCTGAACACTGTTCAAAACAGAAACATCTCAAAATTGTGCCTACAAGGGATCGAACTACTCGCTCGTGCTGCATTCAAAACAATCGATGGACTCGGTCAAATTCAAATGCCAGTTGATCAAAGTTCATCACAATCGGCCCCGATTACAGCAATTAGTGATCAGAAGACACATTCCGAGGTAAGATTTTTTTTCTCGTTATAAGTAATGTACTTGAGAATTTTCGCGTAATGAATTTGTTATGAAATAGCATG
The DNA here is from genome assembly GCA_020510985.1 of Pholidichthys leucotaenia. Taxonomy (NCBI): domain Eukaryota; kingdom Metazoa; phylum Chordata; class Actinopteri; order Cichliformes; family Pholidichthyidae; genus Pholidichthys; species Pholidichthys leucotaenia. The sequence continues at coordinate 5,990,221 of CM035836.1, forward strand.
TGTAAGCTGTGACATCATGCCTGTTTTGAAACACTAATTGCATTTGAATGCTGATAATCGATTGTTAATAGATAAATGTTAATGTTAATGTGTTATATACACGTGTGTTAATGTTAATAGATAAATGTTTGGTGGTGATCCGGATCACTGTCTGGATCCAGGAATTTTTTAAAGGATTATTTTTCTTTTTTTTTTTTTTTTACCTCCACCAAGGAGGTAAAAAAAAAAAAAAAAAAAGAATCCTTTAAAAAATTCTTGCCAATGGCATTTTTTTCCATGGTCAAGGAATCTATAAAGTTAGACAAAATAAATGTAGGATTAATATTTATGATGTTAAACACTGTATGGGGGGAACTGTGGTGCTGGGCGGAGGTCTGCGCTCTCCGAGTGCTTTTCTAGTTACATATTTTCTCACAATTTGAAATGCAATCTAAGAATTTTGAATAATTTATCATTTTTTGTTTCACTAGGAGGAGTTACATAATGCATGTGTGGTTTTTTTTTTTGTCATGGGTGGTGATGGGTTGCCTTTCCTAAGATATCTTTGCTTTTATTAGTAATCATAATTTCTTTCTGGTCATTGCATAAAAATATTAAACATCTTTTAGGTTTTACTTACTTTCTTAGATTATCTTTCAAATATTAAAATATACTAATATGCAACTTTTTAATATTCCTAGTAACACTAACAAATGCACACATTAATAAATCAAAATGTTTGCAGAATGTCAGTATATTTTCATAAATGGGTGATTTTTTTTTTTTTTTTTTTTTTGTTACTTATTTGTACCCGTAGGTAGACTTGGTTTGCAGTCTGGTGACAAGCCACCGGCTGCTGGTCGCTGCGTGCGCGAGCGCCCTAAACCTACATGTTTTTGGTGTGCGGGAGGAAACCAGAGAAATCCCGGAGTAAACCCACGCAACACGGGGAGAACATGCAAACTCCACACAGCTCACTGTTGGTCGGGGGCTGGGATCGAACCCACGATCTCATGATCTCCGCGATCCCCCGGCCGAGGGTAAAACTGTGCTGCCACAGTGCTAAACCACTGCGCCACCGTGCAGCCATCAGTGGGTGATGGACTTGGTGATGGAATTTTGTTAATATTTATAATTTATTTTACTTGGTTAAATTATTTTGTCTGTTCTAGAACTATGTAAATGTAATTCTGTGTCAGTTCTAAACATATTAAATAGTAGTAAAATATAATTTAGTATTATTACATCAACATACCATTCAGATATCATAAATTTACACATGTGATGCAGCAGCAGATTAAAAAGGTAAACTATAAATGCATTTGTACTTACTTCTAACTTTAAATATAAGACCACATTTGAGCATTCTAAAACACCAGATTTCGTTAGCCCCCACCAAGGCTCCGCCTTGGATCCGGCTTGGGGGCCTGCGTCCCCCAAGACCCCTGGCTTAGTTTCCTCTTTTTTCCCAAACCCCATTCTTATCCCTGGAGAGAGGTCCTGGAGGATATCAGTCCACTCCAGCTGGTCAAACTGGATGTCAGCGACAAGAACAACTGGGTCCCCCCAAAGGCTGTCAATATAGGCTTGGGTGCAGAATCGGTTCTCACGGTAGTGTTTCACCTTAAATATAATCATGATGGATATGACAGGTACTGTATAGTTTTCTGTCTTAATGGGTCACTTAGTGCTATTACATTCCATCCTGTCAGGAACTACAGAGGCAAAAAAAAGATAGGGGAGCTCACAGTCCTGGAGTATAGGAAAGACTGCATCAAGATGATGTCCACCATCATTCAAAAACTGCAGGAAAAAAGCCCATTAAAGTATCCCCCAGTTAGGCAGGTGGCCTGCTTGGACCCCAGCAGGATGTTTTCTGACCCAGAATGGTGCCAGGCTAATATGACCAAACTGGTGCAGAGGTTTCTGCAAGACCAGCAGTTATCAGGAGGTGTCTCTGCTGGTAGGTGAGAATACAGCGGTTCAATCTAAGTTTACATTATAATATAAAGTTTGCTACGAAATGTAAAAGAAAATCTGGTATATGTATATGTCAAAATACATCAAAATTATTTTTTTCCCTGCTGTTTGTTGCAGGTGATGTAGTTATTCAGCAGTTTAGTGAGGTCTTATCTGTTGGAGCAAGAAGTGAGACCTTCCTTTCCTACAAACCCACAGAGAGCAGGCTGGATGTATTTCTCCATGGTCTCCTGAGTCAACGCTATCATGAGCTATGGGAGTTTTGCAAGAAGCTTCTTCTCCTGTCCCATGGCCAGGCAACAGTGGAGAGAGGATTCTCGATAAACAAAGAGGTGGAGACCTGCAATATACAGGAGGACACAATGATTTCCCACTGACTGATCTGTGATTATGTCAACATCTGTGGGGGGGTCCTCAAAGTTCCTATCTCAAAGGAGCGACTTGCTTCTGTTGCATCAGCAAGATCCAGGTACAGAATGCACCGAAATGAGCAAAAGAGGAAGAAAATCACTGATATCCAGGCACAGAACCGAAAAACTGCAGAGGAAAACTTAGAGGAGCTTAAGAAAAAGAGGCAAACTCTGATCCAGGTATCCACCAGCCTACACAGGGATGCTGATCAGCTTGCAGAAGAACCCGAAGGAAAGACTGGAACCTTAATGGCCCAGCTCATCACAAAATCAAACACGCTAAGGAAGAGATACAAAGAAAAACTGTGCAAATTAAAACAAGTGGAAGCAGAGCTGGAGACAAAGGCTACAGAACTCAGATCCATGCCATAATTATGGGAGTGAGGAGAGCATGGGAGAGCCCCTATATTCAGTTTAGAGATCTTGTTGTGTAATGTTCTTTAATGTTTGTTTTTGTCAAATGCTACAAGCACGTTTTCATATTTGTTTGATTGTCAGATCATTCAGACTGTTACAATTTGTTTTTTTGTTTTGTTTTGTTACTTATTTGTACCCATAGGTAGATTTGTTTTGCAATCTGGTGACAAGCCACCAGCTGCTGGTCGTTGTGTGCGCAAGCGCCCCGTATCCCTAACCTGCATGTTTTTGGCAAGTGGGAGGAAACCGGAGAAATCCCGGAGTAAACCCACACAACACGGGGAGAACATGCAAACTCCACACAGATCACTGTTGGCCGGGGGCTGGGATCGAACCCACGATCTCACAATCCCCGCGATCCCCCGGTTGAGGGTAAACTGTGCTGCCACAGTGCTAACCACTGCGCCATCGTGCAGCCCAATTTGCCTGTGCTCTACCTACAGAGTTGTGATCTTGATGTTTGTTTTTCAGCACTTTCAGTTCCACTAAATCTGTGGATAAAACTATTTGCAATGTGGTCACACTTTTTTGCTATTTCGCAGATGAAAAGTCTTAAATTTGATTAAAGTGGCCTTAAAAATGGTCTTAACAAGTCTTAAATTTAAAGGTGAACTGAACCCACCTTTTTGCCGAAAAAGTAGAATAGCAGATTAATTCCTTATTACCTATTGTATTTTTCAACACATAAAAGAAATTTTTAGGCCGTGCGATGGCCAAGCTATAAGCCGATAAACTTTTGCCTCTGGCTGGCAGTGCCAAACAAACTGGAAGTAGTGCAGACGACGCTGCGTGACGTCACGAGTGTGACCCTTATCAAAACAACAATGGCAGATGATAGCAGTTCCAGCAGTCAAGAACACCAGAGTTTTCAGAGTGAAGAGGCATTCAGGATCGGTGACGAGACAGAGGAGGATGCAGGAGTGTGGCAGGTGGCAGGCGTGCACAAGAGCGAGCCCGGGAGACAGCGACCTGATGCACCTGTGACAGCAGCTGGCAGACGGCGATGCAGAGGCGAGGTCCGCCGCCGGGGAATACACCTGTGCACAGGGGAGAGACTGGAAAGGCAAAGGTAGGTATGCTTACGCTGTAGATCTTGCTGGGAGATGAGGGGGTTCCTCTGCAGCAAGAGGGCTGAAGGAATCAGACGGCTTCAGGCCGAAGCCCAGGGCAGAGTGGCTTATATCCCACGCTGCTGACGAGGCGCAGGTGCGCGCGCAGCTGGCGCCGCTAATGAGCGGCGAGTTGTAACATATCCAGCCTGTGTTGTGTTGTAGCTTAGTTTTCTTCTTTGTCTGTCACATTTTGTCTTAGTTTTGTTTTGAATTGTAATCGCTCTTGCCTGTTTTCTCTTTTTTCTCTTTTGAATTCTTAGATGGTATATGGGTGGGCAATATAAGCTGCGGCTTCAGCCATCACCCATTTCAGATAACTTACGTTGAATTGTATAATCAGATGAGTCATTGTTCAATTTGACCTTGTTGTTATATCATTCAGTTTCTTTCAACCTGTACTGTACTATCCTAAATAAATAACTTCATTCATTCATTCAAAAAATTGGGCTATGTATTACAATACTTCTACAGACTATAGTGGCAATACACATGAACAGAACTGGCCTCTGCATTTGACTGTGCTATTTATAAATACAGTGATCCCTCGCTACTTTGCGTTTCACCTTTCGCGCCCTCAGTGCATCGTGGATTTTTCAAAAATATTCATCAAAAATTCAAAATTGAGAAAAAATGGCACGAAAGTTGCCCGGGCGCTAGCAGAAGGCAGGGAGACTACATTAGAACATCAGGTATCAACACGGAGAGCCCGCACATCTCAAAATCCACCTCTCTGACCACCGCTCCACTCCTCTCCGCCCACCTCTTCACCGCTCGGGAATCTCGCAAGCTGATTGGCCGAGACGTTTTACCTCGCAAGCTGATTGGCCGAGACGTTTTACCCAGCTTCTCTCCCTGCCGAGCGCCCATACCCAGCGAAGGAAGACCGCATTCATTGTTCTTTATCGCTCGTGTTGCTTAGTGGCACTTTTCGCTGTTCTCTTGTGCCTTTTTGTGCAAAATAGTGCTTGTGACGCCCTTGGGGAGGGGTGACTCTACTTTGCGGTTTTTCACTTTTCGCAGTCGGTTCTGGTCCCCATTAAACGCGATAAGTGAGGGATCACTGTAATATCTATATCTAGAAACGCATCGCTTCCCGGTCACTTTTCCTCCCCCTTTCTTTTCTTTCGTCACCATGACCGCTTTCCTTGGCCACTGAACAGATCTTCCCAGGTGTTGGAAGTGTTTTGTAGTCGACTATCAAGACAAAATGCACCAAAAACAACCAGTGTCGACGTGCTTGCAATGGTAAACATGAGGACTGGGTCACACTTGTGACGTCACGCGGAACTCCGGCTGCACTTCCGGCTAATCGGCGGATTCGTCTAATTTTTCAGGGCGGGAAATTCAAAATCGCGATTTTCTCCAAGATTCCGGGATTAGTGGAGGGGGTGCCAATGATAAATTATCTTTATAATTGTATGTACTATCACCCAGTGCCGTTCAATGCCATTCAGTTCAGTTCACCTTTAACTTCCTTAAACCTGCAGATACCCTGTAAATATTGTACTGGTTTCTTGTTCATATTCTTTGAAGATAAGATGATGAGGTACCTCTGTACAAAAAAATAGTGTCAAAAGACTGAACCATTCTTTGTGTAAATACGTCCAAAGTCCAGTTTTGACTGAGTTATGGAATTTAAAGAGGTGCTGCAACATTATGCAAATTAGATGTGTAAATTTATTCCTATCTGAAACTTTGGATCATATTTTACATTTTTCTAATTGACAGTAAGCCATTATCTCTTCCCACTTTCAAGTTACAGCCTTGGAAATCTGAACTATTTTATTGACAAAAAATGTTGGCCACTCTTGACCACTAGGGGTTATGTCACAATTCGGCGACAGACACGCTGAAAGGGTTAACATGTCTTGAGAGATCTGAAAATGGCTGTGCACCAACACTTCCCATCCAACCTGATGGAGCTTGAGAGGTGCTGCAAAGAAGATTGGGCGGAACTCCCCAAAGATACAGTGGTGTGAAAAAGTGTTTGCGTCCTTCCTGATTTCTCATGTTTTTGTATGTTTGTCACAATTAAATGTTTCAGATCATCAAACAAATGTAAATATTAGAGAAAGATAACAGAAGTAAACACAGAATGCAGTTTTTAAATGAAGGTGTTTATTATGAAGAAATAAAAGTCCAAAACTACATGACCCTATGTGGAAAAAGTGATTGCTCACAAAACCAAATGACTCTTTGGGCCACCCTTAGTAGGAACAATTGCACTTAACCGTGTGTGATAACTGGCAGTGAGTCTTTTACAGCGCTGTGGAGGAATTTTAGCCCACTCATCTTTGCAGAATCATTGTAATTCAGCCACATTGGACGGTTTTGGAGCATGAACCGCCTTTTTTTAGGTCATGCCACAGCATCTCAATTGGATTCAGGTCAGGACTTTGACGAGGCCACTCCAAAGTCTTGTTTTTGTTTTTTTTTTTGTTTTTTTTTTTAAGCCATTCAGAGGTGGGCTTGCTGGTGTGTTTTGGATCGGTGTCCTGCTGCAGAGCCTAAGTACCCTTCAGCTTCAGGTCACGATCAGATGGCCAGACATTCTCCTTCAGGATTTTTTGGCAGACAGCAGAATTCATGGTTCCATTTACCACAGCAAGTCTTCCAGGTCCTGAAGCAGCAAAACAACCCAGACCTTCACACTACCACCACCATATTTTACTGTTGTTATGATGTTCCTTTTCTGAAATGCTGTGTTACTTTTCCACCAGATGTAATGGGACACACACCTTCCAAAAAGTTTAACTTTTGTCTCCTCAGTCCACAGAGTATTTTCCCATAAGTCTTGGGGATCATCAAGATTTTTTCTGGCAAAATTGAGACAAGCCTCTATGTTCTTTTTGCTCAGCAGTGTTGTCTTGAAACTCTGCCATGCAGGCCATTTTTGCCCAGTTGCTTTCTTATGGTGGAGTCATAAACACTGACCTTAACTGAGGCAAGTGAGGTCTGCAGTTCTTTGGATGTCGTTGTGGGGTCTTTTGTGACCTCTTGGATGAGTCATCGCTGCACTCTTGGGGTAATTTTGGTCAGCCGGCAACTCCTTCACCATTTGTGGATAATGGCTCTCACTGTGGTTTGCTGGAGTCCCAAAGCTTTAGAAATGGCTTTATAACCTTTTCCAGACTGATAGATCTCAATTACTTTATTTCTCATTTGTTGCTGAATTTCTTTGGATTGCAGCATGGTGTCTGAGGATCTTTTGGTCTCCTTCACTTTGTCAGGCAGGTCGTATTGAAGTGATTTCTTGATTGAGAACAAGTATGGCAGTAATCAGGCCTTGGTGTGGCTAGAGAAGTTGGAACTCAGTTTTCCAAAGATGTGATAAACCACAGTTATTTTATTTATTTTTTTTTGGGGGGGGGGCACTTTTTCACACAGGGCCATGTAAGTTTGGATTTTGTTTTACCCTTAATAATAAACACCTTCATTTAAAAACTGCTTTTTGTGTTTACTTGTGTTGTCTTTGTGTCATGTACGCTGCTTAATGGCGCAGCACACAAATGACTTAATACAAGCCCAACCGCAGGTGAAGTGAACGTGTTTATTAACAGAAAGGGGAAAAACACAAAATACAGAAAATGTTCAATGGGGAACAGTCTGACACACAAAGTGATGGATATCCGAACTCAGTTGGCTGGAGGAGGAGACCCACGCGCTCCCAGACAGAACTGGCCGGCGGAGAAGAAGGGCAATAAATAATAGGGGAAAAGACTTAGAACGCGCAGCTGGCTCTGGAAAATCAACACCTGGCAGTCCAATGGGAAAAGGTACCAACAGCTCCAAGAAATCAACATAAATTCAGTGTAGAGCAGACTGGAATTAACTACTGACTATAGACTAGTCAAGATTTACTGGCATTGCCACACTAAGTGCAACCACTGACAAACATAAATACCCTGTGAGCTAGTGATGTCAAGTGGGTGCAGGAGTGTGGCTGAACAACTGTGTGAGTGTGAGCATGGATGTGTGCGAATGTGTGTATGGATGTGCATGTATGAAGGAGTGTTCTTGAGTGTGTGCAAATGTGTAAATGAGTATGAAGAAAACAAGGAGGACAAATAATACTAATATACAACAGGTGACAGGGTTAACTGGTGGATGCCTGGCAGAGGAGGAGGCATGGCCATAGGCTGACAGGGAGCCGGAGCCAGGCTCAGGCTCCAATAACTGTCTGCTGGCGATAATTATCAAATAATCAGAAGCTACAGCCACAATCAGAGAATGGGGGCTGACACCTCAGCCCCGTCCATGACACTTTGTCTAATATTTAAATTTGTTTGATCATCTGAAACATTTAAGTATCACAAACATAGAAAAAAATGAGAAATGAAGAAGGGGCAAACACTTTTTTCACACCACTGTAGGTGTGCCATGCTTGTGGCATCATTTTTAAAAAGACTTTAGGCTGTAATTGCTGCTAAAGATGCGTCAGCAAAGTTGTGAGCAAAGGCTGTGAATACTTACGTAGATGTGAGTTCTTAGTTTTTTTGTTTTTTACTAAATTTACAAAAATCTCCAAAAGACTTTTTTCACGTTGTCATAATGGGGTATTGTGTTTCGAATTTTGTGGAAAAAAAATTAATCCCTTTTGGGACGCAGTGGCTCAGGAGGTAGAGCAGGTCGTCCAATAACCGGATGGTTGGCGTTTTGAATCCCACTCTCCCCAGTTATCCTGCCGCTGTGTCCCTGAGCAAGACACATGACCCCCAATTGCTCCTGGTGGGTCTGGACAGTGCCATGTTTGGCAGCTATGCTGCCATCAGTGTGAATGTGTGTGTGGATAGCAGGATCTGTAAAGCGCTTTGGTCATCCTTGATGAGAAGAAAAGCGCTATATAAGTGAATGCCATTTACCATTTTTTGGAATAAGGCTGTAACAACAAAATGTGGAAAAAGTATTGAGCGCTGTGAAGACTTTCTGGATCCACTGTATTTAATATTGGATCATTTTCCTCAATAAATAAATGAAAAAGTAAAATATTTTTCTCATTTAATTGGATTTTCTTTGTCTACTTTTAGGACTTGTGAAAGTGTGATGAGGTTTTAGGTCATATTTATGCAGGAAATTCTAAAGGGTTCACAAACTTTCAAGCACCACTGTATATAAATGGCAGATTTGGGTCCAAATACTCATCAGTTACTTTGTGAAATCTTGGAAAATAATTGTAAATGTAATCGATTGCTTCTGAGAAGTAATTGTACTTTTCATGTAGTTTTGGTATATTTGAACAATGAATATTTCCATCAAACATTTAATGTTTTCAGTGTCTATCAAGTTGATACACAAGTTGGTTTCCACATCAATGAATGTGTGGAATACTTCTTTGAAATAGTTTTTCACAGCACTGTATGTTCACATCCTGTTTTTTCTTCGTCCTTGTTGCTACAGGAACATGAAAGGAAAAACAGAGTGAAACCTCAGCAGCTTCAGGAAGATGAAGATCCTCCAACTGCAGCAAACGAAGCAAAATCACACAGTGACAGTAGAAAAAGAACACAGAGAAAATGCCACACTAGGCATAAACAATACTTTTGTGAAGAATGTGGGAGAGGTTTCATACAGTTGGGTCACTTAAAAACACATAAACTGATCCACACTGGAGTGAAGGAGTTTGTGTGTGGTCAGTGTGGAAAGGCCTTTACTCAGATGAGTAACTTAAGAAGACATGAACTCATCCACACTGGAGTTAAGCAGTTTGTGTGTGGTCAGTGTGGAAAGGCCTTTACTCAGATTAGTCACTTAAGAACACATGAACTCATCCACACTGGAGTTAAGCAGTTTGTGTGTGGTCAGTGTGGAAATGCCTTTACTCAGATTAGTACCTTAAGAACACATGAACTCATCCACACTGGAGTTAAGCAGTTTGTGTGTGGTCAGTGTGGAAAGGCCTTTACTGAAAGGGGTAGCTTAAGGAAACATGAACTCATCCACACTGGAGTAAAACAGTTTGTGTGTGGTCAGTGTGGAAAGGCCTTTACTCTGATGAGTAACTTAAGAACACATGAACTCATCCACACTGGAGTTAAGCAGTTTGTGTGTGGTCAGTGTGGGAAGGCCTTTACTTGGATTAACCACTTAAGAAGACATGAACACATCCACACTGGAGTTAAGCAGTTTGTCTGTGGTCAGTGTGGAAAGGCCTTTACTCAAAGGGGTAGCTTAAGTAAACATGAACTCATCCACACTGGAGTTAAGCAGTTTGTGTGTGGTCAGTGTGGAAAGGCCTTTACTGAAAGGGGTAGCTTAAGGAAACATGAACTCATCCACACTGGAGTGAAGCAGTTTGTGTGTGGCCAGTGTGGAAAGGCCTTTACTCAAATGAGTAATTTAAGATCACATGAACTCATCCACACTGGAGTTAAGCATTTTGTGTGTGGTCAGTGTGGAAAGGCCTTTACTCAAAGCGGTAGCTTCAGGAAACATGAACTCATCCACGCTGGAGTTAAGCAGTTTGTGTGTGGTCAGTGTGGAAAGGCCTTTACTCAAAGGGGTCACTTAAAAAGACATAAACTCATCCACACTGGAGTTAAGCAGTTTGTGTGTGGTCAGTGTGGAAAGGCCTTTACTGAAAGGGGTAGCTTAAGAAGACATGAACTCAACCACTCTGGAGTGAAGCGGTTTGTGTGTGGTCAGTGTGGAAAGGCCTTTACTCTGATGAGTACCTTAAGAAGACATGAACTTATCCACACTGGAGTTAAGCAGTTTGTGTGTGGTCAGTGTGGAAGGGCCTTTACTCAGATGAGTACCTTAAGAAGACATGAACTCATCCACACTGGAGTTAAGCAGTTTGTGTGTGGTCAGTGTGGAAAGGCCTTTACTCAGATGAGTAACTTAAGAACACATGAACTCATCCACACTGGAGTTAAGCAGTTTGTGTGTGGTCAGTGTGGAAAGGCCTTTACTCAAAGCAGTAGCTTCAGGAAACATGAACTCATCCATGCTGGAGTTAAGCAGTTTGTGTGTGGTCAGTGTGGAAAGGCCTTTACTCAGACGAGTACTTTAGGAAAACATGAAGTCATCCATAGTGGAGGTAATCCATTTGTGTGTGTTCAATGTTTGAAGACCTTTATGTGTTCTTGGCAGCGGAAGGCGAAGGACAGTGCTGTGTGGAGGAATCTGATCAGACCTAAATGAAACGGTCATTGTCGACCCCAACAGACTGCTATGATGATGATGAAGAAAAGTAACTTGGGACAACATCAACTCTCCACAGTAAAGTTAAATAAACCTATGTGCTGAATGTGGAAAGGCTTTTATTGGAGTGAATTTCTTAAAATCACAGGGAATGATCCACAGTTGAGTTAAAAGTGAGACACCTTTCACATAGACTTTGATCTCTTGTGAGACAGGAAGCTCCTCCTGTGGTTACAGGTTCAAGTTTAGAAACCCTGAGACACAGGTTGCGCTAGACTTTTATCTGTCATTTTGAAAGACATGGTTGTAAAAATTATGTTATGATCTGTTATCTCATTTTAATGAGATCATCTTCATTGTAATCTGTCAAATGACAGCTTTCAGAACTTTCTGTCATTGCTGAAAAATATCTGTCAATGAAGGACAATTTTCATTTCATGCAACCTCTGCCCTGAGACCAGGCTGTACTGGATTCAGATCCCTTAAATGTCTGAACCAACATTTCATTTAGAAAGCAGAGATGCTCCATGTTTTGATTGTATGTCTGACTTTTCCTTCTCTGTTGTTGTTGCTCAATCAACTCAGTTCACTTCATTTATTTTCAAATCAGCTTCATTTGCATAGTGCCAGATCATAACCAGGGTTGCCACGGGTGCTGGAAATCGTTAAAAATGCATGATTTTTTTTTCTTTTTTTTTTATTTAAATTTTTGTAAAGGGTATACATGTCATTACAGCATTGCCTTGTTTACATTTTCATCACATATTCCCCCTTTTTTTGTTTTTTGATAACATTGGGAAAAAAATTATTACAACACCCTTTTTTTAAGTGAAAGAAAAAGAGAAATTAAAAAAAAGGAACAAAAATAAAGAAAAAATGAGCAGAAAAATAAAAGAGAATCTGAGTAGCGTTGGAACAAAGAGAGGTGCCATTATTGAAATGGTGTTTGTCAAAGATTAGATCTGATGGAGGACACATACAGTGGGGCAAAAAAGTATTTAGTCAGCCACCAATTGTGCAAGTTCTCCCACTTAAAAGATGAGAGAGGTCTCCAATTTTCATCATAGGTATACCTCAACTATGAGAGACAAAATGAGAAAAAAAATCCAGAAAATCACATTGAAGGGTTTTTAAAGAATTTATTTGCAAATTATGGTGGAAAATAAGTATTTGGTCACCTACAAACAAGCAAGATTTCTGGCTCTCACAGACCTGTAACTTCTTCTTTAAGAGGCTCCTCTGTCGTCCACTCGTTACCTGTATTAATGGCACCTGTTTGAACTCGTTATCAGTATAAAAGACACCTGTCCACAACCTCAAACAGTCAAGACTCCAAACTCCACTATGGCCGAGACCAAAGAGCTGTCAAAGGACACCAGAAACAAAATTGTAGACCTGCACCAGGCTGGGAAGACTGAATCTGCAATAGGTAAGCAGCTTGGTGTGAAGAAATCAACTGTGGGAGCAATTATTAGAAAATGGAAGACATACAAGACCACTGATAATCTCCCTCGATCTGGGGCTCCACGCAAGATCTCACCCCGTGGGGTCAAAATTACCACAAGAACGGTGAGCAAAAATCCCAGAACCACACGGGGGGACCTAGTGAATGACCTGCAGAGAGCTGGGACCAAAGGAACAAAGGCTACATCAGTAACGCACTACGCCGCCAGGGACTCAAATCCTGCAGTGCCAGACGTGTCCCCCTGCTTAAGCCAGTACATGTCCAGGCCCATCGGAAGTTTGCTAGAGAGCAGTTGGATGATCCAGAAGAGGATTGGGAGAATGTCATATGGTCAGATGAAACCAAAATAGAACTTTTTGGTAAAAACTCAACTTGTGGTGTTTGGAGGCGAAAGAATGCTGAGTTGCATCCAAAGAACACCATACCTACTGTGAAGCATGGGGGTGGAAACATCATGCTTTGGGGCTGTTTTTCTGCAAAGGGACCAGGACGACTGATCCGTGTAAAGGAAAGAATGAATGGGGCCAAGTATCGTGAGATTTTGAGAGAAAACCTCCTTCCATCAGCAAGGGCATTGAAGATGAAACATGAATGGGTCTTTCAGCATGACAATGATCCCAAACACACCGCCCAGACAACGGAGTGGCTTCGTAAGAAGCATTTCAAGGTCCTGTAGTGTGTATTGAGATGTACTGAAGTATTGAGATGAACTTTTGTTATTGACCAAATACTTATTTTCCACCATAATTTGTAAATAAATTCTTTAAAAATCAGACAATGTGATTTTCTGGATTTTTTTTTCTCATTTTGTCCCTCATAGTTGAGATATACCTATGATGAAAATTGGAGACCTCTCTCATCTTTTAAGTGGGAGAACTTGCACAATTGGTGGCTGACTAAATACTCTTTTACCCCACTGTATGCTTTCCAGGGTTGCCAAAAGTTCAAGAACCCATCCATGTCCTGTCTCAGTGCGAATGTCAACTTTTCCATCAAATAAATGTCCTGAAACACGTTAATCCAATCTTCAGGTGTAGGACAGTCTTTCAACATCCATTTTTTTGTTAGAGCTTTTTTACTTGCCAATATTAAAATTGTGAATAAGTATTTATCTCCTCGTCTTTCCAGTGATTCTGGTAGTAAACCCAAATACAAAGTTACAAAAGAAAAGAGAACTGTTACTTTGAATATTTTCCCCAATATTGTCTGTACATTGGTCCAATATTGGTGGATAACTGGGCATGACCAAAACACATGAAAATGATTTGCAGTCTTTTCACCACACAAGCACCAACAATTCAACCCTTCATGAGTAAATTTGTTTTGTGGAGGTGTTCTGAAAAATCTTACCAAATTTTTCCATCCAAGTTCTCTCCACAGCAGGGATGAAGTACTTTTCCATTGTTGTTTATTTAGCTTTCCCATATTTCCAGTTGTAAAGTGAAATTCCCCTCTTTTTCCCCATCTCTCTTTTATATATGATGTGTTGTTTCCTTTTAAGTCTTGAAGACCTTGGTATATTTTAGAAATGTGTCTGATCCCTGGGATCCCTTTATATGCCATTAAGAAAACCTTCAGAACACCTGACTGGGCCCTTTCCAAATCCTCCTTTTTAAGTATTTTGTTTGTGTGGTGTCTTAAGCTGAAAGAACCCGTAAAGGTCTTGATTTACTAGACCTTGTTTTTTCAAATCTTCAAAACTTCTTAAAGTTTGCCCTTTAAAAAAAATCGTAATATTTTATCAGTCCATTCTCATTCCACTTTTTAAATCTAGTGTCTGTTTTATTAGGAGTAACGTCTTGATCATAGGAAATCCATTGCAATAATCGATAGGGTTCTTTAGTTTGATTCTCTCTGACTATCTAAACCAAATTTTTAGCGGGGTCTCTATCCACGGGTTAGTGTTATTCAAAAGTTTAGGTAAGGCATTGTTCCCTATTATCGCCTATAGGGGAATGTCACTAGTTATTTGACATTCTATCTCCTTCCATTGTGCAGTGTAGTCTGGGTTACATATCTCTACTAAAGTTTTAAAGGTGAACTGAACCCACCTTTTTGCCGAAAAAGTAGAATAGCAGATTAATTCCTTATTACCTATTGTATTTTTCAACACATAAAAGAAAGTTTTAGGCCGTGCGATGGCCAAGCTATAAGCCGATAAATTTTTGCCTCTGGCTGGCAGTGCCAAACAAACCAGAAGTAGTGCAGATGACGCTGCGTAACGTCATGAGTGTGACCCTTCTCAAAACAACAATGGCAGATGATAGCAGTTCCAGCAGTCAAGAACACCAGAGTTTTCAGAGTGAAGAGGCATTCAGGATCAGTGACGAGACAGAGGAGGATGCAGGAGTGTGGCAGGTGGCAGGCGTGCACAAGGGCGAGCCCGGGAGACAGCGACCTGATGCACCTGTGACAGCAGCTGGCAGACGGCGATGCAGAGGTGAGGTCTGCCGCCGGGGAATACACCTGTGCACAGGGGAGAGACTGGAAAGGCAAAGGTAGGTATGCTTACGCTGTAGATCTTGCTGGGAGATGAGGGGGTTCCTCTGCAGCAAGAGGGCTGAAGGAATCAGACGGCTTCAGGCCGAAGCCCAGGGCAGAGTGGCTTATATCCCACGCTGCTGACGAGGCGCAGGTGTGCGCGCAGCTGGCGCCGCTAATGAGCGGCGAGTTGTAACATATCCAGCCTGTGTTGTGTTGTAGCTTAGTTTTCTTCTTTGTCTGTCACATTTTGTCTTAGTTTTGTTTTGAATTGTAATCGCTCTTGCCTGTTTTCTCTTTTTTCTCTTTTGAATTCTTAGATGGTATATGGGTAGGCAATATAAGCTGCGGCTTCAGCCATCACCCATTTTGGATAACTTACATTGAATTGTATAATCAGATGAGTCATTGTTCAATTTGACCTTGTTGTTATATCATTCAGTTTCTTTCAACCTGTACTGTACTATCCTAAATAAATAACTTCATTCATTCATTCAAAAAATTGGGCTATGTATTACAATACTTCTACAGACTATAGTGGCAATACACATGAACAGAACTGGCCTCTGCATTTGACTGTGCTATTTATAAATACAGTGATCCCTCGCTACTTCGCGTTTCACCTTTCGCACCCTCAGTGCGTCGCGGATTTTTCAAAAATATTCATCAAAAATTCAAAATTGAGAAAAAATGGCACGAAAGTTGCCCGGGCGCTAGCAGAAGGCAGGGAGACTACATTAGAACATCAGGTATCAACACGGAGAGCCGCACAACTCAAAATCCACCTCTCTGACCACCGCTCCACTCCTCTCCGCCCACCTCTTCACCGCTCGGGAATCTCGCAAGCTGATTGGCCGAGACGTTTTACCTCGCAAGCTGATTGGCCGAGACGTTTTACCCAGCTTCTCTCCCTGCCGAGCGCCCATACCCAGCGAAGGAAGACCGCATTCATTGTTCTTTATCGCTCGTGTTGCTTAGTGGCACTTTTCGCTGTTCTCTTGTGCCTTTTTGTGCAAAAATAGTGCTTGTGACGCCCTTGGGGGGGGGTGACGCTACTTCGCGGTTTTTCACTTTTCGCGGTCGGTTCTGGTCCCCATTAAACGCGATAAGTGAGGGATCACTGTAATATCTATATCTAGAAACGCATCGCTTCCCGGTCGCTTTTCCTCCCCCTTTCTTTTCTTTCGTCGCCATGACAGCTTTCCTTGGCCACTGAACAGATCTTCCCAGGTGTTGGAAGTGTTTTGTAGTCGACTATCAAGACAAAATGCACCAAAAACAACCAGTGTCGACGTGCTCGCAATGGTAAACATGAGGACTGGGTCACACTCGTGACGTCACGCGGAACTCCAGCTGCACTTCCGGTAATCGGCGGATTCGTCTAATTTTTCAGGGCGGGAAATTCAAAATCGCGATTTTCTCCAAGATTCCGGGATTAGTGGAGGGGGTGCCAATGATAAATTATCTTTATAATTGTATGTACTATCACCCAGTGCCGTTCAATGCCGTTCAGTTCAGTTCACCTTTAATTTGCACGGCTTTAAAATAGTCCCTGATATTTGGCAGCACGAGCCCACCTTTGTCTTTGTTTAGCTGTAGGGTTCTATATCTGATTCTAGGTCTCTTGCCCTGCCATATGAATCTTGAGATCCTTCTGTCCAGTTCTTGCCATGTTTTTTTGGGAGGTTCTACCATTTTTTTTTTTTTTTTTTGGAAAAGGTATAGAAGACATAGAAGTATATTCATTTTGACTGCTTCAGTTCTTTGTGCAGTACCCAAGAATGGTATCATATTCCATCTTGCTAGATCAGATTTTATTTTTGCCATCAGTGGATCATAGTTTAGTGTTATAATTTTGTTGAGTTGTTTCGGGATATTGACCCCCAGGATATTTCATAGATTCCATCTCCCAGTTAGTTTTGAATTTGCTTAGTAAATATTGATTTGGGTCATAGTTGAATGTTAAAATTTGGGTTTTATGCATGTTTAATTCGTACCCCGATAACTCTCCATACTCTGAAAAAACTGAGATTAGTTCTGGAAAAGAGGAAGAGAGGAAATCCTTGAATCAGGTAGTTAGATGGTCCAGTCATTTGCTTGGTGAGTCACAGCTGAGCCTGACATCCCTGTACACCAGACAAGTACAGAGGATGGCTACGTCCATTTTAAATGATGACTCCCACCCTTTGCACTGCAACTTTCAGCTTCTTCCCTCAAGACGGAGGTTTGCTGTCCCAAAAAGTAAAACCCAGCGCTACAAAAACAGCTTTGTTCCTGCTGCTGTCAAAGAACTGAACAAGTTGTAACAATATATTGCACATGATTTAGGTACCTATTTATTAACTCCATTTCATATTTACTTATTTTTGTAGGATGTTATTTGGGTTCTAAATATTTTATTGGGTTTTAGACCTTTGACTTTTTAACCTCTTTGACTAGTTTTTAACTTTTTAATATGACCCTTCCCTCTTACCTCTGGTTTTTCTTCCATCTCTTTGTCTTTTTATACCCTGATTGATGGAGCCTTGATTATTTTTATCATGTTTATAGTCAGCTTCATGTGTGCCTGTGTTTGTGTCTATGACGAATGTAATTTGTGGCTTGTAAATATGGATGTCACCAGACTGCAAAACAAATCTACCTACGGGTACAAATAAAGTAACCTGAACCTGAACCTGAGGTGTCCGGCTGCCCCAGGTATATTAAAATGTCATCAGCAAAGAGTGCTATTTTATGTTCCTTCTGACCAAGTGTAATACCTTGAATTTTTTGATTCTGTCTTATCCATTGGCTCAGAGATTCTATGAAGATTGCAAAGAGCAGTGGAGACAAGGGGCAGCCCTGATGACATCCTCTTTCCAGTTCAAAAGATGATGATAATTTACCGTTAATCCTTATTTTAGCTGTTGTTTTTTTTTTTATATATATAATGCCTGGATAGTTCTAATGAAGTTGTTATGAAAATTGAAACTGGATAAGATTCTATATAGGAAAGACCAGTCAACCGAATCAAATTCTTTTTCAGCATCTAATCCCAATATGGCTGCATTTAAATTATATTTTTTTTTATATGATCAATTATGTGTAAAGTGTGTCTAATGTTATCTTGTGTCTGTCTTTGTCTTATAAAACCTGTTTGGTCTAAATGAATTAAGTCTGTCAGTATATTTTCTAACCTTTTGGCAAGGATAGCGGTAAAAAGTTTATAGTCCTGATTTAACACACTGATTGGTCTGTAGTTGAAGCAGTCTCATTTATCCTTTTCAGGTTTAGGTATGACTGCAATGACCCCTTCTCTCCAGGAGGGGGGGATTTCCCCAGTGTGGAGGACATAGTTAAATGTTTTCAGGAGGAGAGGAGATAGTTGCTGTTTAACGGTTTTGTACCACTCTGCTGTATAGCCATCTGCTCCTGGGGATTTGTTAGCTTTAAGTTTCATAATTGCTTTTTCCAATTCTTTAGGTTGTATTTCTGACAGTAGTTTTTTATTTTGTGACTCAGTAAGTTGAGGAAGATTTAATGTATTTAGGAAGGCTTTGGATGCGTTTTTGTGTTTTTTGCGGGAGTACAAGTACTTGTAGTAATTCTCAAAGCTTTTAAGAATTTCCTGAATTCTAAATTTTATTTCCTTTGATACTGGGTCTCTGATTTTGTAGATTGCTCTCTCCGTTTGTTGTTTCCTCAATTTATAGGTTAGTAATTTTGCCGATTTACTACCTGTTTCATAGTATTTTTGTTTCAGAAATGTAAGTTTCTTCTGGATTTCTATTGTGTAGATCTTGTTTATTTGTTTTTTTAATTTCCTTAATTTTGAGTGAGTCATTAGAATGAGTGTTGTCTTTGTGCTCTTTTTCTACTTTCTTAAGTTCTGACTCTAATGTGATTAGTTTTTCTTGTCTCAGTTTCTTTTGAATTGCCAGTTTTGCGATAATCTTTCTCCTTATTTCAGCTTTGCATGCGTCCCACAGTATTAAAGGGGATACCTCTCCATTATCGTTTTCTTCCAAATATCTGAGAATATCTGATTCCAGTTCATCTTTCAGTGGTCCTTTCAGCACATTTGAATTTAACCTCCAAGAAAATGTATTATTTGTGTATTTTTGGATACTTAAGTCCATATAGATCGGACTGTGGTCAGAGAGATCCATCAGTCCTATTTTACATGTTTTTACTCTTCCAATGTCTCTATTAAACATAAAAAAAATAGTCAGTCCTTGAGTATGATGAATGTGGTGTTGAGTAAAATGTATAATCCTTTACACTGGGGTTGAATTCCCTCCACACATCACAGATTCCCATTTCTTTTAGTAGCATCCGAGTTTTTCTACTTTGAGTGTTATTTTGATGTGGAGAATTACCTGGTGCATCCCAGTACGGATTCAGTCTTAGATTGAAGTCTCCACCACATATCACTAAACCTTGGGCTTTAGTTATCATTAGGTCAAATACATTTTTATAAAATTTCCAGTTAGCCCCTGGAGGTGCATATACATTCAGCAGGGTGATCTCTTCTCCCTCTACCCGACCCAGTACCATGCTAAATCTCCCTTCTTTGTGTTCTGAATTTTTTTCAAATATAATTTTGGTTGAGATCAATGTCGCTACCCCCCTCCTCCTCCCTGACTTATATGAAGATGAAGAGATCAGTTTAAACCCTTGTCTATTAAGTTTAGTGTGCTCCAAGTCTGTTAGGTGGGTTTCCTGTAAAAATATTTATTTATTTGTTTGTTTGTTTGTTTATTTGTCAGGGACAGTGCAATAAACATAGACAAAAAAATCTGATGTGTTGCACAGAGAGTATATAGCATGAAGCTAATTTGCAACTCTTGTCCCTGGATGGGCTTTAGAAAAAACAAACAGATAAAAAGAGAGAAAGATGAGGAAAAAAACAATGAAAACAGTATAAACTAGAAAAGCACTCGGAGAGCGCAGACCTCCGCCAAGCGCCACAGTTCCCCCCATACAGTGTTTGTGTGTATGTTTTCAGATTCCTTGACCATGAAAACACATGACTAGCAATTGGATTCATAATGATAGGATTAGTGGTTCAGTAGTTATTCACGAAAATCGCATTTTCCGTAATGGCGGTTTTCTTCTGGATGGTGATCCAGATCACCACCAAAATCTAATCATCTGTAGGATACCCCATTTCTGACAATCTGTGAATATTTCATGAAAATCCATCCATAACTTTTTGAGTTATCTTGCTAACAAACAAACAAACAGACAAACCAACGCCGATGATCACATAACCTCCTTGTTGGAGGTAACAATATCCACATACATCAATGCAAACAAAATTATAAATACACAATATAAAAACCTGATTCACATTTGCCTATTAAAGTAAAAAAAAAAAAAAAAACCTCCCTCCCTCAGTCACTCACTAGAGTCAAACATATTCATTCCTTCCCTTCTTCACTCACACCCTGCAGACAATCATTTCATACATGGGTACATTCTTGTTTATCCTTTATATATCATTCCTGCTTTGTCTTTTTTCATTTTCCTAGAATCTTGGATCTTTTAACTGGATTCAGGATCCCTTTTACATTATATGAGATTATTTTGGTTACACCCTGTTTCTCCATTGTGTTGTCTTTTTTAGTATAACAGTGTAGTGGCCTTCTTTTATGCTACTCAGAAACTGAAAGAACATAAAGAACATTAAGAACATAGTATATAAAACTTTAAAACAAAAAACTGTCAAAAGATCTTCCTGAATGAGGTCTTTTTAGCAACCTTAGAAGAGCCTTGATGGTGTGTTGGCTCTGAGGGAAATTCCTCAAACTTTGTTACGTGTTGAGGGCCCTCTCTTACCCCTGTAAGTTGTCCCATGTTTTTAACGTGAATTTCAGATCCCAATCCGAACTTGTAATGATTTTTTTTTTTTATGCCTATACCCTATGAAATTGTGCGCAATCTCCCACCACCATCACAGCAAACAATCATGTTAATACAGTATTTTTTAGTGTGGAGAGTTCATGTGGTTCATTGTCACATTTCTATTTTAACAAGTTTTTTTTTTTTAAGGTTTATTTGTTTCTAATATTATGACTGTTCCATGAAATGTTTTACCACTTCATACTTGCTGATTCTTCCTCTCCTTTAATGTTTGTTACCTTGTAGGAGGAGGTTTGGTTGCGCAGATTGATTAAAAATATCATTATTTCCTCCTGAAAGCGTCCAGTTTTTCCTTTTAGCCCTGGCGCTGGGTTTCCCGCTGCTGGCCCGTGGATTTTGAGGGTCTCTGTGTGCACCACGTTTGAGGCTTGATTCTTTCGATCGGGTCTGCTGCGGGTTTATACACCGTTACCGGGAGCCCTCTTCTCGCCATATCCCTGGTTGCTTCTTCCGCCGAGTTGTAGAGACATGTCTCTTCCCTGTAAAAAACCCTCAGCTTCACCAGAAATGGAGTTTGAAAGCGAAGTTTCTTCTCTCTTAGTACCTTTTTAGCATCATTGTATTCCCGGCGCTTTTTAAGGACATCTGGGGCGTAGTTGTGCTCCACAAACACTTTTCTTTCTTGGTGCATAAATCCTTTTTTCTGCCAAGCCAGTCTCAAAACCTCTTCTTTTGTTCTGAAGTTGGAAAACTTTACCACCACCGATCGTGGGGGGGCTTCCGCCGACGGCCTTGGGGCTAATGAACGGTGTGCCCTTTCTATTTTCAAATCGGTGGATTGGGGAATTTCCAACATCTCTCTCAATATGGTTTCCACACATGCAGCCATTGTGGTGAAACCGTCCTCGACTCCTTCTTTCAGACCATGAATTCTTATGTTGTCCCTTCTTAGTCTTCCTTCCTGGTCGGTTAGCTTAGCCTCCAGTCTTGTCTGTCGTTTGAGTAATTCCAGCGTGGTTTCTTCCAGCCCTTTTATTCTTTACTCTGCTTCCATGATTCGGGCCTCAGCCTGGTCCACTCTGTTGTTTGTCCTTTTTATTTCGTCTTTAATTTCACGAAATTTGGCCCAACACTCTTGGCGAAATTCTCTTAATTCCTGAAGTACCGTTTTTAAGCTAACCGTGTTGCTAGCCTCATTCTGCTCTATTTCCGAGTGGTTGTTGTCCTCCAGGTCAGATTCTCCGGCCGATGCGTGTCTTGGCCTGGTAAATGTCGATCTCTTCTGTTTTCCTTTAGGCATAATGACTTGTCTTTTAATTTTCACTCTTCCATAAATCCGTTAAATCTGATTTTCATGGTATTTTCACGGATGGGGTCTGGGAGCTTCAGCGTTAAGCTGCTATCACCATGGTGTCCAGACCAGAAGTCCGAATTTTAATATTGTAGTTTAAGGGTTTTAAAAGTGATTGAATTTTGCAAAAAGTTCTTGAAAAAACTTGAAATTGTAAGGATGTTTCTTTCTCAATAAATGTCTGTCTGAATAATTAGTTGCCTATAGTTCACTTGTTATATAGAGAAATAAAATAAATTTGAGAACCTAAAATGCCAGCTGCTCAGCCTGTTCCTCGGTTGGATTCTGTGTGACTGTGGTCAGTCAGTTTTCAGGTGTGACCTCACCCCTCGCAAAGACACACAGGTGTAGTCACTGCACCATCATGGCGTGAACAGTGGCATGGCGTGGCTACATTTGTTTGGGTACGCCAAATGAAACTGAGTTGTGTGGAAGTTTCTGAGGTCAGTATCTGTAAAACTGTTTCATTACACTGACATTAAACTGGATAAAATCTTGAAGATGACCAAAAAACTCAAAATTCCTGCAGCTCAGGTACCTAATGAAGTTACAAGTCAAATCAAATATCAGTGATCTACATGTATTTTCTAATATCTAAATGATATGAATAACATAAAAACATTGATAAGTGTTTCCTCTGCCAGAATAGAAGAAAATTGACTTTAATTGAGGGCAGCTCAGCCAATCAGGGAGCTTTACATTTTCTCCTCTTGATGATGTTTAATAAGAAAAGCAGCTAATAGCCCACTGTGTGGAAGAGTAACGGCTCCCCGGTAGCATTGTTTTTCAATCTTTCTTAACAAGGAAGTGCACACATTCAGGCTTTTGTTGCCCGGGCAACAGCCCGTTTGCTTTGTCTGGCTGAGTGGCCCTTCTGAAGAGAAAATAAAAAACATTTAAACAAAGAACTGTTGTGCCTTGTTACATTATTATTAGTGGTGTTTGAAGATGAAAATTTTTGATCATGGTTAATGTTTTGGAATGTTGAGTTAATCATGATTACTAATGCTTTAATCGCGTGTTTTTCCCTACAGATACAGTGTACCTTAAGTTAGTAATTTATCAAGTTTGTCATGCTGTTATGAACATGGGAGTGGACAAATATGCTTGCTGTCTTCACCTGCAGGTTTATTAAAGCTGCCAACATATCCAAAATGACAAAAACTATCCAGGATATTCTCCAGAAAATTCTCAAAAGTAGACTGCATGTCCACACAACGGAATGCCAGGGCTCAATAATAGAAGAGAATAAGAATAATCCCAGGTTTCTTTTCAACACTGTAGCTAGGCTGTCAAAGAGTCAGCACTCTGTCAAACCTCACATCCCCCTAGAGCTTTTTTAGTCAGGACTTTTTGAACTTTTTCAATCATCAAATTTTATCTTTTAGAGATAAAATCAGTCATATTCTTCCCACAGTATACTTCAATACAGCAACTTCTACAACTCCTTCAATTGATACCCGTTTGGATAAGTTTACTCCAATTGACCTTTTAGAGTTAGCAGCGGAGGGGGCTAGCTGAGGCCCAGCTGGATTCGAGGTCGTTTGGATCGGATACCGGCGACACCAGCAGAGATTGTTTTACTATCCACAGGTCAGTAAAAATGCCACCAAAGAAGGAGGAAATGGAAGAGATGGAAAAAAAAAAATCTCTGAACTTCTTGTCAGAAGAACTGACCAAAGTGGCTAGTCAGCAGGCCAAAATATTAGGGCTAATGGAAGAAGTCCGAGAATTAAAATTGACAATAAAGGAAAAAGACAAAAAAATTGCAGACTTGGAGCGACGCGTCGAGGATCTTGAACAATATTCTTGTATGGATGACCTAATTATAAGTGGACTAGACATTAAATATCAATCATATGCTCATGCTACAGCAGGATTGAGAGGTGAGGAGGCTCCCACAAGTGAATCAGTCTCCCTGGAAAACCAGGTGCTTCAGTTCCTTGATAGTAGAAATATAAAGGTCAAAGCAAATGCAATTTCAGCCTGTCATGCTTTACCCAGAAAGGATAATAAAACAAAGAAATCAATTGTGATGTGCTTTGTGAACAGAAGGGTAAAGAATGACATACTGAGGCAGGCCAGAAAGCTACGGGGAACAGAAGTTTACCTAAATGAACATCTAACAAAAACTAATGCTGAAATAGCACAGCAAGCACGGATGCTGAAAAGACAAAATAAGATACAGGCAACATGGACAAGAAATTGTAGAGTTTGGATCAAACTAAATGGAACACCTGAGGAAGCAAAGAGTATAATAATCAGAGAGATTACTGACTTAAATAAATGTAGATGAACACTGATTAAGAAAATTAAGAGACTATGATAATCCATATCCACACACACGGCAAGAATAGTTCTCTTGACATACCATGTCAATGTACTTAAAAAAAAAAAAAAACTAAACAAAACAAACAAAAAAACTTATGACTGACTTGAGTAGACATCAATTATACCCAGTTGGAGGAAGTCATTTGACACAGAGTGAGGAAATTCAAACTCTGAAAATATGCCATTATGCTGAACATAATAATAATTATGTTATTGTTATGTTAATTATGTTATTATTATATTATAATGTTATTTATAATAATACACTTCAACAGCAGAAGTCTTAACAAAAACTTTCCACAGATTCAGGACTATTTAGAACAGCTAGACAGAAAATTTACAGCCATCGCAGTCTCTGAAACTTGGCTTAATGAAGAGCAGGCTCCCCTGATGGCAATAGAGGGATATCAGATGTTTCACATTAACAGATCTCAAAAAAAGGGTGGTGGTGTTGCATTGTATATTGATGACCTGTATAGGTGTAAACTTGTAAATGGAATGTCCTTTGCACTACCAGGGATTTTAGAATGTGTTACTGATGAGAAAAAAATCTAATTATAAGTTGTATATATAGAACCCCGGGAACTTGCATTGAGACATTCAGAGATAAATTAGTCGAGTTGTACAGTAATATTACTAGTAAGAAAATGGTAGTAATTTGTGGAGATTTCAATATTGATTTACTAAATCCATATCAACAAAATGTAATTACAGAGTTCATGAATTCTATGTACACTATGAGTCTATATCCCACAATAACACATCCCAGTAGAATCACAGTTCACACTGCTACACTTATTGACAACCTGTTTGTTAATATTATTGATAAGAAAATAGAAAGTGGATTATTGATAAATGATATAAGTGACCATTTGCCAACCTTTGCACTTATCCATGGCCACACAGAGGCCAATTCAGAATTTTTTTTTAAAATCGTTCAGATACAAATCACAAAATGCAATCGGTTCTTTTACAGAAGACTTGCTGAAGCAGGACTGGACAAAAGTCTATGTATCAGATGTAAATGAAGCCTATGACACATTTATGAACATTGTAACCACTCTTTATGAAAAAAAAAATGTCCATTAGTAAAGAAAAAGCTTAAACATAAATTTGTTGATAAGCCATGGTTAACCAAAGGATTACAAAAGGTGTGTAAAAAGAAAAATTTACTATATAAAGCTTTTCTAAAGAAAAGGACAAAAGAAGCAGAGCAGCAGTATAAAACATACAAAAATAAGTTAACATACATAATGAGATGTAGTAAAAGAGACTATTACAGTAAAGAACTGGAGAAAAACAGAGACAATATTAAAAATACATGGACAATACTTAACAATATTCTTGGAAATAAAAACAGAAATACAAGCTACCCAACCAATTTTTCAAAAAATAATACAACGACTCAGAGCGTGAATGCAGCTTCACCTGCAGATGAATTTAATAACTTTTTTGTTAACATTGGTCCTAATTTGGCTCGAGAAATACCCATTACGGCACCGATGAGTGATACAATAAGCAAAAACACTGCTATAAAAGACTCCATTTTCATAAAGAACACAGACGACAGAGAGGTCATTGAAATTGTTAAATCGTTTAAAAGTAAGACATATACGGACTGTGATGGTATTGACATGCTCTTAGTCAAAACTATTATTGAATGCTTAGTGAAACCACTGACGTATATTTGTAACCATTCTCTCTAAACAGGTATATTTCCCAATGCAATGAAAATAGCTAATGTAATTCCGATATACAAGACGGGTGACAGAGGGGAATTCTCAAACTATAGACCAATTTCACTATTGCCGCAATTTTCCAAGATACTTGAAAAAATATTCTGTGAGAGAATTGACAACTTCATAATGAAGAATAATTTACTGTGTGAGCAGAAATATGGGTTCAGACACAAGAGGACAACTGCATTTGCTCTAATGGAATTTATAGAAAAAATATCAACTGCCGTTGAAAATAAAGAGTATTCAGTTGGGGTATTCCTGGATCTTAAAAAAAGCATTTGATACAGTGGATCACAATTTATTATTAAAGAAACTACAAAATTGTGGTATTAGGGGGGTAGGACTGTCTTGGTTAAGTAGTTACTTAAAGAATAGATATCAGTATATATGTGTTGGTAATAAAAACTCACAGTTACTGAAGGTTACTTGTGGAGTCCCACAGGGTTCAGTTTTGGGGCCATTGTTATTCAATATGTATATACTAAATGATACATGTAAAGTCTCGGATAAAATGGATTTAATATTGTTTGCCGATGACACTAATCTATTATGCAGTGGAAGCAATTTGGAACAACTTTTGGATACACTCGGAAAGGAATTAGGTGTGGAGATTGTGTGGAGGCTGAGTTATTTCTCAGGTTCAACTTTATTTCACAACATACTCTCCAATATTCAAAAACAGAAGAATGAATCACCCCCACCTCTGTCTGTTAAATACCCCCAGACATCAAAGCACAAAATCCCATTGTCTTTAAATCCCAAACACAATGGATCCCCCTGCAGTCCCTCTCTCGCTTCCACCAAAATCCAGGTGGTCAGGAACTCCTTCATGTCCATCTCTTTGCATATCAAAAGGCCAACTCTCACATCCTCCTCTTAACCCTAGGAGGTCCAGACCTTTTGTTCCTCTTCAGACGTGAAGTCACAATAAGCACACAGGAATATACATGAGAGCATATGAACAGTAATATACGTGAGCTGTGAAACTACATATGTGCACCACATATACCCCCCCCCCCCAAACGTCTAAGACAGAACAAACTAACATAGATTGCACGTCATAATAAAATCGCCACACATCAGTCCACATGCTGTCTAGGTTTCAATCGTCTGCCGTATCTGCTGCAGGTGGGCTTAACCTCTTCTGCGGCGTCCTCCTGCTGTGGAACTGGGTGTCTGGGGATTAAAACTGTTAGTCAATCTCTTTGGGTGTGCTGGGAAATGCTCTCTAGGGGGTCTACCCCGTCGCGGGGCCCTCGCCAACTGCACAGTTTTGTCAGCCATCACAAAAGCAGGTTTGAGTCTGTTTATGCCAATCATTTCCTTTCTGCCCCCCAAATCTAGCAAAAAATGCTTATCACCTGTTTCTAGCACTCTAAATGGTCCATCGTAAGGCGGTTGCAGAGCTGAACGGTGGGCATCATGTCTGACAAAAACAAACTCTGCATTTTTTTAAAGCTTTAGGCACAAAAACACGTGGAAAACTGTGGTGAACGGGGCCAGGTAGGACACTCAGGCCCATGCTATTTTGCAACTGCTGAGCCGAGGAGAACTCTGGCGCTGGGTTGTCAGGGAGAAATTCCCCAGGTAGCCGAAGTGGCTGAGCGAACACTAGCTCCGCTGGGGAGGCGTCTAAATCCTCTTTAGGTGCAGAACGCAACCCCAATAAAACCCATGGTAGTTTGTCCACCCCAATTTGAGTCCGTAAGCAAAGCTCTGAGAGCCGCCTTCAGCGACCTGTGAAAACATTCATACAATCCGTTAGCCTGCGGATGATACGCGGTAGTGCGGTGGATCGTTGCCCCCAGGCTGCGGGCCATCGCTGACCAAAGTTTGGAAACAAATTGTGGGCCTCTGTCAGATGTAATATCTGACGGCACTCCGAAACACGCTACCCATGCAGTTAAAAAAGCGCGCGCCACCTCCTCGGCTGTGGTTGACGACAGGCGAACCACTTCCGGCCAGCGCGTGGTGCGGTCAACCATTGTCAGAAGATGTGTGCAGTCTTGCGAGGACGGTAGGGGGCCTACGAGGTCCACGTGGACATGATCAAACCTTTTAGCTGGAATATGAAACGGCTCCAAAGGAGCTCTCGTGTGTCTATGCACTTTGGACTGCTGACAGGCCATGCAGGCTTCCGCCCACTCTCTAACTTGCTTGCGCAGGCCCGGCCATACAAATTTCTCCCCTACCATTTTGACCGAAGCGCGCACCCCCGGGTGCGCCAGAGAATGGATCATGGTAGCTGCATTAGCTTGGCTGGCTCCTGATGAGTCCGGTGCAGGAGAATTGTCTCCGGCCATAATACGTCTTAAGGTCACCAGTGTGGAGATTGTGTGGAAAGGATGAGGCTGAGTTATTTCTCAGGTTCAACTTTATTTCACAACATACTCTCCAACATTCAAAAACAGAAGAATGAATCACCCCCACCTCTGTCTGTTAAATACCCCCAGACATCAAAGCACAAAATCCCATTGTCTTTAAATCCCAAACACAATGGATCCCCCTGCAGTCCCTCTCTCGCTTCCACCAAAATCCCGGTGGTCAGGAACTCCTTCATGTCCATCTCTTTGCATATCAAAAGGCCAACTCTCACATCCTCCTCTTAACCCTAGGAGGTCCAGACCTTTTGTTCCTCTTCAGACGTGAAGTCACAATAAGCACACAGGAATATACATGAGAGCATATGAACAGTAATATACGTGAGCTGTGAAACTACATATGTGCACCACATAGGAAAGCTTAAACTGTGGTTTGATTCAAACAAATTAACGCTCAATTTAAGTAAGACAAAGTTTATAGTTTTTAACAACCATCACAACAACTTAGTACCTAAACTCAGTGTTAATGGTGTAGAGATTGAAAGGGTATCTGAAACTAAATTTCTTGGAGTAATAATTGATAATAAACTGTGTTGGAAGTCGCATATTAATTATATTAAAAGTAAAATATCTAAATCAATCGCAATACTACACAGAGTGAAATATTTGCTGAATCAACCCACACTATATACCTTGTATCATTCATTAATACTCCCATTCATGACATATTGTACTGAAGTATGAGGAAATACATATAAAACAAACATATATCCAGTCTTTATGCTTCAGAAGAGAGCTATTAGAATAATAAATAAAGCTGCTTACAGGGAACCAACAAACCCACTCTTTCTTAAATTAAAAGCTGTCAAGTTGAAAGATCTGGTTTACTTTAAAACTGCAGTAATAATGTTTAAAGTGAAGAATCAATCACTGCCCGCAAATATCCAGAAGTTGTTCCAAATAAGGGAGAAACAATACCATTTCAGAGGAACATGTATATTTCAAAAACCTTCAGTGAGAGCTACCACCAAGCAACACTGTGTTTCAGTGCAAGGAGTAAGATTATGGAACGATTTTGGACCTGAATTAAAATCATGTACAACGCTTGGACAATTTAAACAAAAACTAAAGGAAGAAATACTCCAAATATATATACAAGATGACATGTAAAATCACATAAGGATTGTCATATCCAGTCTGTGTTGTGTTGTTGCTTAGTTTTTTTGTCACATTTTGTCTTAGCTTTATTCCGAATTGTAATCGCTCTTGTTTTGTTTTTCTTTTTAATTCTTGGATGGAATATGGGTGGGCAATATAAGCTGCGGCTTCAGCCATCACCCATTTCAGATAACTTATGTTGAACTGTATAATCAGAGGAGTTATTGTTTAATTTGACCTTGCTGGATTTTTTCCCCTTTGTTATATTATTCTGTTTCTTTTTAATCTTTACTTTTAATCTATCCGAATAAAGATTCATTCATTCATTCATAGAGTTAGATAAAATAATCTCATCCAAGCCTTCAACTTGTCTTTTAGACCCTATTCCTACCAGGTTAATTAAAATAGTCTTCACATTTATTGGTAGCCGTATTCTTCAAATAATCAATTCTACTTTAACTCTAGGCCATGTACCGCAGGCTTTTAAAATTGCTGTAATTAAACCCTTACTCAAAAAGCCAACGCTCGATTCGGGAGTTTTAGCTAACTATCGACCAATCTCTAATCTCCCTTTCATTTCAAAAATCTTCGAAAGAGTTGTTGCTCCCTCATGGATCGTCACTTTATCGTGGTGGGGGGGTTTGCGTGCCCCAGTGATCCCAGGAGCTATGTTGTCCGGGGCAATTTGCCTCTGATAGGGTCTCCCAAGACAAACTGGTCCTGGGTGAAGGGCCAGACTAAGAACGATCCAACAGGCTCTCATGATAAATTGTATATCAAGGATTCAGTGTACCCCGCCCGGTATGGGGTTACCGGGGCCCCACCCTGGAGCCAGGCCTGGGGGAGGGGCTCGAAGGCTAGCGTCTGGTGGCCGGGTTTCCACCCATGGGACCCGGCCGGGCTCAGCCCGAAGGAGTTACATGGGTCTGCCCTCCAGTGGGTTCACCACCTGCAGGAGGGATCATGGGGGTCCAGTGCTATGTGGATTAGGTGGCGGTCAAAGGCGGAGACCTTGGCGGACTGATCCCAAGCTTTCTAAACTGGCTTTTGGTATGTGGAATGTCACCTCTCTGGTGGGGAAGGAGCCTGAGCTGGTGTACGAGGTTGAGCGATACCGGCTAGATATAGTCGGCCTCACCTCAACACACAGCTCCGGTTCCGGAACCAGTCTCCTGGAGAGGGGCTGGAGCTTGGCCTTTTCTGGAGTTGCCCCGGGCGAGAGGCGACGAGCAGGGGTGGGTATTCTTGTATCGCCCCACCTTGCTGCCTCTATATTGGAGTTTTCCCCGGTGGACGAAAGGGTTGCTTCCCTGCGCCTTCGGGTTGGGAAACGGGTCCTGACCATCATTTGTGCCTATGCACCAAATGATGTTTCAGAGTACCCACCCTTTTTGGAGTCTGTGACTGGGGTGCTGGAGGGTGCTCCTCCTGGAGACTCCATTGTCTTACTGGGGGACTTCAATGCGCACGTGGGCAACGACAGTGAAACCTGGAGGGGGGTGATTGGGAGGAACGGCCTGCCCGATCTGAACCCGAGTGGTGTTCAGTTATTGGACTTCTGTACTAACCACAGTCTGTCCATAACGAACACCATGTTCAAGCATAAGGGTGTCCATATGTGCACTTGGCACCAGGACACCCTAGGTCGCAGGTCGATGATCGATTTTGTTATGGTATCATCAGACCTGCGACCGTATGTCTTGGACACCCGAGTAAAGAGAGGTGCAGAGCTGTCAACTGATCACCACCTGGTGGTGAGTGACCTCCGGGAGGTCTTCAACTCCCACCTCCAGAAGAACTTCAACCACATTCCGAGGGAGTCTGGAGACATGGAGTCTGAATGGGCCATGTCCTCCACCTCTGTTGTTGAAGCGGCGGCCCAGAGCTGCGGCCGCAAGGTGGTCGGTGCATCTCGTGGTGGCAACCCCCGAACCAAGTGGTGGACACCAGTGGTGAGGGGGGCCATTAAGCTGAAGAAGGAGTCCTATCAAGCTTGGCTGGCTTGTGGGACTCCCGAAGCAGCTGAGGTGTACCGGCAGGCCAAGCGGAGTGCAGCTCGGGTGGTTGCTGAAGCAAAAACCCGGGTATGGGAGGAGTTCGGTGAGGCCATGGAACAAGACTTTCGGTCGGCTTCAAAGAGATTCTGGCAAACTGTTCGGCGGCTCAGGAGGGGAAAGCAGCTCCCCGTCCACACTGTGTATGGTGCAGATGGGACACTGTTGACTTCAACTGGGGATATCGTTGGGCGGTGGAAGGAATACTTCGAGGATCTCCTCAATCTCACTGATACGCCTTCCACAGAGGAAGCAGGGTTTGGGGACGAGGGGGATGACTCACCTATCACAGGGGCTGAGGTCGCCAAGGTGGTTAAAAATCTCCTTGGTGGCCGGGCCCCGGGGGTGGACAAGATTCGCCCTGAGTACCTCAAGGCCCTGGATGTTGTTGGGTTGTCATGGTTGACACGCCTCTGCAACATTGCGTGGAGGTCGGGGGCAGTGCCTTTGGCATGGCAAACCGGGGTGGTGGTTCCTCTCTTCAAAAAAGGGGACCGGAGGGTGTGCTCCAACTTTAGAGGGATCACACTCCTCAGCCTCCCTGGGAAGGTCTATGCCAAGGTACTGGAGAGGAGAGTCCGACCGTTGGTCGAACCTCGGATTCAGGAGGAGCAATGTGGTTTTCGTCCTGGCCGTGGCACATCGGACCAGCTCTTTACCCTCTCGAGAATTCTTGAGGGTTCGTGGGAGTTTGCCCAACCAGTTTACATGTGTTTTGTGGACTTGGAGAAGGCGTTTGACCGCGTCCCTCGTGGATTTTTGTGGGGGGTGCTTCGGGAGTATGGGGTATCGGGCTTGTTGTTACGAGCTATTCGGTCTCTGTACGACCGTTGTGAGAGTTTGGTTCGTATTGCCAACTCTCGGTCGGAGTCATTCCCAGTGAGAGTTGGACTCCGCCAGGGCTGCCCTTTGTCACCGATCCTGTTCATAATTTTTATGGACAGGATTTCTAGGCGCAGCCAGGGAATGGAGGGTGTCATGCTTGGTGACCACAGGATCTCATCTCTGTTGTTTGCAGATGATGTTGTCCTGTTGGCTTCATCCAGCAATGACCTACAGCTCTTGCTGGGATGGTTTGCCGCTGAGTGTGAAGCGGCTGGAATGAGAATCAGCACCTCCAAGTCCGAGTCCATGGTCCTCAGCCGGAAAAAGGTGGATTGTCCTCTCCAGGTTGGGGACAGGCTACTGCCCCAAGTGGAGGAGTTTAAGTATCTTGGGGTCTTGTTCACGAGTGAGGGGAAAATGGTGCGAGAGATCGACAGACGGATTGGAGCAGCATCTGCAGTGATGCGGACGTTGTACCGGTCTGTTGTGGTGAAGAGGGAGCTTAGTTCTAAGGCAAAGCTGTCGATTTACCAGTCAATCTATGTTCCTACTCTCACCTATGGTCACGAGCTTTGGGTAATGACCGAAAGAACGAGATCGTGGATACAAGCGGCTGAAATGAGCTTTCTCCATAGGATTGCTGGACTCACCCTCAGAGATAGGGTGAGGAGCTCAGTTATCCGGGAGAGGCTCAGAGTAGAACCGCTGCTCCTCCACATTGAAAGGAGTCAGTTGAGGTGGTATGGGCATCTGATTAGGATGCCTCCTGGACGCCTCCCACTTGAGGTGTTTCAGGCACGTCCCACTGGGAGGAGACCCCGGGGCAGACCCAGGACTCGGTGGAGAGACTTTGTCTCCCAGCTGGTCTGGGAACGCCTTGGTATCCCCTCTGAAGAGCTGGAGCAGGTGGCTGGGGAGAGGGAAGTCTGGGCTTCTCTGCTTGAACTGCTGCCTCCGCGACCTGGACCTCCGGAAAAGCGGTAGAAGATGGATGGATGGATGGAGTTGTTGCTATGCAATAATTTGACCACTTGCCGGGTAATGGTTTACGTGTTTGAAGAGTTTCAATCTGGGTTTAGAATCCATCATAGTACTGAAACAGCCTTAGTGAAGGTCATTAATGACCTCCTTATTACATCTGACAATGGACTCGTTCCTGTACTTGTCCTTTTAGATCTTAGTGCAGCCTTTGATACTGTCGACCATGATATTCTACTTGTATGGCAATGCATATTGGTGATATAGCAATGTATATTGTGATTGTGTCAGCAGACAGCGTCTCAGTCAGGAGGCAGTGGTTAAACACAGGAGAATAATAGGCAGGGACCTCATGGGAAGTTGGCAGGAAGAGAGAGCTGGGGGTTTACGGAAAATGTATGGTGGAGGTGAAATGTCATGCAGATGTGAGATGATCTGTGGAGTTTTTAAGGAGAAACCTGGTTTGGCTGATTGAGTGCTTTCTGTGTATGATGATGTGAGAGTGTGAATAAAGCTTCGTCTGATCGTAACTTGGCCTCATCATTTCCCACACTCTCCACACTGGTGAGCCTAGATGTATTGTGGAACAAGAGGCAAGAACCCCGGAGTCGGCCCAGATGGGAAGCCCCAGCAATGCGGCAAGCATCCCACAGACGGCCGGGACGGGAACCCCCAGCAACGCTTGTGCTGTTGCAGTCAAGCTACCGGACTTTTGGCAGCACAACCCACGCTCTTGGTTCCACCACACCGAGGCCCAGTTCGCTCTCCGGGGAATAACGGCAGACGACACCAAGTTTTTCCATGTGGTTGCAGCGCTAGACGCTCGCACAGCTCAGCAGGTAGCGAGCCTGCTCGAACAGCCCCCAGCCCACAACAGACATGAGGCTCTCAAAGCTGCGCTGATTCGGCGCTACACGCTCTCGGACTGTAAGAGAGCAGAGAGGCTCCTGAGGCGTTCCGAGTTGGGAGATGGTTCGGCCGTCGATCTGATGGAGAAAATGTTGGCGTTAATGGGCACGGACGACGAGCATTTTCTGTTTGCCCACCTTTTCCTCCGGAACCTTCCAACAGAGGCGAGAGCAGTCCTGGCCAATTCGCCGTTGCTGGCTGCGTGTGACTACCGTGCGCTAGCCCAGGGGGTAGACCAGATCATCCTCACCACCAGAGCGCTCACGGTGAACGCAGCGGCGTCGGAACCCAGCGAGACGACCAGAGGAGGCGAGGAGCCACCGACGGTAGTGGCAGTGGGGGCCAAGGAACGCCAAAGAGACACGCTCTGCTTCTACCACCGCCGTTTTGGAGGGTACGCACGCAGATGTGCGCCACCGTGCCAATTCAAGCGCTCGGGAAATGCCAGAGCCGGCAGTCGGTAGCAGCTGCAACCGCCGGCGAAGAGAACAAGCTGCTCTACGTGACGGACTCGCACTCAAGGAGGCGTTTCCTCGTAGACACCGGAGCCCAGAAGAGCATCATCCTGCCGACCTACGCTGACCGGCTGGCAGAACCCAGCGGCCCCGGGCTGGTAGCAGTAAACGGCTCGGACATTAAGACCTTTGGTGAGACTTTACTGGCTTTATCTCTACACGGCCGCACATACGAGTGGACTTTTGTCATAGCAGCACTGAGTTTGTTTTATGCGCATGGTTTACTAGTTGATGTTGCTAACAGGTGCCTGGTTAATGCACTGTCCTTTGACTCTCTCCCCTGTACAGCTCGAGGGGCCGGGCCAGTAACACAAGCCAGCATCACAGCTCCAGGTGGTAAGTTCCACACACTGCTCACTCAATTCCCAGCACTCACGGTCCCGACGTTTTCAGCGGCCATCGCTAAACATGGGGTGGAGCACTTTATCACCACCACCGGGCCGCCTGTTTTCGCATGATCTCGGCGCTTGGACGCAGCTAAACTGGCCATAGCGCGCGAGGAGTTTGCCAACCTGGAAAGGCTGGGCATCATCAGGCGATCAAACAGCCCATGGGCATCCCCGCTACACATGGTCCCTAAGGCTGAGGGATTGTGGCGACCGTGCGGTGATTTCCGCAGGTTGAATAATGCCACAACACATGACCGCTACCCGATTCCCCACATTCAGGATTTTTCCGTTCACCTCGCCGGATCGCGCATTTTTTCTAAAATAGACCTGGTCCGCGGTTACCACCAGGTCCTAGTGTGCGCAGAGGATGTACCCAAAACAGCGGTAATAACTCCGTTTGGCTTGTTTGAGTTTCTGCGCATGCCTTTTGGGTTAAAAGGAGCGGCACAGACGTTTCAGCACATTATGGACGTGGTGCTGTTCGATCTCCCGTTTGTGTTCGTCGACCTGGATGATATCCTGGTAGCCAGTGCGTCCGAAGACGAACACGTAACCCACCTCAGGACGGTTTTCCAGAGGTTGAAGGAGCACGGGTTAATAATCAACCCGGCGAAGTGCCAGTTTGGTGTGACGGGGGTTGATTTTTTGGGGCACTGCGTCTCACCGGAGGGAGTGATACCCTTGCCCGACAAAGTGCGCGCTGTGGCGAACTTTCCCCGGCCTCAGACGGTCAGGGCGCTGCAGGAATTTTTGGGGATGGTTAATTTTTATAACCATTTCCTCCCCCGTGCAGCTCAGCTCATGCAGCCACTGTACGCCGCGCTCAAGAGATGGAAATCGGCGGATGGAGTCGAATGGACTCCGGAGCGAGAGCAGGCGTTCTCTGAGGTGAAAGCAGCTCTGGCAAATGCCGCACTGTTGGTGCACCCAGACCCGGCGGCCCGGATAGTGCTCACTACCGATGCCTCGGACATGGCCAAAGGGGCCGTCGTGGAGCAACGTGTCGCCGGTTCTTGGCAGCCGCTCGCTTTTTTCAGCAGGGCTTTGCGCGACAGTGAGCGTAAATACAGCACGTTCGACAGAGAGTTGCTGGCTCTCCACGTGGCCATACGCCACTTCCAGTTCTGGCTGGAAGGGCGCAGCTTCACCGCGTTCGTGGACCACAAGCCGCTGACGTTCGCAATGGCCAAGGTTTCGGAACCATGGTCGGGCCGGCAGCAGAGACAGCTGGCCGCGATCTCGGAGTTTACGACTGATATTCAACATGTGTCAGGTAAACTGAATGTGGTGGCGGACTGTCTCTCGCACACGGTTGTGGCCCTGGTCTGCGTAGGGATAGATTATACAGCCATGGCCGCAGAGCAGATTAGCGATACGGATGTGCGCGCGCTCCAGTCTGGACCAACAGGGTTAAGACTGGAGAGCAGGGTACTGCAAGACGGCAGCCCCCCCCCC
This sequence comes from Pholidichthys leucotaenia, assembly GCA_020510985.1. Classification (NCBI taxonomy): domain Eukaryota; kingdom Metazoa; phylum Chordata; class Actinopteri; order Cichliformes; family Pholidichthyidae; genus Pholidichthys; species Pholidichthys leucotaenia. The sequence goes on from CM035836.1 coordinate 6,027,077, forward strand.
CCCAATCTGCAAAGTCTCCACGGGACGCCCGCGCCCAGTGGTCCCGGTCATGTGGCGCCGCCTCGTGTTTGAGTCACTTCACACTTTGGCGCACCCAGGAGTGCGTGTGTCAGTCAAAATGGTGGGAGCGAAATTCATGTGGCCAGGCCTGCGCAAACAAGTGAAAGAGTGGGCTGCAGCCTCTGTAGCGTGCCAACGAGCCAAAGTGCACAGACACACCAAGGCTCCTTTGGAGCCGTTTAGGATACCGGCTAACAGATTCGACCATGTTCACGTGGATCTCGTGGGCCCCCTCCCGCCGTCGCAGGGGTGCACGCACCTTCTGACAGTGGTGGACTGCACCACACGCTTGCCAGAAGCAGTCCCGCTGGCGGCAACCACGTCTGTGGACGTGGCGCGCGCTTTTTTGACAGCATGGGTGCCGTGTTTTGGAATCCCATTGGACATCACGTCTGATAGGGGCCCACAGTTTGTTTCCGAACTTTGGTCCGAGATGGCCCATAGCTTGGGTGTTGCAGTTCATCGCACAACCGCGTACAACCCACAGGCCAATGGGTTATGCAAGCGTTTTCACAGGTCACTGAAGGCAGCACTCAGGGCTTCGTAGACAGATGCAAATTGGGTTGACCGGTTGCTGTAGGTTTTATTGGGGTTGCGTTCCGCACCAAAAGAGGATTTGGAGGCTTCCCCGGCTGAGCTGTTTTTTTTCCCAGCCACTGCGGCTGCCTGGGGAATTCTTGCTAGATAATCCCGCGCCGGACAGCTGCCCGTCTCAGCGTTTGCAGTATAGTGCAGACACAGGCACGCTGCCCGGCCCGGCGCACCACTGTTTTCCACACGCTTTTGCGCCAAAAACTTTGAAGAACGCGGCGTTTGTGTTCGTCAGACACGATGCCCACCGCCCGCCATTGCACCCACCCTATGATGGCCCGTTTAGAGTGCTGGAAACAGGAGCCAAGCATTTTTTGTTAGACTTGGGGGGGCGTTGGGAGAAAATATGCATAGACAGACTTAAGCCCGCCTTTGTAGTGCCGGATGAGCAAGTGCTGCTGGCTTGGGCCCCTCGGCGTGGAAGACCCCCACTGAGAGCTCCCCAGGCAAACGATTCACCAGGACAGCCACACAGGCAGACCGAAGTCCCCCCCCCTCGCCTTGGCCCACCCGCAGTCAGACACACGTCCAGCAGCCCCCCGCCGGCACAGAGACCAAAAGACGTGCCGACTGAAACTCTGTCTGGGTGGGGGGGGGTGATATGGCAATGCATATTGGTGATAAAGCAATGTATATTGTGGTTGTGTCAGCAGACAGCGTCTCAGTCAGGAGGCAGTGGTTAAACACAAGAGAATAATAGGCAGGGACCTCATGGGGAGTTGGCAGGAAGACATTGCTGGGGGTTTACGGGAAATGTATGGTGGAGGTGAAATGTCATGCAGATGTGAGATGATCTGTGGAGTTTTTAAGGAGAAACCTGGTTTGGCTGATTGAGTGCTTTCTGTGTATGATGATGTGAGAGTGTGAATAAAGCTTTATCTGATCGTAACTTGGCCTCATCTTTCCCCACACTCTCCACACTTGATAGATTAGAACACTATGTTGGACTAAATGGAACTTTGCTGCAGTGGTTTAAATCTTATTTGTCCGATAGACTTCAGTTTGTTCATATCAATAATGAGTTTTCTTCCAACTCTAAGCTCAGTCATGAAGTTCCACAGGGATCTGTGTTAGGCCCTACTCTTTTTTTTGTTTATATATGCTTCCGTTAGGCAACATCATTAGAAAGCACTGTATACATTTTCATTGTTATGCAGATGACACAATTATACCTGTCAATGAAGCCTGATGATGGTAATCAATTAGCCAAGTTAGATGCCTGTCTTCAGGAAATCAAAGCTTGGATGACTTGTAATTTTCTGCTATTAAACCCGGATAAGACCAAAGTCATTCTTGTTGGTCCAAAAAACCTTAGAAATACCTTTCCAAATCAAACTCTTAATTTGGATGCGGCTACTCTTTATTTGAATAGTTCTGTGAGGAACCTTGGAGTTATTTTTGATCAAAATCTGTTTTTTTTAATAAACATATTCAATTTGTTTCTAACACTGCCTTCTATCATCTCCGCAATATTGCCAAGATTAGGAGCATCTTGGCATCTTGGTTCCAAGGTTGTCATAGCCAGGAGCAGCACTGGGGTTAAGCTCCCAGTGCTTATAAAATGCTCCTTATGGCGTGCGTCTCGAAAAGCCTCTGACAACTAAGTCCAACTCCTAGCCTGCCTGTGTGGTTTAGTCTCTAAGCCCGGCGGAACTGCTTTTACTAATAGGAGATGGGGTGAGGGCGGATCTCTGTTGCCTTAAAACCAGATGCTTCGGGTAGATGGTGGCTCGTCAACCTGGGAAGGTAGCCCATCTAGGGGAAGGTAAACCCTGATTTCAAACCTTTCCTGCCTTGCGGCACACCCGGTCACGGTAAAGGCTTCGGGAGTCAACCCTGAGGAAAAATCCAGAGTCAGAGTCCCTAAGGCAGTTCTCTGTTGTGCTCAACATCATTCTGGCAGCTCCTGCGACGGCACTGGTGCCAAACTGTAGCAGCCCTGCTGTTCCTTTGGATTCATCAGTGACATGGAGAGGGGGGACATGCTGCATGGGCAACATCTTGTCCTCCATATCTTCCTGCCCAGGCTTGAATCCTACCAACGCCCAACGCTGGAAGGTAGAACACCGGATCACTGGAGAGGACACTCCAGCTTCGCCTTTGGCGTAGACAAAACACAGGGAATGACAGTTACCGGTTATAAGCCACCGCTCAATTGGCGTAGAGCGCGGCGCAAGGGGTTGTTCCCGACGGTGGGAGGGATCATTGGATCTCACTGGACAGCTACCGCCCACCTCAAGCTGGGCAGCCCCCAGCCAATAAGGTGTTGTCCTGCCACAGCCTGCTTTCCTCATTGGGTGCATGGGGATGAGGAGAAGTCCGAACGGCAGGCTGAGAACTTTGGCACCAGGCAAGACAAAAAAACAAAAGAGACCAACTCTAAAACTGGGAACTTGGAACGTCCGCACTATGATGACAGGACTCGCTGCTAACCTCAAGGACATCAACGACACCAGGAAGACTGCCATCATCAATAATGAGTTGAAGAGACTGGAAGTGGATATCGCCACTCTCCAGGAAAGACAGTTGGCTGACGCAGGCACACTGAGAGAGAAGGACTACACGTTCTACTGGCATGGAAAAAGCAGTGACGAACACCTTGCTGAAGATGGTGGAACCGGGCAGCAATGGCTCTGCACGACTCCTCACCCTCCGCCTCAACACCACTCAAGGCCCAGTCACCCTCGTCAGTGTGTATGCCCCAACACTGACAGCCACACCAGAGGCAAAAGACGAGTTCTACGAGAATCTCGCAACAACTGTCAGGATCATCCCCAACTCTGAACAACTCATTCTCCTTGGAGACTTCAATGCCAGAGTGGGTGCTGACCACGACTCCTGGCCCTCCTGTCTTGGATCATTTGGCGTGGGCAGAATGAACGACAACGGACAGCGGCTGCTCGAGTTCTGCAATTATGAATGAATGAATGAATGAATTTATTTATTTCGGATAATACAGTACAGGTTAAAAGAAACTGTATAATATAACAACAAGGTCAAATTAGACAAAGACTCCTTCTACTAAACAATTCCACGTGAGTTATCCGAAATGGGTGATGGCTGAAGCCGCAGCTTGTATTGCCCACCCATATTCCATCCAAGAATTCAAAAGAAAAAAGAGTAAACAAGACAAGAGTGATTACAATTTAGAACAAAGCTAAGACAGTGTGACTGAGAGAAAAAAGAAAAAAGAAAACTAAGCTAAGCTAAGTTAAGCGGTTACTATTCAAGACAAATCTAAGACAGAATGTCACAGAGGGGAAAAAAAAAAAAAACTAAGCTACAACACATAACAGACTGGATATGTCAATCCTTATGTGAGTTTACATGTCGTCTTGTAAATATGTTTGGAGTATTTCTTCCTTTAATTTTTGTTTAAATTGTCCAAGCGTTGTACATGATTTTAATTCAGGTCCATAATCGTTCCATAATCTGACTCCTTGCACTGAAATACAGTGTTGCTTGGTGGTTGTTCTCACTGTAGGCTTTTGAAATATACATGTTCCTCTGAAGTGATATCGTTTCTCCCTTGTTTGGAACAACTTTTGGATATTTGCGGGCAGTGATAAATTCTTCACTTTGAACATTATTATTGCGGTTTTAAAGTCAACCAGATCTTTCAACTTGAGAGTTTTTTGTTTAAGAAAAAGTGGGTTTGTTGGTTCCCTGTAAGCTGCTTTGTTTATTATTCTAATGGCTCTCTTTTGAAGCATAAAGAGTGGATATATGTTTGTTTTGTATGTATTTCCCCATACTTCATTACAATATGTCATGTATGGGAGTATTAATGAATGATACAAGGTGTATAGTGTGGGTTGATTCAACAAATATTTCACTCTGTGTAATATTGCAATTGATTTGGAAACTTTACCTTTAATATAATTAATATGTGACTTCCAACATAGTTTGTTATCAATTATTACTCCAAGGAATTTAGTTTCAGATACCCTTTCAATCTCTACACCATTTACACTGAGTTTGGGTACTGGATTGTTGTGATGGTTGTTAAAGACTATAAATTTGGTCTTACTTAAATTGAGCGTTAATTTGTTTGAATCAAACCACAGTTTAAGCTTTTCTAATTCCTTCCCGAGTGTATCCAGAAGTTGTTCCAAATTGTTTCCACTGCATAGCAGATTAGTGTCATCGGCAAACAATATTAAGTCCATTTTTTCTGAAACTTTACATATATCGTTTATATACATATTGAATAATAATGGTCCCAAAACTGAACCCTGTGGGACTCCACAGGTGACCTTCAGCAACTCTGAGTTTTTGTTGCTAACACATACATACTGATATCTATTCTTTAAGTAACTACTTAACCAGGACAGTACTACCCCTCTAATACCAGAATTTTGTAGTTTCTTTAATAATAAATTATGATCTACTGTATCAAATGCTTTTTTAAGATCTAGGAATACTCCAACTGAATACTCTTTATTTTCAATGGCTGTTGATATTTTTTCTGTAAATTCCATTAGGGCATATGCAGTTGTCCTCTTGTGTCTGAACCCATATTGCTGCTCACATAATAAATCATTCTTCAGTATGAAGTTGTCAATTCTCTCATAGAATATTTTTTCAAGTATCTTGGAAAATTGTGGTAATAGTGAAATTGGTCTATAGTTTGAGAGTTCCCCTCTGTCGCCCGTCTTGTATATCGGAATTACTTTAGCTATTTTCATTGCATTGGGAAATATACCTGATTGGAGAGACAGGTTGCAGATATACGTCAGTGGTTTTACTATGCATTCGATAACAGTTTTGACTAGTAGCATGTCAATACCATCACAGTCAGTAGATGTTTTACTTTTGAACGATTTAACAATTTCAATGACCTCTCTTTCGTCTGTGTTCTTTATGAAGATGGAGTCTTTTACAGCAGTGTTATTGCATATTGTATCACCTGTTGGCACCGTAGTGGGTATTTCTCGGGCCAGTTTAGGTCCAATGTTAACAAAAAAATTATTAAATTCATCTGCAGGTGAAGCAATATTCACACTCTGAGTCGTTTTATTATTTTTTGGAATATTAGTTGGGTAGCTTGTATTTCTGCTTTTATTTCCAAGGATACTGTTGAGTATTGTCCATGTATTTTTAAAATTGTCTCTGTTTTTCTCCAGTTCTTTACTGTAATAGTCTCTTTTACTACATCTTATTATATATGTTAACTTATTTTTGTATGTTTTATACCGCTGCTCTGCTTCTTTTGTTCTTTTCTTTAGGAAAGCTTTATATAATAAATTTTTCTTTTTACACGCCTTTTGTAGTCCTTTGGTTAACCATGGCTTATTAGCAAATTTGTGTTTAAGCTTTTTTATTACTAATGGGCAGTTTTTTTCATAAAGAGTGGTTACAATATTTATAAATGTGTCATAGGCTTCATTTACATCTGATACATAGACTTCTGTCCAGTCTTGCTTCAGCAAGTCCTCTTTAAGAGAACTGATTGCATTTGGTGATTTGTGTCTGAACGATTTTGAAGTTTTTTCTGGTTGGGCCCCGTGTGGCCATGGATAAGTGTAAAGGTTGGCAAGTGGTCACTTATATCATTTATCAATAATCCACTTTCTATTTTCTTATCGAAAACATTGACAAACAGGTTGTCAATAAGTGTAGCAGTGTGAACTGTGATTCTACTGGGATGTGTTATTGTGGGATATAGACTCATGCTGTACACAGAGTTCATGAACTCTGTAACTACATTTTGTTGATGAGGATTCAGTAAGTCAATATTGAAATCTCCACAAATTGCTACCATTTTCTTACTAGTAATATTATTGTACAGCTCGACTAATTTATCTCTGAATGTCTCAATGCAAGTTCCCGGCGTTCTATATATGCAGCTTATGATTAGATTTTTTGTTTTGTCTAGGTCAATCTCAACAGTAACACATTCCAAAATCCCTGGTAGTGCTAAGGACATTTCATTTACAAGCTTACACCTGTACAGGTCATCAATATACAGTGCAACACCACTACCCTTTTTTTGAGTTCTGTTAATATAAAACATCTGATATCCTTCTATTGCCATCAGGGGAGCCTGATCTTCATTAAGCCAGGTTTCAGAGACTGCAATGGCTGTGAATTTTCTGTCTAGCTGTTTTAAATAGTCCTGAATCTGTGGAAAGTTTTTGTTAAGACTTCTGCTATTGAAGTGTATTATTGACAGTTTACCATCTAATTGCATTTGACTTTTGAATTGTTTTTCAGTGTAATATTCACAGTGGTTATGAATATTATTGAAAAAGTGGTTATCAGGATTAATATCATTCTCCATCTCTTGTGGTTTATGTTCAGCATAATGGTATGTTTTCAGAGTTTGAGTTTCCTCATTCTGTGTCAAATGACTTCCTCCAACTGGGGATAATTGATGTCTACTTGAGTCGGTCATAAGTTTTTGTTTGTTTTGGTTATTTTTATTAAAGTACTTTGGCATGGTGTATCAAAAGAACTATTCTTTTCGTGTGTATGAATATGGATTATCATTGGCTCATAATTTTCTAATCAGTGTTCATCTGTATTTATCTAAGTCAGTAGCATCTCTGATCATAATACTCTTTGCTTGCTCAGGTGATCCATTTAGTTTAATCCAAATTCTACAATTTCTTGTCCAGGTTGCTTGTATCCTATTTTGTTTTTTTAGCATCCGTGCCTGTCGTGCTAATTCAGCGTTTTTTTTTGTCAGGTGTTCATTTATGTAAACTTGAGTTTCCTTTAGCTTTTTGGCCTGCCTCAGTATGTCATTCTTTACCCTTCTGTTCACAAAGCGCATCACAATTGATTTCTTTGTTTTGTTATCTTTCTTCGGTAGAGCATAGCAGGCTGAGATTGCATTGGCTTCTACCTTAATGTCTTTATCATTAAGGAACTGAAGCACTTGATTTTCTAAGGACAAAGATTCTCTCATGGGTGCATCTTCACCACTCAGTCCTACTGTGGCATGGGCGTATGACTGATATCTGATGTCTAGTCCACTTATAACTAGGTCATCAATACGAGAACCTTGTTCAAGATCCTCGACGCGTTGCTCCAAAAGACGCCCGTGTTGCTCCAGGTCCATAATTTTTTTGTCTTTTTCTTGAATTATTAAATTTAGGGCTTGTACCTGTTCTATTAGGCCTATTATTTTGTCCTGTTGGCTAGTCAATTTGGCCAATTCTTCTGACATAAAGCTCAGAGCTTTTTTGATTTCTTCCATTTCCTCTTTCTTTGGTGGCATCTTACTGACCTGTAGATAGAAGTAAACAGAGAATCCGGCTAGGCCTCAACTAGCCCGGCCGCTGCTGAACCCGCGATCTGTGGGTTCACAATCGTTCACAATCATGATCTGTGCATCACAAACTCGTTCTTCAAGACCAAGCCCCAACACAAGGTTTCCTGGCGACATCCGCGCTCAAAGCACTGGCACCAGCTGGACTTGATCCTGACCAGGCACACCTCACTGAAGAACGTGCTAATCATCCATTCATTCCAGAGTGCAGATTGCGATACAGACCATTCATTGGTGTGTTGCAAGGTCAAGCTGCAGCTGAAGAAATTCCATCATGCTAGACAGCCTGGAAAGGCACGGATTGACACCAGCAAGATGGCCCAACCAGAACTTGTTGAGCGGTTTGCCTCCACCTTTGAGAAGGAACTTGGTGTACCACAAGAAGGAGAATCTGCAAAGCAGAAGTGGGAAGAGCTACGAAACACCATCCACCGCACAGCCTTGGCTACCTTTGGGAGGAAGACCTCAAAGTCACAGGACTGGTTTGATGCCAAGTTGACCGAGATGACCCCCGTCATTGAAGCCAAGCGCTCAGCTCTTGCTGAGTACAAGAAGTACCCAAACGAGAAGAATCTCCAGATTCTCAGGGCTGCGAGAAGCAAATTTCAGCAGACTGCTCGGCGCTGTGCCAATGAGTACTGGACTCAGCTCAGCCAAGACATTCAAACCGCTGCCATAACAGGGAATATCCGTGGTACGGTGGGGCAAAAAAGTATTTAGTCAGCCACCAATTGTACAAGTTCTCCCACTTAAAAGATGAGAGAGGTCTCCAATTTTCATCATAGGTATACCTCAGCTATGAGAGACAAAATGAAAAAAAAAATCCAGACAATCACATTGAAGGATTTTTAATGAATTAATTGGTAAATTCCTTGGTAAAATAAGTATTTGGTCACCTACAAACAATCAAGATTTCTGGCTCTCACAGACCTGTAACTTCTTCTTTAAGAGGCTCCTCTGTCCTCCACTGGTTACCTGTATTAATGGCACCTGTTTGAACTCATTATCAGTATAAAAGACACCTGTCCACAACCTCAAACAGTCAGACCCCAAACTCCACTAAGGCCAAGACCAAAGAGCTGTCAAAGGACACCAGAAACAAAATTGTAGACCTGCACCAGACTGGGAAGACTTAATTTGCAATAGGTAAGCAGCTTGGTGTGAAGAAATCAACTGTGGGAGCAATTATTAGAAAATGGAAGACATACAAGACCACTGATAATCTCCCTCGATCTGGGGCTCCACACAAGATCTCACCCCTTGAGGTCAAAATGATCACGAGAACGGTGAGCAAAAATCCCAGAACCACATGGGGGGACCTAGTGATTGACCTGCAGAGAGCTGGGACCAAAGTAACAAAGGCTACATCAGTAACGCACTACGCCGCCAGGGACTCAAATCCTGCAGTGCCAGATGTGTCCCCTGCTTAAGCCAGTACATGTCCAGGCCCGTCTGAAGTTTGCTAGAGAGCATTTGGATGATCCAGAAGAGGATTGGGAGAATGTCATATGGTGAGATGAAACCAAAACAACTTTTTGGTAAAAACTCAACTTGTCGTGTTTGGAGGAGAAAGAACACCATACCTACTGTGAAGCATCGGGGTGAAAACATCATACTTTGGGGCTGTTTTTCTGCAAAGGGACCGGGACGACTGATCCGTGTAAAGGAAAGAATGAATGGGACCATGTATGGTGAGATTTTGAGTGAAATCCTCCTTCCATCAGCAAGGGCATTGAAGATGAAACGTGGCTGTGTCTTTCAGCATGACAATGATCCCAAACACACTGCCCGGGCAATGAAGGAGTGGCTTCGTAAGAAGCATTTGAAGGTCCTGGAGTGGCCTAGCCAGTCTCCAGATCTCAACCCCATAGAAAATCTTTGGAGAGAGTTGAAAGTCCGTGTTACCCAGCGACAGCCCCAAAACATCACTGCTCTAGAGGAGATCTGCATGGAGGAATGGCCAAAATACCAGCAACAGTGTGTGAAAACCTTGTGAAGACTTACAGAAAACGTTTGACCTCTGTCATTGCCACCAAAAGGTATATAACAAAGTATTGAGATGAACTTTTGTTATTGACCAAATACTTATTTTACCGAGGAATTTACCAATTAATTAATTAAAAATCCTTCAATGTGATTTTCTGGATTTTTTTTTTCTCATTTTGTTTCTCATAGTTGAGGTATACCTATGATGAAAATTGGAGACCTCTCTCATCTTTTAAGTTGGAGAACTTGGACACTTGGTGGCTGACTAAATACTTTTTTTCCCCACTGTATGTACGATGGCATCAAGAAAGCACTTGGTCCGGCTCAGAGCAAGACGGCCCCCCTCAAACCCTCCACTGGGGAGATGATCACAGAAAAGAACAAGCAGATGGAGAAATGGGTGGCGCACTACTCCGACTTCTACTCCAGACAGAACACCGTGACACCGTCAGCCCTTGATGCCATTGATTGCCTGCCATCCATGGACGAACTTGACACTGAGCCAACCATCGACGAACTCAGCAAGGCCATTGATAGCTTGGCCGCTGGCAAGGCACCCGGCAACGATGGCATACCCCCCCCGACCTGATCAAGCACTGCAAGACCGCCCTACTGCTGCCATTGCATGACGTCCTCTGCCAGTGCTGGAAGGAAGGTGCCATACCACAGGGCATGAGGGACGCCAAGATCATCGTCCTCTGCAAAAACAAAGGAGAAAGAAGCGACTGCAACAACTACAGGGGCATCTTCCTCCTCAGCGTTGTTGGCAAAGTCTACGCATGAGTTGTTCTCGTTGGTCTACAGAAGCTTGCCGAACGTGTCTACCCCAAGTCTCAGTGTGGCTTCCGCGATGAGCGATCGACGGTAGACATGATATTCTCCATCCGCCAACTCCAGGAGAAATGCAGAGAACAGAACATGCCCCTGTACATCACCTTCATCGACCTCACCAAAGCGTTCGATCTGGTCAGCAGAGAGGGCCTTTTCAAGATCCTGCCAAAGATAGGATGCCCACCAAAGTTGCAAAGCCTCATCGAATTGTTTCACACCAACATGCAGGTGATAGTGCAGCACGATGGCAACGTCTCAGAGCCATTCAACATACGCAGTGGAGTGAAACAGGGCTGTGTACTTGCGCCAACCCTCTTTGGGATTTTCTTTGCTATGCTCCTGAGGCATGCCTTCAGCACAGCGACAGAGGGAATCTGCCTGCACACAAGATCTGACTGCAGGCTTTTCAACCTCGCCTGCCTGAAAGCCAGAACCAAGGTACACGAGGCTCTAATCAGAGACATGCTGTTCGCAGACAATGCTGCAGTCACGACCCACACACAGCAGGAGCTTCAGACCCTGATGGACCGCTTCTCCCAGGCATGCAAGGACTTTGGGCTTACCATCAGCCTGAAGAAGACTAACATCTTGGCGCAAGGCACGAAAGCACCACCAACCATCACCATCGACGACTACGAGCTGGAGGTCGTGAATCAGTTCACGTACCTGGGGTCCACGATCAGCAGCAACCTCTCCCTTGATACAGAGATCGACAAGAGGATTGGAAAATTAGCCTCCACACTCGCTCGCCTCACCACACGAGTGTGGGAGAATCCCAAACTCTCTGTCAAGACGAAGATGGCAGTGTACAATGCCTGCGTCATCAGCACACTGCTCTATGGGAGTGAGACGTGGACAACATACGCCCGACAGGAAAAGAGACTGAACTCCTTCCACTTGCGCTGCATTCACCGTATCCTGGACATATCCTGGCAGGACAAAGTGCCCAACACAGAAGTTCTGTCCCGCGCCGGCCTTCCCTCCATGTTCACTCTACTCAGGCAGCGCAGGCTCCGCTGGCGAGGCCACGTTCACCATATGGAGGATGGCAGAATCCCCAAAGACGTCCTCTATGGAGAACTGGCGACTGGCAGGAGAGACGTTGGCCGCCCACAGCTGCGCTTTAGAGACGTCTGCAAGAGAGACATGAAGGCCCTGGAGATCAACACAGAGCGCCTGGAGGACCTTGCAACAGACCACTCCAAATGGAGAGGCACCCTGACCAGACAGCTCAAGGCAGGTGAAGAGAGACTGACTGCTGCAGCAGATGAAAAAAGGACCCACAGGAAGAACCGCCACAGACCCAGCAGCATTGAGACCACCCACAAGTGCGAACTGTGTGACAGGGACTGCCATTTGCGCATCGGCCTGTTCAGCCACAGGTGGTGCTGTTCCAGCAGAGTAGACGTTTAGGATTCTCTTCCATGGTCATCATAGACCGACGGAGGCCAACGACGAGGAGCATCTTGTCTCTGAGTGATGCTGAGAAACTGATCCACGTTTTTGTTAGCTCTATATTAGATTATTGTAACTTGTTATTATCAGGTTGTCCTAAAATATCTTTAAAAAGTCTTCAGTTGATCCAAAATGCTGCTGCAAGAGTTTTAACTGGTACGAGAAAGAGAGATCATATCTCTCCAGTTCTGGCCTCCCTTCACTGGCTTCCCATAGAGTTTAGAATTAAGTTTAAAATCCTTCTTCTCACTTACAAAGCTCTTAATAATCAGGCCCCCTTTTGTATAAAAGATCTGATCCTACCCTATCATCCTAACAGAGCACTACACTCCCAAAATGCTGGATTACTTGTAATAGCTGGAATCTCCAAAAGTACAATGGGAGGCAGACCCTTCAGCTATCAAGCTCCTTACCTGTGGAACCAGTTACCAATCTGGGTTCGGGAGTCAGACTCGATCTCTGTTTTTAAGAATAGGGTAAAAACCTTCCTCTTCATTATAGCCTACGATTAGGAAGGGATCTTGTGTCTCTTAACTCTCCCTTTGTTTTCTTGAATTCTTGAATTTGTGACTTGTGTCATAAATTCACATTGTGGTGGACACAGTATACCGTGTGTGTGGGATTTTACCCTCACATCCAGAAAGGCAGCAGTTAACACGAGAGCAAAGGACTGAGGAGGAAGGTCACCGGGAGGTTCAAACTGGACAGTTAGTCTGTACATCTCCCTGGGAGAGGAAAATTAACATGGAACCAACCAGACAAAGATGTGCCTCCTGCCGCACCAAGCAGGCATATGAAGATGCAGGGGGTGCTCACATTCTGCACCAATGCATAATGTCAGCAGCTCCAGTGTCTATGCGTGAGTAATAAAGGTATAAAAGCAGAGTGCAGAGAGACTGGGATAAGTCTTCTTAGCCCCAGTGCGGCTGCACTGGGGTCACGGCTGTACATGTTAGAGGGAAATTAAGATTCTGTGTCATCCCAAGCTCGTGCCTCACCTTGCATCCTTTCCCTCTGCACTGGTGACCCGACGTGAGAATGGACCTTCTACCCCTTTTGCCACGCTGCGGAATCCGGATTACCAGGGACCACCGGCATCCTTTTCATCCACTCTGGAGCACGCTCATCTATTTCCCTCCCCACACTGGTAACCTCAAGGACCAGGGAGAATGAGCTGCGCTGTGGCCAAGACACACCATGGACAGTGAGACTAGCAAGCCCACAAAAACAGCCTGGAAGGAGAAGTTCAGCACCCTCTGGGTTGTTTCAGTCAAGCTCCCTGACCCTGGCTTCACCTCCTGACAGCAGGGTTTCAACGCATAGAAGCCCGTGCACACGCCGCAGGATTTCAAGGATAGCGCAACTTACAGCTATGTGTGCACTGTGCCGACGCGCGTGGCCACGCACCAGGGACAAACCGCTCCAAGAACTTATAAATTGTCCTCAGCCCGCTAAACAGCCCCAGGGAACAGGGCCGATTCGCCATCCCCGGGTCCTTTAGGCTTCACATTGCACCTAAAGGAGTTGGACAGCCTCACCCACAGGACTTAAATTTGTTTCTCAGAATCAGAATCAGAATCAGATTTATTGCCATTGTTCATGTAGTACACAAACTAGGAATTTGTCTCGGTGCAATGCTGCAACATTAAACATGATAAAATAAAAGAAATAAAAAACTATACGTGCAATAAAGTGTAGAATAAGAATGAGTTAATACTAGTCAAAGCAGTTTTTAAATATATTAGCGAGCAGCAGATATTGTGGAGTACCACATAGTGCAGTCGGTAATGCAAAAAGAAACAGTGATGATTGACATGAGTCTGGTTGAGCTGCTGTACATATTGCACGAGAGTCAATAAGTCACTTAGTGTTCACAGTCTGATGGCAGAGGGGAAGAAGCTGTTCACGTGACGGAGGTTTTAGTCTGAATGGACCGAAGTCTTCTACCTGAGGGAGGGGGGGGCAAACATACCGTGACCAGGTGTGAAGGATCGGCTATGATCCAGCCAGCCCTCCTCCGGTCCTGAGATGTACAGGTCCTGGAGGAGATGGGAGCTTGCAGCCGATCACCTTCTCAGCAGGGCCATGACGCCTGGCAGCCTTAGTCTGTCCCTGGCAGTGGCTCCTGCATACCACACAGTTATGGAGGTGGTGGGATGGGCTCGATGATGGCCGTGTAGAACTGCACTAACATCTTGATGGGTAGTTTAGCTTCCTCAGCTGCCGCAGGAAGAACATCCTCTGCTGAGGCCTTTTGATGAGGGAGCTGATGGTCGGCTCCCACTTGAGGTCCCGGGTGATGGTGGTGCCCAGGAAGCGGAAGGAATCAGCAGTGGTGATGGAGAGCCTGTGAGGTGTGGGGGGGCAGAGGGGTTGTGACTTTCCTGAAGTCCACAATCATCTCCACTGTCTTCAGAGCGTTCAACTGCAGGTTGTTGTGGCTGCACCAGAACGCCAGCTGGGCCACCTCTCTCCTGTAGACGGACTCGTCGCCGTTGGAGATGAGCCCGATGAGGGTAGTGTCGTCCACAAACTTGATCAGCTTGACAGACTGGTGGCTGGAGGTGCAGGAGTTGGTATAAAGGGAGAAGAGTAGGGGGAAAGTACAGAGCCTGGGGTGATCCGGTGCTGATGCTAACAGAGTCTGAACAGTCTTTCCCAGCCGCACATGCTGCCTCCGGTCCGTCAGGAAGTCGGTGATCCACCTGCAGAGGGAGTCAGGCACGTTGAGCAGGGATAGCTTGACCCGGAGCAGAGGCGGGGCGGATGGTGTTGAATGCAGAGCTGAAGTCCACAAACAGGATCCTGGCGTAGGTTTCCCGGGGAGTCCAGGTGCTGCAGGATGGAGTGGAGGGGCCAGGTTGACTGCGTCGTCCACAGACCTGTTGGCTCGTAGGCAAACTGCAGAGGGGTCCAGGAGGGGAGTGGTGATGGACTGGAGGTGGGGCAGGACCAGGCGCTCAAAGGACTTCATGACTACAGAGGTGAGCGCTAGCAGGGTCAGGTAGTCGTTAAGTCCAGTGATTCCGTGCTGTCTTGGGGACAGGGATGATGGTGGAGGATTTGAGGCAGGTCGGCACGTGGCATAGCTTAAGGGAGGTGTTAAAAATGTCTGTGAAGACAGGAGCCAGCTCTTTCGCACAGTGTCTCAGGGTGGAGGGAGACACGCCGTCCGGACCGGGAGCCTTGCGCGGGTTCAGTCTGGAGAACTGTTTGTGCACGTCCTGCTCACTGATGACAAGGGCAGGGGGGAGGAGGGGGGGCCAACCCCATGAAGATGCTGCAAAGGGTTGAAGAACAGCTTTCGATTTACTTTGGGCACATTTTTTTTTTTGGCGTTTTTAGGAAAATTGACCGGAGTGCAAGGGGTTAAACACTTTTAAGATGACTAAAAACTTTATCTTACAACTTATACACTATAAAGTTCTACATAGAATTCATTATACAGGACAAAGGATGTACAAAATGGGCCTGAGTCACACAGATATCTGCTCTCACTGCACTAACAATGTCCTGGATAGCTATATGCATGCTATGTGGTCCTGTGCACCGGTTCAAAAGTTCTGGCAGTAGACATGTGAAGACCTGTCAGCATGGCTTGGGTATAGTGTCCCACCCTCACCCATACTTTGCATATTAGGTGATTTAAGTGAAATAAATATAGATGCAAGGATGTCACACATGGTTCTCACTGCCTTATACATTACAAAGAAAGCTATCCTCATGAACTGGAAAACAAGAAATAACCTAGAAAAGCACTCGGAGAGCGCAGACCTCCGCCAAGCGCCACAGTTCCCCCCCCGTACAGTGTTTGTGTGTACGTTTTCAGATTCCTTGACCATGAAAACATATGTCCTAGCAATTGGGATTCTCATTGATAGGGGAGTAAGTGGTTCAGTAGTAAAAGCATTACCTTCCTTGGCGGAGGTAAATAAACTGAAGTGTTGCTGTTGTGTCCATGTCCTTCATGTGCAAAGTCCCAGGCTGCGAGCATTTTCATAGATCACTGAAAGCAGCACTCGGGGCTTCAGTGACGGATGCAAATTGCGTAGACAGGTTGCCGTGGGTTTTATTGGGTTTGCGCTCCACGGAAAAAAAGAGGTTTTTGAATCTTCCCTGGCAGAGAGCTGGTTTTTGCGCAGCCCCTATGGCTGGCCGGGGAGTTTCTGCCAAATAATCCGGCGGCGGACAGCTGCCCGTCTCAGTTTTTGCAGCGTAGCGCAAACACAGGCACGCTGGTGGGCCCTGGCCACCACAGTTTTGACGGATGCAAATTGGGTAGACAGGTTGGCGTGGGTTTTATTGGGTTTGCGCTCCCGCCGAAAAAAGTGATTTGAAGCTTCCCCCGGCAGAGAGCTGGTTTTTGCGCAGCCCCTATGGCTGGGCCGGGGGAATTTGTGCCAAATAATCCGGCGGCGGACAGCTGCCCGTCTCAGACTTTTGCAGCGGGGCGCAAACACAGGCACGCTGGGCGGACACCTGCCACCACAGTTTTCCGCGTGCTTTTGTGCCTAAAACTTTGAAGAAGGCAGAGTTTGTGTTCGTCAGACACGACAACCAGCGCCCTCTATTGCCCCTGCACACATGTTGAAAATGGCCATATCTCACAATGTTAAAGAATCCTTTTAAAAATTCCTGTATCAAGACCGTGATCCGTATCATCCCCAAAATTTAATCAGTTCTTCCTTGTACCAGTTCCTAACAACGCCTGAAAGTTTTTCATCGAAATCCGTCCAAAACTTTTTGAGTTATCTTGCTAACCAACAGACAGACAGACAGACAAACCCCGGCAAAAACATAACCTCCTCCTGGCCTTTGGCCTGGCGGAGGTAATTATGCATGACTTATTATAATAACTTACTATTGGATTATATTAGCCTGGAAAGAATGTCAGCCTCCTCAAATAATCAATTGGCGGAATTCAATTCTCTCTGGTCCCTGCTTATTACCTCCGCCAAGGAGGTAATGTTTTTGCCGGGGTTTGTCTGTCTGTCTGTCTGTTTGTCTGTCTGTTGGTTAGCAAGATAACTCAAAAAGTTTTGGAAGGATTTTGATGAAACTTTCAGCCGTTGTTGGAAATTGTACAAGGAAGAACTGATTAAATTTTGGTGGTGATCCGGATCACCGTCCAGAAGAAAACCGCCATTACGGAAAATGCCATTTTCGTGAATAACTACTGAACCACTAATCCTATCATTGTCAATCCAATTGCTAGTCATATGTTTTCGTGGTCAAGGAACCTGAAAACGTACACACAAACACTGTATGGGGGGAACTGTGGCCGCCATTACGGAAAATGCCATTTTCCTGAATAACTACTGAACCACTAATCCTATCATTGTCAATCCAATTGCTAGTCATATGTTTTCATGGTCAAGGAATCTGAAAACGTACACACAAACACTGTATGGGCGGAACTGTGGCCGCCATTATGGAAAATGTCATTTTTGTGAATAACTACTCAACCAATAATCCTATCATTGTCAATCCAATTGCTAGTCATATGTTTTCGTGGTCAAGGAATCTGAAAACGTACACACAAACACTGTATGGGCGGAACTGTGGCCGCCATTATGGAAAATGTCATTTTCGTGAATAACTACTCAACCAATAATCCTATCATTGTCAATCCAATTGCTAGTCATATGTTTTCGTGGTCAAGGAATCTGAAAACGTCCAAACAAACACTGTATGGGTGGAACTGTGTCCACCATTACGGAAAATGTCATTTTCGTGAATAACTACTCAACCAATAATCCTATCATTGTCAATCCAATTGCTAGTCATATGTTTTCATGGTCAAGGAATCTAAAAACGTACACACAAACACCGTATGGGGGGGAACTGTAGCGCTTGGCGGAGGTCTGCGCTCTCCGAGTGCTTTTCTAGTTAATTCTATAATCTGAGGGGTGGCGGGCGGTGACTCACTCTCCTTGGCACCTCTGGCGGCTGGCTGTGCCCCAACCGCAGGTGTCCGGGGGGCCTGTTCCGGGGTGGCCGTCTGTCTGGCCCTGGGGGGGGCTGTGGGGTGGGCCGGGGGGGTTGGGCTGTGGCCCCTGGCCAGCTGGCCTCGCCCCTCAGGGGGGGTCTGGCCCTGGGCCCCGGTGCTGGGGATGTGTGCTAGCGATGGGGGTTGTCCCTGGTGCATCCTTGCGCGGTGGGGTCGTGTGTTTCCTGGGGCCCTGGTGCTGCCCTGGGGCTGGTGCCCGCATCCTGGGTTGCCCTCCCCATTCACTGGGGTCTGCGGGTGGGGTGTGTGTGTGGGTGTGAGTGTGGGCTTGTGTATGAGCAGATGTGGAAGTGGGTGTGTATTGAGTGGGCAGGTGGGGTTGTGTGTTTGTGTAGGTGGGTATGTGTGATGGTGGGTGGAGTTACGTGTGTGTATGGAAGTGGTTACTTGTGGGTAGGTCTAGGGGGCGGAGGATGTGTGTATGGGTAGGAGAGCTTTGTTGGGTGGCAGGGGTTGGGTAGTCCATCTAGTGGCATGGGGGCTGGCGTTTCAGGGCCTGCTTGTCCCGGCCGCCCTGCTGTTGTGTTGGGGGGTGAGGCACTTTGTTACATCACCCCTGGTGTCATTGGCAGCGGGTGTGTGTTGGTGTTTGGGGGTGGCTGGGGGGTCATTGGCGCGGGTTGATGGCTGTGTTTTCAGTGGGTTGCTCCGGGGTAGCTGTGGTTGCAGGGCGGCCTGCAGCTGTCGGTGTGCGTCTGGGGTGGGTGGTCGTGGGCCTGCGTGGGCGCTCGGGGGTGTCACCTGGCGTGTTGGGCGCCGTGTGGGTCCGGCCCATTGTTCACTATTGTGACTGTTGTTGTCCATGTTCGTGTGTGTAAGATGAGTGGAAGTATGTTTGGCTGCCCCATCATATTAGTGGTGCTGGAGCGCCGGAGCGTGATGCTGGTGGGTCCTGGGCTGTTTCCGCTGGTGGCCCTCGCCCTGGGTTGGGATTTGGGGGCAGTGGGTGGCCTCATAAACCAGTCTGCAAGCTGGCTTCTGGGGGGGGACGGTCTTGCTTTTAGACCGCCTACCTCCCAGTCTTATTTCCCACCCTCCCCTTCCCCCTGATCTTTTTTGTTACATTTAGGGCTTTGGGGTGGGGGTGTGCCGCACTGTGTTGGTGAAGGGGATACCTTTGCTGCGTGGTGGGGCTGCACTCACCTCAATTTTAATTGCATTTTAGACACTAAGGGCTTGGGGGGACGGGGGCTCTGCTGCCCATTGCAGTGGCTAACGATGCTTCAATCACTATCCCTCCAATTTTAATTGCACTTTAGTACTCCACACATTTACACACAATTATATCATATAACCGACACACACCCACCATGTTCTGTGTGGGGGGAGGGGGTGGGGGTCTTCCCCCACCCCTGTTGCCCTGCTCTTACTGGGGGCGTGGGAGTCTGGTGGGGAGCCTGGGACCTATCATGTTGTCAAAATCCCTGGGTGCTACTAAATATATAGATACAACCAAGGAAGTGACGGGGGCTGAATATGAGTCTAAGTGTGAGTGAGGGGGGTGATGAATGGAGGTGGTGATGATGGGTCGGTTTTGTGCGGCGCTTTGCATGCCGGATGGCATCTTGGGGCGCCTGCGGTGGTCTGCTGATTGTTCGCTCACATGGGTGCCGGGGGGTGGGGGTCTGCTTCTGTGGCCTGCGCCGGTGGCCTCCCTGGTCACTGCCGGGCACTGGTGCATGTTCAGGCTCGCTGCATCTGCTTTGCAGCCACCTTTTGAAATAAAGGTGAATGAGGAGTGAATTTTAGTGGGTATTGGAGTGAGAGAGAATGGGTCGGTCTGGGTGAGTGAGAGGGGTGTGCATGGGAACATGTGGGTGTGAAGGTATGGGGAGGGGTGTGCCTGCGAGTCGGGAGGTGCTGGATTAAGGGGGGTAGCCCCTGGGCGAAGGGACTTCTTTGGACGTGGGGGTGCCTGGGGGGGCTTGCGCCGGGGGGTGCGGGCTGGTCTCTGTCCTGGGGGGTGGGGTCGCTGGCCTCCTGGTGCCTGGGGCCCGGGGGCGGATGTTGGCCCCGCTGGGGTGGGTGGGGGTCGGGCGGGTCCGGGGGGGTGGGCTCACCGCGCCGGCCGCCGGGCAGCCTTCCCTCCCTTGATTGTTCCTCCGGGGGTGGATGCCTGGCTTTCCTGGAGCTTGCTGGCCTCAGGGCTGGGGGTTGGTGGCGCTGCCTTGCCTGCTCAGGGTTCCCGGGGGGAGAGCTGCTGCGACCGGCCCTCCGCTCGTATGTTTCCTGACAAACCACTCACATGCACACACTTATTTTGTGCACGTTCTCATATATATGCACACAGACATACACGCACAAGTGTCTCTCCTTTAACAGGTGCGGAAACCAGACTCGTGTTGAGACATCTTCGGTGGAAGAAGCAGTTTGTCTTTTGTTTGTTTTAGTTGTTGTTATTTTTTTTTTTTTTTGGCAGTTCTCCTCCCTTTTCTTTTCCCCCTTCACACACTTCCTTTCCCTCTTCCCCATCCTGTTGGGTCTTCCATGGGTAAAACAATTAAAATAAAGTATTAAAAGTTATTACAGGAGGAGTTTACAACAATATACAGTGCACAGTTAGGTACTGTATAAGCTCCTCTTGGCAAAGTCAGTCTGTTTTGGCACAATAAGGGTGACAGATCCCTGTTCTGTTTGCCTAGCTGCCTGACAGGACAAGGGGAAAAAAAAAAAGTTTACAGACACAACGAAGATGAAAATCCGGGATGACGGCAGTCCTGGTTCTGTGGTATGGAGGCTGATGGTTCGGGGGGCCGCCCTGCGTCTAGCATCCATATCGCAGGCAGGGGGGAAAAGGACAGTTTGGGCGGCCTACCCCAGTCCCATGCCCGGAAACACAGAATTTCTGGCGGTCGGACCAGGTTGCCAAACAGACAGTCCAGCAGGTCGGGTGGCTGGCCCAGAGTGCCAAATGGGCGTGGCAGTCCTTCAGGTGGCCGACCTGCATCGCTCAGCCACCAGGACCACAGGGGAGAGAACGGCAACGGCTTTCCTGCAGAGAGGAATAGCGAGGGCGAGCTGGGCCAAAGATAAGGAATACCAATGGCACTCGGTGGAGAAGGCTTGGGGAAAAAACGAGGGACCAGTCTGGCGTCGCTCAGCAGCGGGTCTGCAGCTCCACCTCCGAACGTTAACAGGATAGGTGCTGTCCTCCTGTCGGACCCAGGGTGAGCCCGCGCTGCACCTACGATGGACCCCAACCGGGTCACGGCTGCACCCACGATGGACCCCGACCGGGTCTGAACAGCTCCATGGACGACCTCCAACCCCGAACCCGGAACCTCCAGCACAGCGACCGGGACCAGCTCCGCACCGGTGACCCTGGGAGAAGGCTCAGGAGAGAGAAAAGAACCGGGATCAGGATCACCGGTAGTGACAGAGCCCAGCGAGACGAGTTCGGGCACAGTGGATGGCTGCCTCTGGCTCGCCTCCCCGAGAGACGGGCAAAAGTGCTCCAGAATTGAGAAGAGAAAAACAAAGTAGAGCACTTGCCTGTACTTGGGTTCTGTCGCTGTCCAGGACTCCGACGATCCGGGCTCAGATGGGAGGAGATCGTCCTCTGGCTCCCACTCAGCTACGTCGGGCTCCGCAGCTGGCATGATGGCGTCCGCAGCCTGAGGACCCTCCGGCACTGACGTCCACGCTGCTGACCCGCTCGGCATGGTGGCAGGGGACCCTCGACCCGCTGGACCGGACCGCTCCTCTGTGGAGACCCGGGGACGCTTCGTCGTCGGCACAGGCTCCACGCTGCAGTCCGCTCTCCTCCTCCGCCCACGGCATAGCTGCGGGGCTGGAACCAGGCTCTCCAGAACCGCAGGCCCCCTCCTCATCTGGCGACGTTGGCCTGGCGTCGAGGACCGCTCAGCGGCGGGAGACACAGAGGAAGCGGGTTTAATAATACAAGCTACAGCAGGTGCTGGGAGCTCGGGGGACTGCGAACCCCGAACTCTACCCCCAGGAGTCAGACAAGGCAAATCACAATAATGAGGAGATGAGTGAACTTGTACTTGCCTGTCTCCCGGGGGCAGAATGGTGCCTGCTGTAGCGGACGTTGCTCCTCCCTTTCCCCACCGGATGTTGACAGAGGGCCCCCTGGGAGGACGAGGGGGAGGCACTCGCGATGGATCTGGGATGAGGCTCGCCGGAACAGGACTCTGAGCACAAACAGCAGCCGGGGAAGGCGTCGAGGAGGAGGGGGCAACAGCCGAGATGAACTGGGCACGGAGCGCTGACGGGACAGCAGGAGAAGATGACCCGGGGGAAGAGGCTGCGGGGATTCCCTCCTGGCGAGGCGCCGAGGAAGCAGCTGACTGGGGAATTGAGTCTCTCTGGTGGCCCGGAACAGGATCCGGACGGGGTTCTTGCTGAGGTTTGAAGGTGGTGTGATGATGGTTTCTTGCAGGAGGCGAGGCGAAGGTGAGGTCCGGGAATCGCCGCTCCTGTGCGGAAACCAAAGCGAGCAGGTCGGAGTACTCAGGAAAGTCACACAACGCTTGGTTCCTCTCCACCAGTCTGAGTGCCACCGTCACATGCTTAATTATCAGCGTGGGGTGAACAGCGGAACGAGCTGCCACCACTCGGTCCCGGATAGAAGCAGCTGTGCGTTGTAGCTTCTCCGGGGGATTCCCGAATGACGACACTCTCTGGCGGGGATCACCCCTGGGTGGTGCGAACTCCTGGACCGGGATGGCGACAGAAATGGGATCCGGATGAGAGGAGCGAGGATGCCTCCTCTTCGGCTTCCTGCCGGGATTTCCCTCCAGCCCACGGAGTATCTCGCGCTGTGCAGAGATGTCAGCCTTCCTCGCCGTAATTTCCAGGCGGTTGGAATAGCAGGGAAGGCGCATTATAATGTCCTCAGCAAGGTCCAGGTGTTGGCCTATATCGCTGGGGGTGTCGTAGAGCGTAGTGGTAAAGAGCATTCCATCAACATAGTCCAGGGCCTCCGCTAGCTCGTAGCCTAGGCATCGAACACTGCGCCTGAAAGACGACATCCTCCCAGCACGCAGTTACCCAGACAGAGAAGAACAAATGTCCAAATGCAAAAACTCTCCGGGAATGGCGTCTCGGTGTGGCGCTTCTGTTTAGGCATCCTGGCAGCAGTCTGCTGTCACGGTGGCCCTCGCGAGCCACCATAAGATGCCACAAGTCACCGGTGAGTTTGCAATGATGTTTATTAAAGGAACAAAAGGATAACACAAAGTGATAAAGTAATAAGCCACGGTGGGCTAAAACACACTACAACAAGGAACAGAGACTGTAAGGCTGAGCAAGCGCACTTACAATACCCGATAAGGATGAGGGATGATCATGGGTGAGGAATCAAAAGGGATGTTTGACGGAGCTTAACAGAGACTGCTGCCTCGGGCTGCATTCAGCATCCGCTTTTAACGCCGGACACTAATGACCCCGAATGCAGCACAGCTGTTCGGCTTTGACAGCAGGAAGCTCCACCGGGTGCTGTCACAATAAGAGCCCAGGGAGCAAGAGGACAAGCACTGCTGTCAAAGCCTGAAAGGGATGATGTATGACCCGAGCGCGGACGAGATCGGCGCTCGGATCACAACATCAGGGATGTGATTTTTCCACCAATTCGTGGAATTCCGCCTTTTTTATGAAAAGACGTGCCTGATTGGCTGATCATCCTTGCAGTGACCGATGAACGCGGCTGTTTCTTATCTTAAAGGCAATCCTTTGTTTTCCTCGCTCTCGCATACGGAAAATCGATCGTGCCGGGAAGGCGATATGCACATGGTGTCACAACACGATTGACTATGGTGGAAGAGGATTTAAGTCTCTCGAGAGTCATGCTAGGAGCCAAAAACATGTACAAGACGTCAAATTGAGGTCCACTAATTATTCAATTGCTGGAACTTTCGGTGTTCAGAAAAAACCATCGAAACCATACAACCTCCACACGATCGGACACGGAAATCGAAAGGGATGATCCACCCCAACAACCAGTGCCAGTTGCGGATAGAGTAGTGAATTTTGAGGTATGTGAAGATATATTTTTGTATACATGTCATCTAGTTAATATTTTCTTCATCTTGCCTGCTGAAGATGTTTTGGACTTTATTTAAAAAATATTTTTAACGCCACACATACTTAGAATTACGTTTATGTTTGTGCTTTTCTGTTTTTTCCCTAATTAATATCACACATATATCAGATATGGATTTTGTCATCTATTATGTTACTGAATGATAATTACTTGCTTAAATGCACATATATGTATGCTATTTTCTACAGTTAAATGTTTGTAGTCCCATTTGTATTGCTCGAAAAAAAAGGTGCTCTCGGCAAAGCTGAAGTTGCTTGAAGTGAAAATAGATGCCCAAATGAGCAAGTCTGCTTCAAGGAAGATGGTTCAAGCTGCTCAGAAACAAGCCAGGAAGACCCACATTAAGGCACTGAAGTCCAAAATTTAAAAAAAATGTAGTGTAGATATAGGGGAATATGCTGAAATGGACTTGGAACTTTATATATTTTTTGTAGATATGTTGACATTGATGTTGAGGAGAAAAAAATAGCAAAACAATTTAGTTACATTACTTTTATGATTACAAACAGTTTGAAATTGACAGTGCACAGTGGACATTCACTCATAACTTTTGAATATTTCTAAGACTTAGCTACATCAGTGATTGTGCAAAATGAACAGCTCAAGACTCAATGGAGATTGAAACTGGTGATCTGAAATGAATGCTGGAAATTATAAAAAGTAATGGTATGTTGGAATTTTCTTTCTATTATGGAATAGATAAAATTAACTGATTTTGATTTGATCAAGTGTTAAAGCATGTGATGATAATTCTTGTTGGAATATTTTAGGAATGCTATCTTCTTGGAACATAAGTCAATATCATACAGTAATAAGTGGCATTCAGCTGTTTTTTTTTATGTCATTTAAGCACAGTTCTGGTACTTAAAAATCATAAATACCCAGGAGCTTCGGGGGACTTTGCCACCCGAACCCCCCAAACTGGGGCTCTGCCCTGGACCCCGCTGGGGGACGCAGTCCCCCAGACCCCCTGCGAAATTTTCAGATAATTTTCCGAACCACAAATCACATCCCTGTAACATACATAAGTATTCACAGCCTTTGCTCAATCCTTTGTTGATGCACCTTTGGCAGCAATTGCAGCCTCAAGTCTTTTTTAAATATGATGCCAAGATTTTGGCACACCTCTCTTTGGACAGTTTCACCCATTCCTCTTTGCAGCACCTCTCAAGCTCCATCAGGTTGGATGGAAGTGTCGGTGCACAGTCATTTTCAGATCTCTTTAGAGATGTTCAATTGGATTCAAGTCTGGGCTCTGGCTGGGCCAATCAAGGATATTCACAGAGTTGAAGCCACTCCTTTGGTATTTTGGCTGTGTGCTTAGTGTCATTATCCTGCTGAAAGATGAACCGTCGCCCCAGTCTGAGGTCAAGAGCGCTCTGGAGCAGGTTTTCATCCAGGATGTCTCTGTACATTGCTGCATTCATCTTTCT
This sequence comes from Pholidichthys leucotaenia, assembly GCA_020510985.1. Classification (NCBI taxonomy): domain Eukaryota; kingdom Metazoa; phylum Chordata; class Actinopteri; order Cichliformes; family Pholidichthyidae; genus Pholidichthys; species Pholidichthys leucotaenia. Next base: position 6,052,783 of record CM035836.1, read on the forward strand.
CTCTATCCTGACTAGTCTCACAGTTCCTGCCGCAGAAAAACGTTCCCACAGCATGATGCTGCCACCATTGGCGTGGTTATCAGTGGTGCCTGGTTTCCTCCAAACATGATGCCTGGTATTTACGCCAAAGAGTTCAATCTTTGTCTCATCAGACCAGAGAATTTTGTTTCTCATGGTCTGAGAGTCCTCCAGGTGACTTTTGGCAAACACCAGATGGGCTGCCATGTGCCTTTTACTAAGGAGTGGCTTCCGTCTGGCCACTCTACCATACAGGCCTGATTGGTGGATTGCTGCAGAGATGGTTGCCCTTCTGGAAGGTTCTCGTCTCCACAGAGGAACGCTGGAGCCCTGACAGAGTGACCATCAGGTTTGATTGATTGATTTGAACATCAAGTGGCGTTAAAGTGGTACTCCCAACACTGGTCATAACTGACCTTGGCACATCACAAAGTGCATTTAGCTGAATAAAAAATGAACTGTCAAACACTTCAGTGCACAAACCCCCCAAGAAAAGACTGATAACATTAACAAACATTGCACATCCACTACTGTGGTTTTTGTTTTAAATCACCATGTGTGAGTAGGAACCTCTTTTTATAACTACACATTCCATTACACACACATATCAGTCAACCAAAAACTTCTAGTAGAGTTAAGGATGCAAAAAGCCCCCACTTAAAAATTTAAGTAATGACTTCAGTGTTGACTTCACTTCCGCCCTCCAAAGAGAGCAGATGCCTTTTTTCTTCTCTCCTGCTCTGACTTATCTCCTTCCTCCCCTAACTAACTGGATCCCAGCTTGCTGTCATCTGTCTGCGTGTCTTTACTGCTGATTATCGAAAGAAATTATGGAATTAATAAGCTGGGCTTTGAACGCAATTGACACTATTTTTTCAACGAGGAAAAGTGCCCCGGGGGAGGTTGTTTGCCCCGCAGGAACGGCTGCTGCGGGCTATTTGAGGGACACAAGTAATTGGAAACTCTTGTGCCTGTCTGATCTTTCCATCGAAGATGTAGAAGATTTGTACGTCTTCGTAGTAATGGTGATTGGGATCGTTCTGATTGGATCTGGGATTGTCCTGGTGTACCATAAATTGATGAAGATGGACACAACCTATCAAAACGCTGGCCAGGCGAGGTTCAACCATCAAATTGAAAAAATGGAGAGGACTCTGATAGCGGCAAATGGAGAACTGTCTAGGAAGGTGGATTACATCATGATTACGCTGAGAGCCGTCCATGAAGGATTCAACGTCCAGCAATGAAGGATTAAGTACTGAATCTGTAAGAGAATATAAAGTTTTTTCTCTCTGGGATCAGTACTATTCGACGAATCTGACTCCCCTCACACAAATCCTCCAGATTATCTGCAGTTTTTTGTTTTCAAAACATTGAGCTCACGGCCTTTCGGTCAGCCAGCTGCATGGCCCAAGGACAATGCCAGCAGCTAGACAAAACATCTCCTGCCAAAGAGACCTTGTTGTTCTTAACTGATACAAACACCTACATTCAACATTACATCCACACTGACTCAAAAAACTGATGATAAAGATTATTCACTCACTGCTCTCTCTGTGTCCTTGTGAACTTTTTTGTCTGCTAACTGTGCATTGAGGGCTTTTTTTTCTTGTAATCATAACATTGATCATATATGACCAGTATTCTGACAATCAATGGTTTTTTTGCTCCTTCCTATTGAATTATCCTTTCTTCCCTATGCATCCTGTACCCTTCTGTTGACAGGCGCGTTCACAGATGCTGCCGTGTCACCGGAAATGCAGGTCGTTTTCTGTGTCAAGTCAAATCCCTCGTATGTTATCAGTTATCTGTTAATGTACTTGGCAATAAATCTTTTCTGAGTTCTGAGTTCTGAAGGTTTGGTGTTATGACCCGAGCGCCGGTTCTGATCGCGCTCGGGCTAAGTTCTACTCGCTGCCGGCCTTGACAGCTGCGGGCTGTATTCTGGCCTCACCGGGCTCTTATTGTGAAGGTGCTCAGTGGGGCTTCCGCCTGTCAAGGCTGGTCAGCTGTTTGTCATTACCGTTGTTAGTGCTTCGCCTTTATAAACCCGGCACTAGCGACGGTAAGACGCAGGAGTATCAGTCAACATTGTCTGAGTGTCTTCGTCTTGCCAAGTCTTGGTCTACGCCTCGTCATGCTTGAGAGCACCGTAAGACCTTCATGTCAGGTTTGTGTATGTAGCTTTGCCACAGTTTAGCTCGTAGTGGCTGGGGTTAGCCCTACGAGCCCAAGTCTCGTTTTTGTGTGTGTTTGCCCTGAGGGGTTCTTAGCCTTGTTTTGTCACGTGTGAAAATAAACTAACATCTTTGCCAAACTCACTGGTGAACTCTTTGGCGTCTCTTGGTGATCCGCAAGGATCACCACATGACAGTATACTCCTGCCAGGTCGCCTAAACGGAGGCGCCACACCGAGATGCCTTTCACCGTGAGTTTGTGCTTTCACTGACTGTTGTTCCTCCCCGTCTGAGTGTCTGTTGCTGGGAGAATGCCGTCCTCCAGGGGCCGCGGTCAGCGCCTGGGCAGGAAGCTAGCGGAGGTTCTAGAGAATGTGGACTGCACGATCTTCACCGCTACGCTGTGCGTCGCTCCCAGCAACATTCATAGACATTTGGACTGCGCTGGGGAGTTTCTGGACAACCTCCCTCTCGAGTATGACGATCACCCGGAGGTGATAACGAGGTGGGAGGAACTCGCCGTTCAGCGCGAGTTACTTCGTGGGCTGGAGGAGAAGAGCAGGAAGCAGAGGAGGAGGCATCCTTGCTCCCCGCGTTGGTGTCCCGTTCCCGTCCCGGAGCAGGTGCAGGAGTACTGGGGGCCGTGCGTCTGGGGGCCGACGACGACGTCGGCATAACGGCGCGGGCAACCCTCAGCAGAATCCCCGGCTGGACTCGCTGCCGACGTATCCCATCAGCGAGCCTCCGAGAGCGGCCCCGCGTCGTCCTTCCAGGGGGTCCTCTGTCGCCATCCAGTGGGGAGAAGGAGGAACGACATCCCCTGCAGGAGGAACCATCTCGGCCCCGGGAGGAAGGAAAGTGCACAATAATTTGTTACACCTTGATCTTGTTCTGCCTTGGCTGACTCCTGGGGGGTGGAGTTCGGGGTTCGCAGCCCCCCGAGCTCCCTCTACCTGCTGTGGATGAAATAATTAAACCTGCTGCCTCTGTGTTCTCCCCCGCCGAGCGGTCCACGACGCCAGGCCAGCGTCGTCGGATGAGAGGGCCCCTGCAATGCTGGAAAGCCTGGATCCGGCCCTGCAGCCACGTCTTGGGCGGAGGAGAAGAGCGGACTGCGGCCCGGAGCCTGAGCCGACGGAGAAGCATCCCCGGGTCTCCTCGCCGGAGCGGTCTGAGCCAGTGGGTCGAGGGTCTCCCACCTCCACGCCAGACGGGTCATTGGCGTGGACAGCAGCGTGGGAGGATCCTCAGGCTGCTGATAACATCTTGTCAGCTGCGGAGCCCGACGCAGCTGAATCCGAGTCTGCTGACGAGAGTCGCCCAGAACCTGGATCGTCGGAGTCCTGGGTGGCAATGGAACCCAAGTGCAGGCAAGTGCTCCCTCTTCTGTCTCTGTCCCCTGTTGTTGAGCATTTTTGCCTGCCTCTCGGGGAGGCGAGTGAGGAGCAGCCGTCTGCTGCGCCCGAGCTCGTCTCGCTGGGTTCTGATGCTGATCCCGGTTTTCCTGTCCTCGAGCTTTGTTTCAGTGTCGCCGGCGTGGAACGGGTCGGTGTCACCGAGTTGGAGGTCCCAGGTTCGGGGGTGGAGTTCGTCAGCGGAGCTGCACCGGAGGCCCAATCGGGGTCCACCGCGGGGGCGGTTTCGGCCCAATCGGGGTCCAACGTGGGTGCACCGGGGGCCCAATCGGGGTCCACTGCGGGGGCGGTTCTGGCCCAATCGGGGTCCGACGTGGGTGCGTCTGAGGCCCAATCGGGGTCCACCGCGGGTGCGGATCCGACCCAATCGGGGTCCAACGAGGGTGCACCGGAAGCTCGATCGGGGTCCACCGCGGGTGCGGTTCTGGCCCAATCGGGGCCCGACGTGGGTGCAGCTGGGACCCAATCTGGGTCCAGCGGTGATGCAGCGCTAGCGTGGTCCATAGGCGGAGGAGGAGATGCAGACCCTTCTTCGTGGAGCAGATTTCTGGCTCGCCCTGCTCATCTGTCCCCTCAGAGTCACCGCCCCTATATATCATCGCTGGGGGCCGTAGGGGTCCCTGTTCGCCCGCCCCGGCTCTCCCGAGTTTTGTCCTCGTCAGGGAGGCTGCTGTGGGTTGTTGTTGCCCTGGACTGGTGGCTGAGGGACACGGGTCGGCCTCCAGAGGGACTGTTTCGCCAGTTCGGCGCCTCGGTTCGGCCACCCGACCTGTTGTGTGTGCCTTTGGGCAACCTAGTTTGACCACCGGAGGAGCAGACGTGCTGGGTTTTGGACTCTGGTGAGCCGCCTGGGCCGCCTCCTGTGACCACCGGCTGGCTGTTGGACGCGGGGAGACCACCTGTACTGTTCCTGTGGCACTTGGTCTCTGTCGGTCGATATAAACTGTCGGGGGGGGGGTAGTGGTCACTGGTTTTATCTGTCAGTGTTTGTGCTTTTTTTTTCTCTTCGTCCTGGTTGTATTTTGTATTTGGCGTTTCATGCCTTGCAGTAGCCTTAGGTGATATATGTATAGTCTGGTATGAGCGAGTAATGCTCTGTTTTTGTATTTAGTTTTTTCGGAAACTCTCATGAGAATTCACACAGGTGGGAAGTCATTTTTTTTTTTTTCTGGTTGTAACTTGTGGGTCAAGACCTTTTTTTTTTCTCTCGTATTTATCCCGTGCTCCCTGTAACAGAGTTGAGACTTTTTGGCAAGTTGTGTTTTGTTCTATGCTGCCTTATTTGCCTCTGAGCTTTTTTCTTTTTTGATGTGAACACTTGGTATTTTGTCATAGTCTTGTATTTAGTTTATCTGACCCTGTAGTTCTGGTCCTTTGTTCTTCCCCATGTGTATTTTTTCGTGTTTATCTGAGTAATTTTTTTTCGGGTCATCGCCCTGTTTTTGAATATTTGGTGTTTTTGTTTCAGTAGTCTGGTTTTTTGTCTATGTGATTTTGTCCGAGTTGTTGCCGTGTCATTGTCCTGTATGTTTTTCTGTCTGTTTTGTTCCCAGTTTGGTTTCTCTCCCTCCGCACCTGTCCCCAGCCTCCCACCCTGGGGGGGTGGGGGGGCAGGGTGGTTCCTTGGAGCGTTCTGAGTCCGCCCGTGGAGGGAGGGTACTGTTATGACCCGAGCACAGGTTCTGATCGCGCTCGGGCTAAGTTCTACTCGCTGCCGGCCTTGACAGCTGCGGGCTGTATTCTGGCCTCACCGGGCTCTTATTATGAAGGTGCTCGGTGGGGCTTCTGCCTGTCAAGGCTGGTCAGCTGTTTGTTATTACCATCGTTAGTGCTTCGCCTTTATAAACCCGGCACTAGCGACGGTAAGACGCAGGAGTATCAGTCAACATTGTCTGAGTGTCTTCGTCTTGCCAAGTCTTGGTCTACGCCTCGTCATGCTTGAGAGCGCCGTAAGACCTTCATGTCAGGTTCATGTATGTAGCTTTGCCACAGTTTAGCTCGTAGTGGCTGGGGTTAGCTCTATGAGCCCAAGTCTCGTTTTTGTGTGTGTTTGCCTTGAGGGGTTCTTAGCCTTGTTTTGTCACGTGTGAAAATAAACTAAGATCTTTGCCAAACTCACTGATGAACTCTTTGGCGTCTCTTGGTGATCCGCGAGGATCACCACATGACATTTGGGGGTTTTCTCCAAACAATTTTCTGATAGTTTTCATCTTTTCTCTGTAAATTTATCTAAATTTAAATCCATTTTCCTCAGATTTGTAATTTCCTCTTGTAAAATTGACTTTTCTTGTAGATTTGAGACTTTATTATAAATTTGTTGATTTTTTTTTATTGCAAATTTTTGTTTATTTTTTAAATAAAACTACAGTTTTTTTTTTAAGAAATTTGAAACGGGTTGATTTCAAAGAAAAAAATATTCATAATTATATTTAATGGAATAAATTAACTTAAATGACCAAAGATGCAGTTATTTCTGTTATGATATTTCCATATATTTATAGTTTAGAATTTTCCTGACCACCCAGACAACAGGAATAACCTCCCTTATTTTGAAATCCAAATGTTAGCACGTTTAGTTTGTCTGAAGACTGCTGACGGATTAAAATCACTGACTTCATGAATTTCAGTCATTTTAACTTGCCATGTACATGATATCCATGGATCCATCCATTGTTGTAGTTGGTGAAGTCAATCCTAAGCAATTCAGTCACTCTTGCGTTTCCCTGCATACAGTATGACGCTTCACCACATGTTTGCTAAGCGACTTTTCATTACTGCTCCTGTTTCCAGCGGGTTAAAACTGCCATAAATGCCTCCACTGCTTACATCTCTCTTCTTTGTTTTTCCACATTTAAAGTACTTTAATAAGGTCATGTTTCTCTGGGACAGCAACACTAGAAAACCACTCTACCTCTGACAGTAACGATCATGTGGGCGGGGTGCATCTGAACTCCCCGTGATGACGGTCACGCGCGTTGTTCGTGTGCGCACTTGCGGACCGATTCTTGATTTTTTTTTTTATTTATTTATTTTTTTAATTTTTATATTTCCTTGACATGGTCTGGGCCACTCTGAGGTTGTTTCTGGGCTGCATGTGGCCCGCCGGCCGCTAATTGAATAGGCCTGGTCTATGCCAAAGTACTGGACAGGAGAGTCCAGCCATTGTTCGAACCTCGGATTCAGGAGGAGCAATGTGGTTTTCGTCCTGGCCGTGGCACATCGGACCAACTCTTTACCCTCTCGAGAATCCTTGAGGGTTTGTGGGAGTTTGCCAACCAGTTTACATGTGTTTTGTGGACTTGGAGAAGGCGTTCGACCGTGTCCCTCATGGTTTTTTGTGGGGGGTGCTTCAGGAGTCTGGGGTGTCGGGCTTGTTTTATGAGCTACAGTATCTGGTCTCTATATGACTGTTGTGACAGTTTGGTTTGTATTGCCAACACTTGGTTGGACTCATTCCCAGTGAGAGTTGGACTCCGCCAGGGCTGCCCTTTGTCACTGATCCTGTTCATAATTTTTATGGACAGGATTTCTAGGCGCAACCAGGGAACGGAGGGTGTCGTGCTTGGTGACCACAGGATCTCATCTCTGTTGTTTGCAGATGATGTTGTTCTGCTGGCTTCATCCAGCAATGACCTATAGGTCTCACTGGGATGGTTTACTACTGAGTGTGAAGCGGCTGGGAAGAGAATCAGCACCTCCAAGTCCGAAGCCATGGTCCTCAGCTGGAAAAAGGTGGATTGTCCTCTCTGGGTTGTGGACAAGCTCCTTCCCCAAGTGGAGGAGTTTAAGCATCTCTGGGTCGTATTCACGAGTGAGGGGAGAATGGAGCGAGAGATTGACAGACGGATCAGAGCAACATCTGCAGTGATGTGTGGTGAAGAGGGAGATAAGCTCTTAGGCAAAGCTGTCAATTTGCCAGTCAGTCTGCGTTCCTACCCTCACCTATGGTCATGAACTTTGGGTAATGACAGAGTGAGATCACGGATACAAGCGGCAGAAATGAGCTTTCTTCGTAGGATTGCTGGACTCACCCTTAAAGAGAATGTGAGGAGCTCAGTCATCCAGGAGAGGCTAAGAGTAGATCCGCTGCTCCTTCACATTGAAAGGAGCCAGTTGAGGTGGTACGGACATCTGGTCAGGATGCCTCCTGGATGCCTCCCACTTGTGGTGTTTCGGGTGCGTCTCACTTGGAGGAAGACCCTGGAGCAGACCCAGGACACGCTGGAGAGATTACGTCTCCCATCTGGTTTGGGAACACCTTGGTATCCTCTCTGAAGAGCTGGAGCAGCTGGCTGGGGGGAAGGAAGTCTGGGCTTTTTTTCTTGAACTGCTGCCTCTGTGACCCAGACCTCCGAAAAAGTGGTACAAAATGGATGGATGGATGGATTTCAGCTTGTCAAAGATGAACTAAAAATTTTTAATCACAACTTTTGTCACTCCCAATATTTAGGAATGCCGAGTTGAAATTTAAGGGTGCTATAGCACCCCTTAAAAAGGCCTAACACTGCCTATGATAGCAGCAAATACTACAGGAAATATCAGGACATTTGTCCATGAACTGAATCTGAAAGAGAAAGTGGGTCATGCAGCAAGACAACAATCCTGAGCACACAAGTTGTTCTACCAAAGAATGGTTAAAGAAGAATGAAGTTAATGCTTTGAAATGGCTAATTCAAAGTCCTGACCTTAATCCATATGAGATTTAATTCAATTCAGTTCAGTTCAACTTTATTTATATAGCACATTTAACAACAACAGTCATCTCACAGCACTTTCAAATGTATGTCTGTGAAAAAGTATTGATTTAAAATTCAGCTGACATTTTTAGTGCTGTTTATGTCCAGTTGGCTTTTGTTAAAGGTGAACATTGGGATTGCAGTGTCGGTGTTAACTGGTCAATTGTTTGATTCACAGGCCGAATCTCATTCTCATCGCTTGCAGACTTGCTGATGTTGAGCCCTTAAAAGACCCTTTCCCTAAGCAGCCCAGTCTCAGCAAAAAAATGTTCAGTAGCACGTTTTGTCAGTCAGAGAAAACGTACAAAGGCACGCAAAAAGGTTTTTTGACGTGCAGTGGGTACGTGGTAGTGATGGGTCCGGCAACACCGATGCGTCGGCGCATGCGTCGAGCTCATAGAGCAAAACCCTGTGTCGGTGCGTATCGCTTTAAGAAAGTCACGTGACGCTAGCGCGTCGAAACACTGACGCGCCAGCGTTTATAAGGAAGCGCATCTGTCAACGGGGTGCATTTGCCCAAAGACTCTCGTATGTGTTGCAGACGGTCCTTGTGCAAATTTATCACAAATTATGGAGCATGAGCAGCCTCAAGGAAAAAGAGAGGTTTCCGCCGTGTGGGACCATTTTGATCTGATATCGGAAAATAAGGTTCTATTTAAAAATAGTATTTTTAAAATACTATTTTTTTTTTGTTTTAATTTCCTTGTTGTTTCATCCTGTTCCTCTCAGAGTTTCCACTTGATCTATCTGAATTCAAATTCATTTGAAAGTGACTCTTAGTTTACTCTTCATATTTTCTGCAGGCTAAATGTCGCATTTGTTCGACAGAGCTGTCGTATTTAAACAAGAGCACCTCCTCAATGCCGAGGCATTGTAGGGCCAGGCATGAAAATGAAGTCCCGGATACACCCAGGATAGACTCAGGTATACAGCCCTTCTACTATTTACTCACAGTTGCTTTATTGATAATTAATTCCTATTAATTTATTCTTTACTTCATTTTAAACCATCAAGCTTCCAGGTAGCAGATCCTGGATGAGGCTCTGTTGAATTTCATGGTGAAGGACTGCCAGCCCCTCAGCATTGTGGAGAGTGAAGGGTTCAGGGAACTGATTCAGGCCCTTCAGCCCTCATATATTTTGCCAACCAGAAAGGTTTGTGGAAATTATCTAAAGTAGTAGTTGATATATCCAATTTATTTAATCTTTAATTTAAATATATGGATTTGCTTTTGGTTTGACTTGGTGTAATTTTCAGACCATCAAACAAATGGTGGCCAAAAAGTACGAGGAGGAACGGGAACAAGTGAAAATGCAAGTACAGCAAGCTGTGGCAGTGAGTATAACAGCTGACATGTGGACATCTGTGAACATGGAGGCTTACTTGGCTCTTACCTGTCACTACATTAATGAGAATTTGCAGTTGTGTACGTCTGTGTTGGGAGTGCAATACTTTCCACAAAGTCACACTGCTGACAATTTGGCCCAAGTCAAAAGGGGCATGATGGAAGACTGGGCCATAACCAATAAAGTAAAGTGTTTTGTGACCGACGCAGCACCAAACATGATTGCATCCACTAGACAGCTCCAAATTCGGCACTCAATTTGCATTGCACATAGTCTCAATTTAGACGGGACCATCTTCACAACAGCTGTCTGCACCCACTTCAGCCATGTTATTCAGCATTATTTGTTTGTTGTTGTTTGGAAATCATGTACTAAAATGCCAGTTGTTGTTTTTTAGCTAACCTTTGGCAACATTTCAACATCAAAGTGGGCAGGCAGACCAAAAGTGCCACAGCTGATGCCATCCAGGAGGTGCAGAGATACCTGGCAGAAGGCAATATTGCCAGGTCCCAGGATCCTATGAGATACTGGGACAACCAAAAGACCATCTATCCAAACCTCTTTCAGCTTGCCTTACAATTTCTCTGCACTCCAGCCTCATCTGTGCTGTGTGAGCGGGTGTTTTCTACAGCTGGAGAAGTTGTATCAAAAAAGTGTAACAGACTCAATTTCAAAACGTTGGAAAAGCTTTTTTGTTTTTAATAAAAATTTGTAAAAAAAAAAAAAAATTCCAGTCCACAAGCATCCTCATTCACAACACGTTCACTTAGATTTTCACGTTATGATACATGTTCACATTATTTATTGACTGTATCTAAAAATCAACGATATTTGAACTTAAAATGAAGATATAAAATAATACAATATAAAATACAATGACTTGAATTATATACTGCTCAAAAAAATAAAGGGAACACCAAACATCCTAGATCTGAATGAAATATTCTTATTAAAATACTTTGTTCTTTACATAGTTGAATGTGCTGACAACAAAATCACAAAACAGCAGGTGAAACTGCTTGTCAATCGTTGCTTCCTAAGTGGGCAGTTTGAGGGACTGTTCCCATTATTTTTTGGAGCAATATATTATTGTAGGTTGCCTGTAGGGATTTTTAAGGTCCAGCAGGTGTCAGTATTCAGTGACACAGTATCATCACAGTATCAATACAGTTTTGCAATGTGTCGAAACGCATCATGACGTCTCATGGACCCATCACTAGTACGTGGCGTTTACAGCTTTAAGAAACGTGTGTAACAGCATTTTTTTTTCGCTTTTATTGTGTGTGACCATGGAGCAACTAACCTAACCTAACCCAGACTTTAATACCTAACCCGAACCTCACAGGAACCTTTGATCAGTGCAGTGAAAAACAAAGGAACAAAAACGTAGAAAAAGTTCAGTGACAGACGAGAGTGGGAGTGGGAGTCGAAGTCATGCGTTTTTGTTGAAACAGCTGTGTAAGGAACCACCCGCCATCCCCCTCCCACCAACCGAATGAGTGTTGGGAAAGCAAAGGAAAAGATGCGTTGTTCGGCGCATGCGCGGTAAGAACTGTGCAGTAAGTGAACTTGTGATGTGAAAACATAATGAGGCACATCATTTTTCGATTTAACGTGGAAATGTACATTTTTAGAGGGGTGGGAAAACGTTTATTCGATATGTTTTTTATTTCTAAGTCATCATGCTATGCTGACTTAAGGTACGGGAATTCCCAGCAACTCAGAGCACCATGCCGGGGTTTCTGAAGGGAAAGCTCCTGATTGGTCACCTGTTCATCAATGATGACCCTTTCACCCCTGCCCCCCTCCCCCCAAAAAAACTTCCTTGACAAGAATTTAGGAGCTTTGTCAAAATTAAAATATATGATATATAGACTTCAAGTTTATGCTGAAATACACATCATTTAAGCAATTTAATTACATTTTGGCTAATTATGCAGTTTGAAAAAAAGATGATTTGCAGTTGGAATCAATTAAATCATCTTAATTTCTCCTGTTTGCTTTTCTCTGATTTTGCACTCAGTTTTGTTTTTTTTTTTTTTGTTGTTGTGTTTTTTTTTTTTATATATGACCTAATTTGCCTCATCCACTCAGGTAGATGCCCTGTAATTTCCCCATTGTGGGACCAATAAAGAAATCTAAATCTAAAGGCTGGCTTCATTCAGCACACTCACCTGTCCAGGTGCTTTCAGATGAAGTTAGACATCGTTCTCTTGGTGTCTTAATTGTTATCCCTCATTGTTAACAATAAGCAGTTGATTTGTCGACTCCCAGCTACTTGTAATCCTCAAAGCCACAGACTGATTAGCCAGTGTTCTGACATTTTGGCATCAGAACAGCAAACCTCGGGTTACTACTCCCTCATTTTCTTCAGTTGTTCAGAAGAATTCAGACTTCCCAAGTGAGTGAAACTCTTGAATGTTGGTGAAGTCTGGATCTCAGCGTTGTTCTCAGAAATCCTTGGGAGCTAAGGTTAGCTTTATCAGCTAGTTTGTTTCAGCACAAACACTGGCTTTGCTGGTTTCCTGCCAGCTGCCTCAAGGATATAAAGGTGGTTGTTTTTCTCTTCTTTGGAGGCTTCTTTCATCAGAAAGGAAACAGGAGGTGAGTGTAGTGTTGTTTGTAGGATATATTGTGGTATATGGTTCCAAGGTTGTCATAGCCAGGAGCGGCACTGTGGTTAAGCTCCCAGTGCTTATAAAATGCTCCTTATGGCGTGCGTCTCGAAAAGCCTCTGACAACTAAGTCCAACTCCTAGCCTGCCCGTGTGGTTTAGTCTCTAAGCCCGGCGGAACTGCTTTTACTAATAGGAGAAGGGGCGAGGGCGGATCTCTGGCGCCTTAAAACCAGATGCTTCGGGTAGATGGTGGCTCGTCAACCTGGGAAGGTAGCCCATCTAGGGGAAGGTAAACCTTGATTTCAAACCTCCGCTGCCTTGCGGCACACCCGGTCACAGGAAAGGCTTCGGGAGTCAACCCTGAGGAAAAATCCGGAGTCGGAGCCCCTAAGGCAGTTCTCTGTTGTGCTCAACATCTTTCTGGCAGCTCCTGCGACGGCGCTGGTGCCAAACTGTAGCAGCCCTGCTGTTCCTTTGGATTCATCAGTGACGTAGAGAGGGGGGACATGCTGCATGGGCAACATCTTGTCCTCCATATCTTCCTGCCCAGGCTTGAATCCTACCAACGCCCAACGCTGGAAGGTAGAACACCGGATCACTGGAGAGGACACTCCAGCTTCGCCTTTGGCGTAGACAAAACACGGGGAATGACAGTTACCGGTTATAAGCCACCGCTCAACTGGCGTAGAGGGCGGCGCCAGGGGTTGTTCCCGATGGTGGGAGGGATCATCAGATCTCACTGGACAGCTACCGCCCACCTCAAGCTGGGCAGCCCCCAGCCAATAAGGTGTTGTCCCGCCACAGCTTGCTTTCCTCATTGGGTGCATGGGGATGAGGAGAAGTCCGAACAGCAGGCTGAGAACCTTCACACCAGGCAAGACAAAAAAAACAAAAGAGACCAACTCTAAAACTGGGAACTTGGAACGTCCGCACTATGATGACAGGACTCGCTGCTATCCTCAAGGACATCAACGACACCAGGAAGACTGCCATCATCAATAATGAGCTGAAGAGACTGGGAGTGGATATCGCCACTCTCCAGGAAACACGGTTGGCTGACGCAGGCACACTGAGAGAGAAGGACTACACGTTCTACTGGCAGGAAAAGGGCAGTGACGAACACAGGGAACACGGAGTGGGCTTCGCAGAGAAGATCACCTTGCTGAAGATGGTAGAACCGGGCAGCAATGGCTCTGCACGACTCCTCACCCTCCGCCTCAACACCATTCAAGGCCCAGTCACCCTCGTCAGTGTGTATGCCCCAACACTGACAGCCACACCAGAGGCAAAAGACGAGTTCTACGAGAATCTCGCAACAACTGTCAGGATCATCCCCAACTCTGAACAACTCATTCTCCTTGGAGACTTCAATGCCAGAGTGGGTGCTGACTATGACTCCTGGCCCTCCGGTCTTGGACCATTTGGCATGGGCAGAATGAACGACAACGGACAGCGGCTGCTCGAGTTCTGCACATATCACGATCTGTGCATCACAAACTCGTTCTTCAAGACCAAGCCCAAACACAAGGTTTCCTGGTGACATCCACGCTCAAAGCGCTGGCACCAGCTGGACTTGATCCTGACCAGGCACACCTCACTGAAGAACATGCTAATCACCAGTTCGTTCCAGAGTGCAGATTGTGACACAGACCATTCATTGGTGTGTTGCAAGGTCAAGCTGCAGCTGAAGAAATTCCATCATGCTAGACAGCCTGGAAAGGCACGGATTGACACCAGCAAGATGGCCCAACAAGAACTTGTTGAGCAGTTTGCATCCACCTTTGAGAAGGAACTTGGTGTACCACAAGGAGAATCTGCAAAGCAGAAGTGGGAAGAGCTGTGAAACACCATCCACCGCACAGCCTTGGCTACCTTTGGGAGGAAAACCTCGAAGTCACAGGACTGGTTTGATGCCAAGTTGACCGAGATGACCCCCGTCATTGAAGCCAAGCGCTCAGCACTTGCTGAGTACAAGAAGTACCCAAACGAGAAGAATCTCCAGATTCTCAGGGCTGCGAGAAGCAAAGTTCAGCAGACTGCTCGGCGCTGTGCCAACGAGTACTGGACTCAGCTCAGCCAAGACATTCAAACCGCTGCCATAACAGGGAACATCCGTGGTATGTATGATGGCATCAAGAAAGCACTTGGTCCGGCTCAGAGAAGGACAGCCCCCCTCAAATCCTCCACTGGGGAGATGATCACAGAAAAGAACAAGCAGATGGAGAGATGGGTGGAACACTACTCCGACCTCTACTCCAGACAGAACACCGTGACACCGTCAGCCCTTGATGCCATCGACTGCCTGCCGTCCATGGGCGAACTTGACGCCGAGCCAACCATCGACAAACTCAGCAAGGCCATTGATAGCTTGGCCGCTGGCAAGGCACCCGGCAACGACAGCATACCCCCCGACCTGATCAAGCACTGCAAGACCGCCCTACTGCTGCCATTGCATGACGTCCTCTGCCAGTGCTGGAAGGAAGGTACCGTACCACAGGACATGAGGGACGCCAAGATCATCACCCTCTACAAAAACAAAGGGGAGAGAAGCAACTGCAACAACTACATGGGCATCTCCCTCCTCAGCGTTGTTGGCAAAGTCTATGCACGAGTTGTTCTCGTTCGTCTAAAGAAGCTTGCCGAATGCGTCTACCTCGAGTCTCAGTGTGGCTTCCGCACTGAGCGATCGACGGTAGACATGATATTCTCCATCCGCCAACTCCAGGAGAAATGCAGAGAACAGAACATGCCCCTGTACGTCGCCTTCATCAACCTCACCAAAGTGTTCAATCTGGTCAGCAGAGAGGGCCTTTTCAAGATCCTGCCAAAGATAGGATGTCCACCAAAGTTGCAAAGCCTCATCGAATCGTTTCACACCAACATGCAGGGGATAGTGCAGCACAACGGCAACGTCTAAGAGAAATTCAGCATACGCAGTAGAGTGAAACAGGGCTGTGTACTTGCACCAACCCTCTTTGGGATTTTCTTTGCTATGCTCCTGAGGCATGCCTTCAGCACAGCAACAGAGGGAATCTACCTGCACACAAGATCTGATGGCAGGCTTTTCAACCTCGTCCGCCTGAAAGCCAGAACCAAAGTACACGAGGCTCTAATCAGAGACATGCTGTTCGCAGACAACGCTGCAGTCGCAACCCACACACAGCAGGAGCTTCAGACCCTGATGGACCACTTCTCCTAGGCATGCAAGGACTTCGGGCTTAGCATCAGCCTGAAGAAGACTAACGTCTTGGCGCAAGGCACGGAAGCACCACCAACCATCACCATCGACGAAAACGAGCTGGAGGTCGTGAATCAGTTCACGTACCTGGGGTCCACGATCAGCAACAACCTCTCCCTTGATACAGAGATCGACAAGAGGATTGGAAAATCAGCCTTCACACTCGCTCGCCTCACCACATGAGTGTGGGAGAATCCCAAACTCTCTGTCAAGACGAAGATGGCAGTGTACAACGCCTGCGTCATCAGCACACTGCCCTATGGGAGTGAGACGTGGACAACATATGCCCGGCAGGAAAAGAGACTGAACTCCTTCCACTTGCGCTGCATTCGCCACATCCTGGACATATCCTGGCAGGACCAAGTGCCCAACACAGAAGTTCTGTCCCGCGCCGGCCTTCCCTCCATGTTCACTCTACTCAGGCAGCGCAGGCTCCGCTGGCTAGGCCACGTTCACCGTATGGAGGATGGCAGAATCCCCAAAGATGTCCTCTACGGAGAACTGGCGACTGGCAGGAGAGACGTTGGCCGCCCACAGCTGCGCTTTAGAGACGTCTGCAAGAGAGACACTAAGGCCCTGGAGATCAACACAGAGCGCTGGGAGGACCTTGCAACGGACCACTCCAAATGGAGAGGCACCCTGACCAGACAGCTCAAGGCGGGTGAAGAGAGACTGACTGCTGCAGCAGATGAAAAAAGGACCCGCAGGAAGAACCGCCACAGACCCAGCAGCACGGAGACCACCCACAAGTGCGACCTGTGTGACAGGGACTGCCATTCGCGCATCGGCCTGCTCAGCCACAGGCGGTGCTGTTCCAGCAGAGTAGACGTTTAGGATTCACTTCCATGGTCATCATAGACCGACGGAGGCCGACGAACACGGGTAGTGACATCACCCAGAGTATAAGAGGGCTGTGCAGAAGAGGGGCGGTCTCTTTGACCACCTCAGTGCCTCTGTATTATTTGTGAGTCTATAATAAAGTCCTATCTAGTTCACCACTCAGTCTCCTCATTGGGTCACGATTTACATACATAACATTTGGCGATGAGGGTAAAAGAAAGAAAGGAAAAAAAACAAACATGGACATAGGAGCCACTATCATTCGGCAATTTCTGGAGCTTCCTGCCGAGACACCGGCCCCTTGGGTGAGATGGTTCACCGCATTCCAAAATTACTTGGTGGCTCTGAAACTTGGTGACCTGAAGAAGATAAGACAGTTTGGGTATGGAAGGACAGCATATCCTTACTACCTTTGGTGCTAGCAATAGCTTTGAAGACATTGAGCTAATGGCATGACATTTTCGCACCCCGGAAAACGTCATCATCAGGAGGATCCAGTTTTGACAGCACCACCAGCGGACTGGCGAATCGGTGCAGCGGTTTGTAAAGGACCTACATCGAGCTGTCCAAAGGCTGTCAGTTTGGAGCGTCGGAGGAAGAGCTGGTCCGCGACCAGTTGGTTGAACGTGCTGTTTTCCTGGCTACGAGGTCAAAGCTCCTTACATTCTTGGGCGAGCTGACATTACCCAAGTCATTCGAGATAGCCCAGCAGTGTGAAGCAGTGGACAGTCTTATCACGTGAACTCGGTAAAAGAGCTACGCTGCACCACTCTGAATCACAATCAACGGCGCAGACTGTGGACCCGGACATCTATGATAGCAAACAGGAGGAGGAACGTGCTGTGGCTGTGAAGATAAGGCCCATTCCGGGATCACCCAGGTGTTTGGGTTGTGGGTCCACTAAGCACTGCTATGAGGCTAGAGAGAGAAGACAATGCTGTGGCACGTATGGATTCTTGCATCATTTCACCAGGGCATGTTATGGGTTTGAGCGAGGGGATCCGAGACACATAGAGGATCTCCCCATTTTGCCTCCCACAGTTGTTTGCAGTAAATCCCCAAGTGGCAACGGCTGTTCTTTCTGTATGGTGGAACTGGATGGAGTGACGGTGCCATTGCTGGTTGACATGGGAGCGGTGAGATTGGTGTTTGATTGGGAAACCGTATGGAGTTCCTTCTCACAGTCTCAGGTTGGAGAAGAGCGGTCAGGCTGTGGTCTGTGGGACTGGCTGTTTCCGCAAATGATGGATGGAGCTTTGTGGGACGAACCTTTGCCTAGTTATCTGGACAATGAGCAGGACCATTTCTACTCAGGGCCATCGCAGGAGGGTTCTGGTGTTAGCGCCCAAGTAAACCTAGTTGAGGGAACTGAGCGACGCGGTGGGACACCCGTGACGGTGGGTGGCGCCGAATGGCTTACCCACTCTGCTTCTGGAGTTCGGCTGGGTGGTACTGAGACGCAAGGGTTCCCAACGGCGTTACTGGCATCTGAAATGAAAGTGAGCGGGGCAGGATCAGCTGACATGGTAAAACAACGTGCCACACAGGGACACTGGAAGCCGAGTAGGGCTCCACAGGGGGTCGCTGGTATGGTCCGATCCAGGGAGGAGGCCTGATCAAGAGGAGTTTGTGGCAAGCACAAATGACGGAAAGACCAGGTGCGGCTGCAGGTGGTGGCTGTTTGGGTGGACGGTTACCTTCAGCTGTCTGATGGCTCATGGAGACATCCCAACGAGCTGCGGCATGCCAATGATAAGAAGGAGGTGGCTGTCTGGGTTTTGGCGTGGGTCATCTCCGGACACGAAGACAAGAAGATGCTCTGGACGGGACCTGCCTGATGGGTCTCTGGAGGGGGGTGTCGCTATTGGGACTGACTGGTAGTTTGGGGGACAATGTGTTCACTGCATGTTGTTCGTATGTAAATTACCCGGGTTATGGTAGTTATACATGATGTGGGATAAGAATTATTTAAATTGTTTATGGGATCTGTTGATGATGGTTTAACCTGTTTGTATATACAGTAGGGCAAAAAAAGTATTTAGTCAGCCACCAATTGTGCAAGTTCTCCCACTTAAAAGATGAGAGAGGTCTCCAATTTCCATCATAGGTATATCTCAACTTTGAGAGACAAAATGAGAAAAAAAAAAAAAATCCAGAAAATCACATTGTCTGATTTTTAAAAAAAATTATTTGCAAATTATAGAGGAAAATAAGTGTTTGGTCACCTACATACAAGCAAGATTTCTGGCTCTCACAGACCTGTAACTTCTTCTTTAAGAGGCTCCTCTGTCCTCCACTCGTTACCTATATTAATGACACCTGTTTGAACTCGTTATCAGTATAAAAGACACCTGTCTACAACCTCAAACAGTCAGACTCCAAACTCCACTATGGCCAAGACCAAAGAGCTGTCAAAGGACACCAGAAACAAAACTGTAGACCTGCACCAGGCTGGGAAGACTGAATCTGCAATACGTAAGCAGCTTGGTGTGAAGAAATCAACTGTGGGAACAATTATTAGAAAATGGAAGACATACAAGACCACTGATAATCTCCCTCGATCTGGGGCTCCACGCAAGATCTCCCCCCGTGGGGTCAAAATGATCACGGGAACGGTGAGCAAAAATCCCAGAACCACATGGGGGGACCGAGTGAATGACCTGCAGAGAGCTGGGACCAAAGTAACAAAGGCTACATCAGAAACACACTACGCCGCCAGAACTCAAATCCTGCAGTGCCAGACGTGTCCCCCTGCTTAAGCCAGTACATGTCCAGGCCCGTCTGAAGTTTACTAGAGCGCATTTGGATGATCCAGAAGAGGATTGGGAGAATGTCATATGGTCAGATGAAACCAAAATAGAACTTTTTGGTAAAAACTCAACTTGTCGTGTTTGGAGGAGAAAGAACGCCATACCTACGGTGAAGCATGGGGGTGGAAACATCATACTTTGGGGCTGTTTTTCTGCAAAGGGACCAGGACGACTGATCCGTGTAAAGGAAAGAATGAATGGGGCCATGTATCGTGAGATTTTGAGTGAAAACCTCCTTCCACCAGCAAGGGCATTGAAGATGAAACGTGGCTGGGTCTTTCAGCATGACAATGATCCCAAACACATCGCCCGGGCAACGAAGGAGTGGTTTCGTAAGAAGCATTTCAAGGTCCTGGAGTAGCCTAGCCAGTCTCCAGATCTCAACCCCATAGAAAATCTTTGGAGGGAGTTGAAAGTCTGTGTTGCCCAGCGACAGCCCCAAAATATCACTGCTCTAGAGGAGATCTGCATGGAGGAATGGGCCAAAATACCAGCAACAGTGTGTGAAAACCTTGTGAAAACTTACAGAAAACATTTGACCTCTGTCATTGCCAACAAAGGGTATATAACAAAGTACTGAGATGAACTTTTGTTATTGACCAAATACTTATTTTACCGTGGAATTTACCAATTAATTCTTCAAAAATCCTTCAATGTGATTTTCTGGATTTTTTTTCTTCTCATTTTGTCTCTCATAGTTGAGGTATACCTATGATGAAAATTGGAGACCTCTCTCATCTTTTAAGTGGGAGAACTTGCACAATTGGTGGCTGACATCACTGTTTTCTTCCTGCATTACCGACTGCACTATATAGTTCTCCACAGTATCTGCTGCTGGCTAATATATATTTTAACTGTTGACCAGTATCACTTAATCTTATCCTACACTTTATTACATGTATAGTTTATTTCTCTTATCTTATCATGTTTAATGTTGCAGCATTGCACCGAGACAAATTCCTAGTTTGTGTACTACATGAACAATGGCAATAAACCTGATTCTGATTCTGATTCTGATTCTGATTCTGACTAAATACTTTTTTACCCCACTGTATGTTCTGTTATGGGGATTATTTATGTTATTTATTTTAGGAACACGGTGATTTTAGGTTTAAAAGACTGTTTTAGCAAAGACAGCAGAATAATCCATCTAGCCGTGTGGGGGTGGAACAGGAGTCCCCCTGTTTCCCCCTAGTTTTAGTTGTTTTGTGTGACTGTTAAAGGCTTTGATATACTTATGTTTATTTTAGTGCGTGGTTCAGGTTCCACATTGGGAAAGGTCTCGACTGTATGTGTATTTTGGACCATTTTGAAGGGGGGAGTAATGTAGTGTTGTTTGTAGGACATATTATGGTGTAATGCGGGTGGTGACTTCACCCGGAGTATAAGAGGGCTTCGCGGAAGAGGGGCGGTCTCTCTGACCACCTCTCAGCCTAGCGGGAGCACCTCTGTATTATATGTGAGTCTATAATAAAGTCCTATCTAGTTCACCACTCGGTCTCATAACTGGGCCACGATTTACATACATAACAGTGAGCAGGATCCAAGTGTGGTCCGTACGGAGACCTAATCAGCTGGAATGATTAGAAGCATCTGTGTCGCTGAGCATGAGACATTTTCTGTCTCGCCTGTGTGGACACAGCTGTGTTCACAGGGAAGAACCTGGCAAGGAGGCCTAAATAGTAACTTGAATCTTCATATTATCCTGTAGCTTGAAAGTGTGGTACTTAATGTGCACCGCGTCATAAGGCACGAGAAGTCATAAATCATGACTCTTTGTTTGCTATCGGCAAGTCCCGGAAAAAAGCTCCATGAGTGCCTGGTGTCAAAGGAAAACTTAGAACTCGTACTTTCTAAAAATACGTATGTTTTTGCAGAAGACGTAACTCCCGACCGATTGAACACGAGTTTTCAATCTAGCCAAAATCGTCTTTTTCTGGGTCAGTTTTAGCACACTTCGTACAAATTAAATATCATTTTGAAGGTCTTTCAATACAGAATATGGAAATAATGTGACATCAGTTTTGAATCAGTTTTATAATTTTCGGCTTTAATGAAAAAGGATTCCCCCGGCAACTTCCCTCCAACATGGCCGCCCATATAGAAACTGGCAGCCGTGTGATGTCATCTTGAAACTATGAAATAGACACTCGGTCTTTTTATGCTGAGTGTTTTAACTTCAGTCTGTTTTTTGTATTTTCTTTTTATTTAATTGCTTTGTGTCTTGTGCATCTACCGTCATATCTTAGCTGTCATAATATGTGGCAGTGCGGGTGGGCGCAGTGGTTAGCGTTGCGGCAGCACAGCAACTCACCCTTGGCCATGGGATCCCTGGTTCCGAGTCCCAGCCCCTGACCAACAGTGATCTGTGTGGAGTTTGCATGTTCTCCCCGTATCTGCGTGGGTTTACTCCCGGGATCTTCTCCGCTTTCCTCCACAGACCCAAAAACATGCAGGTTAGGTTAATTGGGAGACCTCACAAGTGGCCCTAGGTGTGAATGTGTGTGTGAATGGTTAAGGGGATAGCGCCGTAACCGTGGCTGCTTCATCCATCCAGGTGGTTGCACTCAATTTCCCCTCTGGGGATCAATAAAGTACACAAAATCAAAAAATCAAAAAAAATAATAAGAGGTGAAATGAAAATGTCTAACATTTTGTGGGGTTGTGGCACATATGTTGATTACATATTCCCCACAAATGTGTTGCTGTATGTTTATTGTGTGCTTCACGTCTCATGGAACAAAAGGGACTGAGACTCTGGGATTCAGCAGAAGAGTGTGAGGTTCGGCCTTTGTTTCCGGGAGACGACCGGGGAAGATTTCTGGACCACAGAGACTAGAGGACAATGGTGTGAGATCAAAGGGGTTACTTTGTGATTGAGATTAAGTACCATGTGACTGTATGTTTGATTAAACACCATGTGACTGCTGTTTCGTGCCCGGGGTATAAAACCCCTGATGTGAGATGAAAACTCCCTCTTGACTTGCTTTGAGATTGTTGGAGATGTGATCTGTGAATAAAGCTGAATCTGTGGAACAAACTCAGCCTCATCCTTGAACACATCCTCCACAGGGTGATATTTACATTTTCAATAAAAAAAATAAAACATTTGCTTTTAACTGATTTATGTATTTGTCATAACTTAACTTTAAAAAAAAAATACTGTTAAATGTAGCCATGATGGGTTTTAAGTGTTCGCAGTTGTTCTGTATTTTTGTTTTTTTTTTTTCAGTAGGGTACTGTATCTTTAAGATTTACGGCAGAACCTGCTTTACGGTAGTCTCTCACTGTTCTCCATGGCGACAGACACTGCTGGGAAAACGGAGCAAGAGGCAGTTTGCTGCTGAACTGCTGTCAGGAATCCTGCTCATGTGAGTTCAGATGTTTGTGGATTTAAGGAGGTTTTGAGCTGCAGCTAAACCTTAAAACTGTCTGGATGTGGAGGTAGCAGCTCCTGAAGACCGTTAGCTCGGTGCTAGTTAGCCACGAGGCTAACAGGCTTTTCCACGTTCTGTGAAATTAAAGTGTGTGAGTGTGAGTTGATGAGGAATTGTGTTACTGAAACAGTCCTGTATGACAGCTGCATCGGTGACTGGAGCGCCAACATTAGCGGGGTTTTCCTTTGGTTTCACTGCCTGATGTTCTAGTTCGAGGGATGCAGATGACGTCATCAATCACAACAAATTGAATGAATGAATGAATCTTTATTTCGGATAGTACAGGTTAAAAGGAACTGAATAATATAGCAAAAGGGGGAAATAAAATCCAACAAGGTCAAATTAGACAATAACTCCTCTGATTATACAATTCAACATAAGTTATCCGAAATGGGTGATGGCTGAAGCCGCAGCTTATATTGCCCACCCATATTCCATCCAAGAATTCAAAAGAAAAACAAAACAAGAGCGATTACAATTCAGAACAAAGCTAAGACAAAATGTGACAAAAAACCCCCAAACAAACTAAGTAACAGCACAACACAGACTGGATATGACAATCCTTATGTGATTTTGCATGTCATCTTGTAAATATGTTTGGAGTATTTCTTCCTTTAGTTTTTGTTTAAATTGTCCAAGCGTTGTACATGATTTTAATTCAGGTCCAAAATCGTTCCATAATCTGACTCCTTGCACTGAAACACAGTGTTGCTTGGTGGTACTTCTCAGAATCAGAATCAGGTTTATTGCCATTGTTCATGTAGTACACAAACTAGGAATTTGTCTCGGTGCAATGCTGCAACATTAAACATGATAAAATAAAAGAAATAAACTATACATGCAATAAAGTGTAGAATAAGAGTAAGTGATACTGGTCAGCAGTTAAAATATATTAGCGAGCAGCAGATACTGTGGAGAACCATATAGTGCAGTCGGTAATGCAGGAAGAAAACAGTGATGATTGACATGAGTCTGGTTGAGCTGCTGTACATAGTGCACGAGAGTCAATAAGTCACTTAGTGTTCAGCAGTCTGATGGCAGAGGGGAAGAAGCTGTTCATGTGACATCTCACTGTAGGCTTTTGAAATATACATGTTCCTCTGAAGTGATATCGTTTCTCCCTTATTTGGAACAACTTTTGGATATTCGCGGGCAGTGATAAATTCTTCACTTTAAACATTATTACTGTAGTTTTAAAGTAAACCAGATCTTTCAACTTGAGAGCTTTTAGTTTAAGAAAAAGTGGGTTTGTTGGTTCCCTGTAAGCTGCTTTGTTTATTATTCTAATAGCTCTCTTTTGAAGCATAAAGAGTGGATATACAGTATGTTTGTTTTATATGTATTTCCCCATACTTCATTACAATATGTCATGTATGGGAGTATTAATGAATGATACAAGGTATATAGTGTGGGTTGATTCAGCAAATATTTCACTCTGTGTAATATTGCAATTGATTTGGATACTTTTACCTTTAATATAATTAATATGTGACTTCCAACACAGTTTATTATCAATTATTACTCCCAAGAAATTTAGTTTCAGATACCCTTTCAATCTCTACACCATTTACACTGAGTTTAGGTACTGAGTTGTTGTGATGGTTGTTAAAGACTATAAATTTTGTCTTACTTAAATTGAGCATTAATTTGTTTGAATCAAACCACAGTTTAAGCTTTCCTAATTCCTTTCCGAGTGTATCTAGAAGTTGTTCCAAATTGTTTCCACTGCATAATAGATTAGTGTCATCGGCAAACAATATTAAGTCCATTTTTTCTGAAACTTTACATATATCATTTATATACATATTGAATAATAATGGCCCCAAAACTGAACCCCGTGGGACTCCACAAGTAACCTTCAGTAACTGTGAGTTTTTGTTACTAACACATACATACTGATATCTATTCTTTAAGTAACTACATAACCAGGACAGTGCTACCCCTCTAATACCACAATTTTGTAGTTTCTTTAATAATAAATTATGATCTACTGTATCAAATGCTTTTTTAAGATCTAGGAATACTCCAACTGAATACTCTTTATTTTCAATGGCTGTTGATATGTTTTCTATAAATTCCATTAGAGCAAATGCAGTTGTCCTCTTGTGTCTGAACCCATATTGCTGCTCACACAATAAATTATTCTTCAGTATGAAGTTGTCAATCCTCTCATAGAATATTTTTTCAAGTATCTTGGAAAATTGTGGCAATAGTGAAACTGGTCTATAGTTTGAGAATTCCCCTCTGTCACCCGTCTTGTATATCGGAATTACTTGAGCTATTTTCATTGCATTGGGAAATATACCTGTTTGGAGAGACAGCTTACAGATATACGTCAGTGGTTTCACTAAGCATTCAATAATAGTTTTGACTAAGAGCATGTCAATACCATCACAGTCAGTAGATGTTTTACTTTTAAACGATTTAACAATTTCAATGACCTCTCTTTCATCTGTGTTCTTTATGAAAATGGAGTCTTTTATAGCAGTGTTATTGCATATTGTATCACCTGTAGGCACCGTAGTGGGTATTTCTCGAGCCAAATTAGGACC
The DNA here is from genome assembly GCA_020510985.1 of Pholidichthys leucotaenia. Taxonomy (NCBI): domain Eukaryota; kingdom Metazoa; phylum Chordata; class Actinopteri; order Cichliformes; family Pholidichthyidae; genus Pholidichthys; species Pholidichthys leucotaenia. The sequence continues at coordinate 6,077,969 of CM035836.1, forward strand.
AGTGTTAACAAAAAAGTTATTAAATTCATCTGCAGGTGAAGCTACATTCACACTCTGAGTCGTTTTATTATTTTTTTGGAATATTGGTTGGGTTGCTTGTATTTCTGCTTTTATTTCATTCATTCATAAGATAAGATAAGATAAGCCTTTATTAGTCCCACAATGGGTAAATTCCAGGATTGCAACAGCACAGGGATAGCAACACTCAGAGCAACAATCAGAAGGCAAGAAAAAACCAGAACCGCTAGTATACATATGTACATATTACTATATATATATATATATATATATATATATAGACACACAGTGCAGAGCATTGTGGTTGGTGAATGTGCAGCAGAAAGTCTAAGCTCTCTCTTCCTTCGCGGGCGCGGCGGGCCAGCTGGATGTCTTTGGGCATGATGGTGACCCTCTTGGCATGGATGGCGCACAGGTTGGTGTCCACGAAGAGACCCACCAGGTAGGCCTCGCTGGCCTCCTGCAGAGCCTTGACGGCGGAGCTCTGGAAGCGCAGGTCGGTCTTGAAGTCCTGCGCGATCTCCCTCACCAGGCGCTGGAAGGGCAGCTTATGGATGAGCAGCTCCGTGGATTTTTGGTAGCGACGGATCTCTCTGAGCCATGGTACCAGGCCTGTAATGGTGAGGCTTAGTCCTTTTCGGGTCGCGGGGGGGGGGGGGCGGGCTGGAGCCTATACCAGCATCTTTGGGTGGAGGCAGGGTACGCCCTGGACAGATCGCCAGTCCATGGCAGGGCCAACACAGAGAGATAGACAACCATTCACTCTCACAGTCATACCTAAAGACAATTTAGAATCCCCAGTTTTGTGCCAATTAACCTAACTTGCATGTTTTTGGCATGTGGGAGGAAACTGGAGAAATCCCGGAGTAAACCCATGCAGACACGGGGAGAACATGCAAACTCCACACAGATCACTGTTGGTCGGGGGCTGGGATCGAACCCAGGATCCCCCGACCAAGGGTGAGTTGCTGTGCTGCCGCAGTGCTAACCACTCCCCCACCGCGCCGCCCAATCACAACTCATGACAGTTAAAAAATACTGGGTGGCAAAAATGAGTGGCAGCATGAGGGGGTTTGAATTAAAACCCACACAAAACAAACCCAGAGTAGTCAGTCAGAGCAGTATGCAGAGTACCTGCTTCCATGGACCTTTTCACAAATGCATGATGGCAGGTTAAAGATTATTGTATTGTACAGTATGCGAGTATTAGATTGAGGGCCGAGTGGCTCTATCTGCTGTAGTTTTTGAGTTGATCGATCCCCATCCAGGGAGGTAGCTGATTTTCACAGATACAGTGGGGCAAAAAAGTATTTAGTCAGCCACCAATTGTGCAAGTTGTCCCACTTAAAAGATGAGAGAGGTCTCCAATTTTCATCATAGGTATACCTCAACTATGAGAGACAAAATGAGAAAAAAAAATCCAGAAAATCACATTGAAGGATTTTTAATGAATTAATTGGCAAATTCCTCGGTAAAATAAGTATTTTGTCAATAACAAAAGTTCATCTCAGTACTTTGTTATATACCCTTTGTTGGCAATGACAGAGGTCAAACGTTTTCTGTAAGTCTTCACAAGGTTTTCACACACTGTTGCTGGTATTTTGGCCCATTCCTCCATGCAGATCTCCTCTAGAGCAGTGATGTTTTGGGGCTGTCGCTGGGCAACACGGACTTTCAACTCCTTCCAAAGATTTTCTATGGGGTTGAGATCTGGAGACTGGCTAGGCCACTCCAGGACCTTGAAATGCTTCTTACGAAGCCACTCCTTCGTTGCCCGGGCGGTGTGTTTGGGATCATTGTCATGCTGAAAGACCCAGCCACGTTTCATCTCCAATGCCCTTGTTGATGGAAGGAGGTTTTCACTCAAAATCTCACGATACATGGCCCCATTCATTCTTTCCTTTACACGGATTAGTCGTTCTGGTCCCTTGCAGAAAAACAGCCCCAAAGCATGATGTTTTCACCCCCATGCTTCACAGTAGGTATGGTGTTCTTTCTCCTCCAAACACGACAAGTTGAGTTTTTACAATAAAGTTCTATTTTGGTTTCATCTGACCATATGACATTCTCCCAATCCTCTTCTGGATCATCCAAATGCTCTCTAGCAAACTTCAGACGGGCCTGGACATGTACTGGCTTAAGCAGGGGGACACGTCTCGCACTGCAGGATTTGAGTCCCTGGCGGCGTAGTGTGTTACTGATGGTAGCCTTTGTTACTTTGGTCCCAGCTTTCTGCAGGTCATTCACTAGGTCCCCCCGTGTGGTTCTGGGATTTTTGCTCACCGTTCTCGTGATCATTTTGACCCCACGGGGTGAGATCTTGCGTGGAGCCCCAGATCGAGGGAGATTATCAGTGGTCTTGTATGTCTTCCATTTTCTAATAATTGCTCCCACAGTTGATTTCTTCACACCAAGCTGCTTACGTATTGCAGATTTAGTCTTCCCAGCCTGGTGCAGGTCTACAATTTTGTTTCTGGTGTTCTTTGACAGCTCTTTGGTCTTGGCCATAGTGGAGTTTGGAGTCTGACTGTTTGAGGTTATGGACAGGTGTCTTTTATACTGATAACGAGTTCAAACAGGTGCCATTAATACAGGTAACGAGTGGAGGACAGATGAGCCTCTTAAAGAAGAAGTTACAGGTCTGTGAGAGCCAGAAATCTTGCTTGTTTGTAGGTGACCAAATACTTACTTTACCGAGGAATTTACCAATTAATTCATTAAAAATCTTTCAGTGTGATTTTCTGGATTTTTTTTTCTCATTTTGTCTCTTAGTTGAGGTATACCTATGATGAAAATTGGAGACCTCTCTCATCTTTTAAGTGGGAGAACTTGCACAATTGGTGGCTGACTAAATACTTTTTTTCCCCACTGTATGCTAACGCATATTTTCCAAAACATGAATCTGTTTGTTGGCAGACTAACCATGTGCATATCTGTCGATAAATTGACAAAATCTCTTGTCTGTGTGTTTGTGTGTCTGTTCCACGCATAGCTCTCGAACCGTTTGTCAGACTGGTCTCAGATTTTAAACATTGTTTTCTGAGGTTACGAGGGTGTACATCCCCGAATATGGAGTTGCTCAGTCAAAATATGTAACTTTTATCAATAAATGTTGCAGCCACTGCTCTGCGACCACTCTCTGTGTCTTCATATCCTGGTTTCACGAAATGTGGGCCGGATTTCGGATTGACTCCGTGCTCATTGGATAATACACTGCATCATGGCCATGCTGATTGGACAATACGTGACATCACGACCACACTGATTGGATAACACACACCATCACAACCTGTCAATCACCACAGTGCTTTGCAAACAAAGATTTTATAAGTGCTTTGCTGCTGTGTGCATCCCCGAGTATGGAGTTGCTCCGTCAAAATGTATACCATAATGTTGCTGTGATTGATAATTTGACATGGAGAACACGGGGCGGGGGGGGGGTCATTTGGATTTTCATCTGAGGGGCCAGTGGTGATGAAGAAAAGTTGTTTGAAAGCAGAAACTGAGCCAAAACCTAATATGAGTCAGCTGATCTTACATTTGTTGGGTGCTGAAAAAAATCTTAACACTGACAGAAATTCTTCTTCTTCATGGTTTACACTCACTGTTGTGGGCCTTCACTTGATTCAAAATGCTGAGGCTAGAGTTTTAACAGGTATTACAAAGAGAGATCACATCTCTCCGGTTCTGGTCTTCCTTCATAGGCTTCCCATAGAATCAAGAATTAAGTTTAAAATCCTTCTTCTCACTTACAAAGCTCTAAATAATCAGGCCCCTTGTTATTTAAGAGATCTGATAATATCATCTGAACAGAGCACTAAGCTCCCAAAATGCAGAATTACTGTAATACGTAGAACCTCTAAAGTACAAAGGCATACCTGCCAACTACTCCGGTTTTGCCATAATGGTTACGATTTTCAAGACTCCATTCCGGGTTACGGCTTTATTAATCAAAATTTTTCACTAAAAATTCAGTCAAAAATTTTAAGTCGTAAAAAAACACGAAAGCAATTCCAAACACTAGATTGCGAGGAATCATATCTAAATTTACCTGAAGCGTTTGCTAAGCTAACGCTATTGCTATAGCTAACGCCATAGCTAGTCGTAGCACCTAACGCCTATACAAAGAAGCGACTCCGTCCCCAGTGATTGGGGCTCGCCGGAGGAACCAACCGAGGCAACAGTTGGACGGGAGCCGGATCAGAGTTCAAGTACAGCGGTGGTAGGAGACGGGGACCAGTGGAGGAGCAGCTGGGGCCCCAGCTGCATAAGAGCCGGAATTGGAGCCCAGCTACAGCGGCGGGGCTCAGCGGAGGAGCTACCGGGACCCCAGCTTGACAGGAGCAGGATTGGAGCTCAACTACAGCGGCGGTGAGCGGCGGGACTCGGTGGAGGAGCTGCCGGTACCCCGGCTGGACAGGAGCTCAATTGCAGCGGGACTAGCAGCGGAGGGGGCTAGCTGAGGCCCAGCTGGATTCGAGGTCTGTTGGATTGGATATCGGCGTCACCAGCAGAGATTGTTTTACTATCAACAGGTCAGTAAAAATGCCACCAAAGAAGGAGGAAATGGAAGAGATCAAAAAATCTCAGAACTAAGTTCAGAGATTTTATCTTCTTGGAACATAAGTCAATATTATACAGTAATAAGTGGCATTCAGCTGTTTGTTTTATGTCATTTAAGCACAGTTCTGGTACTTAAAAATCATAAAAACCCAGGAGCTTTGGGGGGCTTCACCCCCCTTGCCCCCCCACTGGGGCTCTGCCCCGGACCCTGCTGGGGGACTGTGTCCCCCAGACCCCCTGCTAAATTTTCAGATAATTTCCCCAACCCCAAATCACATCCCTGGGTAAAGAATGACATACTGAGGCAGGCCAGAAACTTAAGGGGAACAGAAGTTTACCTAAATGAACATCTAACAAAAACTTATACTGAAATAGCACGGCAAGCACGAATGCTGAAAAGACAAAATAAGATACAGGCAAAATGGACAAGAAATTGTAGAGTTTGGATCAAACTAAATGGAACACCTGGGGAAGCAGAGTATAATAATCAAGAGATGTTACTGACTTAAATAGGGATGTGATTTTTCCGCTAATTCGCGGAATTCTGCTTTTTTTTATCTTCCAAAAATTTTCAGACCAGATGGCGGTGCGTGCACAACGCGAGGCTCAGCGTCTCTTCGGATTTTGTGGATTAGCAGCGATATTTCTGCTCATTTCGGGTCTGTTCGTTCAGAACAGCTTCGCTTTTACATCCTACACCTGAAATGAACTTTTTGACATTGGATTACAAAATAACAACCTTTTTATCAGCAACCTACGTTTCATCCCTGAGCTCTGGAGAACACCCGACACTAGGTAAGCTACCCGGCCAACTGGAAGTGCTCGCAGGCGGTGTAGAGACCGTAAACAAAGGCGGGGGAAGCGCGGAGGGCTAAGAGCTAAGCTAAAGCTAACACCGCACCGGCTTTCTCTACCCAGCATTTTCCTCGCTAATGTACGGTCAGTGGCGAACAGAATGGATGAGCTACGGCTTCGGATCACCAACAATAAGAAACCTATGAACTGCAATATCATGATTTTCACGGAAATATGGCTACATAGTGGAGTACTTGTGTGGCGCCACGAGACGGCTTTTGTTGTGATGTGGCACATTATAAATAAAGCTGAATTGAATTGAATTGAAATACTTGACGGTGCTATCGAGCTGGCCGGACGGCACACTCTGCGGGCAGACAGAGCAGCTAATGACTCCGCTAAGACCAGAGGTGGGGGAGTATGCATCTATATTAACAAGGCTTGGTGCACGAACTCTGTCACTGTTGGGAGACACTGCTCAGCTAACCTGGAGTTTCTCATGGTTAAATGTAGACCTTTATATCAATCAATCAATCATTCAATCAATCAAAGACTTTATTCCAGACTCATGGTCCATCAAAAATAAAATAAAATAAATAAATAAAATAAAACAAGACAGTTGAAAACAGATAATAAGAAAAACAGTCAAAAAGTTACAAAACAATTAGACACAACTACTACAAGAAGTACAAAGACAGTACAGACTTTAAAAAGACTACTGTACCAGTGCCTTCTAAACTGTGACTGACAGCGAATAGAACTGAGCTTAATGCTAGACATGACTTGAATGATTTCATTTCTAGATACATCAAGCCAACAGATGAATTTATACATAAGATTCCTTATTACTGCACGCATTGTATTTACACGTGATGAGACAAATAACTCGGAAGCACTGCACCATCGAGGCTTTTTAAGTAAAATTCTTAAAGCATCATTGTAAGCAACCTGTAATTTCTGCATACTTTGTTTCCTATAATTTATCCATAAATGAGCAGTGTATAAAGGTGTACAATAGGTTTTAAAAAGAACCAGTTTCACCTCATCTGAACAAAAACCAAACCTGCGTGCAAGAATATTTGCTTGCATGTAGATTTTGCAGCGTTGTCTGAAAATATCATCATCATCAGTCATTCTATCATTATAAAATGTCCCAGATATTTAATTTTATCCCTGACAATTAATTCCCTGCCTGCCAATTCAAAGACAGGGAATTTCATTAACAAATCTTCTTTAGTGCGGCAAATCAGCACACAACTCTTATTTGTATTATATTTTATGTCATTTTCCTCTCCATAAGCAGTGCACACTCTTAATAACTCCTGAAGACCAGCACTACTTGGACTGAGAATAACTAGATCATCAGCATACATAAAATGATTCACTAACTTATTCCCTATTAAACACCCAGTTTTACAGGCATTCAGTTGCTTTGACAAATCATCCATATAAAGATTAAACAGGACGGGACGATATACTGCCCTGTCTGACACCACTGCTCATACCAAATGGGGATGAATGACTCTTCCCCCATTTCACCAGCATCTTCTGATGTGCGTGCCAGTAAATCAGGATACGTACTAAGTACTTGGGGAACCCCCCTGTCAATCATTTTCCTAAACAATATCCTGTGATTAACACGATTAAACACCTTAGAGGCGATCAAACACCTTATATCTGCCACAGGAGTTCACTTTTCACTTTTCTTCATCTTGCCTGCTGAAGATGTTTGGACTTTATTACCTCCGCCAAGGAGGTTATTTGATCATCGGCGTTGGTTTGTCTGGTTGTCTGTTTGTTTGTTAGCAAGATAACTCAAAAACTTATGGACGGATTTTCATGAAATGTTCACAGATTGTCAGAAATGGGGTATCCTACAGATGATTACATTTTGGTCGTGATCCGGATCACCGTCCAGAAGAAAACCGCCATTACGGAAAATGCCATTTTCGTGAATAACTACTGAACCACTAATCCTATCATTGTCAATCCAATTGCTTGTCATATGTTTTTGTAGTCAAGGAATCTGAAAACGTACACACAAACACTGTATGGGGGGAACTGTGGCCGCCATTACGGAAAATGTGATTTTCGTGAATAACTACTGAACCACTAATCCTATCATTGTCAATCCAATTGCTAGTCATATGTTTTCGTGGTCAAGGAATCTGAAAATGTACAAACAAACACTGTATGGGGGGGAACTGTGGCGCTTGGCGGAGGTCTGCGCTCTCCGAGTGCTTTTCTAGTTTAAAAAATATTTTTAACGCCACACATGTGATGGATAATGCTTGTTGGAATATTTTTTAGGAATGCTATCTTCTTGGAACATAAGTCAATATTATACAGTAATAAGTGACATTCAGCTGTTTGTTTTATGTCATTTAAGCACAGTTCTGGTACTTAAAAATCATAAAAACCCAGGAGCTTCGGGGGCTTTGCCCCCCCACCGGGGCTCTGCATCCCTCAGACCCCCTGCTAAATTTTCGGATAATTTCCCCAACCCCAAATCACATCCCTACTTAAATAAATATAGATGAACACTGATAAAGAAAAATTAAGAGACTATGATAATCCATATCCACACACATGGCAAGTCTTTTCGTGAGGAATACTCCAAAGCATTTCCAGGAATTATTATTGCGGACTGTGAGCGCATATTCAGCCATGTGAACAAGAACAAAACTGAGTTCAGGTCCAGTCTGTCAACTAAAGTTCTGGGCAACCTCATGACCAGGAAAATGATGATGACAGCTTCGGGTAACAAGTGCCACAGTGTGTTCCATTCAAAAGACTAACTGAAGAAAGCTAAGTGGTGCACCATGGAAAACAACAATGCTTGAGAGTTACCAGAGAGTTTGTCCTTGATCTTTTCCATCAGCATATCTGCATTGACAATTTAAGGAAAATAGAAACATGATTGTTGAAGAAATATAAGATAAGATAAGATAAGATAAGCCTTTATTAGTCCCACAATGGGGAAATTCCATGATTGCAACAGCACAGGGATAGCAACACTAAGAGCAACAATCAGAAGGCAAGAGAAAAACAAGAGCAGCGAGTATACATATGTACATATATACTGTATATATATATATATATATATATATATATATATATATATATATATATATAGACACAGTGCGGAGCATTGTAGCTAGATGGAATAGATATATAAATATACTAGAAAAGCACTCGGAGAGCGCAGACCTCTGCCAAGCGCCACAGTTCCCCCCCGTACAGTGTTTGTGTGTACGTTTTCAGATTCCTTGACCATGAAAACATATGACTAGCAATTGGATTCACAATGGTAGGATTAGTGGTTCAGTAGTAAAAGTATTACCTCCTTGGCGGAGGTAATAAACTGAAGTGTTGCTGTTGTGTCCATCTCCATCTCCAAACTCCCAGGCTGCGGGCATTGCAATTCATCGCACAACCGCATACAACCCACAGGCCAATGGGTTATGCGAGCGTTTTCATAGATCACTGAAAGCAGCACTCAGGGCTTCACTGACGGATGCAAATTGGGTAGACAGGTTGCCGTGGGTTTTATATTGGGGTTGCGCTCCGCGGCAAAAGAGGATTTGGAAGCTTCCCCGGCAGAGAGCTTGTTTTTGCGCAGCCCTTATGGCTGCCCGGGGAATTTCTGCCAAATAATCCCGCGCCGGACAGCTGCCCGTCTCAGCTTTTGCAGCGTAGCGCAAACACAGGCACGCTGCCGGGCCCGGCCCACCACTGTTTTCCGCGTGCTTTTGTGCCTAAAACTTTGAAGAACGCGGAGTTCGTGTTCGTCAGACACGACGACCAGCGCCCTCCATTGTGCCTGCACACATATTGAAAATGTCCGTATCTCACAATGTTAAAGAATCCTTTAAAAAATTCCTGTATCCAGACGGTGATCCAGATCATCCCCAAAATTTAATCAGTTCTTTCTTGTACCATTTCCAACAACGCCTGAAAGTTTCATCGAAATCCGTCCAAAACTTTTTGAGTTATCTTGCTAACCAACAGACAGACAAACAGACAGACAAACCCTGGCAAAAACATAACCTCCTCGGCCTGCGGCCTGGCGGAGGTAATGAACACAGTGCGGAGAATTGTAGCTGGATGGAATAAATATATGAGTATATAAACACACAGTGCGGAGTATTGTAGCTAGATGGAATAAATATGTAAATATATAAACACACAAAGTGTGGAGCATTGTTGCTAGATGGAATAAATATGTAGATATATAAACACACAGTGCGGAGCATTGTAGCTAGATGGAATAAATATGTAAATATATAAACACACAGTGTGGAGCATTGTTGCTAGATGGAATAAATATATAAACACAGTGTGGAGCATTGTTGCTAGATGGAATAAATATATAAATATATAAACACAGTGCGGAGCATTGTAGCTAGATGGAATAAATATGTAAATATATAAACACACACAGTGCGGAGCATTGTTGCTAGATGGAATAAATATATAAACACACAGTGCGGAGCATTGTAGCTAAATGGAATAAATATGTAAATATATAAACGCACACAGTGCAGAGCATTGTAGCTAGATGGAATGAAACAGCACAACCGTCTACTTAGTTATCCTACATGGTATGATTATGTACCCATACATATTCTCACCCTCCATATCGACCGGTATTTTCCTAGTTGTATACCAGAGAGGACCATTGTGTAAGTCTATTGCGTTTTTTGCATTCAATACTATTAGGTTGTCACGTCTTTTTGCTATCTCTGCGAGCAGCCCTGCTTAGGTTGTACAGTCTGACAGCCGTAGGTAGGAAGGACCTGCGAAACCTCTTGGTTGTGCACCTAGGATGATGTCGTCTGCTTCTAAATGAGCTCCTAAGTGCATTTAGTATGTCCTGCATAGGGTGGAACTCGGACTCCAGCAGAGATGACAGTTTAGCCACCATCCTTCTCACTCCCATCTCCTCCACTGGGTCAAGGCGCTGCCCCAGGACAGAGCTAGCTTTCTTGATCAGTTTGTTCAGGCTCTTCCTATCGGCTGCTATAATGCCACTGCCCCAGCAGACCACTCCAAAAGTGATGGCTGATGCCACCACCGTGCCATAGAATGTCTTCAGCAGCGCCCCTTGTACACCAAAAGACCTGAGTCTCCTCAGTAGGAACAGCCTGCGCTGTCCCTTCTTGTAGAGTGCGTCAGTATTGTGTGACCAGTCTAGTTTATTGTTCAGATGAACACCCAGGTACTTATAGGATGTCACCATCTCGATGTCTGTTCCCTGTATATTTACTGGTGCTGTGAGGGGTTGTCCTTGCCTGCAGCAGTCCACCACCAGCTCCTTAGTTTTCCTCGCGTTGATCTGGAGGCAGTTCCGATGGCACCAGTCCACAAAGTCCTGGATAAGCCCTCTGTACTCAGCTTCATCTCCGTTGGAGATGAGGCCAACGATCGCAGAGTCGTCAGAGAACTTCTGTAGATGGCAGTGTGTTGTGTTGTGTAAGAAGTCCGCAGTATAAAGGGTGAACAGGAAGGGAGCCAAAACCATTCCCTGGGGGGCCCCCGTGCTACCGATGATCGTGTCGGACACATAGTCCCGGGTTCTCACAAACTGAGGCCGGTTTGTGAGGTAGTCCAGGATCCATGATGACAGGTGCTGGTCCACCCCTGCACACAGCAGCTTGTCCTTCAGGATCATTGGTTGGATGGTGTTGAAAGCACTGGAGAAGTCAAAGAACATGATCCTAACCGCATTCCCGGGCTTCTCCAGGTGGGACAGAGAACGGTGAAGGAGGAAGATCACCGCATCCTCCACCCCAATACCATGCTGGTAGGCGAACTGGAGTGGATCCATCACTGGTCCCACCAGGGGGCGGAGGTGAGCAAGGAGCAGTCTCTCCAGGGTCTTCATCATGTGGAACGTCAGGGCCACTGGTCTGTAGCTGTTCAGATCTTTGGGGTGGGAAGTCTTTGGTACAGGTACCACACAAGATGTTAGGCTCAGATTGAAGATGTACTCCACAATTCCACACAGCTGGTCTGCACAGGACTTGAGGAGCTTTGCGCTGATGCCGTCCGGTCCCGACGCCTTCCTCGCCTTGATCTTCCGTCCTCACCTGGGTCTTAGTGAGGGTCAGGTTTGGGGGTTGTGTGTTGGGAGTGGGGGGGTGTTGGTGGAGTGGGGAGTGGGCAGCAGGACTCAATGTCTTCAGAGGCAGCAATGGTTGTTGTGCAGTCAGGGGGGAGGGCGGTTGGTCAAACCTATTGAACAACAGATTCAGATTGTTCGCCCACTCCCTGCCACCCGTGGTCTGGGGGGAGGTATTCTGGAGCCCAGAGATGGTTTTAAGGTTTCTCCAGACCCCGCTGATGTCGCTCTGTTGCAGCTTTTCCTCCATCTTCTTCCTGAAGCTGTCCTTGCCTTCTCTGATCTTTCTCCTCAGCTCCCTCTGTACGGACTTCAGCATCTCCCTGTTCCCCGACCTGAAGATCCTCTTCTTCTCTCTCAGAAGTGTTTTTATCTCAGGGTTGATCCAGGGTTTGTTGTTTGAGCAACACCGTATGGTCTTGGTGGGAACGGTGTTGTCCACACAGAAGCTGATGTAGTCCGTGATGGTGTGAGTGAGGCCATCGATGTCCTCACCATGTGGATCACAGAGCTGCTCCCAGGCGGTGGTTTCAAAACAGCCCTTTAGAGCGTCCATTGCCTCCTCAGACCATAACTTCACTGTGTGCATGGCCGGAGGTTGTCTGTGCACTAGGGGTTTGTACACCGGCCGGAGATGAACCAAGTTGTGATCCGATCTCCCGAGTGGGGGGAGTTGTGATGATGTGTACGCCTCCTTAGTGTTTGCGTAGAATAAGTCCAGTGTTTTATTGTCTCTGGTGTGGCATGTGACATACTGGGTAAACATGGGTAGAATGGGAGACAGTGAAACATGGTTGAAATCGCCTGAGATGAGGAGAAGAGCATCTGGGTGTTCTGTCTGCAGCCTGCCAGTTACTGAGTGGATGACGTCACGCGCAGTCCCAGCGTTCGCCGTCGGATTTGCATAAATAACAATGCAGATCACGTCTGAGTATTCTCTCGGGAGATATGTAGGCTGCATGCTAACAGCTAGCAACTCGATGTCTTTGCTGCAGTGTTGTTGTTTAACAGTGATATGTCCTGGTCTGCACCAGTTGTTGTTAACATACATTATCACTCCACTGCCCCTTGCTTTGCCACTGTCTGATGTTACGGTCTGCCCGTATCGCGTGGCCGCGTGGAAACCCTCCAGTTCAATGTTAGCATCTGCTGCTAGTCCTGTTAGCCAAGACTCTGTGAATAGGAACAGGCTACACTCCAGGTATATGCTATCGTAGCGGGAGATAGCCGCTAGCTCATCTACCTTTCCCAGTATCGATCGTACATTCCCCATAACAACGGATGGGAGGGTGGGTCTGTACCTGATATTTCTTGCTCGCCGCCTTACTCCAGCACGGCACCCACGTTGTTTTCGCCACAGTTCTCCCGGTATGTCGAGTTTTTCCGTTAGCACCAGGTGGCGGTTGAGTACTTCCCTGCTGTACCGTCTCCTGCTATAAACAGTGGCTTCGTCCACCGGCTCGGGAGACATTTGGGGCGATCTGTGGGTCCGTGATATATATGGAGTGTAAGGTGTCGCCGAATCAGAAAGAGAGAGGAAGAAAAAACAAAAACCTCAGAATTGAGCCGCTGTTGCAAAAGGCAGCCGACTCGTGTGGCGCCGGAAGAAATGAATGAATGAGGTTGTTAACCACATTTTAACTTGATTTAATGCTAATATTTGTTTGCTGTCGGGGGCTTCGCCTCCCTGAACCCCCACCAGGACTTTGTCCTGGACCTACTGGGGCCTGTGACCCCTGGACCCTGGCTAGCTACTAGGCTTTTCAGGTTTTAAAAGTTGGCAGGTATGCAAAGGGAGGCAGAGCCTTCAGTTATCAGGCTTCTCTCCTTTGGAACCAGCTGCCAATCTGGATTTGGGAGTCAGACTCAATCTCTGTTTTTAAGAACAGGTCTAAAAACTTCCTTTTTGATATAGCCTATAGTTAGGATGGGATCAGGTGACTCTGAACCCTCCCTTAGTTCTGCTGCTACTAGGTTTAGACAGCCGGGGGACCTCCAACAATGCACGAGGCTTCACTTCTTTCTTCACTCTCAATGAAATATTTTTGCCGGTCATTAACATCTGTTTGGTTTCTCCCACAGATGGAGTCCTCATTGTGCTGTTTGCTCTCTACTTGTCTGTTCTTTTCTTCTTCTTCTCTATCCCCTCACCCCGCAGCCAGTCGCAGGAGATGACTGCCCCTCCCTAGCCTGGTTCTGCTGGAGGTTTCTTCCTGCTAAAAGGGAGTTTTTTCTCTCCACTGTCTCAAAATGCTGCTCACAGGGGATCGCCTGATTTCTGGGGTCTTTCTGCAATTGTGAGGTTTTCCCCTACAGTTTGAAAGTTCTATGAGATGACTGCTGTTGTGAAATGGTGCCACACACGTGGTCAAAATTGTTGGTACCCCTCTGTTAATGGAAGAAAAACCCACAGTGGTCACAGAAATAATGTGAATCTGACAAAAGTGGGAATAAATAAAAATTCTATGAAAATTAACCAATGAAAATCAGACAGTGCTTTTGAGTTGTGGTTCAACCGAATTATTTTAAAAACAAACTCATGAAACAGGCCTGAACAAAAATGATGGTACCCTTACCTTAATATTTTGTTGCACAACCTTTTGAGGCAATCACTGCAGTCAAACGATTTCTGTAACTGTCAATGAGACTTCTGCACCTCTCAGCAGGTATTTTGGCCCACTCCTCATGAGCAAACTGCTTCAATTGTCGAAGGTGTGAAGGGTGCCTTCTCCAGATGGCATGTTTCAGCTCCTTCCACAGATGTTCAATAGGATTTAGATCAGGGCTCATAGAAGGCCACTTTAGAATAGTCCAATGTTTGGCTCTTAGCCATTCTTGGGTGTTTTTAGCTGTGTGTTTTGGGTCATTATCCTGTTGCAAGACCCATGACCTGCAACTGAAACCAAGCTGTCTGAGATGAGTAGAAGAGCATCTGGGTGTTCTGTCAGCAGCCTGCCAGTTACTGAGTGGATGACGTCACACGCTGTCCCCGCGTTCGCCGTCGGATTTGCATACATAACAATGCAGATCACGTATGAGTATTCCCTCGGAAGATATGTAGGCCGCATGCTAACAGCTAGCAACTCCATGTCTTTGTTGCAGTGTTGTTGTTTAACCGTGATATGTCCCGGTCTGCACCAGTTGTTATTGACATACATTATCACTCCTCCACCCCTTGCTTTCCCACTGTCTGGTGTTCGGTCTGCCCGTATTGCATTGAAACCCTCCATTTCAATGTTAGCATCTATTGCTAGTTCTGTTAGCCACGTCTCCATAAACAGAATCAAGTTACTGTCTCTGTACACGCTCTCGTAGCGGGAGATAGCCGCTAGCTCATCTGTTTTATTGAGTAGCGATCATACATTCCCCATTATAACGGATGGGAGGGCGGGTCTGTACCTTATATTCCTCACCCGCCGTCTTACTCCAGCTCGACATCCACGCTGTTTCCATCTTATTTCTCCCGATATGTCGAGTTTTTGCGTTAAATCAAATCAAATCAAATCAAACTTTATTGTCATATTGCTGTACATACAACTGTAGTGCAGGCAAGATGAAATTGCGTTTCTCTCAGCATCAATATAAGAAGCAGCATGATTTAAGACACACTCCCACATAGCTCCACCCCCCATCCATTCACACATCCCTGAGACATACTTGGGGAAAAAGAAAAAACTAACTAACTATAATATACAAAATGTCCGTAGGTGCAGTAGTGTGTATGAGAGATTCCGGGTCAACTGTTCAGCATCCGGACAGCTTGTGGAAGGAAGCTGTTGATCAGTCTGGTGTTTCTGCCTCTGATGCTCCGGAATCGTTTACCAGATGGAAGAAGTTCAGAGTGTTTATGCAGAGGGTGAGAACGGTCCTTGACAATGTTCAGTGCCCTGCTCCTACAACGGTTCTGAAAAAGTTCTTGGATAGAGGGGAGGGAGACTCCAATTACCCTCTCATCCCCCTTGACTATCCTCTGCAGGGCTTTTTTGTCTGACATACTGCAGCTGGAGTACCATGTAGCAATGCAGTACGTCAGAACACTCTACACCACACCTCTGTAGAAGGTCCTGAGGATACAGATGGGGAGAGAGGCCTGTTTGAATTTCCTCAAGAAGTGCAGTCTCTGCTGAGCCCGCTTCCTGATCTCCAAGGAATTCTTGCTCCAGGTCAGGTCCTGCGAGATCTGCACTCCGAGGAACTTGATGTTCTCTACTCTCTCCACTAAATGGCCGCCGATGCTGAGGAGGACGTGCTCAGGCTGTGACCGCCGGAAGTCGATAATCATCTCCTTCGTTTTGTCCACGTTGAGCGCCAGATTGTTCTCCCTGCACCAGCCCTCCAGGTCTCTCACTTCTTCCCTGTACATTGATTCCTCATCCCTCTGAATAAGTCCCACCACCGTGGTGTCATCTGCAAACTTAATAATCTGGTTCCCCTCGTGTCTGGATACACAGTCATGTGTTAGAAGTGTAAACAACAGTGGACTGAGTACACAGCCTTGAGGGGATCCAGTGCTCAGCATGACAGAGTTGGAGATGTTGTTTCCAACCCGGACAGACTGAGGTCTCTCAATCAGGAAATCCAGGATCCAGAGACATGTGGTGGTGTTCAGACCGAGAAGGAGTAATTTCTCCATCAGTCTCTGGGGAATAATGGTGTTGAATGCTGAACTGAAATCAATGTACAGGAGTCTGGCGTAGGTGTCTTTCTGGTCCAGGTGGGTGAAGACAGAGTGCAGGGTGGTGACTATAGCTTCCTCCGTGGAGCGGTTTGAACGATATGCAAACTGGAGCGGGTCGTGTGATGCAGGGAGCGATGGCCTGACTCAGGGAGATGTTATAAATGTCAGTCAGGACATCCGCCAACTCGCTCGCGCAGTCTCGGAGCACACGTCCCGGAATGTTGTCCGGACCTGCAGGTTTGCGTGGATTGACTCTGGTTAGGGTCCTCCGTGTGTCCGCTGTGTTGATGGTAAAAGCTGGTCCGACCGATGGTGGGGGTGGGCCAGCCCTCCCTCTGATTGTCGAGTTTGATGCTTCAAAACGTGCAAAGAAGTCGTTAAGCCTGTCTGGAAGCGAAGCGTCGTCATCATCGACCCCCTGCCTAGACTTATTGCCCGTCAGTGTCCGAACTCCCTGCCACATCTGCTTGGTGTTCCTAGTATCACAGAGGTGTCCCTGGATTTTCTCCGCATAGGCGCGCTTTGCCGCCTTAATTCCCTTTGAGAGCGCAGACCTGGCTGAGCGGAGGGCGATCTTGTCCTTCGCTCTGAAGGCTGCATCTCTGGCTGTAAGCAGCGAGCGCACCTCTGCAGTCATCCAGGGCTTATGATTACCCCGCATAGTGATGGTCTTCACTGTAGTGACATCCTCTGTGCACTTCGCGATGTAGCTGGTGACTGTATCAGCATACTCCTCCACATCTGTCTTGTCTTCCTGGGAGGCTGCTATGTTGAAGACCTTCCAGTCTGTGTGCAGAAAACAGTCTTTCAGTGCAGTGTTAGCATTGTCGGCCGGTTCAGTGCTAACAGCTGGTCTCTATTGTACTGCCTCCTGCAAGAAACAGTGGCTCCATCCGCTGGCTCAGGAGACATTTGGGCGATCTACATGTCTGGATGGAATAAAGGTGTCGCTGGACCAGAAAGATTAGCAAGAGAGCCAGATAGTAAATATAAATAGAAAGAAATTGATCCGCCTTTGCAAAAAGGCAGCCTACTCGTGTGGCGCCGGAAGTTACATGCTGTGGGCCATCAAACTTGCACTTTCTGATCAGGGATGATGTGCTGATCTCATGTTCCTGGTTTCTCATTTTTTTGTATGTTTGTCACACTTAAATGTTTCAGATCATCAAACAAATTTAAATACTAGACAAAGATGAGACAAGTAAACACAAAATGCAGTTTTTAAATGAAGGTGTTCATTATTAAGGGTGAAAAAAATCCAAACCTACATAGCCCTGTGTGAAAAAGTGATTGCCCCCTAAACCTAATAACTAGTTGGGCTACCCTTAGCAGCAACAACTGCAGTCAAGCATTTGCGATAACTGGCAATGAGTCTTTTACAGCACTGTGGAGGAATTTTGGCCCCCTCATCTTTGCAGAATTGTTGTAATTCAGCCACATTGGAGGGCTTTGGAGCATGAACCGCCTTTTTAATGCCATGCCACAGCATCTCAATTGGATTCAGGTCAGGACTTTGACTAGGCCACTCCAAAGTCTTCCTTTTGTTTTTCTTAAGCTATTCAGAGGCGGACTTGCTGGTGTATTTAGCTTGAGGTCACAAACAGATGGCCAGACATTCTCCTTCAGGATTTATAGGTAGACAGCAGAATTCATTGTTCCATTTACCACAGCAATTCTTCCAGGTCCTGAAGAAGCAAAACAGCCCCAAACCATCACACTACCACCACTGTATTTTACTGTTGGTTTGATGATCCTTTTCTTAAATGCTGTTATTTCTACACCGAATGTAATGGGACACACACCTTCCAAAAAGTTGAACTTTTGTCTCGTCAGTCCACAGAGTATTTTCTCAAAATTCTTGGGGATCAAGATGTTTTCTGGCAAAACTGAGATGAGCCTTTATGTTGTTTTTGCTCAGCAGTGGTTACATGCAAGTTAGGTTAATTGGCATCAAACTGGGGATTCTAAATTGTCCTTAGGTATGATTGTGAGAGTGAATGGTTGTCTGTCTTTCTGTGTTGGCCCTGTGATGGACTGGTGATCTGTCCAGGGTGTACCCTGCCTCTCGCCCAAAGATGCTGAGTTAGGCTCCAGCCCCCCCGCGACCCGAAAAGGATTAAGCAGAAGAAGATGAATGAATGAATGGTTTTTGTGTTGGAACTCTGCCATGCAGGCCATTTTTGCCCAGTCTGTTTCTTATGGTGGAGTCAAGAACACTGACCTTAACTGAGGCAAGTGAGGTCTGCAGTTCTTTGGATGATGTTGTGGGGTCTTTTGTGACCTCTTGGCTGAGTCATCGCTGCACTCTTGGGGTAATTTTGGTCGGCCAGCCACTCCTGGGAAGTTTAACCACTGTTCCATGTTTTCACCATTGGTGGATAATTGCTCTCACTGTGGTTCACTGGAGTCCCAAAGCTTTAGAAATGGCTTTATAACCTTTTCCAGGCTGATAGATCTCAGTTACTTTGCTTCTCATTTGTTCATGAATTTCTTTGGCTCGCAGCATGATGTCTAGCTTTTGAGGATCTTTTGGTCTCCTTCATTTTGTCAGGCAGGTCCTATTTAAGTGATTTCTTGATTGAGAACAGGTGTGGCAGTAATCAGGCCTGGGTGTGGCTCGAGAAATTGAACTCAGTTTTCCAAAGATGTGATAAACCACAGTTAATTGATGATTTAACATGGGGGGGACAATCACTTTTTCACACAGGACCATGTAAGTTTGGATTTTTTTTTTTTTTACCTTTAATAATAAACACCTTCATTTAAAAACTCCATTTTGTGTTTACTTGTGTTATCTTTGTCTGATATTTAAATTTGTTTGATGATCAGAAACATTTAAGTGTGACAAACTTACAAAAAAATGAGAAATCAGGAAGGGGGGCAAACACTTTTTCACACCACTGTGCTTGCCCAGTACTTAAGAGTTTTACAACTCTGTGGTCCTAGTTTTTTTTAATGAATGAATTAATTCACCACCCCAGCAGGTGGCGGTAGTACACTGTAACAGCGGGTGTTTAAACCACAAAGGAGAAGAAGAATTTCTGTAAAACTGTTAAAAAGACTTTTCTCAGTCACCAACAAATGTAAGGAATATTTGTCAGCTGAACTGGAGAAGGTTTTGGCGGTTTCTGCTGTCAAACAACTTTCCTTCATCACGGCTGGCTGCCCCCATATGAAAATCCACACCAGGTCTGTGAGACTACAGTGCTCTGAATCAGGCTTTAGAAAGCTCTGAACCCATTTGTAAATCGTTTGATTATAAATGTACAAATTGGATCCTGGGTCTGACTTGACCTGTTCACCCATCAGGAATGTTCCTATTACCAATGTTACAAACCAGTTTATTCATCCAACTTGGCTTTTTTTGCTCCTTTTTTTAAGATTCACACGTTTAGTGGCTCCAAATGTCTCTTTCAACAGCAGAGGCTGCTCACTCCTGTAAAACTCTTGGATAGTAAGATGGGACAATTTGGAATGTAGAACTGGTCCAGTCCTCAGTCTCATCAATAATAATGATGTTGTTGTTTGTTTGTTGATGTCACAGCTGGTGAGTTCAGTGGTGGACGAGACACATTCAGTGAGGAGCTCGTGAAGAAGAGGCATGACTTCACCAGATGAGGTACCAGTTTAATTCTTAAAGATTTCTCCTCACTAAAATTATCTTGATTCTTCTTTATGATTATTTTGTTTCAAGCTAGGCTAAATTAGATTGATTAAATCTCCTTTTTGGGGATTCTGTTGACCTTATTAAACTGTAATCCTGTAAAATAAATTAAGGTTAAGGTGATCTTGTCGACATTTTGATCACTGAATATGCTGTCTTCAATGTACAACAGTAAAATGCAGATGAAAAGATCAACTGAAGTTTAGGTTTAAGTTCAATCAAATGAGCTGTGCTCTTCAGGAAAATTTGCGAGAACTCACATGGGCCACAAGAAGTCCCGGCCTCAGGAAAGGAGCTTCAGTAAAACTGCTGAGTGGGGTTTGCGAGTGACTCTGTGCTGACTTGAAGGTAGCCACCTCATTGTGCAGGAGATGTCCGGAGTGGGCTGGTCAGCGCTGCTTGTGCTGGAGTGTTTTTAGCCTTAGCCGTTGCTAACAGTGCTGTTGCTGGTTGGCTCTGAGATGAGTGTGGGCCTGTGTGCTCTGAATGTTTTTCTTTTTTCTTTTCATTTCGTATGGCAGCCCTTGTGGGTTTTGTGTCATGTCAAAGTCTTTCCTTCCATCTTTATCATAAAATCCCCAAAAGACCCAACACCTGAGTGACCTTTTTGGCACATCCAACTGCTCCCTAACTTTCACACCTGGCAGCAAATCTTGCTAGACAAGATATAACTTCACTCAAGAATTGGGGCTTTTGCAACATCTGGCTGCGATTCTTAGCGACAAACTATGACTTCACCTGACTGTGTGCTTGCTTTGCACCATCTAGTGGACTGAAAACACAATTGAGACCCTTAAGTTATACCTATAGTTCCTTTGGTGGAAACGATTCTAGTTTTAGAAGGCCAGTTTGTTTTTCTAACTCTGCTGTTTTAGCTTCATTTGAAGGCTCAAATATTTTTAGTGGCTCCATGCAGATTTTTTTTTTTTCCAAAATTGCTTAATTTTTTTTTTTCTTTCATTGAAGTTGATCAGTACTGGACTAGAATCAGAATTATTGTTTCATGCTCCTTTTAAGAGTTTTTTTTTTTCTTCTGAAATCACATAAAACCAAAGGATTCAAAGTCACAGCTTGAAAAGGTTTTTATAGGCTTTTTTTTAATGTAGAAAGATTAACTCTTAAATTATAGTGCAAAAAAGCCAGCCTCAGGGGGTGTACAAGCCAATGTACTCCTAGTGCCTGTCCCAAGCCCGTGTAAATGGGGAGGGTTGTGTCAGGAAGGACATCCAACATAGAACCTTTGCCGAATCTAACATGCAGATCATAACAAATGAGGATTTCATACCGGATCAGTCGAGGCCCGTGTTAACGACGACCACCGCTGCTGCTAATCGACAGGGTGCCTGTGTAAATTGGCCTAGTGTTGGTGGAAGCAGGGTTTCCTCTGGTAACATTTCCCAGTGGCGGTCCGCCACATCAGAAAAATTTCTGCCGCTCTATCAGGACATATAAATTTGAGAAAAATTTTATGAAGGAATGACTATCCGCAAGCGCACACACGAATAACGCGTGTGACCGTGATCTGCGCGGAGAGAAGCGCCCCGCCTGCGTGTTCTAATGACCAGCCAGGTAGAGTGTCTCGCTACTAGTGTGACTGTCCGAGAGAAACACAAACTTATTAAAGTACTTTAAACGCGGAAAAAAAAATCAGAAGAGGTATGTAAGCACTGGAGGTGTTTATCGTGGTTTTAACCCACTGGTAACGGGAGCAATAATGGAAGAGTTGCGTAGCTAACAGGTGTGGTTAAGAGCTCGAATTGGTTCATTTTGTTTAATTTTTGATTTTTTGTTTTTCTTATTTCAGTCAAGAATGAAAAGGAGCTGTTTTTAACCTTTACCTTAGTTAATATTAACTAATTTATATTCATGATTCAGTGTTTCCTCTGGCTTAAAGACCTTGGCGCGGTGGGAACATATTTTTCCGGGGGAGGGGGTGGTGCAGAAAACACATGACACAATTGTAACCGGAAATATTAATTTTACACTCTTTCTTTATATATATATATATATATATATATATATATATATATACAGTATATATATTTTAATTTTGCACAGAAATATTGCATAATGGAACTTACCATTTGAAGTATTGTACTTCCAAGGCTTGAATGTTGGCATACTGGGCCAGTTGGGGTCCCACCCAGATGTCCTCTTCTTCCTCTGCTCTCACCTCTCCTGGACCCTTTGCCTGAACACTTTCTTCTCCTTGGCTCCTCTCTTCTGTCTCTTCTTTCCCTCTCGGAGCTCTGTCTAATTCAGGTTCTCTCTGTGTCTATGTTGGTATAGAAACAGGCTAGAAAATACCAAGTGTCATGTTTTGTCCTGTAGGATTTTTTTTTCATGGTTTACATAAATAACCAAAATGTGTATTTTTTGTATTTTTATTCTAGTGTTTTTTTCCATTGACAAAGAGTAGGAAAGGGAAGGGGAAAAAAAACTGGAAATTTACTCAGGCATACTTAAATTACATGATCAGAGGTGGGTATAGTAGCCAGAAATTCTATTCATGTAAAAGCAGTGCTTTGAAATTAATAATTAAAAGTAGACAACCAAAAATTTCTAGTTGAGTTAAGGGTACAAAGAGCACCCACTTAAAAACTTGAGTAATTACTTCAGTCTTGAAGGTTTGAGGTTTTTCTCCAAAATTTATAACAATTTTCTTGTAGTTTTCTACTTTTCTCTGTAAATTTATCTAAATTTGCAACCATTTTCCTCAAATTTGTAATTTTCCCTTTTAACATTATGACTCTTCTTGTACATTATTATAAATTTGTGGTTTATTTTGTGGCTAATATTTGTCTTTTTTTAGTCCAATCCAACTTTATTTATAAAGCCAGGGATGTGATTTTTCCGCTAATTCGCTAATTACTTTAGAAGATGTGTGTGACGAGTAACACGGATACAAAAGTCCAGAGAAACCTTCAGCTTTAGACAGAAGAATTCGGCCCTGTAGAGAGAGGTCTCTTGTTAAGCCAGTGATTTCACAATTTCTGTACATCTCTAGTTCTGGGAACAATATTTGAATCAATTCTTTTAGTTGTATCTTTTGTCATTATAATTACCTCTGCAAAGGAGCTAATGTAATTGACGTTATCTGTCTGCTTGTAAACATGATTACACAAAAACTACTGGACAGATTTATAAAGAGTGATGATAGGATATTTCCACAAGGAGTGATAATATAGAGTGAAGTATGTGGTGGTAATGCACCCGTAAGCTGGTTGCCAACCGCCAATCAAATCTAAAAGAAGAAGAAGATTTTGATGAAATTTTCACCAGAGGTGGTTCTTGGCCTAGAGAGGAACCCATTCCATTTTCGTCATGATCCAAGAATGCATACCTCCGCTAGTGTCATGAATTGCCCCTTGAGGCAGGAACGAAGACCCACATGCTGAACTGTAGTTGTGAGATTTATTGAAGGGAACAAAAATTCCGAACCAGTGCGCAAAACACAAAAATCTCAATAGTGCTCGAAATAACTTGGAGGCAGAGAAGGTAACGGAGAAGGCAGGATTAATCACGAAATTGCACCAGAACGGGGAATGGGTTCTGATGCACAGCGACAGCAAGAAGAAGCTCCAGCAATGAATGACAGAAACAAGGAACTTAAATAGGACAGGGTGTCAATGAACACAACTGGATGATAGATAGATGGATAGATAGATACTTTATTTCGAACAAAAAGTAACAAAAACAAAACAAATGACAAGTGCGATAAAGTGACAGTATACAGTGCTCGAAAGGGAGAAGGAAGAAGTGAACACTTAATTACTCCAACTCCTCTTTTCCATAACAACCCATGTCAAATATATACAAATTACCACATTTAAGACCCCAAGTAAACAATTAACTACAGTATATTTTGTACATATCAACATTAACACCCATCCATCCCAACATACATACAGTCCATACATTAAAACCAGCCCCAAACACACACACATATACACAGTACTGTCCCACCTACCATTCCATAGTGTCCCAGAGTGAGCATAGTGAATCATACATATATTACCCTTCTAACATTTATTCTTTCAGCAAATAATGTTTATACCTATTTTTGAATAGATTTCTGTTTGTACATAGTTTCAGTTCCATCTCCAGACTGTTCCACAAATCCACCCCACAGACAGATATGCACATACTTTTCTCAGTTGTTCGTATCTTAGGTTTTGTATAGTTTAAGTCTCCTCTCAAATTATAATCATTGTCTCTTTTTGAATATTTTTTGTATATTAGTTGGGAGTTGATTATTAATTGCCCTGTACATGACTTGTGCTGTCTTAAATTTGACTAAATCCATGAACTTTAATCAAATCAAATCAACCTTTATTGTCATATTGCTGTACATACAACTGTAGTGCAGGCAAGATTAAATTGCGTTTCTCTCGGCATCCATATACAGTACTGTAAATAAAAGAACATGATTTAAGACACACTCACACATATCCTCACCCCCCACCCCACCACATCCATTCACACATCCCTGAGACATACTTGAAAAAAACTAACCAGAACTATAATATACAAATAATATATGTAATGTCCGTAGGTGCAGTAGTATGTACGAGGGATTCCGGATCAACTGTTCAGCATCCTAACAGCTTGTGGAAGGAAGCTGTTTATCAGTCTGGTGGTTCTGCCTCTGATGCTCCGGAATCGTTTGCCAGATGGCAGAAGTTCAAAGTGTTTATGCAGAGGGTGAGAACGGTCCTTGACAATGTTCAGTGCCCTGCTCCTACAACGGTTCTGAAAAGTTCTTGGACAGAGGGGAGGGAGACTCCAATTACCCTCTCAGCTCCCTTAACTATCCTCTGCAGGGCTTTTTTGTCTGACATACTGCAGCTGGAGTACCATGTAGCAAGGCAGTATGTCAGAACACTCTCCACCACACCTCTGTAGAAGGTCCTGAGGATGCAGATGGGGAGAGAGGCCTGTTTGAGTTTCCTCAAGAAGTGCAGTCTCTGCTGGGCCCGCTTCCTGATCCCCAAGGAATTCTTGCTCCAGGTTAGGTCCTGCAAGATCTGCACTCCGAGGAACTTGATGTTCTCTACTCTCTCCACTAAACGGCCGCCGATGCTGAGGGGGACGTGTTCAGGCTGTGACCGCCGGAAGTCGATAATCATCTCCTTCGTTTTGTCCACATTGAGCACCAGATTGTTCTCCCTGCACCAGCCCTCCAGGTCTCTCACTTCTTCCCTGTACATTGATTCCTCATCCCTCTGAATAAGTCCCACCACCGTGGTGTTGTCTACAGACTTAATAATCTGGTTCCCCTCGTGTCTGGATACACAGTCATATGTTAGAAGTGTAAACAACAGTGGGCTGAGTACGCAGCCTTGAGGGGATCCAGTGCTCAGCGTGACAGAGTTGGAGATGTTGTTTCCAACCGGGACAGACTGAGGTCTCTCAGTCAGGAAATCCAGGATCCAGAGACATGTGGCGGTGTTCAGACCAAGAAGGAGTAATTTCTCCATCAGTCTCTGGGGAATAATGGTGTTGAATGCTGAACTGAAATCAATGTACAGGAGTCTGGCGTAGGTGTCTTTCTGATCCAGGTGGGTGAAGACAGAGTGCAGGGTGGTGACTATAGCATCCTCCGTGGAGCGGTTTGAAAAATATGCAAACTGGAGCGGGTCATGTGATGCAGGGAGGCAGGCTGTAATGTGTGGTTTGACAAGCCGTTCAAAACACTTCATCACAATTGGTGTCAGTGCAACAGGACGATAGTAATTCAGACAGGACACAACTGGTTTCTTTGCCACCAATACTATGATAGAGGTCTTGAAGCATCTGGGAACGATGGCCTGACTCAGGGAGATGTTATAAATGTCAGTCAGGACAGCCGCCAACTCGCTCGCGCAGTCTCGGAGCACACGTCCCGGGATGTTGTTCGGACCTGCAGCTTTACGTGGGTTGACCCTGGTTAGGGTCCTCCGTGTGTCCGCTGTGTTGATGGTGAAAGCTGGTCCAATCGATGGTGGGGATGGGCCAGCCCTCTGATTGCCGAGTTTGATGCTTCAAAATGTGCAAAGAAGTCATTGAGCCTGTCTGGAAGCGAAGCATTGTCATCATCGACCCCCTGCCTAGACTTATTGCCCGTCAGTGTCCGAACTCCCTGCCACATCTGCTTGGTGTTCCTAGTATCACAGAGGTGTCCCTGGATTTTCTCCGCAGAGGCGCGCTTCGCTGTCTTAATTCCCTTTGAGAGCGCAGACCTGGCTGAGCGGAGGGCGATCCTGTCCTTCGCTCTGAAGGCTGCATCTCTGGCTGTAAGCAGCGAGCGCACCTCTGCAGTCATCCAGGGCTTATGGTTTCCCCGTACAGTGATGGTCTTCACTGTAGTGACATCCTTTGTGCACTTCGCGATGTAGCTGGTGACCGTTTCAGCATACTCCTCCACATCTGTCTTGTCTTCCTGGGAGGCTGCTATTTTGAAGACCTCCCAGTCTGTGTGTAGAGAACAGTCTTTCAGTGCAGAGGTTGCACTCTCTGACCAAATCCTGATTTGTTTCACTACTGGCCTGCTGCGCTTCAGTAGAGGTTTGTAGGCAGGCACCAGCGTCACGGATATGTGGTCAGAAAGGCCGAGGTGGGGGCGAGGTATCACCTTATATGCATCTGTGTGTGTGTGTGTGTGTGTGTGTGTGTGTGCACTAAGTCCAACATATTCTCTCCTCTGGTCTTAAAGTCTACACATTGTTTAAACTTGGGGAGCACAGTCTTTAAACTGGTGTGGTTAAAATCCCCCGCAACCACCACAAAACTGTCCCGGTGTGAAGTTTGGATTTCACTAATAACATTGTGCAGTTCCCCGAGTGCCTTCTTAGCATTAGCGTTAGCACTCGGCGCTATGTAAACAGCCACTACAAACACATTGCTGAATTCCCTCGGCAGATAATATGGCCGACAATTTACAATAAGGAACTCCGCCAACAGAGAGCAGTGTTTAGATCAGGGGTGGGCAGTGAGGGCCATTCCACTGCAGGTTTTTTGTTCCACCCAGTCTCTTCAGCAGGTGTATGCTCTGATCAGCTTCAAGGATTGCTAATCATTGAAAACACCTGCTGAAGAGACTGGGTGGAACCGAAAACCTGCAGTAGAATGGCCCTCCATGGCACATGATTGCCCACCCCTGGTTTAGATACTAATGTGGCGTTAACGCACCAGTTCTTGTTAACATAGATGCATAGCCCACCCCCACAGCTCTTACCGGAGCTCACCGTTTCTCTGTCTGCCCGGAACACCGTTGTACCTTCCAGTTGAATGGCCTCATCAGGGATGTTGTCGTGGAGCCATGTCTCCGTGAACGCAAGCACACAGCAGTCCCTCCACTCTCTCTGGGTTTCTCTCAGCAGACGCAGCTCGTCCAGCTTGTTGTCAAGGGAGCGGACGTTAGAGAGAAGGAGCGTCGGTACTGCTGGTCTCGAGAGGTTAGCCTTTAGCCTAGCATGAATCCCGGCCCTTTTTCCACGCTTTTGCTTGCATTCTCTCCGCTTCCTCCTCTCCCGGGTAGCCTCCAGCGGGGACTCCGCCAGAATTCCATGCTGGCGTAGAATGTCCAAGTCACAACCAAGCACCGCGATTCTTGCAGCGTGCAGTACCTTGATGTTTAATAAGGTCTCACGGTTGTAAGTTTTACAGAATGTACGTCTGGGATGATCAAAACTCTCACACTCGCTAATGCCAAGAGGGGCCGCTGCTTCTCGGCGCGCCACCATCTCATGAAATTTATGACATGTGACTTTAAAAACAACGAATTGGTATGGTCTCTATATCGTACATTATTTATTGTCCTTATGGCTTTTTTTGTAATGTGCATATTGGCTGTAGGTTGGTCTTGTAGGTGTTTCCCCAGACTTCTACACAGTAGTCAAAGGTGTAGATCACATGAGCGGGCAAGGGGTAACAAAGATTACAATAGAGATCAGTTGGGAGTAATGAGAGGGGAAGACGGGGCTGACAGGAGCACCGCCCGCAACAGAGCAAAATACCTGGAAGTGCCACTGACAGCAGCAGCCCCGGAGAGGAAGAGAAAAAACACAGCAGATGCATTTCTGATATGTTGGCAAATAAAGACAAGTACCTCAAATATTTAAATAACAAAACTATAATGAACATAAACAGGAAAATAAATCCTACTAAGAAACAATACAGAATATGTGAAAATCAATCATAGATAAAGTAACAGGAATAAGAACTCAAAAATACAACACCATACAAATATATTAAAAAAAAAAAAAGGGAAAGAGAGAGTACGGGGGGGCATTCCGCCGTGCTCAGATTGCGACAGAGACCCCAGCTTCAAGGGTGGATACCAGACACCCCGGGCAAGATCGAAAGAAAAGGACCCAACCACACAACGAACCCACCTCACCAAAAACAAGAAAACAACCCCACACCGGGCGGTAGGAGGGGGACCCAGGCACGGAGGAACCGAAACAAATCAGAGAAAATAAGAAAAACTCTCAGAACTCACACCCCAGCAAAACCCCGACTAAGAGGAAAAAAAAACCAAAAACCCCACTCAGGACCCACACCCTCGCAGAACCAAGGCATTAGACCCCGTGGACCAGAGAGCTCGATAGTTTAGGAGGCCAGCAAAAGTCCCAGACCTGCCAGACGGCATGATGGTAAGAGTCAGGCGGCCTGCAGGAGAATGTGGGCCACCCAACCCAATGGCACAGTCTGTCAGGTGGTCTTCCAGAGTTCTTTTACCACCTGAACAGGAAAAGTGGTCCAGGGGGTGGCTGCCTAACTGGGACAACCAGCAACGAAGAGGAGGGAGGAGCAGAGGAACCCACAACGGTGGTATTGGGAGGAGGGGGAACCACAATGGCCTCAGGCAGAAGATGGGGAACCACCACGGCCCCGGGCAGAGGAGAGGGGACCACGATGCCCACGGACTGGCCAATAGCACCCTCAATGGTCCCGGATTGGGACATTGCAGCACCTGCGATGGCTCCGGGCTTGAGCAAGGTGGCACACTCGGTTGCTCCGGCTGTTCCAAGGTGTCATCCGCGGTGGAGCTGGGCTTTTTCAGAGCGTAATGCCCACAGCAGACCGAAGCTGAAGCACAGCACCCATTTTGGTTTAAGGCTTGGGTGCATCACCTACGGCAGCCCCCCAACTGGAGCACAACACCCATTGAGACCCGGACTGAGGAGGAGCTGCACTCATGGAGGTCCAGGGCTGGGATGGATCTTACGCGACGACCTCACCTAGTTGGGAAGCATCACCCTCGGAGGCCCCGGTCTTCAATGGAGCACCCGCAAAGTCCTCGTCCGGAGGGGGAGCAGCACCCAAAGAGGCCCTGGGTTGGAACGGAGCACCTGTGACGACCTTGGCTGAGGGGGAAGCAGCACCCACGGAGGCCCCCGTTTGGACGGAGCACCCGCAATAACCTTGGTAGGAGGAGCTGGACCCACGATGAACTCAGGCAGTGTGCTCGAATGCATGGAGACCTCAGGCGAAGTTGGAAGAGTCTCGGTGACACAGAGGAAAGGATCAGATAAGAGGGACAGAGACACAGGGTCAGGGTCACTGGCGGCAGCGGAGTCCGGCGAGGTGAGCTCGGGTGCAGCTGATGACTGCACTTGGCTCTCCCTGCCAAGAACCAGACAAGATCTCTCCAACATAGAGACAACGAAAACAAAGGAGAGTACTTGCCTGAGCTCAAGCTCCACCGCCATCCAGGACTCCGTCGATCCAAGCGGCAACGTCTAGGGCCTGGCCCTCTGGAGGTCCAGCTCTGACTCTGCTATGGTGGCCCCAGCAGCAGGCATTGTGGTTGATGCAGTCTCGGGACCCTTCAACAAAGTGACTCATGTGGGTAGCTTGCCCGGCTTGGCAACAGGAGGTGGGCTCCCTGCTGACGCTGGATCCTTCTCAGCTGAAGCCTGGGGATGCTCAGTCGTTGGCACAGGCTCCTGATCGCTAGCAGCACTCGCCCTCTGTCCGGACCATGGCTGCAGGGCTTGTACCAGGTCCTCCAGGACTGCAGGCCCCTTCAACATCCGGCAGCTCAATCCTGGGGCCGGCGGACACTCGGGGCAATGGAGGAGACACAGAGAGAGCAAGTGAAAGGTTTATAGCTGCAGCAGGCGGTGAGGACTCAGAGGACTGCACAGGCTGAACCTCACCACCAGGAACCAGGCAAGATAATTCATGAGTCAGTGATGGAAAATGAAAAAAACACTTGACTGTATTCCTGGGGCATGATGTTTTCTGCGCAGCTGGTCTAAAGTCATCCCTCTCCGTGGCTACGGTGGTCACTGGCCTCTCAGAGGATCGTGGAGGAGCCGCCCCTGCGAACACAGAGACGGGTGGAGCCGGAGAAGAAACGGCCAGACCCTCAGCAGCAGAAGGAATCGCCGAAGAGGAGGGAGAAGCAGCAGCAGTGGAGGACAAGGCTGACAGGACAGCTGGAAAAGAAAAACTGGATAACGGGACTGCTGTAGGAGTTTTCAACCTCGGCAAAGAGGAAACTGCTGCCTGAGAGATGACGGTATTCCTCTGGTGGTCTGGAGAAGGGTGACAGCATCTTGGAGCCAATGAAGCGGGAGCAGGAATGGGCGAACTGGAGGTGGAGCAGGGCGTCTGTCACGGAGCGCGCTTCTGCGTCGGCTTCAGGCTTGCTTGAGGTGGCCCCCATGTCTGCCCAGGGAAAGATTGTTGGAGAATGTAGAACGTGGCCAACAACTCTGCAAACTGGTAAAATTTCCACAACTCTGGGTGTGCCTTGACAATAACGGTCGCTGAATTCACACTCTCCCAGATGTTTTGGCTGCGGGAGGTGAGAGCTTCATCCATGAATCCCCGGACAAACTCGGCCGCCCACTGCTCCTCGACACTCGGGTTCCCTGCCGCCGATCTCTCTTTGCTTGGTGGAGGTCGGTGTACTGAGTACCGTATTTTTGGGACTATAAGGCGCACCGGATTATAAGACGCACTATCAATGAACGGTCTATGTGATGGTCTAATTTCATACATGAGGTGCACCGGATTATAAAGCGCATTAAAGCGAGGTAGTTGGAGCCGGGAAAAAAAAAATAATTTGTGTGCATGGAAAGAAAATCCTATCTATAGTCTTTATAGACACATATAGCGCAATTGTCTGCGAGTGTGAATGACCTGTTCCATGAGCAGGCAGAACGTTTTTAGTCCGTGGCTGTTTACATTGCCATATTGGCCAGAATACTTGTTCGGTACTCGCTCGGTACAGCCTTAAATACGTATTTACAGCCGTATTTACTGCTCCCGTTCACAGCTAAACGGGAGCAGTTTCTTTCTTTCAAAGGTCTTTTTATTATTATTAATTGAAGTATCAATACAATACAAAGTATTGGAAATTTTCATTTTTGTTTTAACCAAACAGTGCAAAACTAGAATTTAAAACTAACAAATGTGGATGCTTCAATACACAAAAACCTTTAAATAAACAATAATAATAATAAAAAATACAAAAAAAAAAAAAGAAAAATTGTGTGTGTGAGGTGGGGGTGGGTAAAGGGGATATGAGCTACTCAGAAACTATAATCGTGGGTCTTTCAAAGAAATCAAGAAACGGGCGCCATAATTTATAGAATTTGTTTTCAGAGCCACGAACTGTATATCTGATTTTTTTCTAAATCCAAACAGGACATTATATCTTTTATCCACTGTAAATGTGAAGGGGGCGAAGAGTCTTTCCACTTCAGTAATACAGCACGTCTAGCCAATAATAATGAAAATTTGAATACTTTTAATTTGGAATTTGGCAAGACAAGTTCTGGAGCCACACCAAAAATGGCGCATAATGGATCAGGTTTAATTTGATATTGCAGGACTTCAGACATAGTGATAAAAACAGAATGCCAAAAATTCATCAATGAAGGGCAGGACCAATACATGTGAAGCAAAGTGCCAGGAGCGCTACCACACTTTTCACAAGTTGGGTCTATATCCGAGTAAATGCGTGCAAACTTAACCTTGGACAGGTGCACCCGGTGTACGATCTTAAATTGAATAAGAGCGTGACGAGCACACATTGATGCAGTGTGAACCTGGCCAAGAATAGAGTCCCACAGTTCATCAGTAAAAGTAAAATTAAGATCTTGTTCCCAATTCAATTTAATAGCGGCCAGAGAAGAAGATTGTAAATTTGAAATTAAATTATATAAAACTGATATTACCCCCTTAGAAGTTGGTTTAACTAATAAAAAATCATCTATAGGATTATCAGAAGGTTTTTGAGGGAATTGTTTTGTCATGGTTTGCACATAATGTCTGACCTGGAGGAAGCGGAAAAAATGTGTAGAAGTGATGTTGAATTTAGTGGAAAGTTGAGAAAAACTTGCAAATTGTCCATCAAAATATAAATCCGCAAAAGATTTTAAACCTTTTCTGTGCCATATATGAAATGCACTATCAATAGTTGATGGGGTAAATAAATGATTTCCGGCAATTGGACTTCTAATGGAAAAAAACTGAAGACCGAAATTTTTCCTGAATTTAGACCAAATTCTAAGAGACTGACAAACTACTTTATTACCCAGTGTAGACAAAGCAAGGGGAAGTGGTGAACCTAAAATTGCCGGTAGGGAGGTTTGATTGTCCACATGTGACTCCATAAGGATCCAAATGGGTGATTTGGGTTCCAGATAGAAATGTTTCCAATATAACATGCACCTGATATTTGCTGCCCAGTAGTAATATTGAAAGTTAGGCAGAGCCATGCCACCCACTGATTTGGGTCTTTGAAGAAAAACTTTCCTCAATCTCGGATGTTTACCATTCCAAATAAATGAGGTAATCAGAGAGTCCAAAGACTTAAAAAAGGATTTAGGAATAAAAATGGGGAGACATTGAAACAAATATAAAAACTTTGGAAGTAACATCATTTTTACAGAATTGATTCTGCCAATTAAGGACAAGGATAATGGGGACCATTTGGAAAGTATTAGCTTGCACTGGTCAAATAAGGGGAGAAAATTATTTTTAAACAAGTAATTAAGTTGTTTAGTAACACATATCCCAAGATAATTAAAATGATCAATAACAACCTTGAAAGGAAAATTTTCAAGATCCTGACCTCGAATCTTTTCATTAATCGGAAACAATTCACTCTTATTAAAATTAATTTTATAACCAGAAAACCTACTAAAACTATCCAAAATGTTGAGTATTGCAGGTAATGAAGTGGGTTGGAGAGAAATAGTAAAAGATCGTCGGCATAGAGTGAAACCCTATGCTCGATGCCACCCCTACAAATGCCTAGAAAGTCCCGGCTCCCACGGATTGCAATAGTTAACGGCTCAATTGCCAAGGCAATGAGCAACGGGCTCAAAGGACAGCCTTGCCTCATATCACGGTAAAGTCTAAAATAGTCAGAATAGCGACAGTTAGTTAACACTGAAGCTAAAGGACTAGCATAGAGAAGTTTAATCCAGGAACAGAAGGAAGGACCAAAACCGAACCTCTCCAAAGTAAAAAACAAATACTCCCACTCAACCCTATCGAATGCCTTTTCAGCGTCCAAACTAATAAGACATTCAGGTATGTTGTGGTGAGGAGTATAAATAATAAACAACCGCCGGAAGTTAAAAAAAAGAATGGCGATTTTTAATGAAACCGGTTTGGTCCTGTGAAATTATAAAAGGAAGAATCTTTTCCAACCTTGAAGCTAACAACTTTGACAAAATTTTAACATCGGTATTTAACAAGGAAATAGGCCTGTAAGAAGCACAATCAACAGGATCCTCATCTTTTTTAAGCAACACAGTGATACAGGCCTGATAACATGAAGGAAGAAGTGTACCGGAGTCGAGCGACTCTGTAAAAACTTGACAAAGGAAAGGGGCAAGGTCGTCAGAGAATTTTTTTTTTGAAAAAATCAGTGGAAAACCCATCAGGTCCTGGAGATTTTCCTGATTGCATGGATGATATTGCCAGCTGAATTTCTTCTTTTGTGATGGGAGCTTCTAGAATTTGCCGAGATTCTGAGGAAATCGAAGGGATATCAGTAGAATAAAAAAAAAATTTCAAATCCTTTAAGTTTGTTGTATATTCTGAGGTATATAATTTGGAATAAAATGACCTGAAAATATCATTAATCACTTGTTGATCAGATGTCACCTCTCCTTTATCTGTCCTAACTCCAGTAATAATTTGCTTAGCTCTAATACCACGCAGTTGATTAGCTTAAAGTTTACCGGTTTTTTCGCCATGTTCATAAAATTCACTCTTGTTCCTTATTAAACAACCTTCAATTTGTTGAGTGGAAAGTAAATTAAGTTTAGTTTGTAATGTCATACGCTCCTTGTACAGAGCGGGTGATGGAGATACAGCATATTGTCTGTCAATGTCCAAGATTTGATCTAAAATAGCCTTCTGTTCCTGTATTGCGGATCGTCTTTTAAATGCTGCCAGTGAGATAAATTCCCCCCTAAGAAATGCCTTCATGGCCTCCCATATCGTTTTGTTTGGCATACCAGGAGTTTTATTTTCTTTCAAAAAAAAATTAATTTTAGAAGAAATATTTGCAACCAATTTTTCATCTGTAAGTAATAATGGATCCAGTCTCCAATGCTTTCTCATGGAGTCACATCCATGGAGGATCATTTTAAGTACAAGAGGGGCATGATCAGAAACCGAGATGCTATCATAACTGCAAGAGCTAAGGTTATTAATTAATAAATTGTCAACAAAAAATAATCTATTCTGGTATAAGTATGGTGTACATGAGAGAAAAAAGAATAGTCCCTGCCGTTAGGATGTAAAAAACGCCAAGGGTCTGTAAGGCTATATTCCTCAAGAAAAGACTTAACATAAGTTGCAGATTTATTAAGACTAGTAGGTTTTGAGGATGAGCGATCTAAGATCGGATCCATATACAAATTAAAGTCACCCCCAAGAATTAGAGAATGAGTATTTAAATCTAGAAGCTGTGAAAAAAGGTTGTGAAAAAAGTGTACATCATCAAAATTCGGCACATACAGATTAGCCAAGGTGACATGTTTATTGCCAAGTTTACCTGATACTATTACAAATCGTCCATTTTTATCTAATACAACATTAGAGGGAATGGGATATTTTGATCAATAAGAATAGCAGCGCCCCTGGCCTTAGCTTTAAAATTTGAATGAAAAAATTGTCCTGACCAACATTTTGACAAGCGCAAGTGGTCGGAATCCAGCAAATGGGTTTCCTGCAAAAACAGTACCCCAGGTTTAAATTGCTTTAGACGTGACATGACTCTCTTTTGTTAAATTGGATGGTTCAACCCCTTCACATTCCAGCTTACCAAAGTAAGATTACTATTCATTCAAAGAGTAAAATTTATATATTGTGTTGTGTAGCCCAAAAAAGAATGGGGTGAGGTACAGGTAAAAAAAAAAAGGGGGGGGTGAGGGGGGTGTTAATAAATCAATAACAAAAAAAAAAATAAATAAAAAAAAAATTCAACAACCAAACCTATAACAACACTCCAGCTGGTTGCAAAGAACAGCAACCGCTCCATCTCCTGCTCCATTCTCATCCTAACAAAATACTCCCATACAACTGGCTTCAATCCTGCATAGTATGAACATTTTACCCTAAAAAAAAAAAAAAGTAAACGACAACGTATAGGGAGCCAATTTTACCTTGTTTTTGAACATCTAAAAATGCATCACTGTCCAGTCAGTGCAGCTTTAATGAAGTAATAATCAAGTAGTCCAGTGTAGTAGTTGGTCAACCCAGGAATGTCCAGTTCAGGGCGAAAATCGCTGATTTCTCTCCATGGTTTGCATGAAGCGGGTGGCCTCCGGGACGGACGCCAGCCACTGGTTTTTGCCGTCTGGAAGAGTTATCTGGAGCCTGGTGGGGAAGAGAAGAGAAGGACGAAAACCTCTCTTGTACAACTCGGACATAACCTCCTTAGATTCGGCTCGTTGCTTCTGAACATCGGCGTTATAATCCTCGTAGAACTGAAGTTTATGTCCACGATATTCCAAAGTCCCACAGCGTCTCCGTGCTTCTCTCATCACCAAGTCTTTGGTCCGAAACCGGTGGAAACAAATAATGACAGCGTGCTGCTTCCCGTTCAGACCTGGCTTGAGTGTGAGGCTGCGGTGGGCTCTATCCAGCTCTGGGGGAGATGGCAAAGTTTGTGTGCCAAAGACGTCCACCAACAGCCGAGAAAAAAATTCAGATGGCCGTGGACCCACATCAAAGGACTCCGGCAGAATCAGAATCAGAATCAGAATTCTGATTCTGACCAGATGAATATTCAGCCTCCTGCTTCGACTCACACGTAGCTTCAAGTGCCGCTAGGCGCTGGCTGACGTCCTCCGTGTTGCTTTCAAAGTCACCAATGCGTTGCTCCTGGTTAGCCACATCTGCTTGAATCTTGTCCAGCTTGCCATTAATAAGATTAAATGAAGCTTTAAAGTCAGCAGCT
The DNA here is from genome assembly GCA_020510985.1 of Pholidichthys leucotaenia. Lineage (NCBI taxonomy): Eukaryota > Metazoa > Chordata > Actinopteri > Cichliformes > Pholidichthyidae > Pholidichthys > Pholidichthys leucotaenia. The sequence continues at coordinate 6,114,234 of CM035836.1, forward strand.
ATGGACATTCTGTGTTGCTCAAGCAAGGTAACAAGTGCAGGGTTAAGGCTTATATTAGCATCCTCAGCTAAGCTGGTGTTAGTATTGTTCACTGCTGCCTCCTTTTCAGTCTGCTTTCTTGTTTTGGACATATTTCTCAACTCAAAACAGATTCCGCACGTATTAAACGTCCAAAACGTTGACAGCTTACAGCAAAGTAGGGTTTAAAAAGTAAAACTGAAAAAAAATATAGCAGGAGCCAGCAACGCACACACCTACTCCATTGCCAGCACACCTGATGCCTCGGGAGCAGTTTCGATAATGAAATTTCACATACAAATCCTAATATACGTGTTCTATACACCATCGGCTTTTGGGTATCAACTACCTCGCGAGGTAGTCGGATCTGGGAATTTATTTTTTTTTTGCGTGCATGGAAAGAAAATCCTATCTATAGTCATTATAGACACATATAGCGCGATTGTCTGCGAGTGTGAATGACCTGCTCCATGAGCAAATGTACGTTTTTGGTCCGTGGCTGTTTACATCGCCAGGATACTTGCTCAGTACTCGATACGGCTCGCTCTCCGGCGGCAGCCCCGAGAAGTAAACAATGCAAACAAATGCCGGGACGCTTGAATTCTTTCGTCCCGAAAATATCATTTTTGAATATTAACTACAGCTAAACAGGAGCAGTTTCGATCCACGATCCATTGGCAGATAGTGGCGTAACTCGCTAGCAATTTAACTTTGAACGACCTGTTGACACCAATATAGCGGTTGGAGTTCTTTGGTTAATCCACCCGGAATGATGGCAAGCTCCGAATTAGTTTGCTTCACTTGGGTTTTGACAGTATCGGTGAGATGGGCGAGCATGGAGTGGCAGATCAATAGGGATGGAGATTTGTGGAAAAACCCATCCGGCCATTATGTTGAAGCACATATTACTCCGCGAGGCTCCTGACTACCGTAATGCTCCGACAGTCCATCAAGCGGTTCGGCTTTGTAGCTTACCAAAGTCGTACTAAAACATTTTTGACAGATTTTTGAGTGCCGTGTGCCACATAAAATCGGTTCGAGGTCAGTAAGCACAACCAGAATTAATACATAAGGCGCACCGAATTATAAAGTGCACTGTCGATTTTTGAGAAAATTAAAGGATTTTAAGTGCGCCTTATAGTCTAAAAAATACGGTACATGATGACTCCACAAACAGATGAGTAAGAAAAAAAAAACAAAAACAAAACAGAAATACCACAACCTACATCAGCTGGATCGTCAACTGGTTGGAGCCTTCTGTCATGAATTGCCCCTCGAGGCAGGAACGAAGACCCACATGCTGAACTGTAGTTGTGATATTTATTGAAGGGAAAGAAAAATCCAAACAGTGCGCAAAACACAAAAATCCCAATAGTGCACAAGATAACTTACAGGCAGATAAGGTAACGGAGAAGGTGGGATTAATCATGAAATTGCACCAGAACGGGGAATGGGTTCTGATGCACAGCAACAGAAAACAGAAGCTCCAACAATGAATGACAGAAACAAGGAACTTAAATAGGACATGGTGTCAATGAACACAACTGGATGCAGGTGTAGATAACATGAGCGGGCAAGGGGTAACAAAGATTACAATAGAGATCAGCTGGGAGTAATGAGAGGCAGAAGACGGGACTGACAGCTGACAGGAGTACTGCCCACAACAGCGAAAAATACCCGGAAGTGCCACTGACAGTTACAGCCCCGGAGAGGGAGAGAAAAAAACACAACAGGATACAATTATGATATGATGGCAAATAAAGAGGAGCACCTCAAATACGTAAATAACAAAACTATTATGAACGTAAACAGGAAAATAAATCATACTAAGAAACAATACAGAATATGTGAAGATCATCCATCCATCTTATACCGCTTCTACGGAGGTCCGGGTCGTGGAGGCAGCAGTTCAAGCAGAGAAGCCCAGACTTCCCTCTCCCCAGCCACCTGCTCCAGCCCTTCAGAGAGGATACCAAGGCATTCCCAGACATGCTGGAAGACATAGTCTCTCCAGTGAGTCTTGGGTCTTACCTGGGGTCTCCTCCCAGAGGGACGTTCCTGAAACACCTCAGGTGGGAGGCGTCCAGGAGGCATCCTGATCAGATGCCCATACCACCTCAACTAGCTCCTTTCAATGTGGAGGAGCAGTGGTTCTACTGTGAGCCTATCTCTGAGGGTGAGTCCAGCAATCCTACGAAGAAAGATCATTTCAGCTGCTTGTATCCGCGATCTCGTTCTTTCAGTCATGACCATAGGTGAGGGTAGGAACGTAGATGGACCAGTAAATTGACAGCTTCGCCTTAGAGCTCAGCTCCCTCTTCACCACAACAGACAAGTACAACGTCTGCATTACTGCAGATGTTGCTCCGATCCGTCTGTCAATCTCCCTCTCCATTCTCCCCTCACTCGTGAATAAGACCCCGAGATACTTAAATTCCTCCACTTGGGGCAGGAGCCTGTCCCCAACCCGGAGAGGGCAATCCACCTTTTTCCGGCTAAGGACCATGTACTCGGACTTGGAGGTATTGATTCTCATCCCAGCTGCTTCACACTCAGCGGCAAACTGTCCCAGTAAGAACTGTAGGTCATTGCTGGATGAAGCCAACAGGACATCATCATCTCCAAACAACAGAGATGAGATCCTGTGATCACCAAGCATGACACCCTCCGTTTCCTGGCTGCACCTAGAAATCCTGTCCATAAAAATAATGAACAGGATCGGTGACAAAGGACAGCCCTGGCGGAGTCCAACTCTCACTGGGAATGAGTCTGATCAAGTGTTGTAATGCGAACCAAACTCTCACAACGGTCGTACAGAGACCGAATAGCTTGTAACAACAAGCCCGATACCCCTTACTCCTGAAGCACCCCCACAAAAGACCACGAGGGACGCGGTCGAATGCCTTCTCCAAGTCCACAAAGCACATGTAAACTGGTTGGGCAAACGACCACGAACCCTCGAGGATTCTTGAGAGGGTAAAGAGCTAGCCCAATGTGCCACATTGCTCCTCCTGAATCCAAGGTTCGACCAACGGCTTGACTCTCCTCTCCAGTACCCTGATATAGACCTTCCCAGGGGAGGCTGAGGAGTGTGATCCCTCTGAAGCTGGAGCACACCCTCCGGTCTCCTTTTTTGTAGAGGGGAACCACCATCCCGGTTTGATTTATTATTAGCTTCAAATCTTTCGCTTAAGTGCTAAAAGTCCATAATCTCATAAAATATACCTTTATTCTGCATTTATTCACAGCGCTTAACCAGCAGTTAACTACTGTATCCATAGTTTGTAAAAGAAAACCCCATCATGCCGGATAAATTATTAATTTACAACACAGTAAATTCACACTGCCATTGAAAATAAAGAATATTCAGTTGAGGTATTCCTGGATCTTAAAAAAGCATTTGATACAGTGGATCATAATTTATTATTAAAGAAACTACAAAATTGTGGTGTTGGGGGTAGCACTGTCCTGGTTATATAGTTACTTAAAGAATAGATATCAGTATGTACGGTATGTGTTGGTAACAAAAGCTCACAATTACTGAAGGTTACTTGTGGAGTCCCACAGGATTCAGTTTTGGGGCCACTGTTATTCAATATGTATGTAAAGGGTATATGTAAAGTTTCGGAAAAAAAGGATTTAATATTGTTTGCCGATGACACTAATTTATTATGCAGGGGAAGCAATTTGAAACAACTTTTGGATACACTCGGAAAGGAATTAGGAAAGCTTAAACTGTGGTTTGATTCAAACAAATTAACGCTCAATTTAAGTAAGACAAAATTTATAGTTTTTAACAACCATCACAACAACTTAGTATCTAAACTCAGTGTAAATGGTGTAGAGATTGAAAGGGTATCCAAAACTAAATTTCTTGGAGTAATAATTGATAAACTGTGTTGGAAGTCACATATTAATTATATTAAAGGTAAAGTATCTAAATCAATTGCAATACTACACAGAGTGAAATATTTGCTGAATCAACCCACACTATATACTTTGTATCATTCATTAATACTCCCATACAGGACATATTGTACTGAAGTATGGGGAAATACATAAAAAAACAAACATATATCCAATCTTTATGCTTCAGAAGAGAGCTAGTAGAATAATAAACAAAGCTGCTTACAGTGGACCAACAAATCCACTTTTTCTTAAATTAAAAGCTCTCAAGTTGAAAGATCTGGTTGACTTTAAAACTGCAGTAATAATGTTTAAAGTGAAGAATCTGTCACTGCCCGTAAATATCCAAAAGTTGTTCCAAATAAGGGAGAAACAATATAATTTCAGAGGAACATGTATATTTCAAAAACCTTCAGTGAGAACTACCACCAAGCAACACTGTGTTTCAGTGCAAGGAGTAAGATTATGGAACGATTTTGGACCTGAATTAAAATCATGTACAACGCTTGGACAATTTAAACAAAAACTAAAGGAAGAAATACTCCAAATATATATACAAGATGACATGTAAAATCACATAAGGATCGTCATATCCAGTCCGTGTTGTGTTGTTGCTTAGTTTTTTGTCACGTTTTGCCAAGAATGTGCCGCTAGTCCAGCAAAAGCTAGCGGTACTCAAATACTTTGCAAGCAGTTTCATGAAATGGTCAGTCAGAAAGCAACTCATACTGGCTCGGCCATCGCCCGGGTTAACAAGATCGGGACTTCCTGGCAGCGGCGGACGAAGGACAGAGCTGCGTGGAGGAATCTGATCAGACCTAAATGAAACAGTCATTGTCACCCCCGACAGAATGCTATGATGATGATGATGATGTCTTAGCTATGTTCTGAATTATAATTGCTCTTGTTTGTTTTTCTTTTGAATTCTTGGATGGAATATAGGTGGGCAGTATAAGCTGCGGCTTCAGCCATCACCCATTTTGGATAACTTATGTTGAACTGTATAATCAGAGGCGTTATTTTTTAATTTGACCTTGTAAGATGTTTTTTTTTGTTTGTTTGTTAGTTTTTCCCTTTTGTTATATTATTCTGTCCTTTCTTTTAATCTTTATTTTTAATCTATCCAAAATAAAGATTCATTCATTCAGATTCATTCATTCATTCATCCAAATGTTAAATAACATTTGGATGAATATTTGGATTTATTAAATAACATACATCTGACCATAGAAAGCTTGGGATCAGTCCGCCAAGGTCTCCGCCTTTGACCGCCACCTAATCCACATAGCACCGGACCCCCATGATCCCTCCTGCAGGTGGTGAACCCACTGGAGGGCGGACCCATGTAACTCCTTCGGGCTGAGCCTGGCCGGGTCCCATGGGTGGAAAGCTTTGGGTAGTGACCGAAAGAACGAGATCGCGGATACAAGCGGCTGAAATGAGCTTTCTCCGCAGGATTGCTGGACTCACCCTCAGAGATAGGGTGAGGATCTCAGTCATCCGGGAGAGGCTCAGAGTAGAACCGCTGCTCCTCCACATTGAAAGGAGTCAGTTGAGGTGGTACGGGCATCTGATTAGGATGCCTCCTGGACGCCTCCCACTTGAGGTGTTTCAGGTACGTCCCACTGGGAGGAGACCCCAGGGCAGACCCAGGACTCGGTGGAGAGACTATGTCTCCCAGCTGGTCTGGGAACGCCTTGGTATCCCCTCTGAAGAGCTGGAGCAGGTGGCTGGGGAGAGGGAAGTCTGGGCTTCTCTGCTTGAACTGCTGCCTCCGCGACCCGGACCTCCGGAAAAGTGGTAGAAGATGGATGGATGGATGGATGGATGGAACATACATCTGTTAGATACTGGCTGTAAAACACAATAGGAATGCGGAACCAAGTCTTAAGTTCAGGTAAAAATTTGGTAACAATCGGACAAGAAATGAATATATTACACACCTTTTTTCTCAGGCTTTAACCAGGCGTCTTCAAACTGTGCTAAATGGAATCATGGTCACCCCCCCCAGGATTCTTCAGCTTACGACCGGGTCGAGTAATTAATAATTTCTTCAATGTTCAGTATTAATTTTAGCCATTTTTCAAAAAGGTGAGTGATATCACAACGCTTCTGCCTTGGATTCACGGACTGGTTTACGCTAGCTTTACGCACATGCTTAACGCAGGGGCTTTAGAGGGAGGAAGTGGGCTGAATCCCCCCTTGTAAGGTATCTTGAATTGCTGCTGAGTTTCAAACAAATACTCCTATTTTATGGGCAGTTTTCCCCATTGTCATCAAGGTGGACAATAAATCTTACTCAAATGGATCTATTGGACCTTTTGCAATACAAATGGACCATATTTGTTGAGCGATCATTCATTCAGGGACAGCAAGGAAGCTCTTTTGGTGAGTCGCTTGTTTTTTCATGCTAACACTAGCTGGTTTAAAGTTCTATTTAAATCCAGTGTTGTGATTTTTTTCTGAAATCTGTTTTAATAACCATATAGATGAAATTCTAAGTTTTCAAATGATGTAAGGCATGACTGCCTACTGTTTGCATGTTTAACACAATTCACTGTGTTGCAGCTGGGACATTTAAATGGCATTTAAATGTGCTCGCCTGTGGGGCTCCAAAACATTTGGAATTGCTTTAAAGGGCTTTTAATTTTACATAACTCTGGAAATATTGAGTTGTGATGATGAAGATAAATTCACACTAATTCAGACTTTGGTCATGTCTGGTGAATCCAGCATTCATAGCCCAGGCTACTAATTTGAAGGTTATTGAGCAGGAGTTCAAGGATTAGTTCTCATATTTAAGGACAGTTAAGATGTTGACTTTAGATCATCACATTGAAGACTTTATTGTTTCCTCTGGCCTTGGTGCGGTGGCAACATATTTTTTCGGGGGGGGGGGGTAGAAAACACATGACACTATTGTAACCGGACATGATAGTTTTATAAAAATAAATGGTAAATGACTTTCACTTAGATAACGCTTTTATTCTCATCTAGGATGACCAAAGCGCTTTACAGATCCTGCAATCCACCCATTCACACACACATTCACACACTGATGGCGGCAGAGCTGCCATACACACAGGTGCTAACCAGGCTACTAGGAGCAACTGGGGGTTCAGTGTCTTGCTCAAGGACACTTAGACAAGCGGACAGCAGACAGAGCAGGAATCGAACCCATGACCATCTGATCAGTAGTCAGTCACACTACACCTGTGCCACCGCCACCCCCTTTCTATCTTTGGCTTTAATAAGAACAAAAGGCTAGTAATTAAAAGACAAAATGAACCTACTCGTGTACTGTATATTGTTTATAAATCATCTTGTCATAACTTTAAATACTTTATTGAAATTGTTTTACCCATGAAGGACCTGACGGGGGGAATGGGAAAAGGAGTGGTGGGGAGGGGGAAAGAAAAGGGGAGGAACAGACAGACTAACACAGCTGAAACAAACAGAAGAGAGACTGTTTATTCTCCTGAAGAGGTCTCAACCCAAGTCTGGTATTTGCAGCTGTTAAAGGAGAGACATAAGTGTATGTGCACATGTGTGTGTGTATGAGAGCACATGCAAAATAAGTGTGTGCATGTGAGTGGTTTGCCAGGAACAAAAAGAGGAGGGTGGCTGGAGCCCCCCCCCCCACTCCCCGAAAACCTAGACCAAGCAGGACAATGCTACCAACCCCCGCAGAGCACAAATGTCCCAAAGCCAACAAGCCCCAGGGGAGCCAGGCATCCACCCCAGGAGGGGCGGCCGAGGGAAGCCGTGCCTCCAAGCAGCCGGTGCAACGGACCCATGCCCCCAGACCTCCCTCCCCAGTGGGGCCAACGCCAGCCTCCAGGTGCCGGGAGGCCATTGCCAATATATCTCCTTGGCCGGAGCCCGGCCCATGTGCCCAGGGCAAGCCCCCCCCCCCCCCGAAAAACCTACAGCTAGCCTGCCTCCACCCCAGTGCCACCGCCACACACCCCGGGTACCCCCATGCCCAAAGAAGGTGACAGCAAGGTACGGTGCCCCACAGGGGGCCAGCTCCCCCCCCCCCGTCCCAGGGGAGCCCACACAGCCAGGAGGCTCTAGCCTCTTAATCCAGCACCTCCCAACCAGCACGCACCCCAATTCCCACGCCCTCACTCCCTCATGCTTTCACATGGACTCACTTGCACGCACTCACTTTCTCCCCCACACAATCCCACACTTGCACTCCCGGACCCACTCACTCTCTCCTACTCCTATATCCGCTCAGTGTCACTCACCCTCAGTCACCTGCACCCACTCACGCTCATCCATACACACACTCTCACTTGCGCTCCAACCCACTCACATCCATTCATGCTCTCCCCCACACACTCACCCACACTCATTTACCCTTGTGACTTGGGGCGGCTGCGGCACAGATGCAGTGACCATAAACATGCACCAGTGCCCGGACATGGCTTGGGAGACCGCTGGCGCAGGCCAGCAGCCGTGCCCCACCGATCTGCCACAGGGCGGCCATGCCCACAGAAGCACACCACCACCCCCAATGCCCACCCAAAGTGACTGATCTGCGGACTATGCACTCTTCCACTCCCTTGCTTGCACCTATTCATTTGGCAGCACCCAGGAATTTTGACAACATGACAGGCCTCAGGCCCCCAGCTGAAGGAGGACAGCAGGGATGGGGGAAGGGCCTCGTCACCCATCCCGCATGCATGAATCATGATGGGTGGGTATTAGTTGTGTGGTGTGATTGTGTGCAGGTGTGTGAGCTACCAGAGGTCAGTTAAAATTGGGGGGATGGTGGTTGGAGCACCGCTAGCCACTACTATAGGCAGTGGGGCTCCCCTCCCCCAAGCTCTCAATGTCTATCGTGCAATTTAAAATGAGGTGAGGGTGGCCCAACTGCGCAGCAGACAGAGGGATCCTCTTCACCGACACAGTATGGCACACCCCCACCCCAAAACCCTAAGTGTATTCAATAAGATGTACGTTCCACCCAGAATCGGGGGGGAAGGGGGGAAGACTTGGAGGGAGGCAGTCCAAAACAGAGGCCCCCCCCCCCCCAGAAACCAGCTCGCAAACCGGCACAGGAGGCCATCCAATGCCCTCAGATCCCATCCCAAGGCGAATGCCGCCAGGCCAAGCAGCCAGCGTTACACCCCAGGGCTCTCAGCAACACCCACATGATGGAGCACCCACACCCACTCCCTCACATCTTGCACACACGAACACACACAGCAACAATAATAACAATCATGCACAATGGGCCAGGCCCATACAGCGTGACACCCCACAGTGCCCACCGCAAGCACACCAACCACCCACCCCAGACACACACGGATAGCGGCAGGCCATCCCACCACCTCCCCGGACCAAACCAACGGTGACACGGCTGCCAGTCCACTCCAACGTCTCCCCCTAAGCACCCACACCCGGTGCCAAGGACACCAGAGGCAGTGTGGCAAAGCGCCCCACCCCATGACACAATGAGAGATTGACTGGGAAAAGCAGGCCTCAGACCGCCAGGCCACCAGACGGCCTGCCCCACCCCCCACCACCCATCAAGGGCCCCCCCCCCCCGCCCACACACATCCCCTCCACCCCTGCACGTCCACCCGCAGTTATCTGCACCCACCCACACACACAAACCCACACAGACCCACACTCACGCACTCCTGCACACACGCATGCGTACACACACTCACACACGTACGCTTACACGCGGGCACACACCCACACCTGCAGGCCCCGGAGAACAGGGGGCGACATCCTGGGACGCAGGCACCAGCTCCTGGAGTGCCGCCAGGGCCTCCAGGGAGGGGATGACCCCACCGCAAAGTTAAAAACAAAGTTTCAAAATAGATGGTAAATTTAGAAAAAAATTACATTTACATGAATGAAGATGAAATTAAATGATGATTGTAATTAATCCTACACTTGGTAAATCAGGAACTACAGTTTTTTGTCATAAATTTGTGACTTTTTTCTTGTAAATTTTAGATTTTTTTTTTTTAACGCTCCAATTCCGTGGAAATTGGGACGTTGTTTAAAATGTAATTAAAAACAAAATAAAATGATTTGCAAATCCTTTTAAACCTATATTCAGTTGAATGAACTACAAAGACAAGAAATTTGCGCTACTTCCGGCGGTGCTTCACTGTGTGCAACCCAGTAGTCACCCAGTGTGGTGGTGGGGGGTGGGGGGCGTGGCGGGGCCGGCTCGCACCACCGGCACACACCTGACCCCGGCCAAGAGGAGGAACACCTCCCATCCTCCCAGCACCAGGAGCCCAGGGTCAGACCCAGCCCCACCTAGAAGGCAAGGCCAGCCGGCCCGCAGCCACGGATCCCCCTACACAGCCCCCTCCCAAGCTAGATGCACAACCACCCCGGGACTGGCTCTCCAGTCACCGGCCTCAGTGGGTCACAGAAACCCTTCACGGTCAGGGCGCAGCCAGGTGCCAAGGTGAGCGAGCCACCACCCGCCATAGTGGCATAACTTCAAGGGTGGTGGCCTGCCACAAGGAAATGTTACCAGAGGAAACCCTGTGGCAGTTTTTCTCCTTGTTTGTGGTCTTGTGGAGAAATTCTGTCCACAATAACCGCACATGAACACAAATTAATTTTCACACAGAATTAAACTCTGTTTTCCTCTATGATTTTACTTTTTCTGAATCTGTTCATGTCTTACCGAGGATTGGGAGGATAAGCAGGAAGCTGCTGCTCTCCGTGCTCTCCACATGCGCTGCACAGAGAGACCCAGAGGCTCTCCATGCATGCGAGTTGCTGTCGGATGTCATGTATGGTTGACACTAGGGATGGGCATAATTTACCGATTAACCGATAATTGATCATTAAGAATTTCACCGAGGAAGTTCATTTTCGTCAACAAACCGTTTTTTTTTTTTAAACAATCCGAATGTAGGTTATTAGGACTAGTGCACAGCCGTCCTCAAACAATGCAATGCATTTAACTGTGCCACTGGTAAAATTTGGGCACCAGGGGGCAACATTACACCATCGTCGTACCCTGGCGTGCCTCAGTTGATACATGCGAGCTTCCGTAGGGCAATCGCCAAATCATGAAGCGGTTACGGCGAAGTGTTGCGTGGGACCATTTCAATTTAAAAAATGACCAGGTGTACTGCAATCACTGCAATGCAGCATACAAATGTACGTCATCGACAACACAAATGATGTATCATTTGAACACCACTCATCCAAGCCTGATAAAAGACGGTGGCGGCGGTTCATCTCTAACCCAGGCTAGCCTGGACTCGATGCTAGCACGGAGGAGCTGCAGTGCTCAACGAGCAGAGAAGGTCACCGAACTGATAGTGAAGATGGTCGAAATAGACATGCTCCCTGTCAGTGCCGTGGAGGGCAAAGGTTTTCAGGAATTAATCAAATTTTTGGAACCGGAATACACCATGGCGTCAAGACGCACCATGACGAGACGCAATGCGCAATGCGTGTGTTCACGTTTTACTGCAAACTTGTCTTAATAAATTCATCCTCGAAGAAAAACACTCTGTATTTTTTTTATTATTCTTCTCAATACATAAGAGTACAGTGATCCCTCACTTATCGCGTCACCCATAAATAATACGTACGTTCATTCTCTCACTCTCTCTCTCATATGATACGTGTGTGTAAGTGTACATACATACGTAGATGTAAATGAAGTGTACATAAATATGTTTTTAGAACTCTTTTATTCTTATAACAAGATACGTAACTCAAGATGAAAATGATTTACTGCACAGGTTAATGAGAGCTTTACTGCTCCTCAGGTGCTAGAGGCGCAGGATCGTCGAGGGAAGCTGCAGGAGGCGGTGTAGTGGCTCGACGGGAAGACTATTTCGCACAAAATGGCACAAGAGAACAGCAAAAAGTTCCACGTGGCTAGACTAAGCAACACGAGCGATAGAGCAATGAATGCGGTCTTCGTTTGTTGGGTGGTCGCTCGGCAGGGAGAGAAGCTGGGTAAAACGTCTCGGCCAATCAGCTTGCGGGGTGAAACGTCTCGGCCAATCAGCTTGCGAGATTCCCGAGCCGAGCCAACACGAGAACAGCGAACAGAGAGAGAGGGATTTGAGAGAGAGAGGTGGATTTGAGTTGTGCGGCTCTCCGTGTTGATACCTGATGTTCTAATGTAGTCTACCTGCCTTGTTACCTACCTAAAAATGTTAATGATTAACCGATTATTAATCATTAATTCTCCCGACGATCGGTGAAGAAAATTTCACCGAATGCCCATCCCTAGTTGACACCACAGTAAATAATTTGAAAAATACATATTTTACGTAACTCTAGAAATGTATTGATTAACTGACGAAAAAAATGCAAAAAAGGTGAAGTCATACAACTCAATTTAGATGGAAAACTGCACTCAGATAGCTTGGATATCGCCAGGAATTTCACTGAGTATTTTATCAAATTGGTACAAGAACTGGGTCTGAATTTTACCCAAACATACCTGCACCAAATTAAAATAAATCATGTAACTGATCTAAACCATAAACCCACAAATGAGATAAAGCTTAACAAAATTTTATCATCTCTATCAAGTTCCAGAGCTAAGGATATTCAGGGACTAGACACTGTATTCCTGAAAAAAATATAAAGATACTTTAATAATTCCTATTACAGAACTAATAAATCAGTCAATTCATGAAAATATCTTCCCAGATGCATTGAAACCTCCATTGTATCCCCCATACACAAAGCCAGAGACAAACGGAAAATTAGTAATTATACACCGGTAATTATGCTTCCTGTCTTGTCAAAAGCCATTGAAAAGGTGGCAGAAGACCAACTGGTACAACATCTCGAATCTGCCCAGCAGCTGTTTGGTTTCAGGCTAAACTACTCAACAGAGACTGCATGTTTTTACTTCATTGAACCAATTAAAGAAAATCTGGATGGGGGGCATCTTTTTAGACTTGCGTAAAGCCTTTGATACGGTCTATCACTCAGTCCTTCTTTCTTTCTTTCTTTTTTTTTTCCCCCTTGTCCTGTCAGGCAGCTAGGCAAACAGAACAGGGATCTGTCACCCTTACTGTGCCAAAACAGATTTACTTTGCCAAGAGGAGCTTATACAGTACCTAACTGTGCACTGTATATTGTTGTAAACTCCTCCTGTAATAACTTTTAATACTTTATTTTAATTGTTTTACCCATGGAAGACCCAACAGGATGGGGAAGAGGGAAAGGAAGTGTGTGAAGGGGGAAAAGAAAAGGGAGGGGAACAGACAAAAAAAAAAACGACAACTAAAACAAACAAAAGACAAACTGCTTCTTCCACCGGAGATGTCTCAACACGAGTCTGGTTTCTGCACCTGTTAAAGGAGAGACACTTGTGCATGTATGTCTGTGTGCATATATATGAGAACGCACGCAAAATAAGTGTGTGCATGTGAGTGGTTTGTCAGGAAACATACGAGCGGAGGGCCGGTCGCAGCAGCTCTCCCCTCGAGCACCCCGAGCAGGCAAGGCAGCGCCACCAACCCCCAGCCCCGAGGTCAGCAAACTCCAGGAAAGCCAGGCATCCACCCCCGGAGGGACGATCAAGGGAGGGCAGGCCGCCCGGTGGCCGGCGCGGTGAGCCCACACCCCCGGACCCGCTCGACTCCCACCCCCCCAGCGGGGCCAACATCCGTCCCCGGGCCCCAGGCACCAGGAGGCCAGCGACCCCACCCCCCAGGACAGAGACCAGCCAGCGCCCCCTGGCGCGAGCCCCCCCAGGCACCCCCACAGCGGCCCCGCCCCACCGCCTCCGCCACACACCCCGGGGACCCCCACGTCCAAAGAAGTCCCCTCGCCCAGGTGAGCCCACGTTGCTGAGAGGCACTACCCCCCATAATCCAGCACCTCCCGACTTGCAGGTACACCCCTCCCCATACCTTCACACCCACATGTTCCCATGCACACCCCTCTCACTCACCCAGACCGACCCATTCTCTCTCACTCCAGTACCCACTCAAATTCACTCCTCATTCACCATTATTTCAAAAGGCGGCTGCGAGGCAGATGCAGCGAGCCTGAACATGCACCAGTGCCCGACAGTGACCAGGGAGGCCACCAGCGCAGGCCACAAAAGCAGACCCCCACCCCCCGGCGCCCATCTGAGCGAACAATGAGCAGACCACCGCAGGCACCCCAAGATGCCACCCGGCATGCAAAGCGCCGCACAAAACCGACCCATCATCACCACCTCCATTCATCACCCCCTCACTCACACTTAGACTCATATTCAGCCCCCCGTCACTTCCTTGGTTGTATCTATATATTTAGTAGCATCCAGGGATTTTGACATGATAGGTCCCAGGCTCCCCACCAGGCTTCCATGCCCCCAGCAAGAGCAGGGCAACAGGGGTGGGGGAAGACCCCCCCCGCACAGAACATGGTGGGTGTGTGTCGGTTATATGATATAATTGTGTATAAATGTGTGGAGTACTAAAGTGCAATTAAAATTGGGGGGGATAGTGATTGAAGCATCGTTAGCCACTGTGATGGGCAGCAGAGCCCCCATCCCCCCAAGCCCTCAGTGTCTAAAATGCAATTAAAATTGAGGTGAGTGCAGCCCCACCACGCAGCAAAGGTATCCCCTTCACCGACACAGTGCGGCACACCCTCACCCCAAAGCCCTAAATGTAACAAAAAAGATCAGGGGGAGGGGGAGGGGGAGGGTGGGAAATAAGACTGGGAGGTAGGCGGTCTAAAAGCAAGGCTGTCCCCCCCCAGAAGCCAGCTTGCAGACTGGTTTATGAGGCCACCCACTGCCCCCAAATCCCAACCCAGGGCGAGGGCCGCCAGTGGAAACAGCCCAGGACCCACCAGCATCACGCCCCGGCGCTCTAGCACCACTAACATGACGGGGCAGCCAAACATACTTCCACTCATCTTACACACACGAACATGGACAACAACAGTCACAATAGTGAACAATGGGCCGGACCCACACAGCACTCAACACGCCAGGCGACACCCCCGAGCGCCCACTAAGGCCCACGACCACCCACCCCAGACACACACCGACAGCTGCAGGCCGCCCTGCAACCACAGCCACCCCGGAACAACCCAATGGAAACACGGCCATCAACCCGCGCCAATGACCCCCCAGCCACCCCCAAGCTCCAACACACACCCGCTGCCAATGACACCAGGGGCGATGTAGCAAAGTGCCTCATCCCCCAACACAACAGCAGGGCGGCCGGGACAAGCAAGCCCCGAAACGCCAGCCCCCATGCCACTAGATGGACTGCCCAACCCCTGCCACCCAACAAAGCTCTCCTACCCATACACACATCCTCCGCCCCCTAGACATCTACCCACAAGTAACCGATTCCATACACACACATAACTCCACCCACCATCACACATACCCACCTACACAAACACACAACCCCACCCGCAGACCCCAGTGAACGGGGAGGGTGACCCAGGATGCGGGCACCAGCCCCAGGGCGGCACCAGGGCCCCAGGAAACACATGACCCCACTGCGCAAGGATGCACCAAGGACAACCTCCACCGCCGGCGCACACCCGACCCCGGCCCGGGGCAGGGGGACGCCCCCCCAGCACCAGGGGCCCAGGGCCAGACCCGGACCCCCCCGAGGGGCGAGGCCAGCCAGCCAGGGGCCACAGCCCAAACCCCTCCCCCCCCCCAGGGCCAGACAGACGGCCACCCCGGAACAGGCCCCCTGGACACCTGCGGTCGGGGCGCAGCCAGCCGCCAGAGGTGCCAAGGAGTGTGAGTCACCGCCTGCCACCCCTCAGATTATAGAATTAATAAGCGGGGACCAGAGAGAATTGAATTCCGCCAATTGATTATTTGAGGAGGCTGACATTCTTTCCAGGCTAATATAATCCAATAGTAAGTTATTATAATAAGTCGTGCATAAGTTATTTCTTGTTTTCCAGTTCATGAGGATAGCTTTCTTTGCGATGCATAAGGCAGTGAGAACCATGTGTGACATCCTTGCATCTATATTTATTTCACTTAAATCACCTAATATGCAAAGTGTGGGTGAGGGACACTATACCCAAGCCATGCCGACAGGTCTTCACATGTCTTCTGCCAGAACTTTTTTTTTTAAGTTTTTATAAAGGGTATACATGTCATTACAGCATTGCATTGTTTACATTTTCATCACGTTCCCTTTTTTTTGTTTTTTGACAACATTGGAAGAATAATTATTACAACACCCTTTTTTTTAAAGTGAAAGAAAAAGAGAATTAAAGAAAGAACAAAAAACAAACAAGAAAAACAAAAAAAACAAAACACAAGAACCAATAAATAAATAAATAAAAATAAAAGAGCATCTGAGTAGCGTTGGAACAAAGAGAGGTGCCATTATTGAAATGGTATTTGTCAAAGATTAGATCTGATGGAAGACACATATGCGATCCAGGGTTGTCAAAAGTTCAAGAACCCATCCATGTCCTGTCTCAGTGCGAATGTCAACTTTTCCATCGAGTAAATGTCTTGAATCACGTTAATCCAATCTTCAGGTGTAGGACAATCCTTCAACATCCATTTTTTAGTTAGAGCTTTTTTACTTGCCAATATTAAAACAGTGAATAAGTATTTTTCTCCTCATCTATCCAGTGATTCTGGTAGTAAACCCAAATACAAAGTTACAAAAGAAAAGGGAACTGTTATTTTGAATATTTTCCCCAATATTGTCTGTACATTGGTCCAATATTGGTGGATAACTGGGCATGACCAAAACACATGAAAATGATTTGCAGTCTCTTCACCACACAAGCGCCAACAATTCAACCCCTTACGAGTAAATTTGTTTTGTGCAGGTGTTCTGAAAAATCTTGCCAAATTTTTCCATCCAAATTCTCTCCACTGCAGGGATGAGGTACTTTTCCATTGTTGTTTATTTAGCTTTTCCCATATTTCCAGTTGTAAAGTGAAATTCCCCTCTTTTTCCCATCTCTCTTTTATATATATGATGTGTTGTCTCCTTTTAAGTCTTGAAGACCTTGGTATATTTTAGAAATGTATCTGATCCCTGGGATCCCTTTATATGCCATTAAGAAGACCTTCAGAACACCTGATTGGGCCCTTTCCAAATCCTCCTTTTTAAGTATTTTGTTTATGTGGTTTCTAAGCTGAAAGAACCTGTAAAGGTCTTGATTTATTAGACCTTGTTTTTTCAAATCTTCAAAACTTCTTAAAATTTGCCCTTTAAAAAAATCGTAATATTTTATCAGTCCGTTCTCTTTCCACTTTTTAAATCTAGTGTCTGTTTTATTAGGAGTAAAGTCTTGATCATAGGCAATCGATTGCAGTAATCGATAGGGTTCTTTAGTTTGATTCTCTCTGACTATCTTAAACCAAATTTTTAGCGGGGTCTCTATCCACGGGTTAGTGTTATTCATAAGTTTAGGTAAGGCATTGTTCCCTATTATCGCCTGTAGGGGGATGTCACTTGTTATTTGGCATTCCATCTCCTTCCATTGTGCAGTGTAGACTGGGTTACATATCTCTACTAAAGTTTTAATTTGTGCTGCTTTAAAATAGTCCCTGATTTTTGGCAGCGTGAGCCCACCTTTGTCTTTGTTTAGCTGTAGGGTTCTATATCTGATTCTAGGTCTCTTGCCCTGCCATATGAATTTTGAGATCCTTCTGTCCAGTTCTTGCCATGTTTTTTTGGGAGGTTCTACCGGTATTGTTTGGAAAAGGTATAGAAGACGTGGAAGTATATTCATTTTGACTGCTTCAATTCTTTGTGCAGTACCCAAGAATGGTATATTCCATCTTGCTAGATCAGATTTTATTTTTGCCATCAGTGGATCATAGTTCAGTGTTATAATTTTGATGAGTTGTTTCGGGATATTGACCCCCAGATATTTCATAGATTCCATCTCCCAGTTAGTTTTGAGTTTGCTTAGTAAATATTGATTTGGGTCATAGTTGAATGTTAAAACTTGGGTTTTATGCATGTTTAATTCGTACCCCGATAGATCTCCATACTCTGAAAAAACTGAGATTAGTTCTGGAAAAGAGGTGTCCGGCTGCCCCAGGTATATTAAAATGTCATCAGCAAAGAGTGCTATTTTGTGTTCCTTCTGACCAAGTGTAATACCTCGAATTTTTTGATTCTGTCTTATCCATTGGCTCAGAGGTTCTATGAAGATTGCAAAGAGCAGTGGAGACAAGGGGCAGCCCTGACGACATCCTCTTTCCAGTTCAAAAGATGATGATAATTTACCGTTAATCCTTATTTTAGCTGTTGGTTTTTTATATAATGCCTGGATAGTTCTAATGAAGTTGTTATGAAAATTGAAACTGGCTAAGATTCTATATAGGAAAGACCAGTCAACCGAATCAAATGCTTTTTCAGCATCTAATCCCAATATGGCTGCATTTAAGTTATATTTTTTTATATGATGAATTATGTGTAAAGTGAATGAATGAATGAATGAATCTTTATTTCAGATAGATTAAAAGTACAGGTTAAAAGAAACTGAATAATATATATCAAAGGGGGAAAGAAAATCCAACAAGGTCATATTAGACAATAACTCCTCTGATTATACAGTTCAACATAATTTATCCGAAATGGGTGATGGCTGAAGCCGCAGCTTATTACCCACCCATGTTCCATCCAAGAATTCAAAAGAAAAAACAAAACAAGAGCGATTACAATTCAGAACTAGAAAAGCACTCGGAGAGCGCAGACCTCCGCCAAGTGCTGCAGTTCCCCCATACAGTCTTCAGATTCCTTGATCATGAAAACATATGACAAGCAGTGGTTCAGTAGTTATTCACAAAAATGGCATTTTCCGTAATGGCGGCCACAGTTCCTCCCATACAGTGTTTGTGTGTACGTTTTCAGATTCCTTGACCATGAAAACATATGACAAGCAATTGGATTGACAATGAGAGGATTAGTGGTTCAGTAGTTATTCACGAAAATGGCATTTTCCGTAATGACGGCCACAGTTCCCCCATACAGTGTTTGTGTGTACGTTTTCAGATTCCTTGACCATGAAAACATATGACAAGCAATTGGATTGACAATGAGAGGATTAGTGGTTCAGTAGTTATTGACGAAAATGGCATTTTCCGTAATGGCGGTTTAGCGCCACAGTTCCCCCCATACAGTGTTTGTGTGTACGTTTTCAGATTCCTTGACCATGAAAACATATGACAAGCAATTGGATTGACAATGATAGGATTAGTGGTTCAGTAGTTATTCACGAAAATGGCATTTTCTGTAATGGCGGTTTAGTGCTACAGTTCCCCCCATACAGTGTTTGTGTGTACGTTTTCAGATTCCTTGAGCATGAAAACATATGACTAGCAATTGGATTCACAACAATTGGATTGACAATGATAGGATTAGTGGTTTAGTAGTTATTCACGAAAATGGCATTTTGCGTAATGGTGGTTTTCTTGTGGATGGTGATCCGGATCACCACCAAAATGTAATCATCTGTAGGATACCCCATTTCTGACAATCTGTGAAAATTTCATGAAAATCTGTCCATAACTTTTTGAGTTATCTTGCTAAGAAACAGACAAACCAACGCCGATGATCACATAACCTCCCCCTTTGGTGGAGGTAATTACAGAGACTTTTCCACAGAGACTACAAAATGGATTTTAAGTAATCAAGCCTGCCAGCCTAGACTCTCTCCCCTTAAGTGGGATTTGAAATTGCACTCTTAAATTGTTTTTACATTTGCCATTTCTATTATCTTTTTAGCTTTTAAACTTACTCCCTGCTTGTTTCAGGGTCAACAGTTTCTGAAACCTGACCTGAATTACTTTCTATATGTGTTGTTTTTCTTTCTATATCTTCCTGCCTGCCCCAGGGACTACAGGTGGAAATTAGTGAGAACACTATAATCTGGTCCAGAGCATCTTTACCCTGTGTTTAATGTTTTTTTGTTTTTTTTTTTCTGTACATTGTCCCTGACAAATAAACCAATAACTTAATCTAAATGTTATCAGCATGACGTATATCAAAATAAATGACACACCCGCCCATCCAACTTCTAAGCACGTAAATATTTTTCTACTATAATATTGTAACAATCAACCATTAGAGACTATTACAAAAAAAAAAAACGGGTTACAAATGATTTCAAATGCACAAATATGGTGTTAAGATTGTGTTATAATTCAACTCAAAAGACAAAAAAAATTATGGTTTCATTAAATTATTTCTTTAGAGGTTTACCGGTACATAAATTGTTCTCATCAGTAACTAAATATAATTTCTCAGTCCATTACACTCAGTCTCTTATTATGAGCATATGCCAACTCCAAACACAAACAACAACAAAAAACACAAAAAAACAAGTAGTCCATAACAATGTCCCTACAAATCTTGGCTGGCAAGAAAAAAAAATAGAAATGAAAAAGAGTCCAGATACTCCACCAAAGATAACTAGAAGTTAATGTCTTGAAAATAATGAAGAAAAAAAAAAGACCCTGACCTGAGGAATAATTGCAGTTCATAAAGGACGAGGAAAAAGGCTCAATCTCACCGGCAGGCAGCTTTGTCACCTCTGGATCATTTTGACAGCTCAGTTAAATTGGCCTGGGGGTATATTATGGCCTAGGGAATATACAGTGGTGTGAAAAAAAAGTTTGTCCCCTTCCGGATTTCTCATTTTTTTATATGTCACACTTAAATGTTTCAGATCATCAAACATATTTAAATATGAGACAAAGATAACACAAGTAAACACAAAATGCAGTTTTTAAATGGTGTTTCCAGGTGATGGCCCTGAGTGAAAAAGTGCCCCCACCTGCTAAAACATAGATTAACTGTTGTTTATCACATCAAGCCATTCAGAGGTGGACTTGCTGGTGTGTTTTGGATCATTGTCCTGCTGCAGAACCCAAGTGTGCTTCAGCTTGAGGTCACAAACAGATGGCCGGACATTCTCCTTCAGGATTTATTAGTAGACAGCAGAATTCATGGTTTCATTTACCACAGCAAGTATTCCAGGTCCTGAAGCAGCAAAACAGCCCCAGACCATCACACTACCACCACCATATTTTACTGTTATGATGTTCCTTTTCTGAAATGGTGCTCTACTTTTACGCCAGAAGTAATGAGCCATGCACATTACAGAAAATTCAACTTTTGTCTCGTCAGTCCACAGAGTATTTTCCCAAATATCTTGTGGATAATCAAGATGATTTCTGTCAAAACTGAGATGAGCCTCTATGTTGTTTTTTGCTCAGCAGTGGTTTTCGTCTTGAAACTCTGCCATGCAGGCCATTTCTGCCCAGTCTCTTTCTTATGATGGAGTCATGAACACTGACCTTAACTGAGGCAGGTGAGGCCTGCAGTTCTTTGGATGTTGTTGTGGGGTCTTTTGTGACCTCTTGGATGAGTCGTCGCTGCACTCTTGGGGCAATTTTTGTCGGCTGGCCACTCCTGGGAAGGTTCACCACTGTTCCATGTTTTTTGCCATTTGTGGATAATGGCTCTCACTGTGGTTCACTGGAGTCCCAAAGCTTTAGAAATGGCTTTATAACCTTTGACAGACTGATAGATCTCAATTACTTTGTTTCTCATTTGTTCCTGAATTTCTTTGAATCACAGCATGATGTCTAGCTTTTGAGGATCTTTTGGTCTACTTCACTTTGTCAGGCAGGTCCTATTTAAGGGATTTCTTCATTGACAACAGGTATGACAGTAATCAGGCCTGGGTGTGGCTAGAGAAATTGAACTCAGCTTTCCAAAGATGTGATAAACCACAGTTAATTTATGTTTTGATTGGGGGGGGGGGCACAATCACTCTTTCACACAGGGCCATGTAAGTTTGGATTTTTTTTATTACCCTTAATAATAAACACCATTTAAAAACTGCATTTTGTGTTTACTTGTGTTATCTTTGTCTAATATTTTAATTAGTTTGATGATCTGAAACATTTAAGTGTGACAAACATACAAAAAAATGAGAAACCAGGAAGGGGGCAAACACTTTTTCACACCACTGTATATGAATATCAACGGGTGTTTTGCTGAACTATTGTTGTAGAAAAAATTATTTGCCTTTTCTCCCTGGATCCTGAAAAAAATTAACATCAAAGATCTGCAGATTTGGAGAGCCTTTATTTTTTCCTGCATGCAGGAGAGAGGGAGGGCTGCTGATATGTGAATCTCACAGTGGAACACTTTTCTCTCTCCCAAGGTCACAAAACACACTCCTTTATACAGGGCTGCGAGGTGCTTACATCATTGCCTTATACGGTAGCATATCAAACAGTGCGTAACCTTATCATACAAACAGTCTTTGTGCTGCACATAAATGGGAAGACAGTAGTTCAGCTTCTTAAAATCACTCCCTAATAGAGCCTGCTAAACATCGTTTAGTAACATATTGGAATTTCTGGCATCGAAACAGAATAAAGCATCACACCAACAGTAATATCAGTACATGTCCACTTAAAAGGAACTCCGATTATATTGGCATGTTAGCTCTATATGCTTTATTTTTATGTTACTAACATAACTATAATTTTTTTGAAAATAATTCCCAGTTTTATATATTTTTAAAAAACTTTATTACGATGTAAATCGCCATTATTGTTTACGTCACAGTGCATTCTGGGTAGTGACGTAGAAGGGTTGCAGCCGTTTTTTCTGTCTTATACAAGCCAAGAAGCAAAGCTACAAACTACTGCCATTTGTCAGTGAAAATGCCACATTGCGCAGCTTTTGGATGTAATTGCCAATCAAAGGGAAATAAAGAGAGCGGGGTGAGCCTCCATAGCTTTTCCTAAAGAGGGAAAGTTGAGGAAAAAGTGGGGCGGCAGCAGCTCAGCAGGTAGAGCAGGTCGTCTAATAACCCGATGGTTGGCGGTTCGCATCACGCTCTCCCCAGATATCCTGCCGTTGTGTCCCTGGGCAAGACACTTCACCCGCATTGCCTCCAGTGCCCATAACACTGGGTATGAATATGTAAAAATGTTTAAATGCTCGGTGGTAGCCGGAGAGGCTGTTGGAATGGATTGGCAGCCACATTTCCCTCACTCTGAGTCTGTGATCACGCGCTGTAGCGCATGCCTGATAAAGCTGATATATGTATTAATCACGCTGTAATAAAGCACGAGCGTGTGCTTTGCGCACCAGTGTGGCGGATGAAATAAGGGAACCCAGTGTTGAGGCACAGAATAATTGCAGGCAGGACACGCGAACTGAAGTTTAAAAGGGTGTTTATTTCATCCAGCACGAAGCTCACTCCAGCGCTGTGGAGCGAGCCCTTTTTTTTTATTACTTATTTTGTACTAACCACAGTGCGCAGTGGTTAGTACTGTGGCAGCACAGTTTACCCTCGGCCGGGGGATCACGGAGATCGTGGGTTCGATCCCTGCCCCCGGCCAACAGTGATCTGTGTGGAGTTTGCATGTTCTCCCCGTGTTTGCGTGGGTTTACTCCGGGATTTCTCCAGTTTCCTCCCATATGTCAAAAACATGCAGGTTAGGGAGTTAAGGGGCGCTTGCGCACGCAGCGACTGGCAGCTGGTGGCTTGTCACCAGACTGCAAAACAAATCTACCTATGGGTACAAAATAAGTAATAAAAAACAAAAAGGGCTCGCTCCACAGCGCTGGAGTGAGCTTCGTGCTGGATGAAATAAACATCCTTTTAAACTTCAGTTCGCGTGTCCTGCCTGCAATTATTCCATGCCTCAACACTGGGTTCCCTTATTTCATCCGCCACACTGGTGCGCAAAGCGCACGCTTGTGCGCTTTGCGCGATATTGTGCTTTATCATAGTGTGATTAATACATATGTCAGCTCTATCAAGTGTTGTGGGATGTCTGGTGCGTGTGTTTGGATGGGCAGCTCGGTGCATGGACGTGAGTGATGACGTTTGCGCAGCCGAGGCCCACCCCCCTCCCCGGTGTGTGTGGCGAATGGTGTGTGATTTGGTGCGGATAAGTAGAAAGAGCGAGGCGACCAGAGCAGGTAGAATTTGTTGCTGACAACAGTGCGGTATATAAATAAAGCCCCAACGCTTCAGCAAAACGGCCTGTGCTTCTGTGTACCACAAGAGTGAGATTTACTCGGGAATTAAACCGCGGAGGAAGATGCATCTCCCCTGCGTCCCAAAACAACGGTTAGGAGACAAAAGGCAGGATCGGTCAACACAAGCGTGCGATCACAGACATGTCTCATGCGCGCGCTTTGAGCGATATTGTGCTATTATCACAGCATGATTAATACATATGTCAGCTTTATCAGGCATGCGCTACAGCGCGTGATCACAGACAGAGTGAGGGAAATGTGGCTGCCAATCCACGCCAACAGCCTCTCCGGCCACCACCGAGCATTTAAACATTTTTACACATTCATACCCAGTGTTATGGGCACTGGAGGCAATGCGGGTGAAGTGTCTTGCCCAGGGACACAACGGCAGGATATCTGGGGAGAGCGTGATGCGAACCGCCAACCATCGGGTTATTAGGCGACCTGCTGAGCTGCTGTCGCCCCACTTTTTCCTCCACTTTCCCTCTTTAGGAAAGCTATGGAGGCTCACCCCGCTCTCTTTATTTCCCTTTGATTGGAAATTACATCCAAAAGCCGCGCAATGTGGCATTTTCACTGACAAATGGCAGTAGTTCGTAGCTTCGCTTCTTGGCTTGTATAAGACAGAAAAAACGGCTGCAACCATTCTACGTCACTACCCAGAATGCATTGGGATGTAAACAAAAATCGTAATAAAGTTTTTTAAAAATATATACAACTGGGAATTATTTTCAAAAAAATTATATTATAGTTATGTTACTAACATAAAAATAAAGCTTATAGAGCTAACATGCCAATATAATCAGAGTTCCTTTTAACTGAACATTAGCTGACAATTTTTTTTTTAAATTTCATTTGTGTATGCTCTATATAGCCTACTACATGAATTTGTATCCATAAAATAGGACACAGTAGGAGCCCATATACTGTACCTGTAGTGGACATACAGATGTGTCAGCCGATAATGACTCTTTTATTCTCTTTTCTCCGGAGGTTAGACTCAGATCAGCTCCACCTCGCTCGTGAAGCAAAATCTTCCACGTTGCCAATTTTCTTTGTTTTTTTTTCTCTATCCATATTCCTATATTTACAGTATTTTGTTTTTGCTGTGCATAAAACGGTAATTCAGTTCCCTCTGTGCACTATTTCTCTCTCCCAGTACAGGATACGCAATATGGAAAGCAACAATGAGATTATTACAAAAAGAGCGCACAGATTCAGAAACGTTCCTGGGAACTGCAACACCGTAACTCAGTGGCATTTATAAAAAGTTGTGAACTGGGAGACCTGTAGATTTTGTTAAAGTTATCCACAGAATAAAACCCCAGAGTCTCCATCAGACCATCTTGATGGTTCTAGTGTTAATAAAGTACATTGGTCAATAATCAGTTTATTCAAGAGTAGTCCTTAATTTATACATATTAAACAAAGGAGTCTAGCATGTGAAATGAAAATCAAAACTTTGATATATGACGAACAAATATAAACTTTTTTTTTTTTTTTTTTTTTTACTGGGGTTTCCGCTTAACCCTTGTATTATGTTGAAAAAAAAATTACATTGATTATGTTGCGGGTCATTTTGACCCGTACTGTGTAAATCCACTCAAAACAGTCAAAAAACAGGTTAAACCAATAACAACTTTATTTTAGATTATATAAGCATTTATAAAAGAGACATAACAATACATTTTTAATTTCAACACTATATTTAAGAACTATTTTGTTCAAGTTTTTCCCTCTGCATTTTTTTTTCATTTAACTTGCCCCTTTTTCTCACATTTTCAGTGTTGAACATTTTCA
Organism: Pholidichthys leucotaenia; assembly: GCA_020510985.1. NCBI lineage: Eukaryota > Metazoa > Chordata > Actinopteri > Cichliformes > Pholidichthyidae > Pholidichthys > Pholidichthys leucotaenia. Next base: position 6,139,955 of record CM035836.1, read on the forward strand.
ATGCTCTCCACATGATGGACAGAATGTAACTGTGTGCTTTCTGCAGATGTATGTAATTCTTGCATTTCACACAAGAGGTACTTGTTTTAGTCCTTTCGGGAGGGACAGACCTGGCATCTTTTCCGTTTCTTTACACCTGTGTCCACTGGATCCATTGCAGATTGGTTGGATGACCTGACCTTGACCTTTTCAATGACAGCTGCAGCTGCTGGGGATCGAGCTGGTCTGGCTCGCCTCTGGATCTTGGGAGTGACGAGTGCTTTGCCGAGTTCTTCCAGGAAAAGCTGACGTCGGTACAATTTGCCGGCATTCCATTGCTGGTTGATTTCAGTCCACAGGACATAGGCATTGTAAGCAGACACATCGACAATGTTGTAGAAAATCACCAAGGGTCAACGGGCAGTCTTGCGCTGGCAGCTGTATGTTGCTGTGACTTTGTCCAGATTGTCAACTCCTGCTTTGGTGGAGTTGTAGTCAAGGATCATTTGTGGCTTCATGTCTTCTCTTGTGCTCAGAGATGCATCTGTGTGCATTGTGCTCATTACAAGAACATTCTTGTTTCTCTTTGGGCAGTATGAAACAACTGCTGCTTTCTCAGTGAAAACAAATATTGAGGAATGCAGAGGTCTGCCCTGCATCTTCAGAATTTCACTGGTAAGTTCTGGCTTATTTCTTCTGACTGTTCCCAACATAGTCGACTTTCTCTTCTGAAGTTCATCTCCAAGGCGGTAGGATGTAAAGAAGTTGTCACAGCACCACACACATCCCCTGATTCTTCTCAGATGCTCCTCCAGGTAGCTTTCCAGTATACACTTGCATATTTCATGCATAGCTAGATTTTGCATCACAGGCTACCCACATTTTGATGCCATACTTGGCAGGCTTGTTGGGCATGTACTGTCTGAAAGGACAGCGCCCCCTGAATGGTACAAGGCGCTCATCTACAGTAACATGGGGACCAGGATTGTACAACAAAGGTAGAATTTCAACCCATTTATCCCATACATCTCTAAACACAGCTAGTTTGTCTCTTTCATGTCGACCAGCTCTGGTGTCACGGTTGTCAAATCGGATCACACGAGATATCATGTGAAATGTCTCCAGAGACATTGTTGCTCGAAAGATTGGCCTAACATACCCTTCATTCCATAGACTTGCAGTTGCTTCTCCCTTTGACCTGTACACTCCAGCTAATACCAGAATTCCAATGTACTGTACGCATGCAAGTCAGTCTGATCCAGTGGCTTCCATTTCTCCTGAAATACACGCACGCCTCCCCTCCAAGTTGGTCATTTCCAGTATAATCTTCTCTATTGGTGGGGATATGAAGAGCTGAAATGCTGATTGAATATCATCAACTCGTGTGACAGCAAATCTTGTAGGACCGGGAGTCATTTTGATGACATTGGAAGATGACAGTCTACCTCAGCTTTGGTGTGGTGATGTTGACCATTTTATATTACCATCTTTAGATGCCCATGTCCCCTCTGTGGATGATGATTGCTGCATTCCTTGGCTTTCATCCGAGACACAACGGCAGGTTTGTCCTCTGAATCCTCCTCATCATCAGAAAATTGACAATCTGGATCATCAATTACATTGTCCTCGGTCTCTGAAACCTCTTCCTCTGCGTCACTATCCCAGTTCAAAATATGTGATGAAGCTTCTTCAGCTGTAAACCTTCTGTAGCTCATTTTTGGTGTGTTTGTCAAAGAGATGGCATGAGAAAAGTGACAAGGACAAGGGAGAGAAAGTCCCTCCTCGACACACACCTGGGTCTCTGGCAGTCAAGATACAATTAACTGGGCAGTCAAAATAAAGTACATCAAAGAGGCATGTTTATTTTGGATCTGTACAGCTACTTACCCACATAAAAGTGTCCGGATCAAAATGACCCGCAACATCTTCTTTGTATACAAACTCTGGCACATACATTCCACTACACATCAAAGTGTCCAGATTTTACACACCAGTTCATGACCCTAGATGAGGAGAAGTGACAAAATTTCATGAAGAAAAAGAAAGGAAAACCCGTACTTTGGTCAACACAAAAACCAAAATGGGTCAAATTGACCCTTAATACAAAGATTAAACAAAAGCTTAAAAAAAGCCTTTAAAAAAAGATTCTGCTACTCCACACTGACTGTGCCTGTGTTGATGACCCGCTCCCTCATCAGATGTACCTGTGTTTGTATGCTCTTACTGAATAAATTCAGACAGACCCAAAAACTAGGCCAAGGTCAACTTTATTATCCCCACTGAGGGCAATTTGCTGTACAGCAGCAACAGTTTCAGGAAAACAACATTTATTTTGCCAGCAATTTTGTTGCACATTTTCACAATGTGTTCCAACCTCTTCTTGTTCTTCAGTGTAAGTAACCCATCCAACCATCCATGGATGGATGGATGGATGGATGGATGGATGGATGGAAGTTTATGATAAAAAGAAAAGTTTATGATAAAAATGCATGTGCTGGTGGGCCTTTGCACAAATAGCATTGACACTGGTCAAAAGAAAGTTCATTGTCAATTAATGTTCCCAGATATTTGTACTGATTCACCACTTCAACAGTCTGACCATGGATACTGACAGGGTGGACAGGTGAAGGGTTTCTTCGAAAATCAATAATCATCTCTTTAGTTTTGGACACGTTAATCTCCAAAAAGGAAAGTTTACACCACTCACTAAAATTATCCACCACTGGACCAGGGGCAAGATATTCACTCATGTTGACTTCAGCAGTCATTTATGTATAAAATAAGTAAAAGCAGTGAAAGAACACATCCTTGGGGGAAGCCAGTGGAAGATACAGTGGGGCAAAAAAGTATTTAGTCAGCCACCAATTGTGCAAGTTCTCCCACTTAAAAAATGAGAGAGGTCTCCAATTTTCATCATAGGTATACCTCAACTATGAGAGACAAAATGAGAAAAAAAAATCCAGAAAATCACACTGAAGGATTTTTAATGAATTAATTCGTAAATTCCTTGGTAAAATAAGTATTTGGTCACCTACAAACAAGCAAGATTTCTGGCTCTCACAGACCTGTAACAACTTCTTTAAGAGGCTCCTCTGTCCTCCACTCATTACCTGTATTAATGGCACCTGTTTGAACTCATTATCAGTATAAAAGACACCTTTCCACAACCTCAAACAGTCAGACTCCAAACTCCACTATGGCCAAGACCAAAGAGCTGTCAAAGGACACCAGAAACAAAACTGTAGACCTGCACCAGGCTGGGAAGACTGAATCTGCAATAAGTAAGCAGCTTGGTGTGAAGAAATCAACTGTGGGAGCAATTATTAAAAAATGGAAGACATACAAGACCACTGATAATCTCCCTCGATCTGGGGCTCCACGCAAGATCTCACCCCTTGAGGTCAAAATGATCACAAGAACGGTGAGCAAAAATCCCAGAACCACACGGGGTGACCTAGTGAATGACCTGAAGAGAGCTGGGACCAAAGTAACAAAGGCTACATCAGTAACACACTACGCCGCCAGGGACTCAAATCCTGCAGTGCAAGACGTGTCCCCCTGCTTAAGCCAGTACATGTCCAGGCCCGTCTGAAGTTTGCTAGAGAGCATTTAGATGATCCAGAAGAGGATTGGGAGAATGTCATATGGTCAGATGAAACCAAAATAGAACTTTTTGGTAAAAACTAAACTTGTCGTGTTTGAAGGAGAAAGAACACCATACCTACTGTGAAGCATGGGGGTGAAAACATTATACTTTGGGGCTGTTTTTCTGCAAAGGGACCAGGACGACTGATCCGTGTAAAGGAAAGAATGAATGGGGCCATGTACCGTGAGATTTTGAGTGAAAACCTCCTTCCATCAGCAAGGGCATTGAAGATGAAACGTGGCTGGGTCTTTCAGCATGACAATGATCCCAAACACACTGCCCGGGCAACGAAGGAGTGGCTTCGTAAGAAGCATTTCAAGGTCCTGGAGTAGCCTAGCCAGTCTCCAGATCTTAACCCCATAGAAAATCTTTGGAGGGAGATGAAAGTCTGTGTTGCCCAGCGACAGCCCCAAAACATCACTGCTCTAGAGGAGATCTGCATGGAGGAATGGGTCAAAATACCAGCAACAGTGTGTGAAAACCTTGTGAAGACTTACAGAAAACGTTTGACCTCTGTCATTGCCAACAAAGGGTATACAGTGATCCCTCGCTACTTCGCGCTTCACCTTTCGCGCCCTCAGTGCATCGCGGATTTTTCAAAAATATTCATCAAAAATTCAAAATTGAGAAATAATGGGCGGGCGCTAGCAGAAGGCAGGGAGACTACATTAGACCATCACGTGTCAACACGGAGAGCCGCACAACTCTCTGTTCGCTGTTCTCGTGTTGGCTCGGCTCGGAAATCTCGCAAGCTGATTGGCCGAGACGTTTCACCCACCTCCTCTCCCTGCCGAGCACCCATGAAGGGAAGGAAGACCGCATTCATTGCTTTTTATCGCTCGTGTTACTTAGTCTCGCCGCGTGGAACTTTTTGCTGTTCTCTTGTGCCATTTTGTGCGAAATAGTCTTCCCGTCGAGCCACTACGCCGCCTCCTCCAGCTCTACCGGAAGCTGCCCTGGATGATCCTGCGCTTCTAGCACCTCACGATGAGGCGTCACCTGAGGAGCAGTAAAGCTCTCATTAACCTGTGCAGTAAATCATTTTCATCTTGAGTTACGTATCTTGTTATAAGAATAAAAGAGTTCTAAAAACATATTTATGTACACTTTGTTTACATCTACGTATGTATGTACACGTACACACACACACACGTGTGTGTGTGTACGTGTATGAGAGAGAGAGAGTGAGAGAATGAACGTACGTATTATTTATGGATGACGTCATTAGGGATGACGCTACTTCGCGGTTTTTCACTTTTTGCGGTCGGTTCTGGAACCCATTAACCGCGATAAGTGAGGGATCACTGTATAACAAAGTATTGAGATTAACTTTTGTTATTGACCAAATACTTAAATACCTAAGCAGGGCTGCTCGCAGAGATAGCAAAAAGACGTAACAAACTAATAGTTTTTTGAATGCAAAAGATGCAATAGACTTACACAATGGTCCTCTCCGGCATACAACTAGGAACATACCGGTCGCTATGGAGGGTGAGAATATGTATGGGCACATAATCATACCATGTAGGATAACTAAGTAGACGGTTATGCTGTTTCATTCCATCTAGCAACAATGCTCTGCACTGTGTGTGTTTATATATTTGCATATTTATTCCATCTAGCTACAATGCTCAGCACTGGGTGTGTTTATATATTTATATATCTACATATTATTCCATCTAGCTACATTGCTCCGCACTGTGTGTGTTTATATACTTGCATATTTATTCCACCTAGCTGCAATGCTCCGTACTGTGGGTGTTTATATATTTACATATTTATTCCATCTAGCTACAATGCTCTGCACTGTGTGTTCATATATTCATATATTTATTCCATCCAGCTACAATGCTCTGCACTGTGTGTCTGTGTGTGTGTGTGTATATATATATATTTATAGTAATACGTACATATGTTTATTAGCTGCTCTTGCTTGCTTGTTTTTTTTCTTGCCTTCTGATTGTTGCTCTGAGTGTTGCTATCCCTGTGCTGTTGCAATCCTGGAATTTCCCCGTTGTGGGACTAATAAAGGCTTATCTTATCTTATCTTATCTTACTTATTTTACCGAGGAATTTACCAATTAATTCATTAAAAATCCTTCAGTGTGTTTTTCTGGATTTTTTTTTTCTCATTTTGTCTCTCATAGTTGAGGTATACCTATGATGAAAATTGGAGACCTCTCTCATCTTTTAAGTGGGAGAACTTGCACAATTGGTGGCTGACTAAATACTTTTTTGCCCCACTGTAAAAGAACATTGGATACAACTCCTTTGACTCTCACCTTCTGGAACCTAACAGTTAAAAAGTCAATGAGCCAACAAACTAAACCAGGATTAATGTTATAAAAACAGGTGAGTCGATCTGCAGTTATTTCTGTTATAATATTTCCATATATTTATAGTTTAGAATTTTCCTCACTAGTCCTCCGGGAGTTCCTCACAGTCATCCGGGAGAGGCTCAGAGTAGAACCGCTGCTCCTCCACATTGAAAGGAGCCAGTTGAGGTGGTATGGGCATCTGATTAGGATGCCTCCTGGACGCCTCCCACTTGAGGTGTTTCGGGCACGTCCCACTGGGAGGAGACCCCGGGGCAGATTCAGGACTTGGTGGAGAGACTATGTCTCCCAGCTGGTCTGGGAACGCCTTGGTATCCTCTCTGAATTGCTGGAGCAGGTGGCTGGGGAGAGGGAGGTCTGGGTTCCTCTGCTTGAACTGCTGCCTCCGCGACCCGGACCCCCGGAAAAGCGGTAGAAGATGGATGGATGGATGGAATTTTTCTCACTACCCAGACAACAGGAAAAACCTTCCTTATTTTGAAATCCAAATGTCAGCACATTTAGTTTGTCTGAAGACTGCTGACAGATTAAAGTCATTGACTTCATGAATTTCGGTCATTTTAACTTGCCATGTACTGTACATGATATCCATCCATCCATCCATCCATGGATGGATATTGTTGTAGATGGTGAAGTCAATCCTAAGCAATTCAGTCAGTCTTGCCTTTCCCTGCATACAGTATGAAGCTTCACCACATGTTTGCTAAGAAAGTTTTCATTACTGCTCCCTTTTCCAGTGGGTTAAAACCACCATAAATGCCTCCACTGCTTACATCTCTTGTTCTGCCCTCAGTAGTGTGTGTTTATAGAAAGTCAAAAATAGTTCATAAGTTTATATTAAATATCATAGTTCATTTATAATAAGTCATGTTAGAAATAGTAATTTGTGTTAAAAATAATTTCTGTATTGTTATTAGTAATTTGCTCGTGTTTTATATTGAAAGCGCAGCCAGTTGCTGCTATGGTTATGGGTAGGAGAAGCGGACATTGTTGAGAGAAGGAAAAAAGGCAGACGAGCATTAACCTGCCCACAAATTTCTGAAAACGTTCCTCCTGTGTGTTAAACCCCTTTTTTACACCTCCGAAAGCAATGGCTGTAAGTAAATGAATGTTATGTTAGTTTTATAAGTTGTTAAATGTGAACTTAGTATCGTTTTTTTAAGAGTGATTTGTTTCCAGTAATTAGTCATATTCCAGGGCACCGCTAGCTTGTTGAAGGCATTGTGAATGTGTTGTTTCCAGAAATTAGTCCTATCCCAGGGGCCGCTAGCTTGCTAACTGTATTTATTTTCTGTTTTATTTTTTAGTTTCACTCGGGCTTTTCGACGAGCTTTGAGCTACAGTTGTAAGGTACTGTAAGCTGTCTTAAGGAGACTGAATAAAGTGAGCAGGACGCTCGGTTTCCTGGCTCGTGAAAAACGAGTTTGGCTTGCTGTTGATCTGCGTTAAACATACTCAGTGTATATAACACGTAGTGATAACAGTACAGTGAAAAGCCACGACAGCAGTTGGTGAAGATAAGGTCCACGACACAGCGAGGGACGTCACTCAAGAGAGTGAAAAGCCAGGTCAGCAGTTGGTGAAGATAAGGTCCACGACACAGCGAGGGACGACACTCAAGAGTGAAAAGCCAGGTCAGCAGTTGGTGAAGATAAGGTCCATGACACAGCGAGGGACGTCACTCAAGAGAGTGAAAAGCCACGACAGCAGTTGGTGAAGATAAGGTCTGCGACACAGCGAGGGACGTCACTCAAGAGAGTGAAAAGCCAGGTCAGCAGTTGGTGAAGATAAGGTCCACGACACAGCGAGGGACGACACTCAAGAGAAAAATGCCATGTCAGCAGTTGGTGAAGATAAGATTCATGACACAGCGATGGACGACACTCAAGAGAAGAGGGCAGAAGAAAAGGCGAACTCTGAAGCCAAATCATCATACAACGCTAGCTCCAGCTCCAGACGTTCTAGCTCCAGGTTGTCCTCAAAGTCCAATGTAATGGAAGCAGCCATTATGGCACGAGCCTCTGCTGAAGCTGCGAATGCTAGAGCCTTGTACAGTAAGAGACAATTAGAAATTGAAAAAACAACAAGCAAAGCTAGAACAAGCAAAGCGACAAGCAAAGATAGAACAAGCAGAGCAACAAGCAGAACAAGAACAAGCAGAGCAACAAGCAAAGCTAGAACTGGATCTAGAGATGCTGGAGATAGAGAAGGAAACAGCGGCTGCCACAGCAAAAGCAGAAGTTCTAGAAGCTGCTGCAGCTGCCGAGCTGGACGAAGGAGAGAGTGTAAGGAGCGCAATTACATTACAAGCTGTCAGACAGAGAACTATGGAGTATGTACACCACCAAATCCAGCTAAAGTCACAGGTGCAACCAGCCGAAGAAGAAACACCTCAAGTCGAACCTGCACAAAGGGCGCAATTATTCACTCCGAGGAGACCCGAACAAACTCTCTCTCCACCAATATTCAAGAAAACGTACGTGAAAATTGAATCCATCGACATACCGAGAGACTATGTCAGGCCAAACAGCTACCATGCTTCCCACAATGGTGACCCACCTATGGCAGACTTTGCTAGGTTCCTCGCGCGTAGAGAGCTAATCACAACCGGACTCTTTAAGTTTGACGACACCCCCGAAAACTTTAGAGCATGGCAGTCGTCATTCATAAATGCAATTGAAGACGTTGGTCTCACATATAGCCAGGAGTTAGATCTCCTAGTCAAGTGGCTTGGTAAAGAGTCCTGAGAGCACGTTAAAAGAATCAGAGCTGTCTATGCCACTAACCCCAGAGCTGCTCTCCAATTGTCATGGGACAGGTTAAAAGAATGTTACGCTACGCCAGAAGTAGTAGAAAACGCCTTGTTCAAAAAATTAGATAACTTCCCTCACCTTACAAACAGAGACAATGTAAAACTCAGGGAACTTGGAGACTTACTCTTAGAGCTGTGGGTCGCTAAAGATGAAGCTTATCTCCCAGGCCTCGCCTACCTCGACACACCCCGTGGGGTTAAGCTCATAGTTGAAAAGTTGCCTCTAAATTTACAAGATAAATGGTTGCACGCGGGCTCAAAATACAAACGAGAATATGATGTAACCTTCCCTCCCTTCTCATATTTTGTAGAGTTTGTCCAAGACGAGGCTAAAGCAAGAAATGACCCAAGTTTTGCGACATGCAGCAGCCAACCCTTCAGCAAAGGTGAGAGACCACCATTCAAACAAACTAGCTACAGAACGCCTCTAACTGTAAACAAAACAAGTCGACGCAACTGATCCCGCTACTACTAAAGAGAACGATTTAACACGCTACTGTCCAGTCCATAAGAAAATGCACCCTCTAGCCAAATGTAGAGCTTTTCAGAATAAACCGCTACAAGAGAGGCGAAGCATACTCAAAGAACACAAACGATGTTTTCGTTGCTGCTCTCCCACGCATGCAATAAAGAACTGTGACATGAAACTTAAGTGCGAGGAGTGCCAAAGTGAGAGACATTGCTCTGCTATGCATCCCGATTCAAGTCAGCAACCCCAGCCAGAAAACACACCCGAACCAGAGCCTCAGCCCCAAGACAACACGCCACCTGAGGTAACGTCACGGTGCACTGAGATCTGCGGCGAAGGTAATCCCCTACGTTCTTGCTCAAAGGTATGTCTAGTTCAAGTTTTCCCTAAAGGCCAACCAGAACGCTCTGTTAAGATGTATGCAATCCTTGACGATCAGAGTAATAAATCACTGGCCCGTCCTGAATTCTTTGAGCTGTTTGGGATCAAAGGTAGCCCTCTGACATACCTCATGAGAACATGTGCTGGTTTAACTGAAATGCTTGGCAGGGAAGCAGCGGGGTTTCAAATCGAGCCAGTAGGCGGAAGCCCACGCTTAGACCTCCCTCCTCTCCTTGAATGCGACGAGATAATGTTCAGTATGGGTGAAATACCTACGCCCGAAGTCGCTCTTGCTCACGCCCACTTAAAACACCTCACTCCTCTCATTCCCAAGTACGACTCAGATGCTCAGACGGCAATTTTACTGGGCAGAGACATCCTACGAGTCCACAAGGTAAGACAACAAGTCAACGGACCCCACAATGCTCCCTTTGCTCAACGCCTGGACCTAGGCTGGGTAATTGTGGGGGAGGTGTGCCTTAACGCTCACAAGCCAATCGTCAATGTTTATTAGACGCACATGCTCTCCAACGGACGCCCATCCTTCTTCACTCCTTGTCCTAACAGCATCTATACCAAAGAGAAACCATGCTACGGCGGGGAGCACAAGGACGGCCTCTCCAAACGCAGCTCAAAACCCGACGCAGCGGAAGAAAGGCTTGGGGACAAAGTTTTTGAGTGCACAGAGAATGACAACAAGTGCGCCGCGTCCTTCGAAGATGAGACCTTCATAAAGATAATGGAGAAGGAAGTCCACCAGGATGGAAATAACAACTGGATCGCTCCTCTGCCATTCAAGTGTCCTCGCTTGCCGCTCCCAAATAACAGGGACCAAGCATTGTCTAGACTCGGCTCACTAAGACGCAACTTAACAAAAAAAAACAAATGAAAGAACAGTTCTCAGCGTTTATGGACAAACTGTTCGAGAACAATCACGCAGAGATCGCTCCACCCATCACCGATAACACTGAATGCTGGTACCTGCCCATTTTTGGGGTATATCATCCCCAGAAGCCCAATCAGATACGGGCTGTCTTCGATTCAAGTGCCGAGCAATTTGGTGTGTCTCTCAACTCAGTACTGTTAACAGGTCCAGATCTTAATAATACCCTCCTCGGCGTGCTGATTCAGTTTAGGAAGGAGCTCATCGCAGTCACTGCCGATATCCAGCAAATGTTTTATGGGTTCTTAGTCAGATCAGACCATAGAGACTATTTGAGGTTCTTGTGGCACGAGGGAAATGACTTGTCAAAAGAGGTGCAGGAGTACCGCATGCGGGTGTACGTTTTTGGAAACAGCCTGTCGCCAGCAGTAGCTATCTATTGCCTACACAGAGCTATCCAGAAAGGCGAGCCAAAGTTTGGAGCAGACACAAGACACTTTGTTGAGAGACACTTTTATGTAGATGACGGGTTGATTTCGCTCCCCACTGAATCTGCAGCCATAGACTTGCTCAAGCGCACATGCGCATCCTTGGCCGAGTCCAATCTCAAGCTCCACAAAATCGCCTCAAATAGTGTCTCAGTCATGCAAGCCTTCAAGCCAGAAGACCTGGCCACCGGTACCAAAGACTTGAGTCTCGGCGATGACACTCTACCAGCTCGGAGAAGTCTAGGCCTGTGCTGGGACATAAACACTGACTCTTTCACATTCAAGGTTGCCGTCGATGACAAACCCTACACCCGCCGCGGGGTTCTGTCAACAATTAACAGCATCTTCGACCCCTTGGGACTAGCGTCACCGGTGACAATCAAAGGTAGACTCTTGTTACGTGAACTGTCGAATGGTGTCCAAGGTTGGGATGCTCCTCTCCCTCAGGACAAAATGGACACATGGGAAACATGGAAAATGTCCCTTCAAGATCTCAGCAGCCTCAAGGTGCCACGCTGCTATGTACCAGCTTCCCTCTCTAAGTCCACTTACACCGAACTGTGTATCTTTTCCGACGCTTCAAGCTGGGCTATTGCGGCAGTAGCATACTTGAAGACAGTCAATGCAGAAGGACAATGTGAAGTCGGGTTTGTGCTTGGAAAAGCAAAACTTTCACCACAACCAGAGCCCACGATACCTCGCCTTGAACTTTGTGGAGCAGTTCTAGCGGTTGAGATGGCGGAACTCATTCTGGACGAACTTGATCACAAACCAAACTCTGTCAAATTCTACTGTGATAGCAAGGTGGTTCTTGGGTACATCTGCAATGATTCAAAGTGCTTCTATGTTTATGTGCATAATCGCGTTCATCGGATACGTCAGTCCACATCCCCTGAACAGTGGCACTACGTCACATCAGAGCAAAACCCAGCTGATCTAGCCACCAGGTCAATACCTGCATCACAGCTCATGGACACTATTGGGCCTTTTCCACTAGCACGCTTTAGCGCGACACGGGACGGCTCAGCACGCTTTGTACGCTTTTCCACAAGCCCCAATACGGTTTAACAGCCGCAATTCTCAGCCCCACTGAAGGGCAGGGTACAGCAGTGCTGAGCTGTGCCGTGTTGTGACGTTAACAGACTGGTCGCCGCTGATTGGTCAGGTCGTAACCGGCGCTGATTGGTCAGGTTGTAACCGCCCCTCTCCTCCTCCTCATCTACCAAATCTTCACGACCTTCTCAATAAAGTTTTTGAAAAAAAAAAAAAAAAGAATCTTCACGACCGCCTTTACTCAGCACGCAACCACTGTTGGCGGTTCCTTTTCAGTGTATTGCTGTGCTATTTTCATTTATTCTCTATCAAAAATGGCTTCGTGTAATAAGGGTGTTCCATGGACCAGTAAGGAGCTGCAGTGTCTGTTCACTGCATTGTCAGACGAACGTATGCAGTGCGAGTTACACGGAGCCGCCCGGAATGAAAAAATATACCGGGAGGTCTCGACATCGGAGTCCTTTAACGGTGAGTTTTAATTTTTTTTTATTGTGCGTTTTTTTGCAAATATATTCGGTAAGACGCTCAGTTTATTTATGCAATAAAAAAGCTGTTCATTTGTGGATGGATCGCTGCTTTATTGCAGCACAATGCGGACTAAAGCTTTTATTTTAATTATTCATGTGAACAATACGCTGAAATAAGCTTATGTATTCTTGTTAAAAACTATTGTCTTTTCTGTATATCTTGCACTTACGTGCTGTATTTTATTGTGTGCATTTTCCTTGTAGAATCATCCCACACGTCCGCCGCGACAGCCCGTCCGGATTATTCAACCGAGCCTTCCTGACCCACAGCTGGCAGAGACGCCTTCATTCATCCGAGTCGTGACCCAGTTTGGGAAGCTGGTGTAGACACTCAGTGGTCGGCGTGTATAAAATGTCGATTAACCTTCATGTTGTGTTGCAAAGTTTTTTTTTTCTTTTAATATTTTGTATATAATAAAATGGAATTGTTTTGGAAAGTGTGGTTTGTCTGTTATAACACTGAATTATAAAACAGTATAATTACATAGAAATTCCATTGCCTAGTCTGATCAAAATGATACTGATCTTCCTGTCAGGGTCAACCATTGTAAAGATAATGTAATTTTTAACTAGACCAAAAAAGAAATCTTTTTGTAAGCTTTCTGTTCTTTTTATTGAAATATCATAAAAAATTAGCCCCACATGATCCAGTTCTAAACTTTGGGTACATTTTTTATGTTAACTTATAAGAAGTTGCACAGTTGGACTTTAAAATGCAGCAGGAGAGACTGATCAAGCTTACAAGTCAAAGTATGTAAAAAAGTAAGTATATGTAAATTGAATGTTCTATCGGCATTCCAAATTCAGAGATTTACAATACTTTAGAAGGAGTGTAGCATCATCTAAACGGAAAATAATAATACTGTTGTTCCAAACGTTGACCTGAAGGTGAAAAACATGAATTTTTTTAATTCAGTACATCCAAAATGCCCTAGGATGTAAAAAATAATAATTTGGTGTAGGCCAGTGTGCCACCGTCTCATTATTTAATACGAATAAAAACAAGTTTCAGCTCATTATTTCTAGGTCATTTGGCAGTTAATTCAAAACAAAAGTGACTTGTGTTGTTGCAGCTTAATTATGAGATAAAATTAATTGTGAGATAAATCCACAGAGCGAGCAAGGCAATAATCCTTGGATCCTTTTTTGTCTCGTGTAAATAAGGACTCAGTTGGGTGCGTAACGTCACGGGAGTGTGGCCCCGCCTCGCTAAGAATCTGCTGCTGCCCCGCTTCTAAAACCTCCTAAAAAAAAACACACACAGCACAAGCACAACACCGTGCTAATGGAGACAGAAGCATTCCGAGCCGTACTGAAGTGAATCGAGCCGTACCGAGGTGTGCTGGGCTAGTGGAAAACAGGCTTATGTGGTTTAAGGGACCAGACTTCCTTTACAAGACACCTGAATCCTTTGAGTTGATCGAGCCTGAAGTAGACTCTGAAATCAGAAAAGTCGCTACCTTTTCTACTCACATTCAGAAGAACGGGCTCTCACCAGAATGCTTCCAGCGCTTTTCAAGTTGGAACTCATTAGTATGTGCCATTGCATTCCTAATTCACCAAGCTCGTTCTCACTCATCAAGCAACCTGTCAGATCATTCATGCAGGGGCTGGCATCGATGTAGCAAGCCACGCACTCCAGAGGAGCTGGATGCTGCCAATAACCTCATCCTCCAGTCTGTTCAAAAGGACGCTTTTCCCGACGAGTATGCTGCTCTCCATGTCAACCAAACCGTCTGCAGTTCAAGTCCCATCGTAGCTCTTGATCCCTATATGAATGAAAGCCTCATCAAGGTTGGAGGTCGCCTCAAACATGCTTCATTGAACACAGCATCCAAGAATCCAACTATTCTCCCAAACAAGCATCACGTGACTCAACTGCTTGTCCGCCACTATCATGCCAAGGTTGTGCATCAAGGAAGGCAGTTCACGGAAAGCGCAATTAGGCAAGCCGGACTGTGGATTGTAGGTTGCCAGAGACTGGTCTCGTTCATTATCCACCATTGTGCAACGTGCAGGAGACTCAAGGGAAAACTAGAGACTCAGAAAATGGCAGATCTTCCACCTGAGAGACTCAAAACATGCCCTCCATTTTTGTATGTCGGGTAGTAGATAAGAGGAAGCAGTGACATCAGTAATGCCAGGCGGGGAGTGTTCTGCCCTCAGTAGTGTGTGTTTATAGAAAGTCAAAAATAGTTCATAAGTTTATATTAAATAAGTCATTTATAATAAGTCATGTTAGAAATAGTAATCTGTGTTAAAAAATAATTTCTGTATAGTTATTAGTAATTTGCTCGTGTTTTATATTGAAAGCGCAGCCAGTTGCCGCTATGGTTATGGGTAGGAGAAGCGGACATTGTTGAGAGAAGGAAAAAAGGCAGACGAGCATTAACCTGCCTGCGAATTTCTGAAAACGTTCCTCCTGTGTGTTAAACCCCTTTTTTACACCTCCGAAAGCAATGGCTGTAAGTAAATGAATGTTATGTTAGTTTTATAAGTTGTTAAATGTGAACTTAGTATCGTTTTTTAAGAGTGATTTGTTTCCAGTAATTAGTCATATCCCAGGGCCCCGCTAGCTTGTTGAATGCATTGTGAATGTGTTGTTTCCAGAAATTAGTCCTATCCCAGGGGCCGCTAGCTTGCTAACTGTATTTATTTTCTGTTTTATTTTTTAGTTTCACTCGGGCTTTTCAACGATGTGTATAAACTTGTAAACCGAGTGTTTGATACCGCAAAGTCCAAATAGGTATGTTCGGACGAGGTAGAGCTTGGTGGTCTTGATTTGAGCCCACAACGGGAATGTGCATTTCTACTGCATAAATGGACCAGAGAGACGTGCGGGGTACAAATCAATGTGAGATCTTCTCAACATCACAAGTGAACACTGACTAAGAAAAATATCAATGTGAGATTTTCTTTCCATCATGAGTGAGCATTGATAAAAGGGTCAACCTTAAAAATACAGGTAAATAGCACTAATATCACAAGGATGAACTGTAATGCGGTAATAAGTCTCAAAACATCTTAAGACGTAATTTAAAACAGGTCTAAAGCAAAGTAAAATAATCCTTAAAAATATATACATGGTAAAATGACCTCAAATCATTCACTTCACTATCACTTCATCACTATAAAAGCACGAAATCTCTGTGTGTGTCTGTCGGCGTGTGTCTGTCACGTTTGTAGGACATCATAGGATAGTCTATGATCTCATCCTTAAAAGGAACTCCGATTATATTGGCATGTTAGCTCTGTATGCTTTATTTTGATGCTAGTAACATAACTATAATTTTTTTGAAAATAATTCCCAATTTTATATATTTTTAAAAAACTTTATTACGATGTAAATCGCCAGTTTTGTTTACGTCGCAATGCATTCTGGGTAGTGACGTAGATTGGTTGTGCTGCATGTAGCAGCAGCGGTCTGTAAACGGCCTTTTCAGTTCGAACCAGTGCGAAGCCAAAGCAATAAAGACAATGACGAAGACACACGAAGTGAAAATGGACTTGAGAATGAAGACAGCAGCCGCGAGGAAGCTAGAGCTGGTCATGTTGGATGGTGTTTTTGTGGCAAATGTTCACCAATGCTGACGGAGAAGTAGAGCATCTGTTGGAAAGAGCAAAAAAAAAAAAAAATCTGTTGGAAAGAGCTCCACCTCATTTCTGCCGCTGTCCATGGTACCTGATGCTATAACTGTATCTTGTTCAGTCACTTGTTAAAGTGGTGGAACAGGATGCATGCCTGCTTTACAGATCTGTCCTGTATCACAGCACATCAAAGCTTTGATGCCGTTTGCATTAAGCCGTCGTTTGTAGCCAGACACACCTGTGAGCTCTTTCATGAGCTGGGGGTGACGAAAATCCTCCAAATCCTCAGGGCTAAAGTGATGAGAGCACAGCTGCGGGTCTTTGGGAAGTTGGACTCTTCCAACCGCATCCTCCCACTTTTAATAATAATAATAATAATAATAATGCATCAGATTTATATAGTGCTTTATCATAGACAAAGCGCTATAGCGCTTTATCATAGACAGTCAAAGAGTGTCTATGATAAAGCGCTGTGTCTATGATAAAGCGCTATATTGCTTTATATCGCTTTATCATAGCGATAGCGCTATATCGCTTTATCAATGTGATATAGCGCTTTATCATAGACACTGGAGGGGGGCACATATGTTTTCCAGTTTATTGAATTTTTTGCCGGGTCTGAGGGGTTTGCCAAAAAAAATTGGGTTTTGGTTAACGTTCAGAGGGTGAAAAATGCGATCATTTAAGTGGAACGTGAAAAAAAAAAAACGAAGCAGATACAATATATAGCACTTTATCATAGACACTCAAAGCGTGTGCTATAGCGCTTTATCATAGACACTCAAAGTGTGTGCTATAGCGCTTTATCATAGACACTCATAGAGTGACGGAAATGTGGCTGCCAATCTGCGCCAGCGGCCTCTCCGGCCACCACCGAACATTTAAACATTTTTACACATTCATACCCAGTGTTATGGGCACTGGAGGCAATGCGGGTGAAGTGTCTTGCCCAGGGACACAACGGCAGGATATCTGGGGAGAGCGGGATTCGAACCGCCAACCATCGGGTTATTAGACGACCTGCTCTACCTCCTAAGCCACTGCCGCCCCACTTTTTCCTCAACTTTCCTTCTTTAGGAAAGCTATGGAGGCTTACCTCGCTCTCTTTATTTCCCTTTGATTGGAAATTACATCCAAAAGCCACACAATGTGGCATTTTCACTGACAAATAGCAGTAGTTTGTAGCTTCACTTCTTGGCTTGTATAAGACAGAAAAAATGGCTGCAACCATTCTACGTCATCGCCCCCAGAATGCATTGCGCACCTGAAAACATGGCGGCCGCCATGTATCGATTTACATTGTAAACAAAAACGATTTTTATAACTACAATAAATGTTTATATAGTTCTAACAATGTATTTTAATAGTGGAGGCCAGTGTTTGTATTTTTAAATCTATGTCGTTATAATCGGAGTTCCTTTTAACATCATAGGACATCCTATGAATCATAGGACGCCCCGCGATGCCTGTATAACGGCATGTAGAGAAATGTCTTTGTCATATACATCAAGCTGCCTTCATGTCTTTATGTTGTCATATACAGTGACACATCAGGCAACATGTTTTTATGATGTCAAATACATCAAGGCTGCCTTCATGTCTTTATGATGTCATATACTGTGAGTCCATGCCGGAAAGCCCCTTTTTGCTCAGATCTATTTTCATGATCTTGTCCATGTAGTGGAATTTATGATGCACCTATCCCTCAACTTGTGGTCTCAACGAAGAAGAAGAAGACCCACCAGATGGAGAGTAATAGAATGAGGACAACTGCTGCACGTCAGAAAAGATACCATGAAGATGAAACACCTGAGGTTCCAGCAGTACATCGCACCCGTCAGAGACAGGAGGACGCCCTTCACCAGCATAGGGTACAACAGACTTCAAAGCACGTTTCTAGGACATCATAGGACGGCCTATGAGCTTTGCCTCATCATCATAGCGCGTCCTATGAACTCAGGCATCATAGGACCACTCGCCATGCCTTTATGACGGCAAATGTGTAACCTTGACGAATGCCAGTCTACACTGCAAATGTGTAAAATGCCAAGCAAAGTGCTGATTTTCTCCGGGTGCTCCAGTTTCTTGGCTTCTATGGGCATGCACGGACCTTCCTGAACAGGGTCGAAAGCCACTTTTTCAGGACCGTGCCCATGAATTGCAATTACAATGCACCTATCCCTCAACCAGTGGTCTGAACGAAGAAGAAGAAGACCCACCATATGGAGAGCAATAGAATGAGAGAACTGCTGCACATCAGAAACGATGCCGTGAACATGAAATACCTCAGGTTCGACCCGTATGCCGCAGGCATGACTGTGAACAACACAGCCGTCTGAAACAGGAGGAGACCCTTCAGCAACGGGCATGCAGAAATACTTGCTTATATTTGGTTTCTACGGGCATGGACAGGTATGCACGGGTATATACTAGTTATAATAAAATAAATACATCAAATAAATAACTGCAGTTTTTTTGTACAGCCGATCATGTGCTTGTTCATGTGTGTTTTTAATGTTTTAAGGGTTACTTTGAAAAAAAATGAATGTCTTTTCAGAGCGGCAGAAGATGATTGACGTGAGAACCATTGGTTGCCAGATCTGCTTATTATAAGTAGCTTTGGATTGCTTGCTAACTTGTGTGTGCTCATTTGAGCTTAACGTTGCTATTGTATGTGTGTGCATGTGTGAAAGGACTAACTTGTTTTATGCTGAAGCTGTAATAAGATTACACTAAACTGGGGATTTTGGTAAGATGAACTGTATTAGATATCTCACGATAATTTTAACAGTAATTTGTTTTTGTTGTGCAGTTTTCTGTGGGATTTGGCATGCTTTATGGTAGTTTTTACTTGTGTTCATCAATTTAATCTTGCTTTGTTGGGTTTGCCAGTCGGTGCATCGTGACATGCACTCCACAAAGAGCAGAGATACTGGAGTCAGTTTGTCTTGGCCTGTCCTTGCCAAGAATGTGTCGCTAGTCCGGCAAAAGCTAGCGGTACTCAAATACTTTGCTAGCTTTTTTATGAAATGCTCAGTCAGAGAGCAACTCATACCAGCTCAGACGTCGCCCAGGTTAACAAGGTCAGGAGTTCCTGGCAGCGGAAGGCGAATTACAGAGCTGCGTGGAGGAATCTGATCAGACCGAAATGAAACCGTCATTGTCACCCCGACAGACTGCTATGATGGTGATGATGTTGGGAGATGTTTTTATTTTATTTTTAACTAAAATTATCTATTGCCAGAACCTTATTGCTTATTTTAAGTAAAATTATTTGCCAGCAGAGCAGGAAAATTTATGTTTTGTTTTTTTTTGATTACTTGAGTTCGGACTGACTTGAAGCTTGTGAGGGTAGTGAACATGGGAAACATCTCAAAGTAAGAGTGTGAGCCCTTACAGCAATTCCCATATGCAAAAATATATGAGGCAAAAATATGGTGATGAAGGTGTCTGGCTGGGGCCTGTCTGGTTTGAAATGGGTTTTCCAGATTGAGGATCATTTAGTCTCCATCAATTACATTGTCTGAAAGAAAAGTTAGATGAGAAGAAGCAGAAAATAATAATGTATGATAAAAAAAAGAGCGCTTCTTCCATCTAAATAAATTATGGCATTACGCACATGGAAAGTAAATTGGTTTCATAGGACGTTGTGGGATAATGTGTTTGTATGAAAATGTGTAAGAAGTTGTACACAATAAGGTATAAAAGTGAAAACAAAAGCCTATTTGCTAACTATATAGTTGAAATTTATTTTGCCAACAGTATTTGGTTTGAATCAGTTATAGGTGTGGGCTATTAAAATGCTCGTATGACCCCAGTTATTCGAGCAAAGTTAGAAGGATTTGAAATAAATAAATAAATATTAGAAAAAAACCTGAAACTAGGGCCCTATGGATGCATTTTTCTTGAAATGAATGTTTTCTTCTTTTGATTTTATTTTTCTCTTCTTGACATACCTTTTTGCCGGTTTTTGAATTTTTAGTAATTATTCTGTGGCTCACATTTTACGTTTTATGTCCACTTTTATTGTTGAACTTGTGACTTTATTTAAAGTCCAAGCATGCAGAAATTCATGTGGCCCTATGAATCTGAGGAGAAAACATGTTTTATTTTATTTTGGTTTATTTTGTTTTATTTTAGGTTCATTACGGTTCATAAAACAAACATGAAACTCCCACCACATTTTTCTGCACAAGTAGCTGAATTAGTTGCTCTAACTGAGGCTTGTAATTAGGCCCGGGAAAAGCAACAGTTTTTTTGTACAAGGTCACACAGGACATCACGTCTCAGCATCTCTTTTGACATTAACAGAACAACTATTACATAACATGCTCACTAACACCCAGGAAGCATCACCACAAGCTGCAATTTACCCCTGGATAAAAAATGGGGGGGGGGGGGGGTGGCAGCATTTGACAAGACAATAGTATCATTTATCAAGGTATACATTATGACCTAATTTACCCTTTTCATTGTACTTCACAATCTTGTAATTCTACACATTTTTAATCAATTTCAAGGAATCACATATTCTAATTGTATTAACCCTCTGACTGTCCCAGTTGCCGTATGGTGACATAACCCCTAGTGGTCAAGAGTGGTAAATATTTTTTGTCAATAAAATAGTTCACATTTCCAAAGCTATAACTTGAAAGTCAGATAGAAAGATAGATAGATAGATCGATCCCAAACTGGGAAATTACAGTGTAACAGCAGCATGACAGTAGAGAACCAAACGACAGAAACACACGCATGACAAAGGGATTACCCATGGAAATTAAAACTAACACAACTATACACTAAAACCTATATACATCATAGCTTAATATATGATAAGTTATAGCTTTGGAAATATGAACTATTTTATTGACAAAAAATATTTACCACTCTTGACCACTAGGGGTTATGTCACCATACGGCAACTGGGACAGTTAGAGGGTTAATACAATTAGAATATGTGATTCCTTGAAATTGATTAAAAATGTGTAGAATTACAAGATTGTGAAGTACAATGAAAAGGGTAAATTAGGTCATAATGTACACTACCGTTCAAAAGTTTGGGGTCACTTAGAAATTTCCCTATTTTTGAAAAAAACCCACTTTTTTTAAATGAAGATAACTTTAAACTAATCAGAAATACACTCTATACATTGCTAATGTGGTAAATGACTATTCTAGCTGCAAATGTCTGGTTTTTGGTGCAATATCTAGATAGGTGTATAGAGGCCCATTTCCAGCAACTATCACTCCAGTGTTCTAATGGTACAATGTGTTTGCTCATTGCGTCAGAAGGCTAATGGATGATTAGAAAACCCTTGTGCAATAATGTTAGGTCTGCAATGCTGTAATTGCTGCAAATGGAGGATTCTTTGACGAAAGCAAAGTTTGAAGGAAAAAATTATTTCAAATACAAATCATTATTTCTAACCTTATCAATGTCTTGACTATATTTTCTATTCATTTTACAACTCATGGTGGTAAATTAGTGTGACCTTTCATGAAAAACACAAAATAATTGTCTGGGTGACCCCAAACTTTTGAACGGTAGTGTATACCTTGATAAATGATACTATTGTCTTGTCAAATGCGAATGTGCATGGTGGGGCAGTGGTTAGCACTGCGGCAGCACAGTTTTACCCTCAGCCGGGGGATCGCGGGGATCATGAGATCATGGGTTCGATCCCTGCCCCCGGCCAACAGTGATCTGTGTGGAGTTTGCATGTTCTCCCCGTGTTGCGTGGGTTTACTCCGGGATTTCTCCGGTTTCCTCCCACATGCTAAAAAAAAAACCATGCAGGTTATGGATACGGGGCGCTTGCACACGCAGCGACTGGCAGCTGGTGGCTTGTCACCAGACTGCAAAACAAATCTACCTACGGGTACAAAAATAAGTACAAAAAAAAAAAATGCTGCCATCCTCTGGTTCCAAGGTTGTCATGGCCAGGAGCAGCACTGGGGTTAAGCTCCCAGTGCTCATAAAATGCTCCTTACGGCGTGCTTCTCAAAAAGCCTCTGACAACTAAGTCCAACTCCTAGCCTGCCCGTGTGGTTTAGTCTCTAAGCCCAGCGGAACTGCTTTTACTAATAGGAGAAGGGGCGAGGGCGGATCTCTGGTGCCTTAAAACCAGATGCTTCGGGTAGATGGTGGCTCGTCAACCTGGGAAGGTAGCCCATCTAGGGGAAGGTAAACCCTGATTTCAAACCTCCGCTGCCTTGCGGCACACCCGGTCACGGGAAAGGCTTCGGGAGTCAACCCTGAGGAAAAATCCGGAGTCGGAGCCCCTAAATCAGTACTCTGTTGTGCTCAACATCATTCTGGCAGCTCCTGCGACGGCGCTGGTGCCAAACTGTAGCAGCCGTGCTGTTCCTTTGGATTCATCAGTGACGTGGAGAGGGGTGACATGCTGCATGGGCAACATCTTGTCCTCCATATCTTCCTGCCCAGGCTTGAATCCTACCAACACCCAACGCTGGAAGGTAGAACACCGGATCACTGGAGAGGACACTCCAGCTTTGCCTTTTGGCGTAGACAAAACACGGGGAATGACAGTTACCGGTTATAAGCCACCGCTCAATTGGTGTAGAGCACGGCGCCAGGGGTTGTTCCCGACGGTGGGAGGGATCATCGGATCTCACTGGACAGCTACCGCCCGCCTCAAGCTGGGCAGCCCCCAGCCAATAAGGTGTTGTCCCGCCACAGCTTGCTTTCCTCATTGGGTGCATGGGGATGAGGAGAAGTCCGAACAGCAGGCTGAGAACCTTCGCACCAGGCAAGACAAAAAAACAAAAGAGACCAACTCTAAAACTGGGAACTTGGAACGTCCGCACTATGATGACAGGACTTGCTGCTAACCTCAAGGACATCAACGACACCAGGAAGACTGCCATCATCAATAATGAGCTGAAGAGACTGGGAGTGGATATCGCCACTCTCCAGGAAACACGGTTGGCTGACTCAGGCACACTGAGAGAAAAGGACTACACGTTCTACTGGCAGGGAAAGGGCAGTGACAAACACAGGGAACACGGAGTGGGCTTCGCAGTGAAGAACACCTTGCTGAAGATGGTAGAACCGGGCAGCAATGGCTCTGCACGACTCCTCACCCTCCGCCTCAACACCACTCAAGGCCCAGTCACCCTCGTCAGTGTGTATGCCCCAACACTGACAGCCACACCAGAGGCAAAAGACGAGTTCTACGAGAATCTCGCAACAACTGTCAGGATCATCCCCAACTCTGAACAACTCATTCTCCTTGGAGACTTCAATGCCAGAGTGGGTGCTGACCACGACTGCTGGCCCTCCTGTCTTAGACCATTTGGCGTGGGCAGAATGAACGACAACGGACAGCGGCTGCTCGAGTTCTGCACATATCACGACCTGTGCATCACAAACTCGTTCTTCAAGACCAAGCCCCAACACAAGGTTTCCTGGCGATATCCGCGCTCAAAGCACTGGCACCAGCTGGACTTGATCCTGACCAGGCACACCTATCTGAAGAACGTGCTAATCACCCGTTCATTCCAGAGTGCAGATTGCGACACAGACCATTCATTGGTGTGTTGCAAGGTCAAGCTGCACGGTGGCGCAGTGGTTAGCACTGTGGCAGCACAGTTTACCCTCAGCCGGGGGATCGCGGGGATCATGAGATCGTGGGTTCGATCCCTGCCCCCGACCAACAGTGATCTGTGTGGAGTTTGCATGTTCTCCCCGTGTTGCGTGGGTTTACTTCGGGATTTCTCCGGTTTCCTCCCACATGCTAAAAACATGCAGGTTAGGGAAACGGGTCGCTTGCGCACGCAGCGACCAGCAGCTGGTGGCTTGTCACCAGACTGCAAAACAAATCTACCTACGGGTACAAAATAAGTACAAAAAAAAAGCTGCAGCTGAAGAAATTCCATCGTGCTAGACAGCCTGGAAAGGCACGGATTGACACCAGCAAGATGGCCCAACCAGAACTTGTTGAGCAGTTTGCCTCCACCTTTGAGAAGGAACTTGGTGTGCCACAAGAAGGAGAATCTGCAAAGCAGAAGTGGGAAGAGCTGCGAAACACCATCCACCGCACAGCCTTGGCTACCTTTGGGAGGAAGACCTCGAAGTCACAGGACTGGTTTGATGCCATGTTGACCAAGATGACCCCCGTCATTGAAGCCAAGCGCTCAGCACTTGCTGAGTACAAGAAGTACCCAAACGAGAAGAATCTCCAGATTCTCGGGGCTGCGAGAAGCAAAGTTTAGCAGACTGCTCGGCGCTGTGCCGAGTACTGGACTCAGCTCAGCCAAGACATTCAAACCGCTGCCATAACAGGGAACATCCGTGGTATGTACGATGGCATCAAGAAAGCACTTGGTCCGGCTCAGAGCAAGACGGCCCCCCTCAAATCCTCCACTGGGGAGATGATCACAGAAAAGAACAAGCAGATGGAGAGATGGGTGGAACACTACTCTGACCTCTACTCCAGACAGAACACCGTGACACCGTCAGCCCTTGATGCCATCGACTGCCTGCCATCCATGGACGAACTTGACACCGAGCCAACCATCGACAAACTCAGCAAGGCCATTGATAGCTTGGCCGCTGGCAAGGCACCCGACAACGACGGCATACCCCCCCGACCTGATCAAGCACTGCAAGACCGCCCTACTGCTGCCATTGCATGATGTCCTCTGCCAGTGCTGGAAGGAAGGTGCCGTACCACAGGACAATATGACTGGTGCCTAGCGGCTGCCCCGGCCTTGGATGCGCTCTGCAGAGCATGCCCAAATGCCAAGTCACGTTTTGTTACCTTGTATTCATACATGTGTAATGACAATAAAGTTGAATCTCATCCCATCTCATCTCATGAGGGACGCCAAGATCATCACCCTCTACAAAAACATGGGGAGAGAAGTGACTGCAACAACTACAGGGGCATCTCCCACCTCAGCGTTGTTGGCAAAGTCTACACACGAGTTGTTCTCGTTCGTCTACAGAAGCTTGCCGAACGTGTCTACCCCCAAGTCTGTGTGGCTTCCGCGCTGAGCGATCAACGGTAGACATGATATTCTCCATCCGCCAACTCCAGGAGAAATGCAGAGAACAGAACATGCCCCTGTACGTCACCTTCATCGACCTCACCAAAGCGTTCGATCTGGTCAGCAGAGAGGGCCTTTTCAAGATCCTGCCAAAGATAGGATGCCCACCAAAGTTGCAAAGCCTCATCGAATCGTTTCACACCAACATGCAGGGGATAGTGCAGCACGACGGCAACGTCTCAGAGCCATTCAACATACGCAGCGGAGTGAAACAGGGCTGTGTACTTGCGCCAACCCTCTTTGGGATTTTCTTTGCTATGCTCCTGAGGCAGGCCTTCAGCACAGCAACAGAGGGAATCTACCTGCACACAAGATCTGACGGCAGGCTTTTCAACCTCGCCCGCCTGAAAGCCAGAACCAAAGTACGCAAGTCTCTAATCAGAGACATGCTGTTCGCAGACGACGCTGCAATCGCAACCCACACACAGCAGGAGCTTCAGACCCTGATGAACCGCTTCTCCCAGGCATGCAAGGACTTCGGGCTTTCCATCAGCTTGAAGAAGACTAACGTCTTGGCGCAAGGCACAGAAGCACCACCAACCATCACCATCGACGACTACGAGCTGGAGGTCGTGAATCAATTCACGTACCTGGGGTCCACGATCAGCAACAACCTCTCCCTTGATACAGAGATTGACAAGAGGATAGGAAAATCAGCCTTCACACTCGCTCGCCTCACCACACGAGTGTGGGAGAATCCCAAACTCTCTGTCAAGATGAAGATGGCAGTGTACAACACCTGCGTCATCAGCACACTGCTCTATGGGAGTGAGACGTGGACAACATACGCCCGGCAGGAAAAGAGACTGAACTCCTTCCACGTGCGCTGCATTTGCCACATCCTGGACATATCCTGGCAGGACAAAAGCCACATTTCCACTATATAGTTCTGCGCTACTCTTTTCTTTTCTTTACTACTTGTTTCTCCCGCGGCTGCGCCTCCATCACAACTGCGGAAAGCCGAGAATTGCTGGGGTGGGCGGGATCGAGGTGGCGCTACACTGCTGATGTATAAAGGACGAGACTGACTCCTCAACAACACAGAAAAAAAAAGCGGATTACGAGCGGAGGATTTCCACGGTTTTTAACACAATGAATGTCGTTAACGAGACAAGAGAATTTTACAGGAGAAGACGACGTGGATTGAGACAACACACGTTGGAGCAGGAGAGGAGAATAGCGGTTGCCCAGGAGGAATCTGAAGCAGCTGCATATGAAGCAGAGATCATTTCATTTGTTCAGTGTTCATGTGCATACATATGTCAAACGTGTTTTTTAAATAAAATGTTGTGCACTTTTAAACTACGTCGCCTCTGTTGTTCAAAACGGTTAAATGTTAACAGACGGTTAATTAAATGCTGAAACACCGGGGTAATTTAAAATTATGCAGAAGCTTAATCCTAAACCCCTTTAACTTACCAAATAATTTATATTATAAAAAAAGCCAATCCAAATCTAGACCCATTTTGTATATTGTGTAATAATGATACACTGATGATAAACTGACTTCCCAAAAAAAGCAGCAGCTATACAATGCACTTTTGGTTTGATGGAATTGCCAATTGACCTTGGAATTATATGTGGAAACTTGTTATACTTCCAGTTAACTTTAACTTACAAAATAATTAAAAATATTATAAAAAAAGCCAATCCAAATCTAGGCCCATTTTTTGTATTGTGTATCATTTGAGTATCATTGTACAATCTATTGTTATTTATAAGGGTTATCTGTTCAGTGGTGGCTAATTACACACTAAAACAACGTAGAAAATGACTGCAAAGAAAATGCTGCAGCTAGCCAAGTCACTTTTGATTTGATGGAATTGCCAATTGACCTTGGAATTATATGTGGAAACTTGTTATACTTCCAGTTAACTTTAACTTACCAAATAATTGATATTATAAAAAAGCCAATCCAAATCTAGGCCCATTGTGTATCATTTGTCCAATCTATTGTTATTTATAAGGGTTATCTGTTCAGTGGTGGCTAATTACACACTAAAACAACGTAGAAATGACTCAAAAAAAAAAATATGCTGCAGCTAGACAACTCACTTTTGGTTTGATGGAATTGCCAATGAACCTAGAAATTTTATGATGAAACTTTTTTTAATCCTACTAAATACACTGACATTGTCACACTGCCCAACACCAAATTATAATTTTCTTTTTCAAACCAAAGATCACTATGGATCTATTGAATCACAATAGCATAGGTTTATCATGTACATGTCAACGTTTACAACATCGAAAATGTTATATTTGGGTTTACATGTATGGGTATTTTCGCTTTATATTATACTAGACTGCTTATAATTTATTGGAATTCTCAGAATTTGGAATGCCGATATAACATTCAATTCACATGTACTTACCTTTTACCCAATTCGACTTTCACCTTTATCAGTGTCTACTGCTGAATGTAAATTACACCTGTACAACTGCTTACAATTTTACTTAAAAACTGTACCCAATGTAGAGCAATGGATACAGCAGTGGTAATATTTATTAAATTTAACAATAACAATTACATTACCATTAAAAATCTTGACACCTTTATGGCTGAACAGCAGGATTAGGGTCATATGAGGCAATGGAATGTGTATGTAATTATTCGCCTTTATCATCCAGTGTTATAATATACAAACCACACTTTTATCCAAAAGACTAACATTTTATTACATTACAAATATTCCCAAAGCATGTTAACAAATGGGGAGCTTTCAGTACTTCGACCAGACTGCCAAAATGGTTTCGGAAGGCTCCGTGGAAGGAAGCCGTCTCTGTCAGCTCATCCCTTCTTAATGCGGCTAACTGCAGGTGTCTTTCGCGCTGTTCGAGCATCCTTTCATGGATCCGCATCTCCTCAGCATGATTCTGGGCCATCAGTGATGCAAGGTCTGCAATGTTGCTGGACCTCTTCAGCTTGCCTATATGAAAGACAGAAGTCATTATATTTAGATAACACCGGATCAAAACATGTCAGAAAAAATAATATGGAATTAAACTGTTGAAAGCCTGTGGTAGGATGCTTCGTTGCTGTATTTAAGCTCAACTGTCATGTTGTTGCCCCTCAGTAGAGTGGACTTTAAGCAACTTCTGTGGTGATGTGGTTAGGCCCCCCTTCATTTCAAAAAGGATTAATTGTAAAAAGTATTTTGATTTAATGGGTTATTTTTAAAAGAATTTCTTTGTACTGTGGCCTCATAAATCAGAATGGGTTAATAGTGTTAGCTGACTTGAAGAATTTCAATCAAGCATTTTGATTTGAAGTCGGTACATGTGCTCCTTTTTTTTTGTGAAAATACAACAGTATTTCACCACCAACACACCTATAACACTGGGCCACTGTGGCTATGAACACCCCTGAATCTAGTATTTTTATAAACGTAGAAAGACATTTTAAATTCCTTGTTATGCGTCTATAGAAAACAATCACATATAAAAACAACCGGGTGGTAATTTTCAGTTTGTTGTGCCTTACCAGCACTTGACCGGGAGATGCCGGGGCAGTCCAGTGAGGCGGACCCCAAGGGATTTGAAAACTGTGTATAGAAGGAAAAAACACACAATAAAGCTCACAAACAAAGTGCAACATGTACCGCAAACACAAAACTTTTTAACCAGAATACAATAAGCTTACGTCAGCGTTTTGTTCACGTGAATACTGAAATAAAAGCGCGATTCAGCAGCTTGATGCCAGGTAGCAGCAAGGTACAGAGGTAGCTAGCTATTAGCGGGCTAGCCATCACCACAATTGCCCACAATCAAACAACTTTCTTTATTGCTAAAATAAAGTGCGCTTTTGACCGAAAGGCAAGAAGACGGACAATAACAAAACAACACTCACCGTCACCGTTTTCCAATTCCGTGGCCGTGTCGAGTCTAAATTCTCTGCCAATAATAGCAGGCCGGACACTTCCTGGTATATTTTTTCATTGCAAGTTGCCCCACCAACTCGCTCTGGATGTAGTCATCGGCTACGAGGGACAGAAAAGTCCGCACCTCCTCGTTTGTTCATGGAATAAACTTGCGCGTGGACATCGTTATATGATAACACAATTGTGAATCCAGTCACCGCGGTTACTCGCTGAAATTACAAATGGCGGACGTGTAGCTTCAACAGAAAACAAAACGGACGCGTTTGGTGACGTTACGCCCTGACCAATCAGCGTTTAGCAGTCGATTGACATCAATTCACACCTCGCTTTTCGCTCGCCTGTACCCTGCCTCTGAACAGGCACGAAAATCGTAACGGTTAAACCGTGAGGACTTGGGTGGAAATGGCGAAAAACCGAAACAAGTAAAAAAAAGTAAAGCCCAGGTGATACTGGTGGAAATGGGGCTAAAGTGGCCAACACAGAAGTTCTGTCCCGCGCCGGCCTTCCCTCCATGTTCACTCTACTCAGGCAGCGTAGGCTCCGCTGGCTAGGCCACGTTCACCGTATGGAGGATGGCAGAATCCCCAAAGACATCTTCTACGGAGAACTGGCGACTGGCAGGAGAGACGTTAGCCGCCCACAGCTGCGCTTTAGAGACGTCTGCAAGAGAGACATGAAGGCCCTGGAGATCAACACAGAGCGCTGGGAGGACCTTGCAACGGACCGCTCCAAATGGAGAGGCACCCTGACCAAACAGCTCAAGGCGGGTGAAGAGAGACTGACTGCTGCAGCAGATGAAAAAAGGACCCGCAGAAAGAACCGCCACAGACCCAGCAGCACGGAGACCACCCACAAGTGCGACCTGTGTGACAGGGACTGCCATTCGTGCATCGGCCTGTTCAGCCACAGGCGGTGCTGTTCCAGCAGAGTAGATGTTTAGGATTCTCTTCCATGGTCATCATAGACCGACGGAGGCCGACGAATATATGATGACCCGCATAAACACATGAATCATCCCATTGCACAATGAAGGACTATCAGGAGCAGAGTGAAAAGTGAGGTGCCAGTTAGACTTTGCAGTGTGGCAGCATTGTTATGACCATAATACAACATAGTGAGTTATTGTACAGTGAAATGGCATGCAGCAGGAAAGATTTCCTGTACCTGGCCATTCGACAGCGAAGCTGTAGTAGTCTACTGGAGAAAGTGCTTCGCTGTCTGTCCAGTGTGTGGTGGAGGGGATAATCAGGATTGTCCATGATTGATTGCAGTTTATTTAGTGTTCTCCTCTCTATCACTGTCTCAAAAGTCTCCGGTCTGAGACCAATTACAGAGACTCTCTTACACTCTTGAAAAACTTGTCAAGTCTGTTGGTGTCTCTGGCCCTGATACTGCTACCCCAACAGACAGCAGCAAAGAAGATGGCGCTGGCTACAACGGTCTGGGAGAAAAGTTCCAGCCTCCTGCTACACACAATAAAGGATCTCTGCTTCCTCATGAAATAGTCTGCTCATCCCCTTCTTGTGCGCAGCATCAGTGTTGGATCTCCAATCCAACCCGTTGCTGATCCTGACACCCAGATATTTGTAGTCCTCAACCACTCCCCCCCCCCCCCCCCCCCCCCCCAATCTGCAGTGGCTGAGAAGGTGTCTTCCTCCTCCTGAAGTCAATCACCATCTCTCTGGTCTTGCTGACATTTAAGCTCAGGTGATTCTGCTCTGTCCACTCCACAAATCTGTCTGCCAGTGCCTTGTACTCCCCCTCCTCTCCTCTTATACACCTCACAACAGCTGAGTCGTCAGAGAATTTCTGCAGGTGGCATGACTCTGTGTTGTACTCAAAGTCAGTGGTGTATAAAGTAAAGAGAAAAGGAGAGAGCACAGTCCCCTGTGGAGCTCCCGTATCACTAGCCACCACTCCAGACAAGACACTCACCAGCCGGACAAACTGTGGCCTGCCTGTCAGGTAGTCAGTAATCCAGGAGATCACAGAGCTGTCAGTTAGCAAGATGTAGATTATGATCCAAAGTTTTAGATGGGAATAAATGTACGCATCTAATTTGCATAATGTCACAGCAGCTACAGTGGGGCAAAAAAGTATTTAGTCAGCCACCAGTTGTGCAAGTTCTCCCACTTGAAAGATGACAGAGGTCTCCAATTTTCATCATAGGTATACCTCAACTATGAGAGACAAAATGAGAAAAAAAATCCAGAAAATCGCATTGAAGGATTTTTAATTAATTAACTGGTAAATTCCTTGGTAAAATAAGTATTTGGTCACCTACAAACAAGCAAGATTTCTTGCTCTCACAGACCTGTAACTACTTCTTTAAGAGGCTCCTCTGTCCTCCACTCGTTACCTGTATTATTGGCACCTGTTTGAACTCATTATCAGTATAAAAGACACCTGTCCACAACCTCAAACAGTCAGACTTCAAACTCCACTATGGCCAAGACCAAAGAGCTGTCAAAGGACACCAGAAACAAAATTGTAGACCTGCACCAGGCTGGGAAGACTGAAACTGCAATAGGTAAGCAGCTTGGTGTGAAGAAATCAACTGTGGGAGCAATTATTAGGAAATGGAAGACATACAAGACCACTGATAATCTCCCTCGATCTGGGGATCCACGCAAGATCTCACCCCGTGAGGTCAAAATGATCACGAGAACGGTGAGCAAAAACCCCAGAAACACACGGGGGGACCTAGTGAATGACCTGCAGAGAGCTGGGGCCAAAGTAACAAAAGGCACTTTTCCACAAGTATCACCTTAGCTTTACTTACTTTTACTTTACTCACTTTCTCGCTCTTTCCACAGTACCCTACTCGCTTTAACCGATACGATTTTCGTGCCAGTTTAGGGGCAGGGGACAAGCGAGAAAAATCGAGGTGTGATTTGACGTCAATCGACTGTTAGCCCCTGATTGGTCAGTGCGTAACGTCACGAAATCGCCCCTCTTCGAAATCTTTACGTCCGCCATTTGCAATCGCTCATGGAGTAAATACGATATTAATAGAGACAGCGTTGTAGGTTAGGTTTTGCGGAAATCTACACCGTGGTCCAACGAAGAGTTGCGGGGTTTTCTCTGCTTGCTGGCAGATACACAGTCAGAAGAGTGATCCGGACCCTACAGATGACTGCACAGAATAGAACCGTACTACTGACGAGCTGAATACGAAGTTGAGAGAACCATCCATGGTGAGTGATTTGTAATATTGTGCATCTGTTCGCTTATTTATCCTGTTGGTGGTAAGCTCACTTTTGAGCCATACAGCCCCGTTATGTGCTGGCTAACTTGTTTTTTTTAACAAATTTTGGCTACGAATTTTGGCTAGTAGCTAGATAATACCAACTGTTGATTCGCGCTTGTTTTCTCCTAAATATTCGCTTGTGAGAGCAAAACAATGAAATATATCAATCCTGGTTATAGTCCTGGTTTTTGTTTTGTATTGCACTTGGTGCTGCACATTAAATTGTGTGCAATTTAATCCCGTTTTTTGCTGGCTAACTTGTTTTAGCTAACGAGTTTTGGCTAGTAGCTAGATAATACCCACTGTTGATTCACGCTTGTTTTCTCCTAAATATTTGCTTGTGAGAGCAAAACAATGAAATATATCAATCCTGGTTATAGTCCTGGTTTTTGTTTTGCATTAAATTGTGTTTCCACATGCCAGGGTTATTAGCTTCCCTGTTTATAGTGGATACTGGTGAGATCACAGGATCCGAAATCTCAACAATATAAAAGTGCTTTTTCAAACCAGTGATTTATAAAGTCATTCATATAATTTTCTAAAGCGTCAGAAAGAGAAATCCATATATTATATCGATTCATTACACAGACCATGATATATTTCAAGCATTTATTTATTTTAATTTGGGTGATTATGGCTTACAGCCCCTGAAAACCCCAAATTCCATTTGGCAAAAAATTAGAATATTTCATAAACTTTAAAAAATAGTTTTGAAATAGAAATGTGGGCCGCTGAGGTGTTGGTTAATATGGGCTGTAGCCATAATCATCAATATTAAAATAAACACTTTCAATATATCACTGTCCCTATAATGAATCTATATATGGGTTTCACTTTCTGAAATAAGTGACAAAAATATTGGACTTTTTCATGATATTCTAATTTTTGAGATGTGCCTGTATAAGTGTTGAACTTGCTTGAAAAAACTCAACACCATCCATTTCTGTCGTTCGTCTAGGCAGGAGGGAATCGACCACTCAACAACGGACGTCGCCACTGTGGAAAGTACTGAAATCCTTTGCTTTTATAGGTAAGTGTCAAAACCAAATTAGCACAATTTGCACTTAATGTAAAAGGGACTGAACTGAGATTTATTTGATTGTGTGAGTATTAATTACAGAATAACTGAAAAAGACTGGCGCGTCAACTGTAAAATAAACCACTTGTTTATGTATTTATTTGTCAGATCACTTGTGTGATCCTTTGAGTTATGTTCATAACTATCTTTTGGGGAATGGCAGTTGTTCAGTCATCAATATAGTTTAGTTTATATGTGTAGTTTATAGTCTATCATCAATAAAGTCATGCAGTAACGGGACACATTACAACTATTTGAGACCCATTGTAGTGCTTCCTTTTATATTTTAGCAATAAAAGTACAAAACACCACCCACACTTGAAGCCAGTGCAAGAAGAGACACTTTTACATTCCAGACAAACTTTATTGATAAAAACTCCATATTTTGACTGAGCGATTCCATAATCTGTGATGCACACCTTCAGTTAAAGTACTAGATTCCATTCCAGTGAATGTATTAATTCATTCTGATTGCTGAGGCCACAGTAAAAGCAGATGATTTTAAATGCAACCCAGCCCTTGTAAAATCGACTTGACATCAGTGCAGCTATATGAAAATTGTGGTTAAATACAACAACGAAGTACTTTATTGTCACATTGGAATTGGAATCACTGCTGTTTTGTTTTTCTTTTGAATTCTTGGATGGAATATGGTGGGCAATATAAGCTGCAGCTTCAGCCATCACCCATTTCAGATAACCTATGTTGAACTGTATAATCAGAGGAGTTATTGTTTAATTCGACCTTATTAAATTTTTTCCCCCTTTGTTATATTATTGTATTTTCTTTAAATCTATCCGAAATAAAGATTCATTCATTCACATTCCACCACTGGCTTTTAGCAACAAGTGTATTTCCCAAATATGTTTTAAACTTCGTTTATTTAACCTCCACACATTTCTGTCTTTTGTCTAGGCAAGAGGGAAACGATCGATCCACCCCAAACTGGACCTTGCGTCACTATTTACAGAGATGCAGGCCTAAGATCTGCTGATCTGAGACCAGTGTGAGCTGCACATCCCAGCTGCTGAGTGACCCAGTCTTACAGTTTTGAGTTTTGCACATTCTGAATAATCTGGAATTTGCTGCTGATTGTAATAAACAATTTAGTGATTTATGTGTTTGCATCATGATTTCTATTTTTGTCTGTTAATACACTGGTGGGAAAAGAGTCAATAGTACAAACCATTAATGGGTGACCTTGAAAATAATGGCTCATTTGTAAGAAATTTATGTCACATGGTGGTAACCTTCACATATAAAAAAGAGACATCTGCAAAAACTTCAGAGGTTTGTCAGTGCAATACTACATGAATGCATGTATAGTACATTGTTGATGCAGAGAATATATATTTCTACAGTACATGTATCGAGTAAATCAAGCATTTTCCATGTAATCTTGTGACTGCATTATTTTAATTGCTTTTAATCCTAGATCAAGTTTGTTTTGGCCTAAAATGCATCATAACTGTCAAATACATCTTATTATACAGAACTCAGTAATGTTTACTTTTGAATATACATTCTGTGGCTAATATAGTTATTAACCTGGCGATCGAGTTGTGAGCTGATCATTTTTTGCTATGACATCGCAGACTCAGTGCAGCTGAAGCAAGTACGTCCATGATGTCTCAACAGTCCATGATTTCCACGCAGATCAGAGCAATTTTTTTTCCCACAATATTTTTATTGAACCTTTTTTTTTTTTTTTTTTTTTTTTACAAACAGCACACACAGTCAGACACTAACACAAAAGTAATTTAAAAACTAAAAAGAACAATAAAATGACAAAAAAAGGTTAATAAAAAAACAGAAACCATTAACAAAAACAAGTCAACAATGTTCCTCTGTTTAGGTAATCTATTACATTAGAATACATAATATACATTCACCAGCTTGGAATTTGCAAGGTCCACACATATTCACCTTCTTCAGAAGTTATGTTTACTTAATTTACATAATCAATGAAAGGTCTCCATATATTCTCAAACACATTTCCTTTGATTTCAGTATGTATGTTATTCTTTCTAGTGGAAACCAAAAGTGAGTTGTCTAGCTGCTGCCTTTTTTGTAGTAATCATTTTTTAAGGTGTTTTGACGTGTAATTACCCATCCCTGAACACATATCCCTTATAAATATCAATAGATAGGAAAATGATACTCAATTGACACTCAACATGCAAAATGGTGCTACAGTTGGATTGCCTTTCTTTAAAATTTTTTAAATTATTTTGTAAGTAAAAGTGGGCTAGGATTAACTGGAAATATAACAAGTTTCCACATATAATACCAAGGTCAATTGGCAATTCCATAAAACCAAAAGGGAGTTGTTCAGCTGCTGCATTTTTCTGCAGTCATTTTCTACGGTGTTTTAGCGTGTAATTTCCCATCCCTGAACACATATCTCTTAAAAAGAACTATCAATGGGAAAATGATACACAAAAACAAGAATTTTCCTACAGTCGAATTGGCTTTTTTTTTTTAAAGTAATTTAAATTATTTTGTACGTAAAATAGGGCTATGATTAATTGGAAATATAACAAGTATCCACATATAATTCCAAGGTCAATTACAAGGTTTTAGGATTTAATTAGCTGTCCCTTAACAGTTAAGCGTTATGAACAACAGAGGAGACGTAGATGAAAAGTGCACCTAATTTTATTTAAAAAAAACAAACGTTTGACATATGTATGCACATGAATGAGGCTCCATGCAAGGACGCAATTTGTGGCACAAGTAGGTGAAAGTGTCCTCGGACATCCGGAAGTTCTGCAACCACTGTGTGCTTGAGAAGCTGGGGACAATATTCTCCCACCACTGCGAGCTACGGTTTACTGCCCAGGTCCATGGTCTGCAGCGTTGATTTTGCAACAACGCAGCCAACTAGAACACACACACAGCATACATATTAATACTGATAACCTGGCGACATCAAAATGCTGTACACAACAATGACATGACGATAAAATGACAATAGAAAGCATTAAATTACCAAAAACCGTTTCCTCGTGTGCCTGATGTGCTGGGTAATTAAGCTCTCTGCTTCATATTCCGCTGCTTGATATTCCCCAATGGCAACAACGAGTCTCTGGTACTGCCCCAACGTGTGTTCTCTCAATGCACGTCGTCTTCTCCGGTTAAAAACATTCATTTATTATGTTCAAAAGCCAGAGAAGAAGCAACATGGAAATCCTCCGCTCCTAATGCGCCATTTTCTTTGTTGTGAAGGAGTTGGTCGCGTGTTGACGTCAGTAGAGTGTGGCTCCGCCTCAATCCCGCCCACTACCGAGCTTACGCGGCTTTACAGGGCTGTAATGGATCAACAACCCAGGGAGAAAGAAGTAGTGGAGAATCGAAACAAGTGAAAAAGAACTGTGACTGTGGAAAAGAGCCAAAAGGCTACATCAGTAACACACTACGCCGCCAGGGATTCAAATCCTGCAGTGCCAGACGTGTCCCCCTTCTTAAGCCAGTACATGTCCAGGCCCGTCTGAAGTTTGCTACAGAGCATTTTGATGATACAGAAGAGGATTGGGAGAATGTCACATGGTCAGATGAAACCAAAATAGAACTTTTTGGTAAAAACTCAACTTGTCATGTTTGGAGGAGAAAGAACACCATACCTACTGTGAAGCATGGGGGTGAAAACATCATACTTTGGAGTTGTTTTTCTGCAAAGGGACCAGGACGACTGATCCGTGTAATGGAAAGAATGAATGGGGCCATGTATCGTGAGATTTTGAGTGAAAACCTCCTTCCATCAGCAAGGGCATTGGAGATGAAAATGGCTGGGTCTTTCAGCATGACAATGATCCCAAATACACTTCCCGGGCAATGAAGGAGTGGCTTCGTAAGAAGCATTTCAAGGTCCTCGAGTGGCCTAGCCAGTCTCTAGATCTCAACCCCATAGAAAATCTTTGGAGGGAGTTGAAAGTCTGTGTTGCCCAGCGACAGCCCCAAAACATCACTGCTCTAGAGGAGATCTGCATGGAGGAATGGGCCAAAATACCAGCAACAGTGTGTGAAAACCTTGTGAAGACTTACAGAAAACGTTTGACCTCTGTCATTGCCAACAAAGGGTATATAACAAAGTACTGAAATTAACTTTTGGTTTTGACCAAATACTTATTTTACCAAGGAATTTACCAATTAATTCATTAAAAATCCTTCAATGTGATTTTCTGGATTTTTTTTTTTCTCATTTTGTCTCACAGTTGAGGTATACCTATGATGAAAAGTGGAGACCTCTCTCATCTTTTAAGTGGGAGAACTTGTGCAATTGGTGGCTGACTAAATACTTTTTTCCCCACTGTATATAAAATCCATAACTCAAATAAAAGTGGACTTTGTACATATTTACACAATGAATGGTTCTGTTTTTTTGGCACCGTTGTCTCTACAGGGGTATGTTGTTATCTTCAAAGTATAAGAGCCAGAAAATCAGTACAATGTAAAAAAAAAAAAAAAAAAAACAAAGAAATTTGTCACTTACTGTTGGGAAGGGGGGCTCACTGGCTGGTGTGGTCACTGCATTTTCGTCCATCGTGGTCGTTATTTTGTGTTCTGTTGGTCAGTGACGCTCTCTAGCACATCTACAAAGTTTTATGATTATCCCACATAACTTTTGCTTGTATCCCATGGCTATTTTCTGTGTACAAAGCCATTTTTGTGACGGTCCATGAGGATGCATGGCGGTGGCCATATTGGTCTTGTGAACTCAGAGAAGGGAAAAGAAAGAAGAGTAATGAGGATTTCTTCTTCTTTGGTGTATTCAGAATCAGAAAAAGATTTATTGCCAAGTACATTAACAGATCACTGATAACATACGAGAGAATTTGACTTGACACAGTAATGAACCTGCATTTCCGTGCCGCGGCGCCTCTGAAACGCGCCTATCAGCAGGAGGGTACAGGTAGCATAAGAATAATACAATAGGAAGGAGCAAAAAAATCATTGATTCAGAATACTGGTTGCATAATCAATCAATATTATGATTACAAGGAAAAAAAAAGCTCTCAATGCACATTCGCGGACAAGTTTCACAGGACACAGGACACAAGAGAGCAGTGTGTGTATCTTTATTTCAGTTCGTGGATCAATATGTGTGCACTGTTGATGCAGAGTGTTGTGATAATAGGAGAACAACAAGGGCACTTGGCAGGAGATGTTTTGTCTAGCTGCTCGCCAATCGTCCTTGCGATTATCTGAGCAGGTGCTGTCCAAGGCCTTGTGCTCGTTGTTTTGAAAACACAGACTGCAGACAGCCAGGAGGAATTTTCATGGGGAAATTGGGCCAAATAGGACTGATCACAGAGAAGGAGCTTTTTATTTCTTCTGTAGATTCAGTACTTAATCCTTCATTGCGGGGCTTTGAGTCCGTCGTGGATAGACCTGAGCGTGAACATGATGTAATCCACCTTCCGAGACAGTTCTCCATTTGTCGCTGTCAGGGTCTTCTCCAATTTTTCAATTTGACAGATGCACCTCGCCTGGCCAGCATTTTGATAGGTTGTATCCATCTTCAGCAATTTGCGGTACACCAGGACAATCCCAGTTCCAATCAGAAAGATCCCGATCACCATTATTACGAAGACATACAAATCTTCAATATCTTCGATAGAGAGATTAGTGAGACACAAGATCCTCCAATTACTTGTGTCACGTAAATAGCCCGCTGGAGCCGTTCCTGCGGGGCAGACAGCTTCCCCGTGTCAGCTATGATTCCTCCAACGCGTGCCTGCCACCTTCTGAACTGCCAGATCAGTATAAATCCTCAGTACAGCTGGGACCATCAGTCAGTTGGCAGGTGCAGTTGCTGTGCTGTGCCACTGGGGGCGTGCGACCTTTCCATGAAATGTGGCCAGTTAAAAGGTTTACCCTCTGAGTATGTATGTTGCCAAACTGCGACATACCCCCTAGTGGTCAAGAGTGGTAAATATGTTTTGTCAATAAAATAGTTCAGATTTCCAAGGATATAACTTGAAAGTGGTAAGAGATAATAGCTTACTGTCAATTAGAAAGATGTAAAATATGGTCCAAAGTTTCAGATTTGAATAAATTTGCACATCTAATTTGCATAATGTCACGACACCTCTTTAAATTCCATAACTCAGTCAAAACTGGACTTTGGACGTATTTACACAAAAAATGATTTTTTTTTATTTGATTTTGTATACTTTATTGATCCCGAGAGGGGAAATTGAGGGCATCCACCTGGATGGATGAAGCAGCCACGGTACGGTGCTATCCCTTTACCATTCACACACACATTCACACCTAGGGCCACTTTAGAGTTTCCAGTTAACCTAACTTGCATGTTTTTGGCCTGTGGGAGGAATCCGGAGAACTCCCGGAGTAAACCCACGCAGACACGAGGAGAACATGCAAACTCCACACAAATCACTTTTGGTCAGGGGCTGGGATCGTGAGTTGCTGTGCTGCCACAGTGCTAACCACTGTGCCACCGCACTATAAATGGTTCATTCTTTTGACACTGTTTTTTGTACAGAGGTACCTCATTATCTTATCTTCAGAGTATATCAGGGATGGCAATTTTCTGCCGATCCGCGGATTTCCGCCGATATATTTTCAAATTGATCATTTCTGTGAATCGTCTAAATCCGTTGAGAAAATTTTTTTTGGGGGGGGGGTAAGGTACCTTATTGTTACAGATTTTAGTGAAAATCAACACGATTACATAAGTGCTCGGCGCTTCCCCGGGTCAAGTCTCCCGCGATAACCTGGATATTTTGTACTCAAGCTACTGCTGTATTGTAAACGGCCCTGCGATTGGATAGTTGCAAACGATTGGAACAATCAAATGGCTCGTTGTATGCTTTGTCAAAAATTCATGGCGGTGTGTTCGTGCTGGAATTCTGAGCTTTCGGTATCGTTTTCAGCGAAATTATGAGATATTTATTGAAGGATCAGGAGTCATCAGTACTAGAAATAGACAAAAGTGTCAAAAATAATTTCCGATGGAATTGGCTTGAGAGAAAAGTGACGGTAAAGGTGAGAATTGGCTCAAAGTTCGACGAGGTAACAGAAACACTCGGTCAATTTCTGAAGAAACCAGACGTGGCCGGAAAAGCTTTTTGTGTGTATTGTAAAGACTTGATTAACTATTGATCGCGTGGATGTGTGGCGCTGTCAGACCACGCATCAAAAGTGAAGAAACATGCCGACTACCTTAGAAGTGACTTGGTGACCAGTGTAAATAGTGAAAATAGTGTAATAAACTCTTATAGAACTGTTAAATATGTTGGACTAAAGACAGTGAGACAGCATTGAAGAAAAAGTAAGTTAACTTTTCATTAAATTTAATGATTTATCTAAGTCTAGTATTTAATTTTTTATCATTTTTTTTCAGTCTAAATTACTTCTGTTTTACTGAAAACCTCTCAGCTTCAGGGGGGCTGTGCCCCCCTGCCCCCCCCCCCCCAATAAGTCAATTGACCAAATTAGATTTCAGCTGAAATCAGAATTTCCTGTTGCCATCCCTGGTATATGAACAAGAAATCAGTACATTAAAAAAAAAAAAAAAACAGCAATTTCTCACTTACTTTTGACAAAGTCAGTGAGAAGGCAGGCGCAGTGCTGCGCTCTGCCACTAGGGGCACGCAAATTCTCACACTCAAAGGGTTAAGACAGTAACCTCACAGACTGACGCCCAAAACAGAGAAACAATGGCATTTTATTTAAGTTCTAGGTTTAATTTCCATGTGGATGATATATGAACAGAATATGGGTGTTGTTTTTTTTGGGGGGGGGGGGGTCCAGTGCACTATATCAGGGGTATCCAACTTTCAAGCGCTCTCTCGTTTTCTGTAATTTGCAGATGTCTGTTTCGTTTTTATAATATGCAAGGGAACATAAAAGAGTTTCAGACTTGCATTGCAATTTTTTAAAAAAAATCATTGATTTTGCCGTTAGAATCGAAACTATTGGTCGTGTCCCCTCATTTTTCCCAGTTTTTGTGTGACATGAAAATCGCATCAATTTCAAAGTACTGTAAAGTGATCTCTGAGTAACTCTTTCTACTCATTTATGCAAGAGATAAGAGTTGTAATGCAAATTCAAAATAAAACATTCCCCAATGTGATCGGATCTATGGTTTTTGTACGGCGACCCCTGCAAATTTACTCGTACGACGTAAATTTCCGTGTCCCCGAATTTACGAAGCAACATGCAAGTTATTTGGTAAAGTAACCAGAAAACAGGAAGTGCTGATGCTTTTCATTTTGCACCTTTCAAATCCCAAACCATACACATAAAAAGGAGATCAGTCTTTGTGAAGCTCAGATGTAGAATATTTCAATAAAATCTCAAACATTTATGACACATCAAATATGGTGTTCTTTAAAAAATTAACGTCTTCGGTCTTGGTCGGCCACGCGCAGCCCCGTCTGGCGAGGTGACCGCCCTGGGAAAGCACTTTTATTTTCTCTACCCCGGATGTGCTCAACCCATGTGGAGAGGATTAACCGTGGTCACTTTATATTGAAGTTATCGAAGGTCCAAACTTCCGTGTCCTGCATTTACGCCTTTTGTGATTTTACGTCTTATCCAACAAACAGGGAAAATTTGAAGGTATGTATACATGTTATCACATCTTAATATGTCATGAAAATGTAGCTGTTGATGAGTTTTGATGCGTGAAAAATACTGGAAGTGTTGAAGTTCGTGTAAAACGTGTGCCATTGCAAAGTGCATTGGCACACGGGGAAACAAAAGCCCGAGTGTCCCGTTTACGTCTCCATTTACAAGTAGTTGAAGTGAGCGCTCATCCTCAAGAGTTCCTGAACG
Organism: Pholidichthys leucotaenia; assembly: GCA_020510985.1. Classification (NCBI taxonomy): domain Eukaryota; kingdom Metazoa; phylum Chordata; class Actinopteri; order Cichliformes; family Pholidichthyidae; genus Pholidichthys; species Pholidichthys leucotaenia. Next base: position 6,182,203 of record CM035836.1, read on the forward strand.
CGAATGCCGTTACGAAAATAGTTAATAGTTTCATAAACCTAACACAATTGGATAGTGATTAGTCAATTTCATGTGCAGATTTGATCAATGTCACACATTGGACCCCTAATAAATAAAAACACCCATATACGTTTCGGAAGTTAATTGGCCTCAAAACTGGGGATTCTAAATTGTCCTTAGGTATGACTGTGAGAGTGAATGGTTGTCTGTCTCTCTGTGTTGGCCCCGCGATGGACTGGTGATCTGTCCAGGGTGTACCCTGCCTCTCGCCCAAAGATGCTGGGATAGGCTCCAGCTCCCCCGCGACCTGAAAAGGGTTAAGCAGAAGAAGATGGATGGAGTCTTTTTCTCCTTTGTTGTTTCTTTTTTTAGAAGCGAACTGAACGATGGCAGGCCAGTGCTATCTTTATTGTCTCATTTGCTCCCCTCACCCCAGCATTATCACCCAGTGTCAACACCAACGTCATCACCAAATCCAGCCATCAACCAGCACTACAGCATGCACACTTCCTGAATGAGCAGCTTTCTGTCACAACAGACTAAGAACTCTGTTGCTAAGTTACCGGTGGGTGGCTGAAGACAACAACAGGCCAGTATTGCTTTGCTTGTGGCAATTGCCTGTAACCAAGAACTGTTGATTGACAAACATAACTCCACCTCGGTGTGCTTCATTTGTGGCAATCGTCTCCAAGAACTGCTGAGTTACATAACCCCACCTCTGTCAGTGGGTCATGAACATTCTCTGCTCTGTGTGTTTGTTCCAAAGATAACAGCTGAGAGCCAAAGAATGGACAAAAACAACGAAAGCAAGGACATTCTCTTGGTGCCAAAGAGAGGGACGAATGGACACTCTTTCCCATGGTTTACTAGCCCAACAGATAGGATTAAAAACAAACAAAAAAAAAACCACCTGTGGGACAATGCACCTACACCAACAACTTTTTGTCTCTTCGTTTTGTTGTTTGTTTTACCTGTCAGCATGATATATTTTTATATGTAGGACAATAATAAATTATATACACATTTGAGATATAGTTTACAGTTATGAGTATACAAATGCACTTGCACACGGTAATAAGTATTTCTAAAGTAATCACACATTTATCACTTTGAGTGTGAGATTTTGCGTGCCCCTAGTGGCAGAGCGTGGCGCTGCACCTGTCATCTCACTCTGACATGACCGGCTCCATTGAGGATTTGTACTGATTTGTACTGATCTGCTGGTTTCAGAAGGTGGCAGACACACGTTGGAGGACTCAATGGATGACACTTGATACACCAGAGAAGAACTCCTCATTTCCTTTTCCTGTTTTTTTTATCATTTTAGCCCAGAAAGCTAATATGGCTTCCGTCCATCATTGTGAACCATCACTTCGTCAGCTTTGTACGCGGAAAATAGCCGGGGGATACAATCGAAATTTATGTGGGATAATCACAAGACTTTGTAGATGTGGTAGAGAGCATAAATAACCGACAGAACGCAAAATAACGATCACGAAGGACGAAAATGCAGCGGCCACGGCAGCGAGTGAGTCCCCTTTGCCGCCGGTCAGTGAGGAACTTCTATGTTTTTTTAATATTGTACTGATTTCATGTTCATATACTTTGAAGATGATGAGGTACCTCTGTACAAAAAACGGTGTCAAAAGACTGAATCATTCTTTGTGTAAATATGTCCAAAGTCCAGTTTTGACTGAGTTATGGAATTTAAAGAGCTGCTGTTACATTATGCAAATTAGATGCGTAAATGTATTCCTATCTGCAACTTTGGATCATATTTTACATCTTTCTAATTGACAGTAAGCCATTATCTCTTACCAATTTCAAGTTACAGCCTTTGAAATCGGAACTATTTTATTGACAAAAAATATTTGCCACTCTTGACCACAAGGAGTTATGTCACAATTCGGCGACAGACTCACTGAAAGGGTTAACATCTCTTGAGAGATCTGAAAATGGCTGTGCACCAGCACTTCCCATCCAGCCTGATGGAGCTTGAGAGGTGCTGCAAAGAAGACTGAGCATAACTGCCCAAAGATACAGTGGTATGAAAAAGTGTTTGCCTCCTCCCTGATTTCTCATGTTTTTTGTATGTCACACTTAAATTTTTCAGATCATCAAAACAAATTTAAATATTAGAGAAAGAGGGCACAAGTAAACACGTAATGCAGTTTTTAAATAAAGGTGTTTATTATTAAGAAGAAAAAAATCCAAACCTACATGACCCTGTGTGGAAAAAGTGATTGCTTCCAAAAGCAAATAACTGGTTGGGCCACCCTTAACCTCTTGCGCTCCGTTGTACCGCGGACGGGCAAGTCTCTGCGTCCTCGTGCGCTCTCGGACGCATGATCCTGATGGTGGTGATGTAGGTGGTGTGACGTCCAAGCACGCACTGAAAATAAAAGCTGCAGACACAGCCGTGAACAGATTAGTTCATCTGATTGACCTCTCATTCGACTAATAAGAGCCTTGAATTGGGTTTCTGAAACCATGAAGAACCAATGAATGAAAACCTAGCCAGAAGGACCCGGCTCCCAACGCTGTAAATGCAGTGAGCCAGTTGAGGCAGAGAAGTTCGTGAGCTGTTTTTTTTAAGGCTGGGTGAAGACTGGCTGCTACAGCGGATCCAAAAAGGACTCGCAGGAAGAACCCCACAGACCCAGCAGCACGGAGACCATCCACAAATGCAACCTGTGTGACAGGGAGTGCCATTCACGGATCGGAATGTTCGTCCACAGGCGGTGCTTAATTTGTTTCGGTTCCAGCAGAGTAGACATTATGATTTCTTCCATGGTCATAAACCGACGGAGGGTGAAGATGAAGGCTGAGTGACACACACGCCTTCGCCAGTCTTTTTTTAATTACTACTGTTATTTGTTTTGAAAAATCGTTCGCCAAAAACCGCAATCATGGAAGCACAAAACCGCAATAATGGAATTATGTTTTGATTGAGTCACGAGACCAGAACCACGAGCGGACCAGCGTCGCATTCGTCTGACAGTGAGGAAGAGAAGTTCGCCAGGACTCTGCTGCTGTGAAGAGGTAAGCTGTTATAAGCTAAATTATTATTTATCCCTGAAAATTGTAATCCAAAATGACTTTTGACCGATCGGTAAATTACAACTGTGCGGCGCACGATGTCCGAAGTGTGTGCGCCGCGTTACACGGTTCTTCGCCACCTCCGGACAGTGAAGCCCCCCCCCCCCCCCCGCCGCTACGATTCTGTAGCGGGGGGGTGGGGGGAGTCGCAGTGACAGCGTTGCTGTGGAAACATGTCACATCCGAGTGTAATCTGTCATGTAGTGAGGGCCGATCTCCGTCCTTTGTAGCGGGGGGGGGGGGGCAACCCCCCCCACACACACACAGACACAGCCCTGAATGTGACCTTTCATTAGAGCCCAAAATGAAGCTTCTACATTGAATCATTCAAAAGTTACAGACGTTTTTCCAAACTGTGCCATTTGGCACAATTTGGCACAGTTCCAAAACGCCTGGGAACAGCCTGAGAACAAAGCTGTGTAATATATTCATTTTTTGTGGTATTGTTACAAAATTTGGACCTCAGCTGGATAACACTTGGTTCTACATTTCTGTTGCATTTTCCAGCCCGGATCTGAAGCTGTGTGTTATTTGCAAGCATTTGTATCCAAAAAAACACCCAGGCCAAATTTATTTTCTTCAAGTTCACTATGTTTAGATGACTGTAACTCAGTGGCTGGAGCACTTAGAGAGATCATGGTTTTTTTGCCAAAAAATTCAAAGTGTTTTCTTTTAAATGAGACCAACCCCATGAAGATGCTGCAACGGGTTGAAGAACAGCTTTCAATTTACTTTGGGCACATTTTTTTTGGCGTTTTTAGGGAAATTGACCGGAGTGCAAGGGGTTAACAGCAACAACTGCAGCGATCCCTGGCAGTGAGTCTTTTACAGTGCTGTGGAGGAATTTTGGCCCTTTCATCTTTGCAGAATTGTTGTAATTCAGCCACATTGGAGGGTTTTGGAGAATGAACTGCCTTTCTAAGGTCATGCCAAAGCATCTCAATCGGATTCAGGTCAGGACTTTGACGAGACCACTCCAAAGTCTGTTTTGTTATTCTTAAGCTATTCAGAGGTGGACTTGCTGGTGTGTTTTGGATCATTGTCCTGCTGCAGAACCGAAGTATGCTTCAGCTCGTGAACAGATGGCCAGACATTCTCCTTCAGGATTTTTTGGCAGACAGCAGAATTCATGGGTCCATTTACCACGGCAAGTCTTCCAGGTCCTGAAGCAGCAAAACAGCCCCAGACCATCACATTACCACCACCATATTTTACTGTTGTTATGATGTTCCTTTTCTGAAATGCTGTGTTACTTTTCCGCCAGATGTAATGGGACACACACCTTCCAGAAAGTTGAACTTTTGTCTCATCAGTCCACAGAGTATTTTCCCAAAAGTCTTGGGGATCATCAAGATTTTTTTCTGGCAAAATTGAAACGAGCCTCTGTGTTCTTTTTGCTCAGTAGTGGTTTTTGTCTTTAAACTCTGCCATGCAGGCCATTTTTGCCCAGTCTCTTTCTTATAGTGGAGTCATGAACACTGACCTTAACTGAGGCAATTGAGGCCTGCAGTTGTTTGGATGTTGTTGTGGGGTCTTTTGTGACCTCTTGGATTAATCATCGCTGCAGTCTTGGGGTAATTTTGGTCAGCCAGCCAGCCACTCCTTCACCAGTTTTGGATAATGGCTCTGTCGTTTGCTGGAGTCCCACAGCTTTAGAAATGGTTTTATAACCTTTTCCAGACTGATACATCTCACTTGGTTTCTCTTTTATTGCTGAATTTCTTTGGATTGCAGCATGGTGTCTGAGGATCTGTTGGTCTCCTTCACTTTGTCAGGCAGGTCCTATTTAAGTGATTTTTTGATGGAGAACAAGTTTGGCAGTAATCAGTCCTTGGTTTGGCTAGAGAAATTGAACTTCGTTTTCCAAAGATGTGATAAATCACAGTTAATGTATGTTTTTTTTCTTGTTGTTGTTGTTGTTTTTTTGTGTGGGGGGCACTTTCACACAGGGCCACGTAAGTTTGGATTTTGTTTTACCCTTAATAATAAACACCTTCATTTAAGAACTGCATTTTGTGTTTACTTGTGTTATCTTTGTGTCATGTACGCTGCATAATGGCGCAGCACACAAATGAGTTAATATGAGCCCAACCACAGGTAAAGTGAACGTGTTTATTAACAGAAAGGGGGAAAACACAAAATGCAGGAAATGTTCAATGGGGAACAGTCTGACACAGTGATGGTGTCTGAGCTCAGTTGGCTGGAGGAGGAGCCCCACGCGCTCCCAGACAGAACTGGCCAGCGGAGAAGAAGGGCAAGAAATAATAAGGGAAAAGACTTAGAAGGCGCAACTGGCTCAGGATAAACAGCATCTTGCAATCCAGTGGTTAAGGTACCAACAGCTCCAAAACATCAACATAAACTCAGCGTAGAGCAGACTTGAATTAACTACTGACTATGGACTAGTCAAGATTTACTGACATCGCCACACGAAGTGCACCCACTGACAAACATAAATACCCAGTGAGCTAATGATGTCAAGTGGATGCAGGACTGTGGCTGAACAGCTGTGTGAGTGACTGTGAGTCAGAATGGATGTGTGCTTGTGTATGCGCATGTATGGAAGAGTGTGCTTGAGTGTGTGCAGATGTGTAAATGAGTATGAAGAAAACAAGGAGGAGGACAAATAATACTAATATACAACAGGTGACGGCGTTAACTGGTGGATGCCTGGCAGAGAGGAGGAGGTGTGGCCATAGGCTGACAGGGAGCCAGGCTCAGGCTTCAATAACTGCCAGCTGGCGATAATTATCAAATAATCAGAAACTACAGCCACAATCACCGAACGGGGGCTGATGCCTCAGCCCCGTCCGTGACACTTTGTCCAATATTTAAATTTGTTTGGTGATCTGAAACATTTAAGTGTGACAAACATCCAAAAATTAGAAATGAATGGGGCAAACACTTTTTCACACCACTGTAGGTGTGCAACACTTGTAGCATCATTTTCAAAAAGACTTGAGGCTGTAATTGCTGCCATAGATGCATCAACAAAGTTGTGAGCAAAGGCTGTGAATACTGATGTAGATGCGAGTTCTTCGTTTTTTTATTTTTAATAAATTAACAAAAATCTCCCAAAAACCTTTTTCATGTTGTTATTATGGGGTATTGTGTGTAGAATTTTGTGGAAAAAAATTAATCCCTTTTGGAATAAGGCTGCAACAATAAAATGTGGAAAAAGTGTTCAGCACTGGGAAGACTTTCTGGATCCACTGTACTTAATATTGGATCATTTTCCTCAATAAATAAATGAAAAAGTAAAATATTTTTCTCATTTAACTGGATTTTGTCTACTTTTTGGACTTGTGTGAAAATGTGATGAGGTTTTAGGTCATATTTATGCAGAAAATTCTAAAGGGTTCACAAACTTTAGAGCACCACTGTATATAAATGGCAGATTTGGGTCCAAATACTCATCAGTTACTTTGTGAAATCTTGGAAAATAATTGTAAATGCAATCGATTGCTTGTGAAAAGCAATTGTACTTTTCATATTGTTTTGGTATCTTTGAACGATGAATATTTCCATCAAACATTTAATGTTTTCAGTGTCTATCAAGTTGATACACAAGTTGGTTTCCACGTCAATGAATGTGTGGAATACTTTTTTGAAATACTTTATCACAGCACTGAATGTTCACAGCCTGTTTTTTCTTTGTCCTTGTTGCTACAGGAACATGAAAGGAAAAATAGTGAAACCTCAGCAGCTTCAGGAAGATGAAGATCCTCCAACTGCAGCAAACGAAGCAAAATCACACAGTGACAAGAGCAGAAAAAAAATACAGAGAAAACACCACACTAGGCATAAACAATACTTTTGTGAAGAATGTGGGAGAGGTTTCACAGTGTTGGGCAGCTTAAAAACACATAAACTGATCCACACTGGAGTGAAGCAGTTTTTGTGTGGTCAGTGTGGAAAGGCGTTTACTCGGATGAGTCACTTAAGAAGACATGAAGTAATCCACACCGGAGTTAAGCAGTTTTGGTGTGGCCAGTGTGGAAAGGCCTTTACTCAAAGTGGTAGCTTAAGGAAACATGAACTCATCCACACTGGAGTTAAGCAGTTTGTGTGTGATCAATGTGGGAAGGCCTTTACTCTGATGAGTAACTTAAGAAGACATGAACTCATTCACACTGGAGTGAAGCAGTTTGTGTGTGGTCAGTGTGGAAAGGCCTTTACTGAAAGGGGTCACTTAAGAATACATGAACTCAACCACACTGGAGTGAAGCAGTTCGTGTGTGGTCAGTGTGGAAGGGCCTTTACTCAAAGGGGTCACTTAAGAAGACATGAACTCATCCACACTGGAGTTAAGCAGTTTGTGTGTGGTCAGTGTGGAAAGGCCTTTACTGAAAGGGGTAGCTTAAGGAGACATGAACTCAACCACACTGGTGTTAAGCAGTTTGTATGTGATCAGTGTGGAAAGGCCTTTACTGAAAGGTGTAACTTAAGGAGACATGAACTCATTCACACTGGTGTTAAGCAGTTTGTGTGTGGTCAGTGTGGAAAGGCCTTTACTGAAAGGGGTAGCTTAAGGAACCATGAACTTATCCACACTGGAGTTAAGCAGTTTGTGTGTGGTCAGTGTGGAAAGGCCTTTACTGAAAGGGGTAGCTTAAGGAAACATGAACTCATCCACACTGGAGTTAAGCAGTTTGTGTGTGGTCAGTGTGGGAAAGCCTTTACTCTGATGAGTAACTTAAGAAGACATGAACTCATCCACACTGGAGTTAAGCAGTTTGTGTGTGGTCAGTGTGGAAAGGCTTTTACTGAAAGGGGTAGCTTAAGGAAACATGAACTCATCCACACTGGAGTTAAGCAGTTTGTGTGTGGTCAGTGTGGAAAGGCCTTTGCTCAGATGAGTAACTTAAGAACACATGAACGCATCCACACTGGAGTTAAGCAGTTTGTGTGTGGTCAGTGTGGAAAGGCCTTTACTCGGATGAGTACCTTAAGAACACATAAACTTATCCACACGGGAGTTTAACATTTTGGATGTTAACAGTGTGAAAAAGCCTTTACTCAGGCAAGTACTAATCAGACCTAAATGAAACGGTCATTGTCACCCCCGACAAACAGCCATGATGATGGTGATGAAGAAAAGTATCTTGGGACAACATGAACTCCCCACAGTAAAGTTAAATAAACCCATGTGCTGAATGTGGAAAGGCTTTTACTGGAGGGAATCTCTTAAAATCACAGGGAATGATCCACAATAGAGTTAAAAGTGAGACACCTTTCACATAGACTTTGATCTTTTGTGAGACGGGAAGCTCCTCCTGTGGTTACAGGTTCAAGTTTAGAAACCCTGAGACACAGGTTGCGCTAGACTTTGTCATTTTGACAGACATGGTTGTTAAAATTCTGTTATGATCTGTTTTCTCATTTTAATTAGATCACCTTCAGTGTAATCTGTCAAATGACAGCTTTCAGATTTTTCTGTCATTGCTGAAAAATATCTGTCAATGAAGGACAATTTTTATTTCATGCAACCTCTGCCCAGAGATCAGGCTGTACTGGATTCAGATCCCTTAAATGTCTGAACCAACATTTCATTTAGAAAGCAGAGATGCTCCATGTTTTGATTGTATGTCTGACTTTTCCTTCTGTGTGTTTGTTGCTCAATCAACTCTGTTCACTTCATGTATTTTCAAATCAGCTCCATTTGCATAGTGCCAGATCACAACCAGGGTTTCCACGGGTGCTGGAAATCCTTAAAAATGCATGAATTTTAATATTGTATTTTAAGGATTTTAAAATTGGTTGACTTTTACAAAACGTTCTTGAAATATCTTGAAATTGTAAGGATGTATTGTATGTCTGACTTTTCCTTCTCTTGTTGTTGCTCAATCAACTCTGTTCACTTCATGTATTTTCAAATCAACTCCATTTGCATGGTGCCAGATCATAACCAGGGTTTCCTCGGGTGCTGGAAATCCTTAAAAATGCATGAATTTTAATATTGTATTTTAAGGATTTTAAAATTGGTTGAATTTTACAAAACGTTCTTGAAATATCTTGAAATTGTAAGGATGTTTCTTTCTCAATAAATGTCTGTCTGAATAAATAGTTGCCTATAGTTCACTTGTTCTATGGAGAAATAAAATAAAATGGAGAACCTAAAATTCCAGCTGCTCAGCTGTGCCTCGGTTGGCTTCTGTGTGACTGTGGTCAGTCAGTTTTCAGGTGTGACCTCACCCCCCACAAAGACACACAGGTGTAGCCACTGCACCATCATGGCGTGAACAGTGGCATGGCGTGGCTACATTTGTTTGGGGACGCCAAATAATACAGTTGTGTGGGAGTTTCTGAGGTCAGTATCTGTTAAACTGTTTCATTAAACTGGATAAAATATTTAAGATGACCAAAAAAACTAAAAAATTCCTGCGGGTCAGTACCTGATGAAGTTACAAGTCAAATCAAATATCAATGATCTACATGTATTTTCTAATATCTAAATGATATGAATAAAATTAAAACATTGATCAGTATTTCCTCTGCCAGAATAGAAGAAAATTGACTTTAATTGAGGGCAGCTCAGCCAATCATGGAGCTTTACATTTTCTCCTCTTTATGATGTGTAATAAGAAAAGCAGCTAATAACCCACTGTGTGGAAGAGTAACGCTCCCCTGTAGCATTGTTTTTCAATCTTTCTTAACAAGGAAGTGCACAGATTCAGGCTTTTGTTGCCCAGGCAGCAGCCCATTTGCTTTGTCTGGCTTAGTGGCCCTTCTGAAGGGAAAATAAAAACATTTAAACAAAGAACTGTTGTGCCTTGTTACATTATTATTAGTGTTGTTTGAAGATGAAAATTTTTAATCATGGTTTCTTTTCAACACTGTAGCCAGGCTGACAAAGAGTCAGCACTCTTGTCAATCCTCACATGCCCCTAGAGCTTACTAGTCAGGACTTTATGAATTAATCTTTATTTATTTCGGATAGATTAAAGATTAAAAGAAAGGAACAGAACAATACAATAAAGGGGGGGAAAAAACATCTTACATGGTCAAATTAAACAATAACTCCTCTGATCATACAGTTCAACATAAGTTTTCCGAAATGGGTGATGGCTGAAGCCACAGCTTATATTCCCCACCCATGTTCCATCCAAGAATTAAAAAGAAAAAACAAGAGCGATTATAATTCAGAACGAACGAATCAAGATGGCGGAGTGAGTGGTCTCAGTCTTGCAGTCTCAGCTTCAATAAATTTTTTTTAGTTGTGGTTCAGCCGGTCTGGATTCGGGGGTCAGACTCTATCTCTGTTCTTAAGAGTTGTTTTGCGCTCGCTGTGAGAATTGGACTTTTGGGACTGCTCTCATTCGTGAGTGAACTGATTGGCGTTTCTTTTCGTGGTTCACTGCTACGCTTAACCTGAAGCGTTTGCTAGGCTAATGCTATAGCTAATGCCATAGCTAGTCGTAGCACCTAGCACCGAGACGGAGAAGCGACTCTGTCCCCGGTGATTGGGGCTCGCTACAAGCCGAGGCAGCAGTTGGACGGGAGCCAGATCGGAGTTCAACTGCAGCGGTGGTGGGAGACGGGGACCAGTAGAGGACCACCAGGGCCCCAGCCGGAGTCGGAGCCCAGTTGTAGCAGCGGGGCTCGGCGGAGGAACTACTGAGGCAGACGGCGGTAGGTGGCGGGGCTCAGCAGAGGATCTACCGGGACCCCAGCTGGACAGAAGCAGGATCGGAGCTCGGCTACAGTGGCGGTGGGCGTCAGGACTCGGTGGAGGAGCTTTCGGTACCCCGGCTGGACAGGAGCTTGGTTACGGCGGCGGTAAGCAGCGGGACTAGCAGCGGAGGGGGCTAGCTGAGGCCCAGCTGGATTCGAAGTCGGTCGGATCGGATTCCGGCGACACCAGCAGAGTCTGTTTTACTATCCACAGGTCAGTAAAAATGCCACCAAAGAAGGAGGAAATGGAAGAAATAAAAAAAATCTCTGAACTTCTTGTCAGAAGAACTGACCAAAGTGGTTAGTCAGCAGGCTAAAATAATAGAGCTAATGGAAGAAGTCCGAGAATTAAAATTAACAATTAAGGAAAAAGACAAAAAAATTAGACTTGGAGCGATGCGTGGAGGATCTTGAACAACTTTCTCGTATGGATGATTTAATTTTAAGTTGACTAGACATTAAATATCAATCATATGCTCATGCTACAGCAGGACTGAGAGGAGAGGATGCTCCCCTGAGTGAATCAGTCTCCCTGGAAAACCAGGTGTTTCAGTTCCTTGATAGTAGAGATATAAAGGTCAAAGCAAATGCAATTTTAGCCTGTCATGCTTTACCCAGAAAAGACAATAAAACAAAGAAATCAATTGTGATGCGCTTTGTGAACAGAAGGGTAAAGAATGACACACTGAGGCAGGCCAGAAAGCTACGGGGAACAGAAGTTTACCGAAATGAACATCTAACAAAAACTAATGCTGAAATAGCACGGCAAGCACGGATGCTGAAAAGACAAAATAAGATACAGGCAACATGGACAAGAAATTGTAGAGTTTGGATCAAACTAAATGGAACACCTGAGGAAGCAAAGAGTATAATGATCAGAGATGCTACTGACTTAGATAAATACAGATGAACACTGATTAAGAAAATTAAGAGACTTATAAAAAACCATAACCACACACACGGCAAGAATAGTTCTTTTGACATGCCATGTCAATGTACTTTAAAAAAAAATAAAACAAACAAAAAAACTTATGACTGACTTGAGTAGACATCAATTATCCCCAGTTGGAGGAAGTCATTTGACACAGAGTGAGGAAATTCAAACTCTGAAAATATGCCATTATGCTGAACATAAACTACAAGAGATGGAAAATGATATTGATCCCGATAACCACTTTTTCAATAATATTCATAATCATTGTGAATATTACACCGAAAAGCAATTCAAAAGTCAAGTGCAACTAGATGGTAAACTATCAATAATACACTTCAACAGCAGAAGTCTTAACAAAAACTTTCCACAGATTCAGGACTATTTAAAACAGCTAGACAGAAAATTTACAGCTATCGCAGTCTCTGAAACTTGGCTTAATGAAGAGCAGGCTCCCCTGATGGCAATAGAGGGATATCAGATGTTTCATATTAACAGATCTCAAAAAAAGGGTGGTGGTGTTGCACTGTATATTGATGACCTGTATAGGTGTAAGCTTGTAAATGCAATGTCCTTTGCACTACCAGGGATTTTGGGATGTGTTACTGTTGAGATCGACCAAGATAAAACAAAAAATCTAATTATAAGTTGTATATATAGAACGCCAGGAACTTGCATTGAGACATTCAGAGATAAATTAGTCAAGCTGTACAATAATATTACTAGTAAGAAAATGGTAGTAATTTGTGGAGATTTTAATATTGATTTACTAAATCCATATCAACAAAATGTAATTACAGACTTCATGAATTCTATGTACAGCACGAGTCTATATCCCACAATAACACATCCCAGTAGAATCACAGTTCACACTGCTACACTTATTGACAACCTGTTTGTTAATATTATTGATAAGAAAATAGAAAGTGGATTATTGATAAATGATATAAGTGACCATTTGCCAACCTTTGCACTTATCCATGGGCACACGGGGGCCAATACAGAAAAAAATTTAAAATCGTTCAGATACAAATCAAAAAATGCAATCAGTTCTGTTAAAGAAGACTTGCTGAAGCAAGACTGGACAAAAGTCTATGTATCAGATGAAAATGAAGCCTATGACACATTTATAAACATTGTAACTACTCTTTATGAAAAAAATTGTCCATTAGTAAAGAAAAAGCTTAAACATAAATTTGCCAATAAGCCATGGTTAACCAAAGGATTACAAAAGGCGTGTAAAAAGAAAAATTTATTATATAAAGCTTTTCTAAAGAAAAGGACAAAAGAAGCAGAGCAGCAGTATAAAACATACAAAAATAAGTTAACATATATAATAAGATCTAGTAAAAGAGACTATTACAGTAAAGAACTGGAGAAAAACAGAGACAATATTAAAAATACATGGACAATACTTAACAATATTCTTGGAAATAAAAACAGAAATACAAGCTACCCAACCAATTTTTCAAAAAATAATAAAACGACTCAGAGTGTGAATGCAGCTTCACCTGTAGATGAATTTAATAACTTTTTTGTTAACATTGGTCCTAATTTGGCTCGAGAAATACCCATTACGGCACCCACAGGTGATACAATAAGCAAAAACACTGCTATAAAAGACTCCATTTTCATAAAGAACACAGACAAGAGAGAGGTCATTGAAATTGTTAAATCATTTAAAAGTAAAACATCTACGGACTGTGATGGTATTGACATGCTCTTAGTCAAAACCACTGTTTTCCGCGTGCTTTTGTGCCTAAAACTTTGAATAACGCGGAGTTCGTGTTCCTCAGACACGACGACCACCGCCCTCCATTGCGCCTGCACACATGTTGAAAATGGCCCTATTGTGGAGAATGTGTTGAAGGCCCCCTCATGGATCGTCACCTTATCCTTGTTGAAGGATGAGACTGAGTTTATTCCTCAGGTTCAGCTTTATTCACAGATCACATACTCCATCAATCTCAAAGCAGAAAAGAGGAAGAATCATCTCACAGCTCTCTTTTATACCCCGGACATCGAAACTCAAGTCACATGGTGTTTAAGCAAACATACAGTCACATGGTACTTAATCCCAGTCACAATGTAACCCCCTTCACACCATTGTCCTTTAGTCTTCGGTGGTCCGGAAATCTCTCCAGGTCATCTCCCTGAAACAAAGGCCAAATCTCACACTCTCCCATTGTCTCTTGGAGACTCAGTCCTTTTGTTCCCTGAGACGTGCAGCACACAATAAACACACAGCAATATATTTATGGAGCATATATAACCAACATATGTGCCCACACTATCTCACAATGTTAAAGAATTCTTTAAAAAATTCCTGGATCCAGACGGTGATCCGGATCATCCCCAAAATTTAATCAGTTCTTCCTTGTACCATTTCCAACAACGCCTGAAAGTTTCATGGAAATCCGTCCAAAACGTTTTGAGTTATCTTGATAACCAACAGACAGACAAACAGACAAACCCCGGCAAAAACATAACCTCCTGGCCTGCGGCCTGGCGGAGGTAACAACTCAGGCTGATGCTCTTCATGCTATCTGTGAAGAAATGAATTTAGTAGATGCATGGCGAACTTTCCACCCATCTGCTAGAGAATTTACTTTTTAATCCCCCTCTCATAAATGTCATACAACGATTGATTACTTTTTCATTTCTAAACTCTTGGTACAATTGGTGTCTTCTTGTACAATAGGCAACATCATTGTTAGTGATCATGCAACAGTATTAATAGATTTATCTGTTGGTTTAGGGCAGGTTAAGAGTAGACGATGGCGATTTCATACATGCCTTCTAAAAGATGAAAAGTTCACTACTTACAGTACGTGAGAGATGATTTTAAAATATTTTTTGCTATCAACTCTCAATCTATGGCGCATATATTGAACCCATATTTCCCACATATGCATGATTGTATGTGTATTGAGGGCTTCACGTCTCAGAGGACAAAGAAGACAAAGAAGGTCTGGGTCTGCAGAGATCTACAGGAGATGACAAGGAGATGTGAAGTCGAGCTTTTGTCTCGAAGAGGATGTCCCAGGGGGAGCCCCGGAACATCGAGGGATAAGAGACAATAGGAGAAGAACAAGGAGACATTGGGACTGTATGTTTGCATAAGCACCATGTGACTTAGGTTGTGTGGCTTCTGCAGGGTATAAGAACTGTGAGATGTGATTGTTCTCTCTCTTCTGCTTGTTGGAGATTGATAGAGGATGTGTCCTTTCAATAAAACTGATCCTGAGAAATAAACTCAGTGTCATCTTTGAATGCATCCTCTACACTGGTGACCTACGACAAATTATGGCCGGTGGCGACGACCTTGACGCACCGGACTCTTCAGGAGCCAACCGGGTTAACGCAGCTACCACACTCCAGCTGCCCGATTTCTGGCAACATAACCCGTGCTCCTGGTTTACCACTGTGGAGGCGCAGTTCCACCTTCGGGGAATTTCAGCGGACGCAACGAAATTCTACCATGTGGTCGCAAAGCTGGACAGCGCCACAGTGCAGCGGGTGGAAAGCCTGACTAGCCACCCGCCTCAAGACGACAAGTATGGCGCACTGAAAGCCGCCCTCATCCGTGCCTTCACCCCCTCGCGGGGAGAGCGAGCAGAGAAGCTTCTGGCATTGACCGAAGGCGAAGCGGACAGGCCGGCAGACCTGATGGCGAGGATGATGAATCTGAGAGGCGATGACGACGACAGTTTTATCTTCGCCCATCTTTTCCTCAGAACACTACCGCCAGCAGTGAGAGTCACCCTGGCCAGCTCACAGCTGCTGACCAACCGAGACTACCACGGGCTGGGTCAGGAGGCACAGCGGCTCGTCGACGCCCACAGACGGCACACGGCCACGACGGCGGCAGCGGAGCTGAGCGCATCCCCGGGAGACGGTGGAAGGCCAGAGGCTGTGGCACCGGATTCGCTGACGTCAGCAGCGGCGGAGACCAGGAGAAGCGGAGCGGACGGCACCCTCTGCTTTTACCATCGACGCTTCGCCGAGAGGGCGCGCAAGTGCATTCCACCGTGCCGGTTCAAGCGCCCGGGAAACACCAAGACCGAGAGTCGGTAGTAGCTGCTGCTCTCGGTACGAAGAACAAGCTGCTCTTCATAACAGACGCGAATTCAGGGAGGCAGTTCCTGGTGGACACAGGCTCCCAGCTGAGCTTCATCAAGCCTTCCTACGCCGACCTGCTGGCGCCTTCCAGCGGACCACTGGTGTTGGCGGCGAACGGCTCGACGATCAAGATCTACGGGGAGAAGACACTCCTCTTGTCTTTCCACGGTCGCACATTCGAGTGGACTTTCGTCGTGGCTGCAGTCAGCAATAACATGTTAGGTGCTGATTTTTTGTGCTCAAATGGTTTATTGGTTGATCTTGCTAATAGACGTATGGTTAATGCACTGTCTTTCCACTCTATTTCCTGCACAGCTCGGGTGGCCCCGCCTACTGCACATCCCAATGTCACAGCTGCGGGTGGTAAGTTTCATGCACTACTCACTCAGTTCTCAACACTCACGGTCCCAACCTTTTCGGCGTCAGTAGCTAAACACGGGGTCGAACATTTCATAACTACCTCTGGTCCCCCTGTTTTTGCAAAAGCTCGGCGCTTGGACCCAGCTAAACTGGCCATTGTGCATGAGGAATTCGCTAACCTGGAAAAACTGGGCATCATTAGGCGCTCTAACAGCCCCTGGTCCTCACCACTGCATATGGTCCCCAAGGCTGACGGCTCGTGGCGACCTTGCGGTGATTTCCGCAGGTTAAATAATGCTTCAGCACATGACCGCTACCCGATTCCACACATCCAGGATTTTTCGGCGCATTTAGCGGGGGCACGCATTTTTTCCAAAATAGATTTGGTGCGCGGTTACCACCAAGTCCCAGTCCACGCTCAGGACATACCCAAAACGGCTGTAATAACTCCTTTTGGACTTTTCGAATTTTTGCGCATGCCTTTTGGCCTCAAGGGTGCCGCGCAGACGTTCCAACGCATGATGGATGCGGTTTTACGCGGCTTCCCTTTTGTGTTCGTCTACTTGGATGATATTTTGGTAGCCAGCACGTCCGAAAACGAACACGAACGCCATCTCACAGTGGTTTTTCAGAGGCTGACAGAGCACGGGTTAATAATTAACCCAGCGAAATGCCAGTTCGGAGTGACGCAAATTGATTTTTTGGGGCATCGCGTTTCTCCAGAAGGAGCGGTCCCACTGCCCGATAAAGTGCGTGCAATAACAGAGTTTCCCCAACCTCAGACGGTCAAAGCATTGCAAGAATTTTTGGGAATATGTGACAAACCACCAACTAAAACAAACTGGCATAAAATCATCATGGAGTGTTTCCCTTTGGAATATTTAACATGTTTACTTCACTCAACAAAGAGATATTTTATGAAAATATGGACCCCATACCTCAAATTCTCTAACCTTACGGTGGCCTTGATTCTTGGGAGCATGAACTTGGATTAAATATGACCTTTTTTTTTTTTTACCTTGTTTGTGGTGCCATGATGGTTACGCTCCTCTGTACAAATGTGCAAGTGCTGGTTTATGTGTGTACATGTATGAGTTTCTAGCCAAGTATATCTTCTTTTTTTTTTTTTAATTGTAATCTTTAATTTTGTGTAGATCAATTTTGTGCTGAGCTGTTTTTCATGTTTTGATTGTTGGAGGGGTTTGTGTGTGTGTGTGCAAAACAAAAGAAAAAATTTCAATAAATATAATTTGAAAAAAAAAAAGAAAACGCAATTATGAAACTTTAAGCTAACAAATCCCCAGAAGCAGATGGTTATACAGCAGAGTGGTAC
The DNA here is from genome assembly GCA_020510985.1 of Pholidichthys leucotaenia. Classification (NCBI taxonomy): domain Eukaryota; kingdom Metazoa; phylum Chordata; class Actinopteri; order Cichliformes; family Pholidichthyidae; genus Pholidichthys; species Pholidichthys leucotaenia. The sequence continues at coordinate 6,199,722 of CM035836.1, forward strand.
AAAACCTTTAAACAGCAACTATCTCCTCTCCTCCTGAAAACACTATGTCCTCCACACAGGGGAAATCCCCCCCCCTCCTGGAGAGAAGGGGTCATTGCAGTCATACCTAAACCTGAAAAGGATAAACTAGACTGCTCCACCTACAGACCAATCAGTGTGTTAAATCAGGACTACAAACTTTTTACCGCTATCCCTGCCAAAAGGTTAGAAAATATACTGACAGACTTAATTCATTTAGACCAAACAGGTTTTATAAGACAAAGACAGACACAAGATAACATTAGACAACTTTACATCATATAAAAAAAATATAATTTAAATGCAGCCATATTGGGATTAGATGCAGAAAAAGCATTTGATTCGGCTGACTGGTCTTTCCTATATAGAATCTTATCCAGTTTCAATTTTCATAACAACTTCATTAGAACTATCCAGGCATTATATAAAAAACCAACAGCTAAAATAAGGATTAACGGTAAATTATCATCATCTTTTGAACTGGAAAGAGGATGTCGTCAGGGCTGCCCCTTGTCTCCACTGCTCTTTGCAATCTTCATAGAACCTCTGAGCCAATGGATAAGACAGAATCAAAAAATTCAAGGTATTACACTTGGTCAGAAGGAACATAAAATAGCACTCTTTGCTGATGACATTTTAATATACTGGGGCAGCCGGACACCTCTTTTCCAGAACTAATCTCAGTTTTTTCAGAGTATGGAGAGTTATCGGGGTACGAATTAAACATGCATAAAACCCAAATTTTAACATTCAACTATGACCCAAATCAATATTTACTAAGCAAATTCAAAACTAACTGGGAATCTGTGAAATATCTGGGGGTCAATATCCCGAAACAACTCAACAAAATTATAACACTAAACTATGATCCACTGATGGCAAAAATAAAATCTGATCTAGCAAGATGGAATATGATACCATTCTTGGGTACTGCACAAAGAATTGAAGCAGTCAAAATAAATATACTTTGTCTTCTATACCTTTTCCAAACAATAACGGTAGAACCTCCCAAAAAAACATGGCAAGAACTGGACAGAAGGATCTCAAGATTCATATGACTTTTTTTTTTTTTTTTTTTTTTTTTTTTTTTGTACCCGTAGGTAGATTTGTTTTGCAGTCTGGTGACAAGCCACCAGCTGCTGGTCGCTGCATGCGCAAGCGCCCCGTATCCATAACCTGCATGTTTTTGGCATGTGGGAGGAAACCGGAGAAATCCCGGAGTAAACCCATGCAACACGGGGAGAACATGCAATCTCCACACAGATCACTGTTGGTCGGGGGCTAGGATCGAATCCACGATCTCATGATCCCCACGCTCCCCCGGCCGAGGGTAAACTGTGCTGCCACAGTGCTAACCACTGTGCCACTGTAGCATCAGATATAGAACCCTACAGCTAAACAAAGACAAAGGTGGGCTCGCGCTGCCAAATATCAGGGACTATTTTAAAGCCGTGCAAATTAAAATTTTAGTAGAGATATGTAACCCAGTCTACATTGCACAATGGAAGGAGATAGAATGCCAAGTAACAAGTGACATCCCCCTACAGGCGATAATACGGAACAATACCTTACCTAAACGTTTGAATAACACTAACCCGTGGATAAAGACCCCGCTAAAAATTTGGTTTAAGATAGTCAGAGAGAATCAAACTAAAGAACCCTATCGATTATTGCAATGGATTTCCTATGATCAGGACTTTACTCCTAATAAAACAGACACTAGATTTAAAAAGTGGAAAGAGAACAGACTGATAAAATATTACGATTTTTTTAAAGGGCAAACTTTAAGAAGTTTTGAAGATTTGAAAAAAGAAGATTAGATTAGATTAGATTAAACTTTATTGTCATTACACATGTATGAATACAAGGTAACGAAACACAGTTTAGCATCCAATCAGAAGTGCAAAGGACAGCAGTGCAGTATATACAGTAATTGACAGTATGTGCAATTTAAGCAAATATATGCAAATATATGCAGATAGGTCAGTGCAGAAAGTTAAGGGTACCATTATGTGCAAATAATGTACAATAAGTTAGTTAAAACAAGGCCAAGTAAATCAAGACCTTTACAGGTTCTTTCAGCTTAGACACCACATAAACAAAATACTTAAAAAGGAGGATTTGGAAAGGGCCCAGTCAGGTGTTCTGAAGGTTTTCTTAATGGCATATAAAGGAATCCCAGGGATCAGATACATTTCTAAAATATACCTTGGTCTCCAAGACTTAAAAGGAGACAACACATCATCTATAAAAGAGAAATGGGAAAAAGAGGGGAATTTCACTTTACAACTGGAAATATGGGAAAAGCTAAATAAACAACAATGGAAAAGTACTTCATCCCTGCTGTGGAGAGAATTTGGATGGAAAAATTTGGTAAGATTTTTCAGAACACCTGCACAAAATAAATTTACTCATGAAGGGTTGAATTGTTGGTGCTTGTGTGGTGAAAAGACTGCAAATCATTTTCATGTGTTTTGGTCATGCCCAGTTATCCACCAATATTGGACCAATGTACAGACAATATTGGGGAAAATATTCAAAGTAACAGTTCCCTTTTCTTTTGTAACTTTGTATTTGGGTTTACTACCGGAATCACTGGAAAGACAAGGAGAAAAATACTTATTCACTGTTTTAATATTGGCAAGTAAAAAAGCTCTAACAAAAAAATGGATGTCGAAAGACTGTCCTGCACCTGAAGATTGGATTAACGTGATTCAGGACATTTATTTGATGGAAAAGTTGACATTTGCACTGAGACAGGACATGGATGGGTTCTTGAACTTTTGGCAACCCTGGAACTCATATGTGTCTTCCATCAGATCTAATCTTGCACAGACACCATTTCAATAATGGCACCTCTCTTTGTTCCAACGCTACTCAGATGCTCTTTTATTTTTCTGCTCTTTTGTTTTTTTTTTTTTTTTTTTTAATTTCTCTTTTTGTTTCACTTAAAAAAGGGTGTTGTAATATTTTTTTTCCCCAATGTTGTCAAAAAACAAAAAAAGGGGGAATATGTGATGAAAATGTAAACAATGCAATGCTGTAATGACATGTATACCCTTTACAAAAACTTAAATTAAAAAAAAAAACAGGCTGTGAGCATACAGTGCTGTGAAAAAACTATTTCCAAAAAGTATTCCACACATTCATTGATGTGGAAACCTACTTGTCTATCAACTTGATAGACACTGAAAACATTTAATGCTTGATGGAAATATTCATCGTTCAAATATACCAAAACTATATGAAAAGTACAATTACGTTTCAGAAGCAATCGATTGCATTTACAATTATCTTCCAAGATTTCACAAAGTAACTGATGAGTATTTGAACCCAGTGTTGCTATTTATATACAGTGGTGCCTGAAAGTTTGTGAACCCTTGAGAATTTTCTGCATAAATATGATCTAAAACAATATCAGATTTTCACACAAGTCCTAAAAGTCGGTAAAGAGAACCCGGTTAAATAAGTGAGACAAAATATTTCACTTTTTCATTTATTTATTGAGGAAAATGATCCAGTATTAAATATTTATGAGTGGCAAAAGTTTGGGAACCTCTGATGTCAGTATTTGGTGTGACTCCCTTTTGCAGCAACAACTGCAACTTAATGTTTCCAGTAACTGTTGATCAGTCCCGCACATCGGCTTGGAGGAATTTTAGCTCATTCCTCCATCCAGAACAGCTTCACCTCTGAGATGTTGGTGGGTTTCCTCACATGAACTGCTCACTTCAGGTCCTTCCACAGCATCTCAGTTAGATTAAGGTCAGGACTTTGACTTGGCCATTCCAAAACATTAACTGTGTTCTTCTGTAACCTTTCTTTGGTAGAACAACTTGTGTGCTTAGGATCGTTGTCTTGATGCATGAGCCACTTTCTCTTTGAGATTCAGTTCATGAACAGATGTCCTGACATTTTCCTTTAGTATTTGCTGCTATCATAGATGGTGTCAAGCCTTTTTTTAGGGGTGCTGTAGCACCCTTAAATTTAAACTCAGCACTCCTAAATATTGGAGTGACAAAAGTTGTGATTATAAAATTTTAGTTTTGTCTTTGATGAGCTGAAATAACAACAAAAGCATATTCAGTAGTTTGTGGAAGTTATGGTCTGAGGAGGCAATGGACGCTCTAAAGGACTGCTTTGAAACCACTGCCTGGGAGCAGCTCTGCGATCCACATGGTGAGGACATCGATGGCCTCACTCACACCATCACGGACTACATCAGCTTCTGTGTGGACAACACCGTAGCCACCAAGACCATACGGTGTTGCTCGAACAACAAACCCTGGATCAACCCTGAGATAAAAACACTTCTGAGAGAGAAGAAGAGGATCTTCAGGTCGGGGAACAGGGAGATGCTGAAGTCCGTACAGAGGGAGCTGAGGAGGAAGATCAGAGAAGGCAAGGACAGCTTCAGGAAGAAGATGGAGGACAAGCTGCAACAGAGCGACATCGGTGGGGTCTGGAGAAACCTTAACACCATCTCTGGGCTCCAGAATACCTCCTCCCAGGCCATGGGGGGCAGGGAGTGGGCGAACAATCTGAGCCTGTTTTTTAATAGGTTTGACAAACTGCCCTCCCCCCCGACTGCACAACAACCACTGCTGCCTCTAAAGACATCGAGTTCTGCTGCCCACACCCCACTCCACCAACACACCCCCACTCCCAACACACAGCCCCCCAACATGACCCTCACTAAGACCCAGGTGAGGACGGAGCTGAGGAAGATCAAGGCGAGGAAGGCGTCGGGACCGGACGGCATCAGCGCAAAGCTCCTCAAGTCCTGTGCAGATCAGCTGTGTGGGATTGTGGAGCTCATCTTCAACCTGAGCCTGAAGCTGGGGAGGGTACCACAGTTGTGGAAAACACAGCTACAGACCAGTGGCTCTGACGTCCCACATGATGAAGACCCTGGAGAGACTGCTCCTTGCTCACCGCCGCCCCCTGGTGGGACCAGCGATGGATCCACTCCAGTTCGCCTACAAGCATGGCATTGGGGTGGAGGATGCAGTGATCTTCCTCCTTCACCGTTCTCTGTCCCACCTGGAGAAGCCCGGGAATGCGGTTAGGATCATGTTCTTTGACTTCTCCAGTGTTTTCAACACCATCCAACTGATGATCCTGAAGGACAAGCTGCTGTGTGCAGGGGTGGACCAACACCTGTCATCATGGATCCTGGACTACCTCACTAACCGGCCACAGTTTGTGAGAACCCGGGACTGTGTGTCCGACACGATCATCAGTAACACGGGGGCCCCCAGGGAACGGTTTTGGCTCCCTTCCTGTTCACCCTTTATACTACGGACTTCTCACACAACACAACACACTGCCATCTACAGAAGTTCTCTGACGACTCTGCGATTGTCGGCCTGAAGCTGAGTACAGAGGACTTATCCAGGACTTTGTGGACTGGTGCCATTGGAACTGCCTCCAGATCAACACGAGGAAAACTAAGGAGCTGGTGGTGGACTGCCACAGGCAAAGACAACCCCTCACAGCACCAGTAAACATACAGGGAACAGATATCGAGATGGTGACATCCTACAAGTACCTGGGTATTCATTTGAACAATAAACTAGACTGGTCACACAATACCGACGCATTCTACAAGAAGGGACAGCGCAGGCTGTTCCTACTGAGGAGACTCAGGTCTTTTGGTGTACAAGGGGTGCTGCTGAAGACATTCCACGACACGGTGGTGGCATCAGCCATCACTTTTGGAGTGGTCTGCTGGGGCAACGGCATTACAGCAGCCGATAGGAAGAGACTGAACAAACTGATCAAGAAAGCTAGTTCTGTCCTGGGGAAGCACCCTGATCCAGTGGAGGAGATAGGAGAGAGAAGGATGGTGGCTAAACTGTCATCTCTGCTGGAGTCCGAGTCCCACCCTATGCAGGACATACTGAACGCACTGAGGAGCTCATTTAGCAGCAGACTACATCATCCTAGGTGCGCAACCGAGAGGTTTCACAGGTCCTTCCTACCTACGGCTGTCAGACTGTATAACCTAAGCAGGGCTGCTCGCAGAGATTGCAAAAAAACGTGATGACCTAATAGTATTGAATGCAAAAGACGCAATAGACTCACACAATGGTCCCCTCCAGTATATACAACTAAGACATTATCGGTCGCTACGGAGGGTGACAATATGTATGGGTACATATTCATACTATGTAGGATAACTAAGTAGACGGTTATGCTGTTTATTCCATCTTGCTACAATGCTCTGCACTTTGTATATATATTTATATATTTATGTGTATGTATGTATATCCACTGCTCTTATTTATATCTTCCGTATCTTCTTAATTATTGCTCTGAGTGTTGCTATCCCTGTGCTGTTGCAATCCCGGAATTTCCCCATTGTGGGACTAATAAAGGCTTATCTTATCTTATCTTAGTTGCCCCCCCCACACACAAATGGAATGATCCCTCCTCTCACACACGTTCTCTCCCCTGTACCTGCACGTGCTGCCCTGCAGCACACACACAGGGAGGTCCCTCCTATCCCAACTGCAGGAGGCTGTTGCAGCTTTTCTACAGGTAACAAACTCACAACAATGTATGACGCCAGCCTCAGCTGGAATATTCTGCAACGTTATGAATAGTCTTTGGCTGAAATGTTTTCTTTTATTTTCACAAAGTCACTTCAGCTTCATAGAGTCCCCCATCTTTTGAAAGACTGTTGTAGTCCTGCATTGTACAGCGGGTATGTTTCATGTACCTTTTCGGGTCACCATCTATTCATCTATGATGAATCCAAGTTATTCAGCAGTTTTACTTTCCATGGGTAATCCCTTTGTCTATTTGCTGTGTGTATTTCTGTCATTTTGGTTGCCTAATGTCATGCTGCTGTTACACTGTAATTTCCCAGTTTGGAATCAATAAAGTACATCTATCCATCTATCTTTTTGTACCTGTGCCTGAAATTAGAACCCCAAAATTTCTTAATGTCTTTCAGCCTGTAGCCTTAACTTCACTTGTTATGAAGGTCTTTGAAAAAATAGTTAAGAATGAGATTTTGTGTGAATTTGAGGGAAAGCTGGATCCCCTCCAGCTTGCTTCTAGGGCAGGCAGAGGTGTGGAGGATGATGTAGGCACCCTACTCCACGAGATACCTGGGGCATTTGGATGCTGGGAAATCTTTTTTATGACTTTTCTTCTGCTTTTAATTGTATCCAACCTCAGATTTTAACAGATCGATTCACCTGTTTTTATAACATTTATGACATGTTTCAGGACCCAGGAGACAGACACTGACATGGGTAGATAGTGACAATAATCCCTTTATTGTAGAGTGAGAGTGTGTAGTGCGTGAGTGAGTGCAAGTATGGAATTCTGGTCGCTAGAACTGAGCAGTCCGGATGGAGACCTGGCAACCATGTAACACACAAGCAGATACAATTACCGCTGTTCAGCACTCATGAGTAATTGTAGATGAAGGGGCTTACTTGGGTGATCCACAGGTAGCGTCCTGCTGACTTCCAGCGGCCGTGCAACGTGGAGGTGAATGTGCTCGTGGCCGTGGTAGTGAATCCACCTGTTGCTGTGACGATGGCAGTTCCTGTGATGGTGACGGCAGTGATTCCACAGACCGTGACGATGACAGTTCTGATAGCGGTGATGGCAGTGATTCCACTGATCGTGACGATGACAGTTCTGATAGCGGTGATGGCAGTGATTCCACTGATCGTGACGATGACAGTTCCGATGGTGGTGATGACAGTGATTCCACTGATCGTGGCGATGACAGTTCCTGTAACTGAGACAATAGCAGCTCTTGCAGCTGTGGAGTTAGACGTACCCGTAGCAGAGGTGGTAGCGAGGAGCTACGTGGCTGAGATGGCAACGCCCCGTCGGCTGGGGAAGTTGGTCCACCGCCTGGGAGGTCCACCTGTGCACAGGGGTAAAGGCAAGGAGTTGAGTAACAAACAGTTCTCTTACGTGGCAGTTCCTGACGAGACGTTCTTGACGAAGCTTGGGAACGAAGCTCTGGTTCATGCTCCGATGAGGAGGACAGACGACTCCGTGATGGGCTGTCAGCAACACTGGCTTTTAACAGCCGCTGATTGGCACCTGTTGGTCTGTGCGCAGCATCAACGCTGGGCGAATCCAAGAACGATCCTCCGGTCCAAAGCCCTCCCAGTCCACCAAATACTGAAGACCACGACCTCGCCTGCGAACGTCCAGGATGGCAGTCACCCCCCAGGCCGGATGGCCATCGATCATCCTCGGGGGGGCGGGGGCCACGGGAGGCGGGCACAGGGGGTCAGAGATGTACGGTTTGACCTGGGAGACATGAAAGGTGGAGCAGATGCGCATCGAAGAGGGGAGAGACAGGCGCACAGACACAGGATTAATAATACGAGTGATGGTGTAAGGACCAATGAAGCGCTTAGTAAGCTTACGCTTCTCAGCCGGTACACCAATATTCCGGGTTGACAACCAAACCTTCTGACCCACCTTGTAGTCCGGGGCGGGTCTCCTATGCCGGTTGGCCACCTGGATGTTGCGTTTTGTGGTCTTCAACAGGGCTCGGCGGGCGATGAGCCAAACTCGCCGACAGCGCTTGATGTGGGCTTGGACCGAGGGGACCGCTACCTCCCTCTCCTCCTCCGGGAACAGCGGAGGATCAAAACCAGATGACGCCTTGAAAGGGGAGACGCCCGTAGCCGTAGAGACCGTGGTGTTATGGGCGTACTCAATCCAAGGAAGATACTTGCTCCAGGAGGACGAGCAGGGGGAGATGACACAACGCAATGCGGCCTCAAGCTCCTGGTTAGCCCGCTCACACTGGCCATTACTCTGGGGATGATAACCAGAGAAGAGGCTGGCTGTGGCTCCCAGCGCCGTGCAGAAAGCCTTCCAGACCTGCGAGAAAAACTGTGGTCCCCGGTCTGACATTATGTCGGCTGGGATGCCGTGGAGGCGGACCACATGCTGAACGAGGAGGTCCGCTGTTTCCTGGGCTGAAGGCAAACCCCGAAGAGGCACAAAATGGGCTGCCTTCGAGAAACGGTCCACTATGGTTAAAACTGTAGTGAAGTTATCCGAGGTGGGCAAACCAGTCACAAAATCCATAGCAACGTGGGACCAGGGGTGAGAAGGGACCGGCAACGGATGTAACAGGCCCGCCGGGGGGGATGATGTCGTCTTCCCGGTGGCGCACTGAGCGCAAGCCCGGATGTAACCTACAACGTCCTTCCGTAGCCCTGGCCACCAGAAGGTCCTCTGGAGAAGGTCCACAGTCCGACCCACCCCTGGATGACAAGCCAACTTGGAGGCGTGACCCCACTCAATCACTTGGCCCCGAATGGCACGTGGAACAAACAGGCGGCCCAGGGAACCCCCCCCCCCCCCCGTGTCCGGCTCAGTCCTCAGAGCCCTGCGAACCGTCTTGCAAATACCCCAGGACAGAGTGCCCACGACGCAGGAGGGCGGCAGGATAGGAGTTTCCTGGTCCTCAGAGGATGGTGCGTCAAACTGCCGCGAGAGGGCATCCGGCTTACCGTTCTTGCTTCCCGGCCGGTAAGTGATGGAAAAATTGAACCGGCCAAAGAAGAGGGACCAACAAGCCTGGCGTGCATTCAGGCGCTTCGCCGTCCTGAGGTACTCCAGGTTACGATGATCAGTCCATACCACGAACGGCTGAGCAGCCCCCTCCAGCCAGTGTCTCCATTCCTCCAAAGCGAGCTTCACTGCCAGCAGCTCCCTGTCTCCTATGCTGTAATTTCTCTCTGCCGGGGATAGACAATAAGAGAAGTAAGCACATGGGCGAATCTTACCATCCTCGGGAGAGCGTTGGGAGAGTACCGCTCCTACCCCCGAGTCAGAGGCGTCCACTTCCACCAAGCACTGTAGCTTCGGGTCCACCTGAGTTAGGACACGGGCCGAAGCAAACTCCTTCTTCAGTTTCTCAAACGCTCCGGCTGCCTCCTCACGCTAGCAAAATGGGGTCTTAGGGGAGGTGAGCGCAGTCAGAGGGCGAGCAATATTACCAAAGTTGGGCACAAACCTCCTATAGAAATTAGCAAAACCAAAGAATCCTTGAAGCTGCTTCCTAGAGGTGGGTGCAGGCCAATCCACTACTGCCTTGACCTTGGCCGGGTCAGGAAGCACCTGGTTCCGGGCTATTATGAACCCTAGGAAGGAGGTCTGGTCAGTATGGAACCCACATTTCTCGGCCTTGACGAACAGTTGATTCTCCAGGAGGCGCTGTAGTACTTTGCGGACATGCACCTGGTGCTCTTCTAGTGTGCGAGAGAAGATCAGTATGTCATCAAGATATACAAACACAAACGAGTTCAGGAAGTCCCGCAAAACGTCGTTTATTAAACGCTGGAAGACGGCCGGAGCGTTGGTTAACCCAAACGGCATTACAAGGTACTCAAAATGCCCGCTTGGGGTCCGGAACGCCATCTTCCACTCGTCACCTTCTCTAATGCGCACTAGGTGATAAGCATTCCTGAGGTCTAGCTTAGCAAACCAGGATGCCCCCTGGAGGGAGTCAAAGGCAGTGTTCATCAAGGGCAGAGTGTATTTGTCTTTTACCGTAATCTCGTTGAGACCCCGGAAGTCGATGCAGGGGCGTAATGAGCCGTCCTTCTTCCCGACGAAGAAGAATCCGGCACCCACAGCCGAAGACGACGGGCGGATGATTCCAGAGGCCAGGGACTCCTTGATGTATGTGTCCATAGCCTCGCGCTCTGGGGCTGATAGGCTGTACAGGCGGCTAGCAGGAAGAGGGGCCCCAGCCTTCAGATTAATTGCGCAGTCGTAAGGGCGATGGGGGGGGGGGGGTAGAGACAACGCCCGAGACTTGCTGAAAACTAACCCCAGGTCATGGTAAACCTCTGGTACCTTGGACAGGTCCGGTAGTGACGAAGGGGGTGGAGGCACCTTGACAGAAGGGGCGCACGCCGCAAATTGGAGACAGGCACTCAGGCAGAACGTACTCCACGCTGAAATGCTCCCTGCTTGCCAGTCAATGGTGGGGTTATGCAATCGAAGCCAGGGGTACCCCAGGATGACGGGCGAAGAAGAGACGGGCAGGACTAGGAACCTAATCTCCTCCCTGTGATTTCCTGACACAATTATAGATACTGGGGCCGTCTGATGGGCGACGGTGGTCAGTGACGCCTTGGACAGGGTGATGAGTTTGACAGGGGGATCTAGAGTCTGACAGCTAAGGCCCATCCGGGTTGCCAGGTCTCTAGAAACAAAATTCTGCTCAGCTCCTGAGTCTATTAACGCCAATGTGGAGTGTTCTGTATGTGCATGGATCAGTCTGATGGGTAAACGGCAACTAGTAAGGGGTTCTTCTGAATTCTTGCCAGTGAATCCCCCAACTGCGATCCACGGGCCTTCCCTTTTAACCTACTGGGACACTCGAAAACCCCATGTGACTCTTTCCCACAGTAGAAACAAAGGCCAAGATCCCTGCGGCGCTGTCTCTCAGCTGCTGACACTTTAGACTGACCTACAACCATAGCCTCTTGATCCGGGGATTCCTCTGACACGGGTAGAGCGAGAAGAGGAGAGCTAGTGACGTGAGGGCGGAGTTTAACCGAACGGGAAGTAGCTCGCCGTTCGGCCGCCCGCTCCCTTAATCTGCTATCTAGGCTAACCGTTAGGGCAATCAAATCACGCAAGTTGTCCGGTTTATCCCGTGCCGCTAATTCATCCTTCAACTCATCATTAAGACTGCGCAGGAAAATACCACACAGTGATGGCTCTCCCCACCCAATCTCTGCGGCCAGGACCCGGAAGTCAATAGCGTAGTCAGCAGCTGATCTCTTTCCCTGCTGTAGACTCAACAGCCGTTCTGTCAACACCTCACCCCTATCAGTATGATCAAACACGGACATGAAATTATTTCTTTTCTCATAGCTTCAATCGCAGCTATAATCCCATCAAACTTAGACGAAAAGTCTGTTCTCATAGCGCTGATGGCAGCAAGAACCGCATTCGTTCCTTCGGCAGTCACCGCCCCGCCGGTAGCTCCCTCCTCAGCCATGGTCACAGGTGTTTTATCTGCTGCGTCACGAGCGTGGAAATCTGTTAACTTGGCTTGTTTCGTCGAATCAGTTTTTCCTCCGCCTGATTTCGCAGCCTTAGTTTTTACCATATCCGCCCCCAAACGCTAGAGCAGGTTTTTGTTCCAATTGGGAGAGTTTTAGCCAACTTTTTTATCATTAGGAGCAGAGCAGAGTGAAGCACACCCTTCTAAGCGGCCGCCATAACCGGAAGTCAATTGTAGGGATATTTAATAAAATATTGTATGATAAGGTACAGGAATTATTTATTTTATTTGATAATGGGTGTGAAAGGGGACAGTGTTAAACCGTCACTCCTACACTCGCTAAATAAAATAAATAAGCACTCATAAAAAGGGGCACCAGTCCTAAAGGACACTTATATTAAACTTAGTTTTAATTAATTTTGCACCTTCAATTACTTAACCCCTTGCAGTCTGGTCAATTTCCCTAAAAACGCCAAAAAGTAACATACCCAAAGTAAATTAAAAGCTGTTCTTCAACCCTTTGCAGCATCTTCATGGGGTTGGTCTCATTTAAAAGAAAACACTTTGAATTTTTTGGCAAAACAGTCATAATTTTCTCTAAATGCTCCTGCCACTGAGTAACAGTCATCTAAACATACTGAACTTGAAGAAAATAAATTTCGCCTGGGTGTTTTTTTGGATACAAATGCTTGCAAATAACACACAGTTTCAGATACTGGCTGAAAAATGCAACAAAAATGTAGAACCAAGTGTTATCCAGCTGAGGTCAAAATTTTGTAACAATACCACAAAAAATGAATACATTACACAGCTTTTTTCTTAGGTTGTTCCCAGGCGTTTTTGAACTGTGCCAAATTGTGTCAAATGGCACAGTTTGGAAAAACGTCTGTAACTTTTGAATGATTCAATATAGAAGCTTCATCTTGGGCTCTAAAGAAAGGTGAAGGGCTGTGTGTGTGTGTGTGTGGGGGGGGGTTGTTTATTCATGAATGAATGAATGAATGAACAAACAAGCCTCCACACACAAAGAAGCATGCCACTTAAAAAATGTGTGGCTTTTTTTGCAAGAAAAAATAACATACAGTGCACTAAAAATTATACTAAAATATTTGTAATGTAGAAGATAACAACCCCCCCCCCCCCCCCCCCCCGCTACAGAGGATGGACATCGCCCATCGCTACATGATGGAAAGCGGTGACGGTGCACCGCGGTCTACTACGCACAGACTAAAATATCTGTAATATATCTGCAATCCGCTACAGAAGAGTAGTGGCGGGGGGGGTGTTCGCAACATGACGGACCCGGACCGGAGCAGTCCGGGTCCGTCATGTTGCGATAACACACGGTTGTAATTTACCGATCGGTCAAAAGTCATTTGGATTACAATTTTCAGGGATAAAGAATAATTTAGCTTATAACACTTACCTGTCCACAACAGCAAAGTCGCTGGCGAGCTTCTCTTCCTCATTGTCAGACGAACATGACGCTGGTCCGCTTGTTACGGACTCGTGGTTCTGGTCACGTGACCCGGTCAAACCATAATTCCATTATTGCGGTTTTGCGCTTCCATGATTGCGGTTTTGGCGAACGATTTTTCAAAACAAATAAGAGCAGTAGTAATAAAAAAAGACTGGCGAACGCCTGTGTGTCACCCAGCCTTACACAAAACAGCTTTCGAACTTCTGTGCTTTAATTGGCTGGTTGTATTCGCAGCCGTTGGTAGGCGGGTCCTTCTTGCTAGGTTTTCAGTCATTGGTTCTTCAAGGTTTCAGAAACCCAATTCAAGGCTCTTATTAGTCAAATGAGAGGTCAATCACATCTAAACCAATCAAAGCACTCCTTTGGCTTTCTGTTCGCGGATGTGTCTGTAGTGGAAGAATGGAAATGCAGCTTTTTTTTTCAATGCTCTCTAGGATGCAGCACCCTCGTGCGCTCTAGGACGCAGAGACATGTCCGCCCGCGGTACACCGGAGTGCAAGAGGTTAATGGGTCAGTCTCAAAATTTAAGGGAGTTCTTTTCCTGCCGTGATCTAAGAAACATATATATGCGAAAGGAAAACGCTTCAACTTCTCTCATTCACCCTTTTATTAAACTCATTCAGGTTACATGATATGGCATTCAAATGGATAAATAGATTCAACTGATAACAGGTGTCTAATATCACATCAACTGTTAGTGGATTCCTGAACGTAAAATCTAGCATTAAACCTTTGTAGAACCAAGGAGAAACCATACTTATATTTCAACGGTAAATGAGGCTGAAATGTCTAACAAAAACAGAAAGCAATTTTATGGGGAAAATTCATAAGCTGATTATCTAAAAATGAACTTCTGAATTAACTACAAAAATGAAGGGAAATTACTTAAAAATGAATAAGAGTCTTCCTTCAGTTTATAGCTTTATCCTATGGATGAGAAACTAATTGTACCATGAAATACTGGTTATGTTCAATTGTAATTTAAATGTTAGGACATCATGTTTAACCCAGCAGATAGGAAAATGGGAGTCTCACTGATGAACAGCTGTAGGTCCACATGTTCAGTGGGTCAGTGCCGTCTGGGGTTTTGAGGTTGGGACACCAGGAGAAAGCGACTGCTGCTATGCTTCCTCAACAGCCGTAAGAAATGTAGGCTCAGCTGGGGGCTCGTACAGGACAGTGTCAGCAGTGGAGAGCTTTCTCAGAGTGGCGTGAACGGTCCTTGGCAACAAGTCCGAATTTGTGAGGTGTCTGGCCGCGGAATAGACCAAAAAAACTGAAGGAGAAACTTCTCAGTCAGGCAGGTATGAGGCCGGAAAGAAAGTCCAAAAACACAATCTCTGTTCATTTTAAATTAGGAAAATTAAAGGTCCACTTTAAACGGCGTGAAAAGTCAGAAAATCTGAGAAAAACATGTACTAGGATAAGAATGGCTTCTGAGGTGAAGGAAAAAAAATATTTTGAGAGTTTGACTCTCTTTTTAAGACGAGCTCATAAGAAAAAGATGGCTTCTCCTCAGAAACCAGAAAAATTACAAAACTAACGCAGGATTTGACAAACTTCACACAGAACAATGTAGAAAAAAGAAAACTGCAAGGAACTTTGAAGAAGTGAAACAAAAACTTTTCTCTGAAATGTAGATCGCTATTCTGCTTCTTTAATCTTCATCCTAAACTTCTTCTCTTTCATAAATTCTTCATCATCTCTCTCTCTCTTGTTTTTGTCTTTCTTCTAACTTAATCTTCTGATCTATTCCTTCTTCTTCTGAATCTATTCTCTTTTCTTCTCTTTTCTTCTTTATTCTCTAACATGCAGGGCAGATCCTCACCTTTTTAACTGAGTGCACCATTGGGTCATAAAACAGAGGCCGGTCGCAAGACAGACCAATCAGCTTTCATAAAGTGGAGTTTGAACGGGCCTTTGTCCAATATGAAAACATTTCTTTGTCTGGGAGCAGCCAATCAAATGAAAAGGGCATTATCCCGTGAAAGGGAGAGAAAGCCGGGGATCAGGAATATTGCGGACAAGAATTAATACCCATTCAGTTCTTATAAAATTAGGTGCTCAATATAAGATTTAACTAAATTAAGTGACTTGGCTAATATTCAGTGATCATGCATTTATCATGCATTTATACCATTACTACTAATAGCAGACATCGAGACAGACAGGGAACAGACATCGAGATGGTGACATCCTACAAGTACCTGGGTGTTCATCTGAACAATAAACTAGACTGGTCACACAATACCGACGCACTCTACAAGAAGGGACAGCGCAGGCTGTTCCTACTGAGGGGACTCAGGTCTTTTGGTGTTCAAGGGGCGCTGCTGAAGACATTCTATGACACGGTGGTGGAATCAGCCATCACTTTTGGAGTGGTCTGCTGGGGCAGTGGCATTACAGCAGCCGATAGAATCAGAATCAGAAACAGAATCAGCTTTATTGGCCAAGTATGCACAACACATACAAGGAATTTGACTTTGGCTAAAAACTTGCTCTCATTGTTCAGGTGGAGGATTTAAATAAGATTTAAATAAGGATTCAATGACAACAGAGTATGTACAGTAAATTACAGTCTGTCCACGTTTCTATAAAAGGATGCAAATATATACAGGAATATATGCAGTTATTTACTCAGACTATCCACACTTTGCAGAAATATATGAAAAAATATACAGTCACAGTATTTCGATGTGAACTCAGATTCAGTGATATAATGTGAATGAAGTAAAAAGCAGTGTGAGAGTTATGTGCAATGTAAGAATGGATGAAAAGTCATGAGTACAGCAACAGGTAGGACTAGGTGAATGTTAGGAGTTTATCAGAGTGGCTTGAGGAAAGAAACTGTTCCTGTGACGGGTGGTTTTGACCTTCAGTGATCTGTAACGACGACCAGAAGATAGAAGTTCAAACAGTTTATGGCCGGGGTGTGACGGGTCAGCACAGATGTTTCCGGCCCGTTTCCTGGTTATGGACCGATATAAGTTCTCAATGGAGGGTAGGTTGGTACCAATGATCCTCTTCGCAGACTTAATGATCCGCTGCAGTCTGGTCTTGTCCTGTTTAGTGGCAGATCCAAACCAGACAGTGATGGAGAAGCAGAGGACAGATTGAATGATGGCGGTGTAGAAGACAACCAGCAGCTCCTGAGGCAAATCAAACTTCTTGAGCTGACGCAGAAAAAGCAACCTCTGCTGGGCCTTTTTCCAGATAGTGTCTATATGGGAGGACCACTTCAGGTTCTGGGAGATTGTGGTACCCAGAAACTTGAAGGAGTCCACAGTGGACACTGTGCTGTTGAGGATGGTGAGTGGGGGGGAATGAAGGAGGGTGTCGCCTGAAATCCACAGTCATCTCCACCGTTTTGGCTGGGTTAAGTTCAAGATGGTTCTGGCCGCACCAGAGGATCATTTGCTCCACCTCCCGCCTGTATGCAGACTCATCACCATCCCGGATCAAACCGATGACTGTGGTGTCGTCCGCAAACTTCAGGAGCTTCACCGAAGGGTCCTCTGAGGTGCAGTCATTGGAGTAGAGGGAGAAGAGCAGTGGGGAAAGGACACATCCTTGGGGGGCGCCAGTACCTATTTTTCGGGAGCTGAATGTAAATCTCCCTAGCTTCACCTGTTGCCACCTGTCAGTCAGAAAGCTGGAGATCCACTGGGAGGTGGAGGGGGGCACCTTGAGCTGGAGGAGTTTCTGATGAAGAATGCCTGGGATGATGGTGTTGAACGCTGAGCTGAAGTCGACAAACAGGATCCTGGCATACGTCCCTGGGGAGTCAACGTGTTGCAGGATGTAGTGTAGTCCCATATTCACTGCATCATCCACTGACCTGTTTGACCGGTAGGCAAACTGCAGTGGGTCCATCAGGGGGCCTGTGATGACCTTCAGGTGGTTCAGCACCATTCTCTCCAAGGAATTCATGACCACAGAGGTCAAGGCAACAGGTCTGTAGTCATTTAATCCTGTAACAGAGGGTTTCTTGGGAACTGGAATGATGATGGAGCGTTTGAAGCAGGAAGGCACTTCACACAGCTCCAGTGATCTATTAAAGATCCGGGTGAAGATGGGGGCCAACTCGTTGGAGCAGACTCTCAGGCAGGATGGAGACACACCATCAGGTCCTGCAGCCTTCTTGATCTTTTGTCTCTTAAAGACCCAGCGCACCTCCTCTTCACAGATCGTTAGTGCTGGTGGGAGGTCAGAGTGGAGGAGGGATGGAGTTCCTGGGGCTGCAGATAATCCTTTTGTGTGGGTGGGAGGTGAGAACTGTAGGTTCTTTTCAAACCTACAGTAAAAGCTGTTTAGGTCGTTAGCCAGCTGGAGGTTTTCCACAAGGTGGGGGGATGTTCAGTCTCATGTTGTTGTCTGATGTTCAGACAGTTTGTTCAGTCTCAGGAAGAGACTGGTTGTCCCCCCCCCCCCCCTCGCTACAGAAGACGGCCATCGCTACATGAAGGAATAGACTCATATGCTTCCCCCCGCAGACCGGGGGGCGTTCGGACCGTGAACGCCCCCCCCCGCTCCTCTTCTGCAGCGGGGAGGGGGGCGTTCACGGTCCGAACACGGCAAATGAACCGTTTATCGCGGCGCACGCACTTCATACTTCGTGCGCAGTACAGTTGTAATTTACCGATCGGTCAAAAGTCATTTTTGGATTACAGTTTTCAGGGAGAAATAATAATTTAGCTTATAACACCTTACCTCTTCACAGCAGCAGAGTCCTGGCGAACTTCTCTTCCCGATGCTGGTCCGCTCATGGATCCCGATCAAAACATAATTCCAATATTGCGGTTTTGGTGAATGATTTACGACCTTTGTCGTCGGCCTCCGTCGGTCTATGATGACGGAAGAGAATCCTAAACATCTATTCTGCTGGAATGAGTGCAGGTCCCACTTGTGGGTGGTCTCCATGCTGCGGGGTCTGTAGCAGATTCGTCCAGCGTCCTTTGTTTTCATCTGCTGCAGCAGTAAATCTCTCTTCACCCAGCCTGAATTTCTGTGCTTCAATTGGCTCCTGCATTCACAGTAGGCGGGTCCTCCTTCCTAAGTTTTCATTCATTGGCTCTTCAAGGTTTCAGAAACCCAATTCAAGGCTCTTATTAGTTGAATGAGAGGTCAATCAGATGAACTAATCTGTTCGCGGCTGTGTCTGCAGTTTTTTTTTTTTAGTGGCGCTTGGACGCCACTACATCACCATCACCACCTACATCACCACAATCTGGACTATGCGTCCGAGTGCGCACGAGGGCGCAGGAGTGCGCCCTCATGCGTCCTAGGACGCAGAGACTTGCCCGCCCGTGGAACAACGGAGCGCAAGTGGTTAATAATCCAATTAACAGTTAAATTTTGTGTGGGGTCCAAACGGACCCCAGTTGGTACTATTTGTATGTAAAATATGCTGGTAGGATGAGGGTTAAGTCTCCGGTATCTGCCAAAGGAAGGGAAGCCATATACCTGTCTGGTTAAGAAGTTTATGACCTTTAAAGAGCATTAGTTTCCTGTACGGCGGATGCTATCCACATGAACTGTCCACGTTGGGGATGTGGACTCCGAGTTTTTATGGTCCCTTTAAGCCTTTAAAAGCAAATTCTGATCCTCACCATCTCTCCAAGAGGCAACTGTTTACATTGGGGTCCTGGGAAAAGCACAGCATTCTTGGTCAGGCCTTGGGTGAGGGTTGCTTTAATATGAACAAAAGTGAGATTCCTGTAGAATGATGAAAAGTAAAATTCCTGTAGAATGAAGAAAAGTGAAATTCCTGTAGAATGGAGGAAAGTGATCTTCTGGATTGGTTTGAGGAGATGTTCCCCCCTTTGTAGCAATGGTGAGCGTCGGTCAGCGTTGGTGCACACCCATGGCAGCTTCGTCTCCTTGGCAACACTTGACCTAAATACTGGGTTAAGAGGTTTTTGTGCTGTCCATACACACTAGCACGCAAACAGTATCTATTACTAAGTAGAGATCTTTGACTTTGGTTTCCTGGAAGGACTTCCATGAATTTCCAAAAATAATTTGAATATGGACAAATGTAGATTATAAAATTGACTAAGAGTAGGAAGCTAAGGTATATGTCTTGAAATGACTCAAAAATTCTGGTTATAAAAGTAAGAAGATACAAAGTACGTAGTTTTACATACCTGAGGTAGGTGTTTTGGCTTATGATGAAACAGCTATTATAATTGTTCAAAAATAGTTTGGATTGGGCACAAAAATCAAAATGGAGTGCAAGGACTATACATAGATATATGTTTGTATATAAGCATGCATATAACTTCAAAAATTCTAAAAGTAAAGATCAAAACGAAGAATGCAAAACAAAAAAAAATATTGCTTATTTGAGGTAGATGTTTAGGTTAAGCACTATTGAGGTAACTCAAGGAGGTTCGAATTGAATTGGTTTAGCTGGACTAAACCATGGTTCCACAGAGGTCTGGCTCGGAGGGTGTTTGAGACCTTTGTTCTGGAAGGCTGGGCAAACATGGAAGGTCATCATTATTCTTTGAGTGGCAATGAGGAGTAAATTTGTAACAACTGAACCAGGGGCAAGAAGAGGTGAAGGCAGGCTTATTGTTAAAGTGTTAGCTGAAAAGCTAATGTTTCTAGCTACCTTTTGAAGGAACACAGACATTAAGTGTGTGTGAGCGTGGTCAACCTCTAACATGAAGAGCAACAAGCCCAAGACCTTGTTGAGTTTGAATGAGGCTTTGGAACAAACATTCAAAACCAACACAGGATCTTGCAAAGTTTTCGTAATGGTTGGTGGTTCAATTACCTGGCGTTTCGGTGTAGTGGTGTTGACCGATTTAACAGTGGACGTGCTAAGGCTAGCAAGAAGCCCTAATAAGGAGGCTGTTGTTGAGAATCTACTTAAGGATTGTTGACTTTTTGTCTTGGCTCTGTCCAGTTCTAACTGGGCAAAAGCAGGTGAGAATGCTAGGTAGAGGGCTAAACTGAAAAACAGGAGGGCCATCGTCCTGGTAAACGAATGGAAGTGAGTGATTCTTATTTTGAGCTTCTTGTCGGTTTTCTTTTTCTTGAGAGACTAAGCTCGAGGCTTTTAGTGTTTTATTACCTTTAGTGGGGTTTTGTGTGTACTATTTTGAAATAGTAAGTTGATGATGCTGAATGAAACTTTACAGGGTCTTTTGAAGATAGTTTTTCAAGGACGTCAGTTAGTTTGGGTTAACTCTTCCCTTTGGAGGTTTAATGCAGTTACCTGATTGAGGGAGAGAAATGCGACCGAGTATACCTGAGGCTGATAGTTAGCTAACAGTTATCTATTGGGCGCAAACGAGATTTTAAGTTTGTTTTCTGACCTAATGGAACAGTGTTGTCCCCGACGAGTCCCATGGGTTTTTTGTAAGCTTTGATTTGATTATGATGGACCCATTTGGAGATGGGGTCCTGGTGACCTTTGCTTATTTTTCATTTGATAAATGACCGGAGAGAGTTTATCTGTGATCGTGGTTGGACCCGTCCACCTGGGGAGAAACTTCCGAGCAAGTTTTCCCTGCTCGTGCATTAGTCTGTCCTGTCTGAGAATGAAAGAGTACTAGAAAACCTTGTCTCCCACTTGGAGGTCATCATGTGAGGCTTTCTGGTCGTAGTAGGCTTTTGCGTCCTTCAGCTGATCGGTCCAAATGTTTTTGGGCAAAGGCAAAAGTCTGTTGGAGATGTTTGGTCAGGTCAGTCATTGTACTGGGGGAGTAGTGTAAGCTGTGGCAACACTGGCTTCTCCAGGTTGGTAGAGTAAATACAGGGGCAAAGTCATTTGCCGCCTGTCATCATTTCAAAAGGTGAGACCCCAGTAGCTTCAAGGGATGTGGCTTGGATGGCCATCAAGACCAGCTGAAGTTTTACATCCCAGTCTTTTTGGTGTGGTGAAACATACTTCTTCAGTATGTTGATCACAGTTTGGTGGGTTCTTTCAACCTGTCCGGAGGATTGTGGGTGGTGGTTAATATGGAAGTTAGCCTTAACTCCCAAGGTTTCCCACAGTTGTCGCATGACTTCGGCTGTGAAATGAGTGCCACGGTCAGAGTTGATTCGGCTTGACAGACCAAATCTGGAGAATACATGGTTCATTAACAAGTAGGCCGTGATTTCTGCCATGTCATTAGGAGCAGGCAAGCACTCGACCCATTTGGTGAAAGCACATGTGACTGTGAGGAAGTATTTGTTTCCTCTGGCTGACCGTGGAAGGGGACCTACCCAGTCAATTTGGAGGTCAGACCATGGGAGTGAAATGCTTCTTTTCTGTAGGGGTACTCAGTGAATCAGGTTGGTTGGTTGAAACTGGCAACATACGAGACATCCCTTGATGTAGTCCGCTACATCCTTTCGCATGTATGGCAAATATGCCACTTGTTTGAGTGCATTGTACGTTGCTTTGATGCCTTTGTGTCCTGCAGTTAGGAGATCATGGGCATGAACAATCATCACCCCCCTCTGGTTACAAGGGACCACAAGCGCAGGCGCAGGGAGTTCACAGAAACATGAACTAGAATGCCATTTGCGCAGCTGCAAGGACAATTGTGCGCAAAAAAGTGGTTTCTAAGTCTGGAATGTCAGGGGACCTGTGGTTTGTGTTGAATCTTGGGCCCTGTTTGTCTGGGCCCTAGTGACCACACAGACTGTAGGGGTGGGTAGGTGGGACTGTGAAGTCAGCACCTGAGCAGAATCAAAGGACCAGGGCGTGCCTTGTATGGCTCCTTGTTTTGCAAGTGAGTCCACAGGTCATTGGGCATTCTTTGGTCCTGACCTGGTGTGCGCAAGTGACCTCTGACCTTTTTCCAGTACACCTGGAGGTTGTTGGAGGTGACCAGGTGATCACATGCCTTGAAAAGGACTTGATTTTTAAACCAGTTTGCGGTTGGAGGTTACAAAACCTATGTGTAACCCAGCGGAGAAATGACCCTTTTTCTCAGATGTAAATTGTATTAATACAATTGTGTGATTTTATTTTGAAAACCGATTCTCTTGGGGAAGAGGAAGTGTGATCCTCGTGATCCAAATTTAAAACTTCCATTTTATGGTCACGTTGGGTGATCTGGGTCTTTCTATTCGTTAAGAGCAATATTAGCCCCGCCTTCCGAGCAAAGTGCTGAGGCGCTATGCTGGAAATCATTCTTTTGCACAATCTGCGAGCGGAGGAGAGGAACTGTAGGACGATCTGTCCTCACGTTGACACCTCTTCTTGTTGATGGGAGCAGGAGCTTGAGAGGCCGTGAAGCGGTGACTTCTGCTGTGTTCACCCTGAATCTCATCTTTGGCTAGGTTTTTTTGGTTGTCGACCAAAAACCTTCTGGATCCTGGATTCTCTCCAAATGGAGATGGCGAGCCTGACCCGAGACTGAACCGAGATTGATCTGAGATCTAACCAAGATCTCGATTGAAGGACATCCCTCTCTCCAGTGCCCAGGATTTAAAGTGGTAACAACCCAAGTCGCCGCTTTAAAAGAGGAAAACAAACCTGAGTCTGGAGTTACAAGACATCTTGACTGGTCAAACGACTAACCTGAAAGGACAAACAAACACTGAGCTCAGTAGGACAATTTTGTGGTTTTATTTCATGCCGGCCGTTGTTATATTTGTATATTTGTACATTGTTTGTATATTTCGCTCCTTCTATATTTATTAATACAGACATGAATTGCTCATTTCTTGCCTCCCGCTATTTCATTCCACACTCACTCTAATTCCCTATTGTAACCCTTACGAACCTAGCAACTGGTCTACACTTAATTATTTCCCTTACCTAATTAACATAAGGCAACGGTTACATTTGGCCTTCCAGAGTGCTAAATGACAAGTGAAACTGAGGCGTGTGTAGTTGGAGTCAGTGCAAATGACCAATGTGCGAATGCCATGGTCTACAGCTAGTTGCAGTGTAATGAGCACACCTGTGATTTCCGCATACTGGGATGATTGGGAACCCAGTTGAAAGTTGTGGGGTTCACAAGGCTGATTGTTCAACCATGCCACTCCCACACCAGCACGGACGTGAGTTTCATGGTGGAAAGAACAACCATCGACATAAGTGGTGACCATATCTTGACAGATGTTTTGGTCGAAGTAGTGATGGTTCGGGTCTTCAGTGACTGTAGGTGGCTCTGCATGAATGGATGGTCCTGGAGTGTCCTCAGAGCACCATTGGCAGGCAGCCAAGTCTGTGCCGAGAGGGCTTCTCAACTTCTGTGCGCAGCGGACCTCCATGTCCAAAGCTTGTAGAGCCATCAACAAGGAGGCTATTCTGGCATTTGTTACAATGCCTTCTCTGATGTGTTGTCTGTTAAGGAAGACCACTGGGTTTGGTGGTGAGTATCACACTGTAATTCTCTGGCCTCCCACATAGTTGGGAGAAAAGTTTAACTGCCCATACAGTGGCAGAAGAGGCTTTGTTCGGGCAGTTCTGAAAAACTGTAGAAACTGAAACTGAAAAACGCAGTTTTCACCATGACTCGGTTGTCGTGTCATAGATTTGGTATAACCCAGGCGCTTAAGCAGTTGGCAGAGGAACCCCACTGTAGGAAGAATGGCTGGTCACAGTTGAGATAGGCCAGACATGGTGCTGTGCATAACTGTTGCTTCAGTGTTAGCGTAGCCTGTTCTTGAGCCTCAGACCAAATGAAAGGGGTGTCCTTTCGTAGGAGGTCTGTAAGGGGTTTTGCCAAGTCTGCATAATCCTCAATGAACTGACGTGAGTAGTTACATACCCCTAGGAAGCTCCGGAGTTCAGAGATGTTTGGTAGGGGCCTTGATGTTTAGCACACCTTGAATTTGTGCCGTTTGTGGTAGGACCCCTTTGGATCCTACCAAGAGACCAACATAGTTGAATTTGATTTTGCACCACTGGCACTTGGAAAGAGGAATTTTGGTTCCTGCTCGCGTGAGCTGGCCAAGGACATGGTCGATTTCAGTCAGGTGGATGTCCAGAGTTGGACTCTGAATGACAGTGTCGTCAACATAGATGAGGTTACCTCTGTCTTGGGCGTCTGGACATGCTTTGTTCAAAAAAATGTTGAACTCTGCAGGAGAGTTGGCATAACCGAAAGGGCATCGGGTGAATGTACTGTATATTGGTGATTCACGAACGTGAAGGCCAGTTTGTGTTGGGCTTCACCCTGGACAAGAATAGTCCAGAAACCAGAAGCAATGTCCAGTGTTGAGAAGTATTTGGCATCTTTGACTCTAGGGAGTTCTTGCTCCAGTTGAGTCATAGGCTACCTAGAGAGAGGAACTTGAGTGTTCAATTTCCTGTAATCAGTGGTGAGTTGCCACTTACCATTGGCTTTAGGACAGGCCATAAGGGGGGCCGAGTAGGTACTGTTGCATGGCCTGATTATGCCATGGTCCAGGAGGTCATCGATTATTTCTTGTACTGGGCCATACAAGGCCAAGGGAATCTTGTACTGCCTGACGTAGGTGGGAGGAGCGTCAGCTGGTGGAGTAATGCATATGAGTGGATTGTGGTTAGGTCCACAGTTCAAGTTGTCTTTGGAGAAGTATTGGTTCATACTTAAGAAGAACCTGGTGAAGTTTTTCACGTTCTTCATCAGAGGTTAGGGCATCAGCATCAGCTACCATCTGTGCGATCTCTTCAGCCGATCGTGAGGGACCAATGTCAGTGGCGCATCGCTGGGATTGTCATTGGTCTGCTGATTGGACACCAATGGAAGGAGTTCAATGGCTTGGACAAGCATTTGGTCATTGTTGGTCAAGTCAACCCGTCCCACTGACTCTTTGTCAGGGGTTGGCATTGACACAGGGGTGATGGCCTTAGAAGCCTTAGTGTAAATGACTGTAGGCTCATGAGAGTCTGCCCAAAGAGAATCAGGGAGGCCACCTAGCACAGGAACAGTCAGTTCAAAATCGTGAAAATCAGTGGTGATGAGCCAGGTGAGAGGCGTGGCCTTGGGCAGGACAGTGGTCTATGCCATAGGATTGTTTACCGACAATGTGGTGGTTCTGTATTCTAGGCTTAAAAGGGGTGTGACCTCCAGAGTTAAGCCTAGATTGTCAAGCAAAGGAGCCAGTTGGAAAAATGCTTGTGGATGCATGAGTTTCTGCCCGGTCTGAATGCATAGTTGGACCGGGTAGCACATGACATTAGCAGGTATGAGACAGTGTTGAGTGTTCAGTACCTGGCAGGCCTCAGGGATGGTCTGGCCTGACTTTAGAGTGTCGAGATCTGGTGTAGAGTGAGCGTCTCAGACTGGGGGTGAGAGACCATAAAACATTGTTTATGGTATCAACCTGGGCTCCGAGTCTCACAGTAAGATCACTGCCAATGTAGACTGCATGTGGCAGGTCGGGAACGACCAAGAAAGGATGAATTAGCAGTCTGTGGTTCCACAGAAGGTGGAGGGTGCAGATACTTGTGGCAACCAATGTTTTGTTTGATTTGGTCCAAGCAGGGAAACAAAAAGACTTGTTAGTGACCATAAGGTCAGGGTATTTCTCGTGCAGACAGTCGAAAAGTTTCTGGCTGATCGCAGATTTATCAGCCCAGAGAGCCAGTACCACGTCTTCTACGTGGGAGCTCTGGATAACCAGTCCTTTGACCACTTGGGGGCAGTACTCTTCATTGGCTGCCCCTGGTTTTAGGGTGCAAAAGAATGAACTGTGTTCATTTAAGGTTGGGTTGTCGTATGTGGTGACATGGGAAGGGGTTCCTGTTCCAACCCGGTCCCCAAGGTCACCTTCCGTCAAACTTTGTTGGGTCAGCAGTGCGAATG
Source organism: Pholidichthys leucotaenia (assembly GCA_020510985.1). Taxonomy (NCBI): domain Eukaryota; kingdom Metazoa; phylum Chordata; class Actinopteri; order Cichliformes; family Pholidichthyidae; genus Pholidichthys; species Pholidichthys leucotaenia. Next base: position 6,225,988 of record CM035836.1, read on the forward strand.
GATTGACTCCTGGAACATCCAAGGTGTCAAGATTGTAGCACTGGGATCTGGTTGCTTCAGATAGAGTGGTTGGGGAGAGGTTGTCGAACTTGATCCCATAGCTTGAGATTCTTGAAGTCTATCAGAGGCTCAAAGCGATTAAGTAGATCCTTGCCTATCAGCAATGGAATTGAGTTGAGATTGGACAAAAAGACCGGATGGATCAAGGTCATGGGCCCAATGGAGATCTTTATCAATGACAGGTGTGACACAGTTTTGTTTGAGAGTGCATAAGGTTGAATAGCTAAGGAACAAGGTCTTAGTTTCAAATCTTTGTGCGCACAGTTAGCAGCGACACGTAGGTGCTCAAAAAGGTCCTGCGACATGAGTGTGATGTCCGCTGCAGTATCTAGTAGGGCTTTGTGCGTCATCACATCTTCCAGGGTCAATGAGAGGAAAAATTTTCGTGCCACCCCCCTTTCAGTCAAATCACACAGAAATTATTGGACCAGTGGTTCAACGCAGATTAAGGAGTCACCTGTTTCGGGCGAGTAAGGTTTCCCAGGTAGCTGGACTACCAAAATGGCACTGGGTGGCATTGCATTTTGGAGCTCCTCCCGAGTTTCGGGTGGAGGATGCTTGGTTGTGTCTTCAGTATCCTTCCCCTTTATAGTAGGAGATTCCTCAGGGTTGAGTTGTGGCAACCTTAAAGGATCGTTTGGAGTGGTCACAATATTTATGGCTAGGGCATCTGGCTTCTTGTCCTCTTCCGCCTCTTTTTTCCTCTTCAGTTTGTCAAGTATACGTTGGAGAGTTTCCATGTCTTCTTGGCTGAAAATGGGCTTTTCTTGCTTCTCCCAGGGTTTGGAGCTAAACTTACCAGGGGGAGGTCTTGCTTCCCTGTCAAAGTTTTTTCAGCGGTACGAGGGAGGTGACCACCTCCCGCAGTCACGCGAGTCTCAAAATCGATATCTGTCATCCCGAGTATCCGTACCGTATTTTCGGGACTTACCTGGTGGGCTTAGCCTCCGACGGTAGTCAGGTTTTGGTGATGTTGGCTTGGAACTTGGTGTCAAAAATTTTTCCGGGTCATGACTCGACTTATCTTGATTAGAGGGCTGTCGTGGTTTTACTTGTGACTGAGGTGCTGGAACAGGGGCTGGCCTTGGGGCGCCCTCTATGTCCAGGGTGTCCGATGCGGTGTTAACAGCAAACACTGCGGTAGGCTCGGTATGCTTCTGATTGCTTTGTCGCTATTTCTGGAATGCATAATGTGCAAACTCTCTTAGCTGGTTTATCGAGTTTGACCTTGGGTTAGCCGTGACTCCAAGGTGGTGGCCAACCGTGGGATGGAGATTCTGAATGAAAAGAGCCTTGAAATTGTGGTCTTCTTCCATCTCGGGTGTGTTTTGAGATCCGAAATATGCACACAGGAGTCGCTGGTAGTATACCTGTGGGGGCTCTAAGCGACCCTGTTTCACAGCTAGGACTGTCGCTAGCCCTGACTGTAAGCAGTCGTCGGAGAACTCCTTTTCAATGGCTTCGTAGACTTTCCAGTGGTTCATCTTGATGTCAAATGGTTGCCGATCTATAAATTTTGATACTGACCTGTTGGATGTCCACTTGATCAAATAAATGCGATCGTCAACCGTAGCATCAGGGTATTTACGCAAGTAGTAGTCATTGTCTTGCAAATAAGCCCTGGTATCAGGTGACCCACTGGTTGAGGGGTCAAATTTTGTAATGTGGTAAGTTATTGAGGTCTCTATCGGATGGAATTTGCAAATGTCTTTCGCGTTGTCGTTTGGGTCCGAATGGGTCAGGTAAGTGTGTGCCGGGGGAGTCCCCGGCTTGGGAATCTTCTTGCTCTATGCGAGCTTGTTCCTGCTTTTTTATAAGTGAATTGTTCTCTTCCTGGAGAGAAAGGATGGTTGTTTGTTGTTTCACCAGTTCCTTTTCGGTGTAGAGTACTTGGGTTTCAGCTCGTTTTAGCCTTGCGACTAATGCTAGTGCAAACTTTCCCAACACACCGGGGATTTCCTTTGCTTTCAGTGGGTTGTCTTCACATTCATCCAAAAGTTTTTTTGTGATTTGCTTCAGATCTTTGGGTGGAGTAATCTGAACTTGTTTGGAGAAACCGGTATAAGGTCGGAAGCCAACTCTTCTAATTTACTGTACTTGTACTGTTGCACCCAATGTGATTCGTGTCCTATATTGAGATTCACAGCCAGCTAAACTCTCTCTTGCATCACTTCCTCCAAGGAACAGGCAGGTGTCGTTTTGGACTAGGATTTAATACAGAGAGTGTGAAATCATATTGCCACTCAAAGGGCTGGAAGTGAACGGATGGCTTTAGAAGGAACAGCGATGCAGACTCGTGTTCCTGTCGACATTCAGTATGCTAGGTCTCTTCTTCTCGTCACCTACTGGCAAGCTTAAAGCTACTACAGAGCCTAGCGCCCTCTAGAGGACTGGACGAACAAATATATTTAAACTGTAACAACACACTCCCCGCCTGGCATTATTTTAAGAATGCCACTAAACTTATAAACTAATTTGTTCGAGATAAAAGGAGTATACAGTCTGAGATGGGTCTGGAGAAAGTCTTTGTAGCTTTGTTCTGTGTCACCTTGACCTCCACCTTCCTTACGACTCCATCCTTGCTTGCGAGAGTCTTCACGATGATGCCCATAGGCCATTTGTTCCTTTTTAGGTTCTTGTCCTTGAGAAGAATGGCGTCCCCTTCTTCCAGGTTTGGTTTGTTGTGCTGCCACTTCTGACGACTCTGGAGCGTGTTCAAGTACTCTTTTTGCCAACGGGCCCAGAAGGTGTCGGCAAGGACTTGAACTCTCTTCCACTGGTGTCTGTACATGTCGGCCTTGGTGAAATCTCCAGGTGGAGTTAGGATTGCATTAGTCTTCTGTGTGAGAAGAGTCATGGGCGTCAGGATCAAAGGAGCTTCCGGATCTGAGGAGACCGGCACCAGAGGTCTCGCGTTGATAATAGCTGTGACTTCAGCCAGCAATGTTGTTAGGACTTCATGGGTTAGCTTGGGGTTTCCTGATTGTAAGAGCGTCGAGTCCAGGATGCGTCGTGCTATGCCGATCATACGCTCCCATGTGCCTCCCATGTGTGATGAGTGAGGAGGGTTAAACACCCAGGAGCACCTTTGTCCGCATAAATAGTCTTCTACACTTGTCTCATCAGGTTTTGGAGGATCCAATTTCAATTCCTTGGATGCTCCGACAAAGTTGGTCCCGCAGTCAGATCTTAGCTGTTTAGCAGGGCCTCTGATGGCGAAGAATCTTCAAAGAGCATTGATAAAACTTGAAGAGCTGAGTGTTTCGATTACTTCGATGTGAATGGCTCTTGTAGACATGCACGTGAACCAAACCGCCCATCTTTTGCTGTTGACTTGACCACCTCTAGTGCGTCGCATTGTAACCTCCCACGGTCCAAATACATCTAGGCCAACATAAGAAAATGGGGGATCGGTTTGCAAACGTTCAGCGGGTAGATCTGCCATGATTTGCTGCTCTGTCTTGCCTCGAAGCTTTCTACAGGTTACACATTTGTGGATGACACTGCTGATGGATCTCTTGGCACCCACTAACCACACGTTGCTTGCTCTCACTGCACCCTCAGTGAAATGTCTTCCTTGATGCTTAACAGCCTCATGGTGATGTCGGATGAGCAATGTAGTGATGTGATGCTTTGCTGGGAGTAGAAGAGGATTGACTTCATGACTGGGCAGCTTTGACTCTGACAGACGTCCTCCTACTCGGAGTAAACCATTGTCGTTGATAATCGGATTGAGCTTGTAAAGGGAACTGTTCCGCGCTATTTCTCGTTTTGTCTTGATGCACTTGATTTCCTCTGCATACACTTCATGTTGGACACATCTAATGATTGTGTACTCTGCTTGTGTTAAGGCTTCTTCTGTGAGACTTGTTTTACAGAGATGCCAGCTCCTACATCTGTTACCTCCTTTGGACTTGAAACCGTGAGCAATGTGACGTAGGTAAGCTACTGCTTTGACAAGGGAGGTCCACTTTGAGAAACGTTCAAAACGTGATGAACCCAAGGCTTTGAGGTTAGTGCTTGTCACAAGCGTTGTCACGTTCTGTCTAATTTCAACATCTGACTCTGGATCGATGAGCTCAAATGGGCCTTTTTCAGGAGCGACAGTCTGTTTGTCGAGCAGGAAGGTTGGACCATACCACCATGTAGTACTGGAGATTTTCCCTGCTGGCAGAGAGCGAGATCCATGATCAGCAGGATTGTGCTCTGTTGGGACATACTTCCACTGGCCAGGCAGAGACGATTGCTTGATTCTTTGGACACAATTGTTCACATATACATGAAATCTTCTGTGTTGATTGTAGATGTATCCTAACACCACTTTGCTGTCAGTATAAAATGTGGTCTTGTCAATTTTCATCTTTAGTTCTTCTCTGAGAAGCTCAGACATTTCCACAGCGAGCACTGCAGCACACAGTTCTAGCCTCGGAATGGTGAGCTCTGGCACAGGAGCTAGTTTGGACTTACCCATGACAAACCCGACCTCGTTATGGTCGTCTTCGTGTGTGACTCTCAAGTAGGCAACTGTAGCTATAGCTTTAACTGAAGCATCTGAGAACACACAGAGTTCAGTGACCTTGGCTTGTGAGATGGAGAATGAAACATAGGTACGGGGAATGTTCAGTGTCTTGAGATGCTGCAGAGAATCATGCCATTTTTTCCAACCGTCATACATGTCTTGAGGCAAGGGGCTGTCCCACTCAAGATTGCTGCTGGAGAGCTCTCTGAGAAGAAGTCTACCTTTGATAGTTACAGGTGCTAGCAGCCCGAGAGGGTCGAACAGACTGTTAACAATTGACAGCACACCACGTCGAGTAAAGGGCTTTTGCTCTTGTGGAACATCAAATGTGAACGTGTCTGATGTGGTGTCCCAAATCACACCCAAACTGCGTTGGGCTGGGAGCTCGTCTGTAGACAGATCAAGGTCTTTGAGTTCTTTGGCCCTGTCTTCAGGTGGGAAAGCGTTCACTACTTCTACTTTGTTGGAGGCAATCTTGTGGAGACGTAGATTAGAAAGTGCGAGCATTTTCTGGGCTCTTTCTAGAACGTCGATAGCCTCAGCTTCTGTCGAGAAAGACTTTAATGCATCGTCCACATAGAAATCCTGTTCTATGAAGTTTCGAGCGTCAGTTCCATATTCACCTTCTGCTTCCTTTGCTGCCATCCTCAACCCATAGATCGCCACCGCAGGGGAGGGACTATTACTGAAAACATGCACCCTCATGCGATAGTCCGCCACTTCTTTGATCAGGTCGTTGTTTTCGTACCACAAGAAGCGAAGGTAATCTCAGTGATCTTCTTGGACAACAAAGCAGTAAAACATCTGCTCGATGTCAGCTGTGACAGCGACAGGTTCTTTTCTGAAGCGGAGGAGCACACCTACGAGTGTGTTGTTTAGGTCAGGCCCTGACAGCAGTACATCACTGAGTGAAACTCCATCAAACTGCGCACTGGAATCGAACACCACACGGATCTTCCCAGGCTTCTGTGGGTGGTATACACCGAAAATAGGGAGATACCAGGCCTCTTTGTCTCTATCACGAGGTGGCGCTGGCTCTGCGTGTTTGTTGTCGAGCATCTTCTGCATGAACTCAACAAAGTGTGCTTTCATGTCTGGCTTCTTGTCAAGCATACGTCGCAGAGACATGAGCCGCTTGTAGGCGTAAAACCTGTTGTCAGGGAGTAGGCGTCTGGGGTTACGAAACGGAAGTGGTGCCACCCAACTGTTTGTGTCATCTTTGAAGGACCTTTCCATCTTCTTCAGAAAGATTGTGTCTTCAACAGAGTGTGCGAGGTGATTGTCTTCATTAGTGCGACAGAAGACTGCTTCACCTAGATTCTCAACCGTGGGCTTTGCATGTGGGTTTGAAAATGGCAGTAGGTTGGAGACAGCTTTCGGTTGTCTCACTGTGAAGCTCTCTTTTACATTGAAGCGATTGTCGCAGGGAGTGAGATAGCTTGGGCGTCCGTTGTCCAACACATGTGTTTTTAGAGCGCTTACCTCACTTGGCTTGTGGGCGGTGCCCAGACATACATCACCAATGATAACCCAGCCCAGGTCAAGCTTCTGTGCAAATGGATCGTTGTGCCTGCCACTGATTTGCTTTCTCACCTTGTGTACTCTGAGAAGGTTGCGTCCTATCAGCAGCAGTATGTCAGCGTCTGGTTCGAGGGGTGGTATTTCAGCAGCTATTGCTTTCAGATGGGGGTGATGCGAGGCAGCTTCTGCAGTGGGTATTTCTTCCCTATTGTTGGGGATAGCATTGCATTCTGTGAGCATGGGGAGAGGAAAACTCATTTTTCCATCCAATGATTGAACTATGTAGTTGCAGGCTCTTCTACCATTTACTTGTGTTGTGCCAGTACACGTCTTCAGTGTGTAAGGTGTGGCTGTGCCTTGAATATTGAATGTTTCAAAAAACTCTGTTTTTGCGAGTGATTGATTACTTTGATCATCTATTATTGCATACATCTTTTTCATGTTGTGTGGCTCACCTTTCAGGTAGACTTGCACCAAACAGATCTTGGAGCAGGATTTTCCTGTGATTTGATTTCCACATACCTCGGTACATGTGGCTGTAACATCTAAGTCTTGTGTGAGCTCTTGCTCCCCGCCGTTCTCTTTAGGGGATGAGGGAGGCTTAGATGCTGTTGGAGCCGGGCCTGGGTGGAGAGCTGCCAGGTGTTTGTCGCTGTTGCATTCTCCACACTTGATTGTTATTTGACAGTCCCTGGCTTGGTGGGTAGTGGAAGCAAGGCAGCGATAGCAGATTTTGTTGTCTCTGAGTACCTTTTTTCTGTCCTCAAGCAACATAGCTCTAAAACCCCTGCATCCTTTTAGTGGGTGTGGTTTGTGATGTATGGGACATTGTCTTTTAATGTCTTCGCCTCCTTCTTTTGTCTCCACTCCGACTGACACGTCTGTTTTGTGTACCGTAACTGATTGTTTCTGCATGTAGTGACTTTGTGATTTTCCTTTTTCGTAACTAATTGTAGAATTGGCAGGTGAGCTATAAGTCATGTTGAAGCTTGGGTCATTCCTTGCTTTGGCTTGACCTTTTACAAATTCCACAAAGAATGAAAAAGGTGGGAAACTTACATGATGGTCTTCTTTATACTTTGACCCTACCATTATCCACTTCTCCTGAAGGTGAAAGGGCAACTTTTCCACGATTGGACTTACACCCCTTGCTGTGTCTAAGTAGCTCAAGCCTGGCAGATATCCATCCAGCTTTGCTGCTTCCAGTTCACACAGTAGATCTGATAGATCGCGAAGCTTGTGTGGCTCTTTGCTCATGAGCTTTGGAAAATTTTGGATTCTTTCAAACATGGACTTTTCTATTGCCTCTGGTGAGCCGTAGCATTCTTCCAGTCTCGCCCAGACCATGTTCAGACCAGCAGGTGGATGCCTGATATTGACTGCTTTTAATCTCTTAGCATGTTCAGAAGACTCAGGGCCGAGCCACTTAATGAGGAGGTTTAGTTCTTCACTGGCTGTAAGACCGAGGTCTCTGATGGTACTCTGGAATGTGGCTTTCCAGCTAAGATAACTCTCTGGCTTGTCATCATATTTTGTCAGTCCTCCTGTTAATAGTTGGCTTCTGGCTAAGAACCTGGCAAGGTCGCTGGTAGTGTTGTTTGCATCATTTGAACTTGATATCTGTTGTGATTGCAACACACTGAGAATTTTGGTGAATTGCATCTCTTTGTGGTGGTCGCTTGGCGCCCTCTTGTGGCTGAATTGGGCAATGAGCTGTTTCTTGTTTGGCATGGAGATGTGAATAAATCAGTGTGGAATGTTGTTCCTGATGTGTACTGTCCTGTTGAAAAGTTTCTTTCTTTTGAGATGAATCAGTACAAATATGCCTGTTTATGCATTCACTCACTTTTTGTTCTGCAGTTTGTTCTAGAGGCGAGAAGCTTAATTCTTCGCTGTGTTCTGGGTTAATGAGCCGAGCTACAGCAGACTCCATCACTTCTGCTTTAACCCTGGCTGCATCTGCTTCCTTTTGTAGGTTAAGTAGATCTAGAGTTGCCTCTAACCGTGCCTTTTCCATTTTAATGCTCATCTCTCTCTCAGCATATGCTAGTCTGGCTTTTGCTGCTTGAGCTTCTGCTCGGGCATGTGCTGCTGCCATACTGGCTTGACTTGAAGCTGATGACCTCCTAGATCCTACAGCTGATCGGGGAGTCAGTTTCCCGGAATGTACAGAAGGCCTGGATGAGTGGGAGGAGCGTGACCTTGAGGAGCGTGACCTTGAGGAGCGTGACCTTGAGGAGCGTGACCTTTTTTCGCTCCGTGCTTCTTCACTGTTATGGCTTTCAGCCTGTGTTTGCTCCATCTTGACGACTGGATAGGACCGCTGATGTTAAATGTACATTAAATTCCACCCACCTTCACTGTGGTCCCTCACCGAGTGCTATGATTTCACGCGCAATATGATTTCACTGTACTGTTGCACCCAATGTGACTCGTGTCCTATATTGAGATTCACAGCCAGCTAAACTCTCTCTTGCATCACTTCCTCCAAGGAACAGGCAGGTGTTGTTTTGGACTAGGATTTAATACAGAGAGTGTGAAATCATATTGCCACTCAAAGGGCTGGAAGTGAACGGATGGCTTTAGAAGGAACACCGACGCAGACTCGTGTTCCTGTCGACATTCAGTATGCTAGGTCTCTTCTTCTCGTCACCTACTGGCAAGCTTAAAGTTACTACAGAGCCTAGCGCCCTCTAGAGGACTGGACGAACAATATAATTTAAACTCTAACAACACAGTACTTGAAGGTCATTCAATTCGTCAGTTGGACTTGACATGTTTGACCTTTTGTGTAATGCTTAGCTTGAAATCAATTCATTGATTATAGCTTGCCTGCTGCCACAGGCAAGGACAACCCCTCACAGCACCAGTAAATATACAGGGAACAGACATTGAGATGGTGACATCCTACAAGTACCTGGGTGTTCATCTGAACAATAAACTAGACTGGTCACACAATACTGACGCACTCTACAAGAAGGGACAGCGCAGGCTGTTCCTACTGAGGAGACTCAGGTCTTTTGGTGTACAAGGGGCGCTGCTGAAGACATTCTATGACACGGTGGTGGCATCAGCCATCACTTTTGGAGTGGTCTGCTGGGGCAGTGGCATTACTGCAGCCGATAGGAAGAGACTGAACAAACTGATCAAGAAAGCCAGCTCCGTCCTGGGACAGCGCCTTGATCCGGTGGAGGAGATAGGAGAGAGAAGGACGGTGGCTAAACTGTCATCTCTGCTGGAGTCCGAGTTCCACCCTATGCAGGACATACTGAATGCACTGAGGAGCTCATTTAGCAGCAGACTACATCATCCCAGGTGCACAACTGAGAGGTTTCGCAGGTCCTTCCTACCTACGGCTGTCAGACTGTACAACCTAAGCAGGGCTGCTCGCAGAGATAGCAAAAAGATGTAACAACCTAATAGTTTTTTGAATGCAAAAGATGCAATAGACTTACACAATGGTCCCCTCCGGCATACAACTAGGAAAATACCGGTCGCTATGGAGGGTGAGAATATGTATGGGCACATAATCATACCATGTAGGATAACTAAGTAGACGGTTGTGCTGTTTCATCCCATCTAGCAACAATGCTCTGCACTGTGTGTGTTTATACATTTACATATTTATTCTATCTAGCTACAATGCTCCGCACTGGGTGTGTTTATGTTTATGTTTATATTTATATATCTATATATTAATTCCATCTAGCTACAATGCTCCGCACTGTGTGTTTATATATCTACATATTATTCCATCTAGCTACATTGCTCCGCACTGTGTGTTTATATATTTACATATTTATTCCACCTAGCTGCACTGCTCCGTACTGTGGGTGTTTATATATCTACATATTTATTCCATCTAGCTACAGTGCTCCGCACTGTGTGTTTATATACTCATGTATTTGTCCCATCCAGCTGCAGTGCTCTGCACTGTGTGTCTGTGTGTATATGTATATATTTGTAGTTATGTGTACATATGTATATTAACTGCTCTTGCTTGCTTGCTTTTTTTTCTTGCCTTCTGATTGTTGCTCTGAGTGTTGCTATCCCTGTGCTGTTGCAATCCTGGAATTTCCCCATTGTGGGACTAATAAAGGCTTATCTTATCTTATCTTATCTTATCTTATCTTAAAGTTGTGAGTCAAGAGTTAACCTTGAGTGTTGTTTTGCAGTGAAGGTAGTTACAAGCTTCTTTTTGAATTTTGTTTCAACTTACAGGCTTGTAGGAAGGAAAGGACAACAAAAAATATTGTGTGGATTGACTTCTTTCAGTTCAGTTATCAAAGTGTAGTTTTGGAATAGTCCTCAATAACTAGGTTGTGAATTTTTTGAATCTCACTTGAAAGTAATGATTTTATTTACAAAATGAAAGAAACAAAAATAGAAAAGGTTAAATGCTTTAAGACTTTAGAGTTATAAGTCTTCACTTTGTTTTAAAGTTATAATTGGCTTTGTTTTATTTGTTAAATCCTATTTTCATTTAAAGCTTTTAAATGTTTTAATATTTACAAATTAGGAAACAAATGAATTGTCTTTGCGTATTGTCACTAAGGCTTCCTTAGGATTAAAGTTAATGATAATTTAAAGAAAAAATGTTTTACAGACTAATCAAAGTTTTCACCTTTTGACTTATTTCAAATGTTGGTGAGAAATAGTGAGTTGGTTAAATGTTTTCCTTCTCCTGGGGAGGAAACATGAATCAAAAGCAACACACTGACTGTAAATAAGCTAAAGCTTTTAAGTGTTAACTGCTGAATGTGGTTTCCTAATTTTTCAAAATTTTGGTTAAATATTTAGTAAATCACTAAAATCCTTTACCAGCACACACAAGATTAACATTAACTTGAGTCTAAATAAACATTGTCATTTATTTGAATCCCTAAGTTGAATGGCTTCCTGTGAAAGAAATCGCACAAAATGATATTTAAAAACAAAACACATATATATAGCTTCAAAGGTTTGCAAAATTTAGCATAAAATATGTAAATATATGCTTTTAACTTTAAAGATTAAAATATGTGGTTAACATACATGAGTAAATACAAAGTCTATGCTTTTATGTTCTTTCACTGTGTATATATGCAGTCAAAAGCTCTTCCACCAATGAGAACAAACTTTAAACCTACAAGTTGCTTTTTCCTTTTGTTCTTGGCATAAAACTTTAAATTGGGTTTAAATTTAGATTGTTCCGGGTAATTCAGATTGATTTGAAGTTAATTTGGAAGCTCTGTTTGATTATAAATCAGCTTAATAGATTTGCTGTGCTTTAATCTGAGTGTGCATTCATGCAAGAAATGCAACTCCTATAGTTGACCCCAAGATGGAGGCAGTTATCTCTGCACTCCCAAGAGGAGGAGACACTGGTGATGTCGCTCTGGGCGGGTCTACCGGTCTCACTCAAAATGGCGGCTAGGGTGACTCCCTCTTAGCGCCTTCAAAATGGCATCTGCACGCTTACTCTGCTCATGCGCAGTTTTTCGTGTATGCCTGTTGGTCACGCGCGCAACTGTGGATGCGGGCGCGAGTCTTATCATCAACGCCATGCTTTGCTTTTTCAAAATGGGAGTTTTAATCTCAAACTTGCTTTTATTCATGCACAAATAATCTTACTCCTTTAATTCCGGGTATAGTTTAGCGCTACTTCCCCAACGGTTTATTCAGTGACTTGATCAGGCTGCGTCCAGCTTAATCTGACGTTACCACACTTGGGTAATTACAGAACTGGCCAGTTTAACTTCGTCCCACCAGGATAATCGCCGGCAGGTTAAACTGGCGAGGGACAGAATGGTTTTCTTCATGTTTCTGTCACTCTAGGCCTCTATTTTTCTAAATCCAGCATATAATACTGCTTAAAACTTCCTTCATGCATCAACACAGCTTCTTCGTTCACCTTAGACAGTGGGCGACTCAGCTCACCCCACCTTTGCAGCTATCAGCAAACAGACGCCTCAGCAGGAGGCGGAGTAAACAAACACATACAAACACACACAGAGGGAAGCGCACAGGCCTGCTGCTGCAGCCTCTCAAGCAACACAGACAGGTTCACCAAATAAAGTGGATCAATATTTGCAGAAAAAACAGCTTATGTCTCAATGATTTTTCTTTTGCATATATGTCTCTCAGTTGCACGCAGGGCTTGCACGGTGGCACCAAAATATATGTAGGGATATTTAATAAAATATTGTTTGATAAGGTACAGGAATTATTTATTTTATTTAATAGTGGGTGTGCAAGGGGACAGCGTTAAACCGTCACTCCTACACTCGCTAAATAAAATAAATAAGCACTCGTAAAAAGGGGCACCAGTCCTAAAGGACATTTATGATAAACTTAGTTTTAATTAATTTTGTACCTTCAATTACTTAATGGGTCAGTCTCAAAATTTAAGGAGTTCTTTTCCTGCCGTGATCTAAGAAACATATATATGCAAAAGGAAAATGCTTCAGCTTCTCTCATTCACCCTTTTATTAAACTCATTCAGGCTGCATGATATGGCATTCAAATGATGGATAAATAGATTCAATTGATAACAGGTGTCTAATATCACATCAACTGTTAGTAGATTCCTGAACATAAAATCTAGCGTTAAACCTTTGTAGAACCAACAAGAAACCAGACTTATGTTTCAACGGTAAATGAGGCTGAAATGTCTAACAAAAACAGAAAGCAATTTTATGGGGAAAATTCATAAGCTGATTATCTAAAAATGAACTTCTGAATTAATCTACAAAAATGAAGGGAAGTTATGACTAAGAGTCTTCCTTTAGTTTATAGCTTCATCCTATGGATGAGAAACTAATTGTACCATGAAATACTGGTTATGTTCAATTGTAATTTAAATGCTAGGGCATCACATTTAACCCAGCAGATAGGAAAATGGGAGTCTCACTTACGAACAGCTGTAGGCCCACATGTTCAGTGGGTCAGTGCCGGCTGGGGTTTTGAGGTCGCGACACCGGGAAAAAGCGACTCCTGCTATGCTTCCTCAACAGCCGTAAGAAATGCAGGCTCAGCTGGGGGCTCGTACAGGACAGTGTCAGCAGTGGAGAGCTTTCTCAGAGTGGCGTGAAAGGTCCTTGGCAACAAGTCCGAATTTGTGAGGTCTCTAGCAGTGGAATCGACCAAAAAAACTGAAGGAGAAACTTCTCAGTCAGATAGGTATGAGGCCAGAAAGAAAGTCCAAAAACACAATCTCTTTTAACTTTAAATTAGGAAAATTAAAGGTCCACTTTAACGGCATGAAAAGTCAGAAAATCTGAGAAAAACATGTACTAGGATAAGAATGGCTTCTGAGGTGAAGGAAAATTTTTTTTGAGAGTTTGACTCTCTTTTTAAGATGAGCTTGTAAGAAAAAGATGAGAAAATGAGAAAACTAACACAGGATTTGACAAACTTCACACAGAACAATTTAGAAAAAAAGAAAACTGCAAGGAACTTTGAAGAAGTGAAACAAAGACTTTTCTCTGAGATCTAGATCACTCTGTGTTGGCCCTGTGATGGACTGGCATACTGTCCAGGGTGTACCCTGCCTCTCGCCCAAAGATGCTGGCATAGGCTCCAGCCTCCCCGCGACCCGATAAGGATTAAGCCGAAGAAGATGAATGAATGAATGAATGAATGAATCTAGATCGCTATTCTGCTTCTTCAATCTTAATCTTAAACTTATTCGCTTTCATAAATTCTTCATCATCTCTCTCTCTCTCTCTCTCTCTCTCTCTCTCTCTTGTTTTTTTCTTTCTTCTAACTTAATCTTCTGATCTATTCCTTATATTCTTTCTTCTTCTTAAGCTATTCTCTTCTCTTTTCTTCTTTATTTTCTAACATGCAGGGCGGCTCCTCACCTTTTTAACTGAGCGCGCCGTTGGGTCATAAAACAGGGGCCAGTCGCAAGACAGACCAATCAGCTTTCATAAAGCGGAGTTTGAACGGGCCTTTAGTTAGTTAGGCCCATCGCTCCTCCTGGAGCATAGGCCGCCGACAACAGTCCGCCAGAGTGGTCTGTCCTGGGCTGCTCTCTCCAGCTGTCTCCAGGTCTTTTCCATCTTCTTGATGTCAGCATCGAGGTCTCGTCAACAGGTGTTTCTTGGCCTTCCTCTCTTCCACTTTCCTTGGGGGTTCCACTTGAGTGCTTGCCTTGTGATGTTACCTGGCTAGCTTCAATTCAATTCAATTCAATTCATCCATCCATCCATCCATCTTCTACCGCTTTTCCGGAGGTCCGGGTCGCGGAGGCAGCAGTTCAAGCAGAGAAGCCCAGACTTCCCTCTCCCCAGCCACCTGCTCCAGCTCTTCAGAGGGGATACCAAGGCGTTCCCAGACTAGCTGGGAGACATAGTCTCTCCACCGAGTCCTGGGTCTGCCCCGGGGTCTCCTCCCAGTGGGACGTGCCTGAAACACCTCAAGTGGGAGACGTCCAGGAGGCATCCTAATCAGATGCCCATACCACCTCAACTGACTCCTTTTCAACTTTATTTATATAGCGCCATTTCACAACAACAGTCATCTCATAGCACTATCAACTGTAGGGGGAACCCCCACAGTTGCAGAAAGACCCCAGCAATCAGGCGATCCCCTGTGAGCAAGCACTTGGCGACGGTGGAGAGGAAAAACTCCCTTTTAACAGGAAGAAACCTCCAGCAGAACCAGGCTCAGGGAGGGGCAGTCATCTGCTGTGACTGGCTGGGGGGTGAGGGGACAGAGAAGATGAAAAGAACAGACATGTAGAGAGCAAACAGCACGATGGGGACTCAATCTATGGGAGAGAACAAACAGATGTTAATGACCAGCAAAAAAAAAAATATTTCATTGAGAGTGAAGAAAGGAGTGAGGCCAAGTGCATTATTGGAGGTCCCCCGGCTGACTAAACCTATTAGCAGCATAACTAAGGGAGGGTTCAGAAACACATGATCCCTCCCTAATTGTAGGCTATATCAAAAAGGAAGGTTTTAACCGTATTCTTAAAAACAGAGATCGAGTCTGACTCCCGAATCCAGATTGGCAGCTGGTTCCACAGGAGAGGAGCTTGATAACTGAAGGTTCTGCCTCCCATTGTACTTTTGGAGATTCTAGGTATTACAAGTAATCCTGCATTTTGGGAGCGTAGTGCTCTGTTAGGATAATACTGTAGTATCAGATCTTTTAAATAAAAAGGAGTCTGATTGTTTAGAGCTTTGTAAGTAAGAAGAAGGATTTTAGACTTAATTCTAAACTCTATGGGAAGCCAGTAAAGGGAGGCCAGAACCGGAGAGATATGATCTCTCTTTCTAGTACCTGTTAAAACTCTTGCTGCAGCATTTTGGATCAGCTGAAGACTTTTTAGAGATGTTTTAGAACAGCCTGATGATAAAGAATTACAATAATCTAATCTCGAGCTAACAAAAGCGTGGATCAGTTTCTCAGCATCACTCTGAGACAAGATGCTCCTAATCTTGGCAATATTACACAAATGATAGAAGGCAGTCTTAGAAACAAATTTAATATGTGAATTGAAGGACAGATCTTGATCAAAAATAATTCCAAGGTTCCTCACAGAGCTATTAAGAGAAAGAGTAACTGCATCCAAACTGAAAGTTTGATTTGGAAAGGTATTTCTAAGGTTTTTTGGACCATCAAGAATGACTTCAGTTTTATCTGAATTTAATAGCAGGAAATTACAAGTCATCCAAGCTTTGATTTCCTTAAGACAGGCTTCTAACTTGGCTAATTGATTACTATAATCTGGCTTCATTGACAGGTATAATTGTGTGTCATCTGCATAACAATGAAAATGCATACAGTGCTTTCTAATAATGTTGCCTAATGGAAGCATATATAAACTAAAAAGAGTAGGTCCTAGCACAGATCCCTGTGGAACTCTATGACTAAGCTTTGAGTTGAAAGAAAACTCATAATTTACATGAACAAAATGGAACCTATCAGATAAATAAGATCTAAACCACTGCAACAAAGTTCCATTAAGTCCAACATAGTGTTCTAATCTATCAAGTAGAATATTATGATCGATAGTATCAAAAGCTGCACTAAGGTCTAAAAGGACAAGTACAGAAACCAGTCCATTATCAGATGCGATGAGGAGGTCGTTAGTGACCTTCACTAAGGCTGTTTCAGTACTTAGATGGATTCTAAACCCAGATTGAAACTCTTCAAGTAAACCATTTCCCTGCAGGTGGTCAAATAATTGCGTAGCAACAACTCTTTCTAAGATTTTTGAAATGAAAGGGAGATTAGAGATTGGTCTATAGTTAGCTAAAGCTCCTGGATCTAGCGTTGGCTTTTTGAGTAAGGGTTTAATTACAGCCGTTTTAAAAGTCTGCGGTACATGGCCTAAAGTTAATGAAGAATTGATTATATGAAGAATAAAGCTACCAATAAGTGGGAAGACTTCTTTAAATAACCTGGTAGGAATAGGGTCTAAAAGACAAGTTGAAGGTTTGGATGAGGAAACTATTTTGTCTAACTCACAAAGGTCGATTGGAGTAAACTCATCAAGACAGAAATCAGTTGAAGGAGTTGTAGTAGTCACAGTATTTAAGTTAACTGTGGGAAGAATCTGATTGTTTTTATCTCTGATGGATGAAATTTTATTATTGAAAAAGTTCATAAAGTCCTGACTAGTAAGCTCTAAGGGAATGCTAGGATTGACAGAGTCCTGACTCTTTGTCAACCTGGCTACAGTGCTGAAAAGAAACCTGGGATTATTCTTGTTCTCTTCTATTAATGCAGAATAATAACTCGTTCTAGCTTTTCTCAGAGATTTTTATAAATTAAAAGATGATTTCTCCAAGCTAAATAGATTTCATCTAAATTAGTGGAGCGCCATTTTCTTTCTAATTGACGAGTCTTCTGTTTTAAGCTACGAGTTTCTGTGTTGAACCAAGAAGTTAGAAATCTCTGATTAGACTTTTTCTTTTTTAAGGGGGCCACCAAGTCTAGAGTCTGATGCAGAGAAGCTGTAACACTATCCGCCATGTTATCAATTACAGAAGGAGCAAGCTGTCTATAGCTTATTTCCGTTGTGTTGACACATGGCATAGAGGAAACAATCTGCATAAATTTGGTAACAGCATCATCTGAGAGGCATCTACTATAATAATATTTTTCTTTAGGAGCCAAATAGTCAGAAATAGTAAAATCAAAGGTTAACAGACAATGGTCTGACAGTACAGGGTTATGAGGAGACACTACAAGATTTTCTATTTCTATGCCATGTGTCAGAACAAGGTCCAATGTATGGTGGAGGTAATGAGTAGAATTTCTTCCTTTCTGAGAAAACCCAATCAAGTCTAATATTGAATTAAATGCCACATTAAGGCAGTCACTATCTACATCCACATGTATATTAAAGTCCCCTACTATAATTATTCTATCAGATTTCAGCACTAAATCAGCTAAGAAATCAGCAAATTCAGATAAAAATTCTGAGTAGGTTGATGGAGGACGATAAACTATGGCAAATAAAATTGGGTTTAACCTAAAATTGCTAAAGTGCCTCCTCACACACTTGGGCACACCCTTCCTCAGGGTGTGCCCAATCCATCCCCATCTTCTGCGCCAGATCTCGTCCTCGGCTGGCAGCTGGCTGGTACGCTGCCACAGGTCTGCATTGCTGATGGTGTCAGGCTAGTGTATCTGGAGGATCCTTCTCAGGCAGCTGTTGATGAATGTCTGCACTTTCCTGATGGTGGCCTTCGTTGTCCTCCATGTCTCTGCTCCATACAGTAGGACTGACTTGATGTTAGATTTGAACAGCCGGATCTTTGTGCGTGTTGACACCACCTTGGAGCTCCAGATGTTCCTCAGCTACAAGTATGCTGCCCTCGCCTTGTCAATTCTTGCTCTGACGTCTGCCTCTGTGCCGCCCTGCTTGTCAATGACGCTGCCCAGGTATGTGAAGGCCTCTACCTCTTCCAGCTCACTCCCATGCTGTGTGACTGGGTCCTCATTTGCTGTGTTTATCTTGAAGATCTTGGTCTTGCCCTCGTGGATCTTCAGGCCAACTTGTGCTGAGGTGGCTGCCAACTCTGTTGTCTTGTCCTGCATCTGCTGGTGGCTGTGGGATAGCAGGGCCAAGTCGTCTGCAAAGTCCAGATCATTTAGCTGGTCAGACAGTGTCCACTGGATTCCGTTTCTTCTGTCTGCTGTTGACGTCTTCATGGTCCAGTCGATCGCCAGGAGGAAGAGGAAAGGTGACAGGAGGCAGCCTTGTCTGACTCCGGTCTTCACCCTGAAGCTGTCTGTTAGCTGTCCTTCATGGACTACTCGACAGGTCATTCCTTCATAGGAGTTCTTAATCAATTTGACCAGTTTGGTTGACACTAGTAGCGAAGCAGCTTCCAGAAGGTTTTGCGGTCCACGCTGTTGAAAGCCTTCTCGTAGTCAATGAAATTGATGTACAGCGAGGAGTTCCACTCTAAAGACTGCTCAGTGATGATGTGCAAGGTAGCGATCTGGTCAATGCACGATCTGTTCTGGCGGAAGCCGGCCTGCTGGTCTCGGAGGAGGGGATCAACGGCACCTTTCATTCTCTCAAGTAGGATCCTGTTGAAGACCTTCCCTGGTACTGACAGAAGCGTTATTCCTCTGTAGTTGTTGCAGTTGCTGAGGTCTCCTTTCTTGGGTAGCTTGATGAGGTAACCATCCTTCCAGTCTGCTGGTACTTCTTTTTCTTCCCATATCTTCTCGAAGAGAGGGTACAGCATCTCTACGGTGGTCTCCAGGTTTGCCTTGGGTGCTTCTGCAGGGATGCTGTCTGGTCCTGCTGCCTTGCCATTCCTCAGTAGCTTGATGGCTTTCCTAATCTCCTCCCTGGTTGGCTTCTCACAGTTGATGTCCAGGTCAATGTCAGCAGGGTTGATGTCCGGGGGATTCGGAGGGACAGGTCTGTTCAGGAGCTCTTCAAAGTGATCTGCCCATCTATGCAGTTGTCGCTCTGTTCCCAGGACGGTGTTTCCCTCCTTGTCCTTGACTGGATGATTGGGCCTGCTGTACTTCCCTGACAGTTTCTCGGTGGTGTCGAACAGCTGTTTCATGTTATTACTGGCTGCTGCTTCCTTGCCATCCTCTGCCAGGCTGTTGATGTACTTGCATTTGTCTGCTCTTGTGCTCCTCTTCACTTCTCTGTTGGCTTCTGTGAAGTCTTCTTGTGCCTCGGCCTTTGCTGCTCTTGTTCAGCTGTTGTTTACTGCTGCCTTCTTCTGCTTTCTCTCCTGGATCTTGTGTAGAGTGTCTGCTGATATCCATTCCTTCTGTTGGTGTCTCTTGGGGCCTACTACTTCATGACAGATTGACACAAGTGTCTCCTTCACTTTCTGCCACTGGGTCTCGGTGGTGACCTCTTCTTCAAGCAGTTCTTGTAGCACTTGGTACTTGTTGGTGAGAGACAGTCTGAATTCTTCTCTGGTCTTGATATCTTTCAGCATGCTGACATTGTACTTCAGCCTCTTTGGTGTTGCCCCCATCCAGTTCTTCTTCAGCTTCAGCTTCAACCTGGCTACCAGCAGGTGGTGGTCAGATGCGACATCTGCTCCTCTTCTCACCCTTACATCCTGTAGGGACCTCCTGAATTTCTTGGCCATGCAGATGTGGTCGATCTGGTTCTCAGTCACTAAGTCTGGTGATATCCTGGTGGCTTTATGTACTCTTCTGTGGAGGAAAGTGCTGCCACCGATGACCAGGTTGTTCATTGCACAGAAGTCTGCAAATCTCTCGCCGTTCTCGTTTATCACTCCCAGTCCGTGTCTTCCCATCACTTCCTCATATCCAGTGTTGTCTTGTCCGATCTTGGTGTTGAGGTCGCCCATGAGGATGTTGATGTCTTTCTCTGGGTACTTGGCCATGACGTTTTGCAGTCTGTCGTAAAATCAGTCCTTGACTTCTTCATAACCATTATTGGTTGGGGCGTAGCACTGGATAACGTTCATCTTGATCTTCTTCTTCTTCGTTCTGAAGGATGCTGCGATTATTCTTGATCCATGTGCTTCCCATCCTATCAGAGCTCGCTGTGCAGGTCCTGACAACATGAGCGCAACACCTTCTGTGTGTGGAGCGTTGTCTTCTTCATGGCCGGAATGCAACAACATCTCTCCAGTGAGCAGTCTTCTTTGTCCTGACTGTGTCCAACAGGTCTCGCTAATTCCAAGCATTGTGAGGTTGTAGCTCTTCATCTCTGTGGCTACTTGTGCTGTTTTTCCCGTCTCATACATGGTCCTCACATTCCATGTTCCGACGTTGATGGTCTTAGTCGATAGAAGGGGGGTCGGCCTTGTAGCTTCTGTAGACTCACGGCTTTCACCACACAACATCATATGTCCTCTTGATAAGGACCCTTCCTCTCCCAGGGCAGTAGTCTCTTGGTCTGTTGTTGGCGTTTCTGTAGCATGCAGGGTTTTTACGGGGTGGGGTTGCTAGCCCCATGCTCAACCCTCCTCCTTTCTCATCCGGGCTTGCGACTGGCCATGACGGAGTTGAACGGGCCTTTGTCCAATGTGAAAACATTTCTTTTTCTTGGAGCAGCCAATCAAATGAAAAGGGCATTATCCCGTGAAAGGGAGAGAAAGCTGGGGATCAGGAATATAGTGGACAAGAACTAATACCCATTCAGTTCTTATAAAATTAGGTGCTCAATATAAGAGTTAACCCCTTGCACTCCGGTCAATTTCCCTAAAAACGCCAAAAAATAATGTGCCCAAATTAAATCCAAAGCTGTTCTTCAACCCTTTGCAGCATCTTCATTGGGTTGGTCTCATTTAAAAGAAAACACTTTGAATTTTTTGGCAAAACAGTCATAATCTCTCTAAGTGCTCCAGCCACTGAGTTACAGTCATCTAAACATAGTGAACTTGAAGAAAATAAATTTGGCCTGGGTGGTTTTTTTGGATACAAATGTTTGCAAATAACACACAGCTTCAGATCCGGGCTGGAAAATGCAACAGAAATGTAGAACCAAGTGGCTGAGGTCCAAATTTTGTAACAATACCACAAAAAATGAATATATTACACAGCTTTTTCCTCAGGTAGTTCCCAGGTGTTTTGGAACTGTGCCAAATTGTGCCAAATGGCACAGTTTGGAAAAACGTCTGTAACTTTTGAATGCTTCAATGTAGAAGCTTCATTTTGGGCTCTAATGAAAGGTCACACTCAGGGCTGTGTCTGTGTGTGTGGGGGGGGGGGTTGTCCCCCCCCTCACTACAGAGGATGGACATCGGCCATCGCTACATGACGGATTAGCCTCATGTGGCGATGTGGGACAGCAGCTCAGTCACCGCTGCTCCCCCCTCCCCCGCTACAGAAGAATCGCGGGGGGGGGGCAGCGTTCACGGTCTGGACGCGACGAACGAACCGTGTACCGCGGCGCATGAACTTCAGACTTCGTGCGTCGCACAGTTGTAATTTACCGATCGATCAAAAGTCATTTTGGATTACAATTTTCAGGGATAGAGAATAATTTAGCTTATAACACCTTACCTCTTCACAGCAGCAGCGAAGCTGGCGAACTTCTTTTCCTCATTGTCAGATGAACGCGACGCTGGTCCGCTCGTGGTTCTGGTCTCGCGACCCGATCAAAACATAATTCCATTATTGCGGTTTTGTGCTTCTATGATTGCGGTTTTTGGCGAACGATTTTTTAAAAACAAATAACAGTAGTAATTTAAAAAAGACTGGCGAAGGCGTGTGTGTCACTCAGCCTTCGTCGTCAGCCTCCGTCGGTCTATGATGACCATGGAAGAAAATCATAACGTCTACTCTGCTGGAACAAAAACAAAATAAGCACCGCCTGTGGCCGAACATGCCGATGCGCGAATGATGTCACACAGGTTGCATTTGTGGGTGGTCTCCGTGCTGCTGGGTCTGTGACGGTTCTTTCTGTGAGTCCGTTTTTGATCCGCTGCAGCAGTTGTCTTCACCCAGCCTTAAAAATAACAGCTGGCGAACTTCTCTGCTTCAATTGGCTCACTGCATTCATAGCTTTGGTAGGCGGGTCCTTCTTGCTAGGTTTTCAGTCATTGGTTCTTCAAGGTTTCAGAAACCCAATTCAAGGCTCTTATTAGTCGAATGAGAGGTCAATCATATCCAATCTGTTTGCGGCTCTGATGGGGAAGACAGGGGCTAAGTTGAGGGGTGGCGGATGAAGAGGAGCTGCAGAGAGGCATGCAAGACTGCGACTCTGCTTCCTGGTCCCTGCAACTCTGCTTCCTGGTCCCAACTCTGAGTAGTCAAGGTTTTGGAAATTTGGATAAAAAAGATGCCAGATTGTTAGATAAATGAGAAGCACCTTCCAAAGTGGGATGAATGCTGTCTTGTCTAATAAGACCAGGTTTTCCCCGAAAAGAGCTCCAATTGTCAATGTAGCCCACTTTATTTGCAGGACACCACACAGACAGCCAGCGGTTCAAGGATGACGAGCGGCTAAACATGTTATCACTGGTCAGATTGGGGAGGGGCCCAGAGAATACTACAGTGGGTATACAGTGGGTACACATTTATATGCGTAAAGAGCAGGAAAAAGCAGAAAAAGAAAAGGTTGATAGAGATAATCAAGAACTGCAAGTCAAGCACCCTATGCAGCGGCATCTCCATCTGCTGGCCAATATCCAGCATACACTTCAACTGCAGGGGAAGTGTACCTCACACAATATGAGGAACAATGACGGGGCTCACAGAGAAAAAGTGGCATGGGAATGGCAGATCCCATGGTCACACTAAAGGTTATGGACTGTGACCTGCCTTTTCTGGTTGATAAAGGGACAACCTATTCCACTTTGAACTGTGACATTGAGCCTACACTGTTATTGGCTAAAGCTGTGGAAGTTATTGGTTTCTCTGGGGTTCCTGAAAGACTGCCTGTGACAAAGCCTTTGGATACTTGTGTTGCTGGTCAAACTGTGAAACAACGTTATGCCTGCTCAAAAAACTCTCCCACAAACTTGATGGGGAGAGACCTGCTGATTAAAATGGGGGCATCAGTGCTGTGCTCGGCTGATGGAGTTTTCTTGTCATTCCCTAACGGTGTTGTTATGAACTGTTCAGTGCAAGAACTTTCTGTGCATGGACAAATGCTGTTGAAACCTGATGTGACACCACAAGTGCCAAATACCTGGGCTGACATTTACTGGGGCCTGTTATCGCCTGACTCGCCCTCACAGACTGGCGTGTTGCCAGTGTTCATGGCCTGAAAGCCATGGATTGCTCTTCTTGCACCCTACATGCCTCCCATTGATCCCCTAAATGCCACTCTGTATTATGACAGAAATTCGGATGATGTTTATCATGATAGATTTTTCTCCCAACTGGATGGTCAAACTTGGACCATCAAATCTCGGTTTTTGTATGTCGGACTGGAGGGTGTCGCCGGAGATGCTGTATTAAGTGCATCACTGACACCATTGAAGGGCTGCTTCAGACAGGGGTATTAGAAAATTCTCACTCTGCCTGGAACACCCCTATTCTCCCAGTTGAAAAGCAAAACACCGGTAAATACCGAATGGCCCATGATTTGAGGCGTGTGAATTCATGGATTTCCACCCCCACAGTACCCGTGCCAAACCCATACACCGCTTTATCTGCTCTCACATCACAACATTCATGGTTTACATGTATTGACTTGGCTAATGCATTTTTTTTTGTCTTCCCTTAGCAGAGGAGTGCAGGGATTTCTTCTCATTCACCTACAAGGGCACACAGCTGCGCTACACCCGGCTACCACAGGGGTTCATTTTGTCACCAGGTATTTTCAATCAGATTTTGAAGGCCCAACGACAAGGTTGTCCTCTTCCACCAGGCATAATTCTGATACAGTACATCGATGATATTTTGATAGCAGCACCAAATCCTGACAGTTGTCTGGAAGCTACAAAGAGCGTGTTGTTGAGATTGTGTGAATGTGGATTTAAAGTGTCAAGGCAAAAGCTACAGTGTGCAAGGCACTATGTGTCCTTTTTGGGCTGTGTTATCACACCCACAGGTTCTGGCCTTTCTGCGTCACACAGAGATTCCATCTTTCATCACCCCAAACCATGCACTGTAAAACAAATGTTATCATTTTTGGGTCTAACAGGGTTCAGTAGACATTACATACCACAATACAGGGAAAGGACAAAACCATTGCGTGCACTGGTTAATAAACAAGGCATGAGAAATCTTGCTGCACAGCTACTGTGGGCACAGGAAGCTGAGGAAGCATTCATTGCTTTGAAAAATGAACTCTCACATGCAGCTGATTTGGCAATACCTGATTACAACAGACGTTTCTACTTGGATGTTTCTGAAGCAGAACACACAGTAAATGGTGTTCTGTTTCAGAAAAAAAGGGGGGAGAGAGAAAGATTCCCCTCTATGTCAGCACAATATTAGACCCAATGGAGAAAAGGCAACCAGCATGCATACGCCATGCTGCAGGAGTGGCAAAAATTTTGCAAAAAACAGCTCATGTGGTTATGGGACATCCATTGACTGTCCTGACCACACATAGCGTGATGTCATATGTAAATTCTGCAGCATTCACTATGACCTCAATCAGACAGACAAGAATGGAAAAAATCCTATCAGCACCACGCATCACATTCACACATGAAGGAATAAACATGGCAGATCAGATGTTGGATTGGGAACCGCATGAATGTGGAAAAAAGGGTCAGAAAAGATGTGAAAGTGAGAATAGATTTAACTGGGACACCACTGACTGACCCAGATGAAGTTTTGTTTACAGATGGATTTTGTTTTTGTCACCCCACAGAAGGATTGAAGGCAGGATATGCAGTTGTGAGACAAAAGGCAGATGGATTTGAGGAAGTGCTAAATGGGTCATTGCAGGACAGACAATCAGCTCAGTTGGCCGAATTGACAGCTATGATCAAAGCATTGGAGTGGTCAGCAGGAAAAAAGGTCACTATTTACACAGATTCAGCTTATGTTGTCGGCTCAATCCACACAGAATTAGCACAATGGGTTAGACAAGGGTTTTTGACAACCTCTCAGATTCCTATAAAGCATGAAACAGAAATGAAAAAATTGGCAGAAGTGATAATGTTACCAAAAGAAGTAGCAGTGGTTAAGTGCAAAGGCCATGACAACAAGACAGAAAGTAATGTGGCCAGAGGTAATCATGAGGCAGACAAAGCAGCAAAAAAGGCAGCAGGATATCAGCCATCGTTAATGTTGACAGACAGGAAAGGAGGTTCAGGACATTTTGCCACAGATTGATGTAAATATGTTAATAGATGAACAGAGAAAAGCATCTCCTGAAGAAAAAACAGTGTGGAAGCAGAGAGGCGCCACAGAAAAAGAAGGATTGTGGAGAGCACAGGATGGTAGACCAGCGTTACCCCCAGGAATCATAGAAAATGTGTTACATGAAGCTCATGGGTTAGCACATGTAGGAGCTAAACAAATGAACAGACATTTGAGTCACTGGTGGCATCCCTTCCTCCCTGATATGATACAAAATTTTGTAAAAAGTTGTGCCATTTGTGTTTCTCACAATCCAAAACAGACAGTTAAAGTTCAGCAAGGTCATTTTCCATTGCCTACTTTGCCAGGTCAGGAGATAATCATAGATTACACTGACATGGTGGAAATAATCAGGGGATACAGATATCTCCTAGTAGCAGTGGACACATTTACAGGATGGCCTGAAGCTTATCCTGCGAAGAAAGAAGACAGTAAAACAATGATCAAATTTTTGATAAATCAGTACATCCCTACTTATGGATTTCCTAAGAGAATTAGATCAGATAATGGAAAACATTTCAAAAATCAAGACCTACAAAAAGTGGAAAAGATGTTAGGTCTAAAACATTCATTTGGAACAGTTTATCACCCTCAATCTCAGGGTAAGGTTGAGAGGATGAACCAAAACATTAAGGTGAATCTTGCTAAGATCTGTAGCCAGACAGGAATGAACTGGTTAGATGCTTTACCTATTGCCCTATTGACGGTTAGAAGTTCTGTTAAGAGCATAACAGTATCATAATCATCACATAATCAGTAATTAGTGAACTGTGTAATTGCATAACTGTGTGATTGTATGGTGAACGGTCTCGGGCATAAATAATCCTCTGGATGGCTGGCTGAAGAGAATGCTTGGAAAATGGAAAAATGTGATTTTTTTAAATAATCATATTTATTGTGAGTGTTATTGCGATTTTTGCTTTTTGTGGATGCTGTTGTGTATCTTCTATCAGATCTTTTTGCATTAGGGTCATCACCACTGCATTGGAGAGCAAACAACCTCCTCCATATCAAATGCCATTATTAAAACCTGATGGATCAATTGCAATTGAAATGGAATCAGACAAAGATGATGATGAGGAGGACTGTGACATGCCTTTGAGTGCCTAAAGGGTTTGAGTTATTGGTTTCATTATTGATGAGACCAAAAGGGGGAAATTGATGGGATAAAGTGATCAATATAACCATATAACAGTTATTTGTGTGACTCAAAATATTTGTACTCTGCTTATGTCTAGGTAAAATAACCAATATACCACAATGGAATATATATTACCAAATGTGTGGCTCATTACCTGCAAAAAGAGTGGACCTCTGCCTCAGCACAGAGAATAACATGTCCTGTGTGATCTATGGGAGGAGATGAGGAACCGGTTGTGATAAGGAATGACTGAGCCTGGGCTACTTTGACCTGGGAGGAGAAATGGCCTTCAGTGGATACACTCGGCACCAGGAACGGCCCCTCCCGTGGACCATGCACCTGGACTGTCATTTGATAATGCATGCTTTCACTTTTGTTCATTTTCTGTATAAATATTCTGGGTCAGGGCCAGCATAGTCAGTCAGACTTCATGAATTGACACGACCTGTTGCTGTCAGGGAGAGAAGGTTTGACCCAGTGCTGTAACCTACTATATTCAACTTGCTTAAATAAATATGTGTTCCAAGTAAACTGATCTCCTTGAAAACAAACCTGGGTAAACCATCTACACACATAGACAATCTTTTAAGAGTACACTTAGATGGTTTTATACTTTTTTGAATCTTAACAGAAGATAAGGCCCGTCCTGGGATCACCTCCCACAGTTGTTTGCAGTGTAACCCCAAGTGTCAACAAATGCTCTTTCTGTATGGTGGAACTGGATGGAGTGACGGTGCCGTTGCTGGTTGACACGGGATTGGTGAGATTAGTGTTTGATTGGGAAACCGTGTGGAGTTCCTTCTCACAGTCTCAGGTTGGAGAAGAGCAGTCGGGCTGTGGTCTGTGGAACTGGCTGGTTCCACAAATGATGTATGGAGCTATGTGGGACGAACCTTTGCCTAGTAATCTGGACAACAAGCAGGACCAATTCTACTTAGGGCTATCGCAGGAAGGTTCCGGTGTCAGCGCCCAAGTAATCCTAGATGAGGGAACTGAGCGACACAGTGGGATGCCCGTGACAGTGGGTGGTGCCAAGTGGCTGACCCTCTCTGCTTCCGGAGTTTGGCTGGGTGGTACTGAGAAGCAAGGGGTCACAATGGCTTTGCCGCCATCTTGAATGAAAGCGAGCGGGGCAGGACCAGCTGGCACAGTAAAACGATGTGCCACACAGGGACACTGAAAGCCGAGTTGGGCTCCTCAGGCCCAGGAAGGAGGCCTGGTCGAGAGGAGTTTGTGGTAAGCACAAACGACGGGAAGACCAGGGGCGGCTTCAGGTGGTGGCTGTTCGGGTGAACGGTTACTCAGCTGTCTGATGGCTCATAGAGACATCCCAATGAGCTGCGGCACGCCATTGATGAGAAGGAGGTGTCTGCCTGGGTTTTGCCGTGGGTCAGCTCCAGACGCGAAGAGAAGAAGATGCTCTGGATGGGACCCGCCTGACGGGTCTCGGGAGGGGGGTGTGTCTCTACTGGGACTGACTGGTAGTTTGGGGGGTAATGTGTTCACTGCATGTTGTTAGTATGTAAATTGCCCAGGTTATGGTTGTTATACATTTTAATTTTTTTCCACAATATTTTTTATCAAACCTTTTTTTACAAACATGGCACAAACAGTCAAACACTAACACTAAAGTAATTTAAAAATTAAAAAAAAAACACTAACAAAAAAAATGTACTAAAAACAACAACAACCATTAACAAAAGCAAATCAACAACAATGCTCCTCTGTTTAGTCTAGGTAATCTATTAGATTAGATTAGATTAGATTAGATTAGATTAGATTAGATTCAACTTTATTGTCATTACACATGTATGAATACAAGGTAACGAAACACAGTTTATCATCCAATCAGAAGTGCAAAGGACAGCAGTGCAGTATATACAGTAATTAACAGTATGTGCAATTTAAGCAAATATATGCAAATATATGCAGCAGTGCAGAAAGTTAAGAGTACTGTAATGTGCAAATAATGTACAATAAGTTAGATGAGCAGTTATGTACAGGTGAGGATGGTAAGAGATGATGGTAAGAGAGTCAGCAGGGAACTAAGTTCAATAACGGGACAGCTGTTGGAAAGAAACTGTTCCTAAACCTGCTGGTTCTAGTCCGAAGGCTTCTGAAACGCCTTCTGGAGGGGAGAAGCTGGAACAGTCCATGAGCAGGATGGTTGGAGTCCCTAAGAATGCTGCGTGCCCGGCGCAGACATCTTTTCCTGTAGACGTCCTCTATAACTGGAAGTGGAGTCCCTGTGATGCGTTGGGCGGTTTTCACCACCTGCTGCAGCACCTTACGGTCAGCAACAGAGCAGCTCCTATACCAGACTGTGACACAATTGGTCAGGGTACTCTCTATCACGCAGCGGTAGAAGTTGCCCAGGATGTCAGTTGACAGATGGTTCTTCTTCAGTGTCCTCAAGAAGAAGAGGCGCTGATGGGCCTTCTTGATCAGGCTGGTGGTGTTAACTGACCAGGACAGGTCCTCCGAGATGTGGGTCCCCAGGAATTTGAAGCTGGGGACACGTTCAACAGCTATGCCATTGATATGGATGGGGTCATGTGTCTCTTCCCTCTCCTTCCTGTAGTCCACTATGAGCTCCTTGGTTTTGCTGGTGTTAAGGAGCAGGTTATTGTCAGCGCACCAAGTAGCCAAGTGCTCAATCTCTGCCCTGTAATCTGACTCATTGTTGTCCCCGATGAGTCCTATCACCGTGGTGTCATCTGCAAACTTTATGATGGAATTGGATTCATACATAGGCCTGCAGTCATGGGTGAAGAGGGAGTAGAGGAATGGGCTGAGCACACAGCCCTGTGGTACACCAGTGTTGAGTGTGATGACGGAAGAACGGTTGGGGCCTGACCTAACATGCTGGGGTCTGTTGGTCAGAAAATCCATGATCCAGTTGCAGGTGGAGGTACTGATTCCCAGGTCCCCAAGTTTAGTGATCAACTTGGAGGGGATAACTGTGTTGAATGCTGAGCTGAAGTCAACAACCAGCATTCTTGCGTAGGTGTTCTTGTCATCCAGGTGTGAGAGTACATAGTGCAGCGCTGTAGAAACCGCATCCTCTGTACTCCTGTTGCTCCGGTAGGGAAACTGGTGAGGGTCCAGTGTAGGGGGCAGGCATTTTTTGAGCTGTGCCAAGACCAGTCGCTCAAAGCACTTCATGACTATGGGCGTCAGTGCCACAGGGCAATAGTCATTTAGGCACGAAGGTGTTGAATGTTTCAGCACTGGTACTATAGAAGTGGTCTTGAAGCACGCTGGTACCAGCGTGGTACCATTATGGTACCACGTGGTACCATTATGTATTCTTATTACATAAGAATACATAATATACATTCACCAGTTTGGAATTTGCAAGGTCCACACAAATCATTCACCTTCTTCTTCAGAAGTTATGTTTAATTTCTTTACATAATCAATGAAAGGTCTCCATATATTCTCAAACACACCTTCCTTTAATTTCAGTATATATGTTATTCTTTCTAGTGGAAGGTTTGTTAACATCTGTCTTAACCACTGAGTCACATCTGGTCTATGAGTCTTTTTCCACAGTAGTGCAATACATTTTTTGGCATTAAGCAAACCGAGGTCTATGAATGCTCTTTCACTCTTATTAAAGTTATGTTTTTCTGGATACAGACCCAACAAAAACAGTTTAGGGTTCAATGTGAATTGTTTTGAAATTATTTTTTCAATTGTTACCCTCACCTCTTCCCAAAACATTCTGATTTTTCTACATTCCCATAAACAGTGAAATAGGGTTCCTTTACTTTCCATACATTTTGTGCATGTATCTGGTATGTTTTTGTTTTTCTATTTAATTCCATTGGTGTAACATACATCCGCATTAACCATTTAAAATGTATCAGTTTAAGACGTGCATTTATTGATTTGGTTTGAGCTTCTGCACAAGCCATTTCCCATTGTTCCTCTGAAATTTCAATTTGCAGGTCTTCTTTCCAATAATTCAGTCTTTTCTGTGAGTTTTCACTTGAGACTAGTGTCAATGAGTTATAAAACTCTGAAATAATACCCTTTCTCTTACTATCTTTTGTCAAAATTTTTTCCAAGGATGAATAAGTAGGTCGGGTGAGAGCATTATTTTGATTTGATCGAATACAATTTCTAAGCTGAAGATATTTTAAAAAATGTGTTCTATTAAGATTGAATTTAATCCTCAGTTCTTCAAAAGACATTATGTTGTCTGAATGTGACAAATATAAGTCTTGAATCTTTTGAATCCCTTTTAAATTCCATACTTTAAATACAGCATCCGCTCTCCCTGGTGTAAAATATTGATTACCCCATATTGGGCTAAATTGTGACAGTAAGTGTGGTTCTTTTAAATATTTTTTGGTTTCACACCATATTTTGATCATGTGCTTTACAATTGGATTTTTAACTTGTTTCTGTAATTTTTTAGCGCAGTCTGAGTATATGAATAAGGGAAGAGGTAAAAAGGTAAATTGTATGATTCCATTTCAGTCCAGTGAGGAGGATCATTTGATGAAAAATAATATGTCATAGACCTCAGTTGTGCTGACCAGTAATACAACATAAAGTTTGGACATTTCAGACCTCCACGATCAAATGGTAAATATAGTAAGGACAACGTAATCTAGCCTTCCTATTGTTCCATATAAATTCCACTAACTTTTTTTTTAATTTTTGAGAATAGATCTGGAGGTGGTGGTAAAGGAATGTTTTGAAATAATAAAGTATTTTTGGTAAGATATTACTTTTAAGTATATTAATTCTCCCGATCATCGACATTGGTAGTGACATCCATCTCTGAAGTAACTCATTAATATCTGTCATTAAGGCTTCATAGTTGGCATTGGCGACTGATTCTAGCTTAGGCAAAATTTGAATTCCTAAATATTTAAACTGATTTACAACATTGAATTGATTTACCTCAGGAGCTGGGTGATTTCTCTGGGTCTCATTTAGCATTAATATTGAAGATTTTGTTTTATTTATTTTATATCCTGATATTTCCCCAAAGTTCTTTATTAAATTTAACAAGGTCAGAATTGAATTTTTTAAATTCGACATAAACAAAATTATGTCATTGGCATACAGGGAGATTTTATGTTCTGTTGGTCCTGCTTTAATTCCATATATTTGTGGATGTAAACCTACTGCCATCGCTAAAGGTTCAATTGCCATAGTAAACAGTAAAAGTGAAAGTGGACAGCCTTGTCGACATCCTCTATTGATTTTGAGATATTGCTGTTTGTTAGGATTTCTGCTGTAGCATTATTGTATATTATCTGGACCCATTTCATGAAATTATTTCCAAGTCCAAAACTTTGTAGGACTTCAAAAAGATAGGGCCATTCGACCCTATCAAAGGTCTTTTCGGCGTCCAATGATAGGAGAGCTGTATCCGGTGCTTCTTTATTGGAATAAATAATATTAAATAGTCTTCTTACATTATGGAAGCCTTGTCTTCCCATTATAAAGCCATTCTGATCTCTGTTAATAATATTTGGTAATATTTCTTGTAGTCGTTTTGCTAAAATTTTATAGATTATTTTAAGATCAGCATTTAATAGGCTTATTGGTCTCGTGTTTTCACATTTATTAGGGGGTTTACCTGGTTTTGGCAACAGTATAATTAAGGCATTATTCATGTATGGTGGTAAATTACCATTTTGAAATGCTTCTAAAACCATTTCCAAAAGTGGTTTTATTAATTTATTCTTAAATTTTTTATAGAGGTCAACTGGAAGACCATCTGGTCCTGCTCTTTTTCATGATTTCATATTATCAATGGCTTGCCCAACTTCTTCTTGACTAATTTTAGACTCCAGTATCTCCCTGTTTTCATTTGGAATACATGGTATAGATAATCCACCCAAAAACCCATTTAGTTTTGTTAAGTCAGTTTCATTTTTTGTATCATATAGTTTTTCATAATAATCTCTAAAGGCACTATTAATTTCTCAAGGATCTATAACTACCTGTCCGTTACTTATAATACTGGTAATTGGTGTTTTAAATTCTAATTGGTTAATCTGCCATGCCAATAATTTTCCTGATTTTTCACCTTGTTCATAAAAAGTTTGCTTCAATCTTAGAAGACTCGAGGCAGCTCTATTCACTGATTTTTTTTGTCATATTCAACTCTCAGAATCAGTAATTCGTTCTCTAACTGTGGGTTACTTCCTGCATACACCTTTTCTTGAAGAATTTTTATTTTACGTTCCAATTGGACTCTCTCCTCTCGAGTCTTCTTAGATTTTGAACCTGTATAACTAATAATATGCCCCCTAATAAAAGCTTTGAAAGCCTCCCACTTTATACATGCCGTTGTTTTTGTAGTATTAATATCTGTCACAACGGCCCTCACGGACCGTCACAAGACGCCTCAGTCACCAGTGATTTTGCAGTGGTAATTTATTGTGGATAAGGATGAACACACACAGAACACATACAGCGGCTGAGTGAAGTCTGAGCCGGGGAACACCCGATGCGCCAGACGACAACGTTAATGATGAGCTAGGCAAACAGGAACATACCTGAGCATAAAGGAGCACCATCAAAACGTAGCAGGATATAACAGATGATCGTAACCGATGATCGTAACAGGAGAACATAACAGGATATAACAGAGACTGCCGCGCTGGAGGACATTTAGCACCCGCTTATATCTCTGGCGGCTAATGACCCCAACGCGGCACAGCTGCTGCTAATGACAGCAGAGCAGCAGCTGACTTTGACAGCAGGGAGCTCCCCCGGGCGCCTTCACAATAAGAGCCCGAGGAGCTGGAAGGAACCCTCAGCTGCCAAAGCCAGGGAACAAAAAGATATGAGACCCGAGTGTGGCCAGAACCGACACTCGGGTTATGACAGTACCTCCCCCTCAAGGCCGAGCTCTGAGCGGCCAGAGTAACACCCAAGCCCCCACCCCCACCCCCCTAGGGTGGGTGGATGGGGTGCTGGCAGGAGGGAGAGAGACAAACAACCAACAAGGCTATAGAAAAAAAAAAAACCATAATCCCGGGTAACAAGAACAAAACCACAATAAGTACAAAATAGGCAACACACCCTTGGGCAAACAGAGTGACACAAAAACACAAAACAATCCCCCCCCCCCCACAAACACCCCAACAGTCCCACAGACGAGATCAGGAACCCGGAAAGGGCGCAGTCCAGGCCCGGAGGGATGGGGCAGAAGGTTCGGGGGGTTCATCCGGCAACAAGAGGCCACAGAACAGGGAGGGGAAAAGAGGACAGTTCGGGCGGCCTACCCCAGTCCCATGCTCGGGGGAAGAGAGTTTCAGGCGGCCGGAGCAGGTCGCCGCATAGGAAGATAAACAGGTCGGGGGGCCGGCCCAGAGAACCAAACCAACGAGACAGCCCTTCAGGCGGCCGCCCCGCAACACCAGCCCACCAGAACCGTTGGGAGGAAGCAGCCGGTGATCCCGCAGAAAAGGGGGGAGATGAGGGGAAACCGGGCGGAGCGTTCGGGACCCCAACGGCCCCAGGTGGAGATGGGTAGTGCTCCTCAGGGAGACGAGGAGGATGACTGTGGAGATGAAGAAAACGAGCCTGTCCAGCATCCGGTGGCCGGGGATCTGCAGCTCCCTCACCGAACCTAGGACCTGCTGGTGCAGCACCCACGGTGGACCCCGATTGGGCCTCCGGAACCAAACCCACGGTGGACCCGGTCGGCGTGGCACCAGACTCGACCTCCAACCTCGAAACCGGAACCTCTGGCGCAGCAGGCGAGAGCAGCCCCTCGCCGGCGACCCTGGGAGAAGACTCACAAGAGAGAAAACCCGGGATCAGGATCACCGGCAGCGCCAGAACCCGGCGAGATAAGCTCGGACGCAGCGGGCGGCTGCACCCGGCTCATCTCCCCTTGAGACAGGCAAAAGTGCTCTAAAAGGTGAAGAAGAAAGATAAAACAGAGCACTTGCCTGAGCTCGGGTTCTGACGCCGTCCAGGACTGCGATGATCCGGGCTCAGAAGTCAGGAGGTCATCCTCAGGCTCCCACTCAGCTGCGTCGGGCTCCGCAGCTGGCATGATGGTGCATGCAGCTAGAGAGTCCTCCGGCACCGATGTCCACGCCGGTGGCCCGCACGGCGTGGTGGCAGGAGAATCTCGCCCTGCTGGACTGGACCGCTCCTCCGTGGAACCCCGGGGACGCTTCTTCATCGGCGATGGCTCCACGCTGCAGTCCGCTCTCCTCCTCCACCCATGGCGTGGCTGCGGAACCGGAACCAGGCTCTCCAGAACCGCAGGCCCCCTCCTCATCCAGTGACGTTGGCCTGACGTCGAGGACCGCTCAGCGGAGGGAGACACAGAGGAAGCAGGGTTAATATTTTCATCCACAGCGGGTGGAGGGAGCTCGGGGGGCTGCATACCCCGAACTCCACCCCTAGGAGTCAGACAAGGCAAAACAATGTCAAAAGAAGAGAAATTATCATGCACTTGCCTTTCCCCTAAGGGTAAGATAGTCTCCGCTGTGGGGGACGTCATTCCTTCCTTTCCCCGCTGGATGGCGACAGAGGGCCCTCTGGGAAGACGAGATGAGGCCACTCGCGGCGGATCCGGGATGAAGCTCGCCGAAACGGAGCTCTCGTGACACACAGCAGCCAGGATAGGCGACAAGGAGGAGGGGGCGACAGCCGGGGTCAGTCGGGCATGAAGCGCTGACGGGACAGCAGGCGAGGGCCTGGGAGAAGACGAGGCTGCGGGGATTCCCCTCTGACGAGGCGCGGGAGTGACAGCTGTGTGGGGGGTTGAGCCCTTGCGGCGACCCGGGACAGCATCCAGACGGGGGTCTAGCCGAGGTTGGAAGCCGGATTGACGACGGTTCCTTGTAGGGGGTGAGGCGAAGGTGAGGTCCGGAAATCGCCGTTCCTGAGCAGAAACGGCGGCAAGCAAGTCAGCAAACTCAGGAAACTCACGCAGCGCTGGATTCCTCTCCACCAGTCTGACCGCCGCCACCACATGCTTCATACACGCTGGAGGATTTTTAGCGGAGCAAGCAGCAGCCACCCGGTCCCAGATCTTTTCTGCTGTCATCTGCAGCTTCTCTGGGGGAATCCCGAGTGACGACATGCCCGATGGGAAAAGACCTCCGGGTGGTGCGAACTCCCGGGCCGGAACGGAGGCAGGAGCGGGATCCCGAAGCGAGGGGCGACGTCTCCTCCGCTTCAGCTTCCTACCAGGATTTCCCTCCAGCCCTCGGAGTCTCTCACGCTGGGTGGCGATGTCATCTCTCCTCACGCTTACCTCTGGATGATCGGTGAAGCGGGGAAGAGAATCCAGAATCTCCTCGGCTAGGTCCAGGTATCTACAAATGTCGCTGGGAGCGTCCAACAGCGTAGCGGTGAAGATGGTGTAGTCCACCTCCTTCAGAACCTCCGCTTGCTGCCTGCCAAGGCGCCGACAATGGCCCCTGGATGACGACATACTCCCCGCTGCAGACACTCAGACAGGTAGGAATTAACAGTCCACTACTGCAAACTGCACGGTGAATGGCGTCTCGAAACAACGCCTCCTCTCCGGGCGTTAGGCGGCAGTCTACTGTCACAACGGCCCTCACGGACCATCACAAGACGCCTCAGTCACCAGTGATTTTGCAGTGGTAATTTATTGTGGATAAGGATGAACACACACAGAACACATACAGCGGCTGAGTGAAGTCTGAGCCGGGGAACACCCGATGCGCCAGACGACAACGTTAATGATGAGCTAGGCAAACAGGAACATACCTGAGCATAAAGGAGCACCATCAAAACGTAGCAGGATATAACAGATGACCGTAACCAATGATCGTAACAGGACAACATAACAGGATATAACAGAGACTGCCGCGCTGGAGGACATTTAGCACCCGCTTATATCTCTGGCGGCTAACGACCCCAACGCGGCACAGCTGCTGTTAATGACAGCAGAGCAGCAGCTGACTTTGACAGCAGGGAGCTCCCCCGGGCGCCTTCACAATAAGAGCCCGAGGAGCTGGAAGGAACCTTCAGCTGCCAAAGCCAGGGAACAAAAAGATATGAGACCCGAGTGTGGCCAGAACCGACACTCGGGTTATGACAATATCAAAGAACTCATCTATCTGTTTTTCTATGTACTTAACAAATTCCTCATCCTGAAGCCATTTATGTTGAAAATGCCACCTACCTGGGTCCTTTGTCAATTTCTTATCTATGTGGCGTAATCCCCACAACAGCTGGGACAGGCACAGCAATGTGTGTATTAATGTCTACAGACAGACAGCTTCTTCTGGCTTTTTCCGGCTCACTACTGTGATGTTAATGTGCCATTCATGCATTGTGTTCATGCTTCCTGTCCTTACTGTGTCTATACACTGATGACAATATGTAGATGTGCCTTGTAACCTCTTTTGTCCTGCAGTTCTGGAGCAGAGGCGAATCCTGGCTAGCAATCTCCTTATTGTTATGTGTGTCTCTCAAATGCAAATGCCCATACCTACTGCTGTGAATGCCTTTCATGTATTGTCTGTAGTTGGGTATATAAGCTGCAATATTCTGTAAATCTCTCTCTCATTCTCTGCTACTGCTCATCTGCACACTTTGCTGGAGAGCCTCCGGGCTCGCCCATGGGGCGAGCTCAGTGACGGTGGTATGATAATAAACCTATTTAAAACCCTCACTTCGCTGCTTATTATTTCATGCCGCCGCACTGGTGACCCCGAGGAAGCACACGTTTTGTGCGACGCAACCTTCTGGCCTGGACAGTTACGCTGGTGACCCCGAGGAATCACACGTTTTGTGCGACGCAACCTTCTGGTCTGGACAGTTACACTGGTGACCCCGAGAAAGCACACGCTTTGTGCGACGCAACCTTCTGGTCTGGACAGCTACACTGGTGACCCCGAGGAAGCACACGTTTTGTGTGACGCAACCTTCTGGTCTGGACAGTTACGCTGGTGACCCCGAGAATGCAACCTTCTGGTCTGGACAGCTACACTGGTGACCCGACACTGAACGCACCATGGCCGAGCGAGTGACAAAGATCGTCTCCTCCCTCTCACCGCTCCAACGCATCTGCACAAGCTCAAGGGACAAAGATCGTCTACTTCCTTTCACCGCTCCAACAAAATGAACAGGGATGATTAAACTCCCTGACCCTGGTTCTCCTCTCCAGCTGTCCCACCCACGCACGGAGCCCCGGCACACACACCGGGGAGTTACAAGGACGGCGTACCACGCACGGGACGCATGCGGCTCTACAGACCCCATCCTACTTCGCCGCTGCACACAGGCCCTTCAGGGTTGCTCGTACACCTGAGGCACGCACGCAGCTTGCTCACTGGATTTGCTAATGGTCTTAGCCACGGCGCACATAGGGAATTCAGCAGTCTGCGGTTCCTGAGGGCTTTAGGGTTGCGCCCGCACCTAAAGTCAACACGCCAAGTCCCTTAGCTTTTTTTTTTTTTTTTTTTCTTACAGCCGCCCCTGTTTTCTTCATGGCTGCTGTTAATCCTTGCTGGTTCCTTTTTTCTTCACGGCCACTATTAATCCTTGCAGGACTTAATCGCGAGAGGAGCCAGTGACTAACTTTTCTTCTTGTGGATCTCCGCACGTTCAACGGGACAGCCCCTCGACATCGCGGACCAACAAGCAATTTTTGCGTGGCTCAGACGATTTCACCGTCCCTGGCCGGCATTTACTACCCCCCACCCCCCCTCCACCTCCGCCTGCACAGAGCTTTCGGCTGCCTGCCGAGCCCTCTGGGGGGGAGCGTGTGGCGTAATCCCCACAACAGCTGGGACAGGCACAGCAATGTGTGTATTAATGTCTACAGAGAGCCAGCTTCTTCTGGCTTTTTCCGCCTCACTACTGTGATGTTAATGTGTCATTCATGCATTGTGTTCATGCTTCCTGTCCTTACTGTGTCTATACACTGATGACAATATGTAGATGTGCCTTGTAACCTCTTTTGTCCTGCAGTTCTGGAGCAGAGGCGAATCCTGGCTAGCAATCTCCTTATTGTTATGTGTGTCTCTCAAATGCAAATGCCCATACCTACTGCTGTGAATGCCTTTCATGTATTGTCTGTAGTTGGGTATATAAGCTGCAATATTCTGTAAATCTCTCTCTCATTCTCTGCTACTGCTCATCTGCACACTTTGCTGGAGAGCCTCCGGGCTCGCCCATGGGGCGAGCTCCGTGACGGTGGTATGATAATAAACCTATTTAAAACCCTCACTTCGCTGCTTATTATTTCATGCCGCCGCAATCTACATATATTAGACAGCAGGGTGCATGATCAGAGATCACAATGTTATCATAGAAACAATTTTGAATCTTGGACCTTAATTCTGTAGAGATCAAAAAGTAGTCAATACATGAGAATGTCTTATAGGTATTAGAATAACAAGAATAGGCGTTGACTTCAATTCAATTCAATTCAACTTTATTTATATAGCGCCATTTCACAGCAACAGTCATCTCATAGCACTATCAACTGTAGGGGGAACCCCTACAGTTGCAGAAAGACCCCAACAATCAGGCGATCCCCTGTGAGCAAGCACTTGGCGATGGTGGAGAGGAAAAACTCCCTTTTAACAGGAAGAAACCTCCAGCAGAACCAGGCTCAGGGAGGGGCAGTCATCTGCTGTGACTGGCTGGGGGGTGAGGGGATAGAGAAGAAGAAAAGAACAGACATGTAGAGAGCAAACAGCACGATGGGGACTCAATCTATGGGAGAGAACAAACAAATGTTAATGACCAGCAAAAAAAATATTTCATTGAGAGTGAGGAAAGGAGTGAGGCCCAGTGCATTACTGGAGGTCCCCCGGCTGACTAAACCTATTAGCAGCATAACTAAGGGAGGGTTCAGAAACACATGATCCCTCCCTAATTGTAGGCTATATCAAAAAGGTAGGTTTTAGCCCTATTCTTAAAAACAGAGATCAAGTCTGACTCCCGAATCCAGATTGGCAGCTGGTTCCACAGGAGAGGAGCTTGATAACTGAAGGCTCTGCCTCCCATTGTACTTTTGGAGAGTCTAGGTATTACAAGTAATCCTGCATTTTGGGAGCTTAGTGCTCTGTTAGGATAATACGGTAGTATCAGTTC
The DNA here is from genome assembly GCA_020510985.1 of Pholidichthys leucotaenia. Classification (NCBI taxonomy): domain Eukaryota; kingdom Metazoa; phylum Chordata; class Actinopteri; order Cichliformes; family Pholidichthyidae; genus Pholidichthys; species Pholidichthys leucotaenia. The sequence continues at coordinate 6,265,533 of CM035836.1, forward strand.
TTTTAAATAAAAAGGAGCCTGATTGTTTAGAGCTTTGTAAGTAAAAAGAAGGATTTTAAACTTAATTCTAAACTCTATGGGAAGCCAATGAAGGGAGGCCAGAACTGGAGAGATATGATCTTTCTTTCTAGTACCTGTTAAAACTCTTGCTGCAGCATTTTGGATCAGCTGAAGACTTTTTAAAGATGTTCTAGGACAACCTGATAATAAAGAATTACAATAATCTAATCTCGAGCTAACAAAAGTGTGGATCAGTTTCTCAGCATCACTCTGAGACAAGATGCTCCTAATCTTGGCAATATTATGCAAATGATAGAAGGCAGTCTTAGAAACAAATTTAATATGTGAATTGAAGGACAGATCCTGATCAAAAATAATTCCAAGGTTCCTCACAGAGCTATTAAGAGAAAGAGTAACCTCATCCAAACTGAAAGTTTGATTTGGAAAGGAATTTCTAAGGTTTTTTTGGACCAACAAGAATGACTTCAGTCTTATCTGAATTGAATAGCAGGAAATTACAAGTCATCCAAGCTTTGATTTCCTTAAGACAGGCTTCTAACTTGGCTAATTGATTACTATCATCTGGCTTCATTGACAGGTATAATTGTGTGTCATCTGCATAACAATGAAAATGTATACAGTGCTTTTTAATAATGTTGCCTAACGGAAGCATATATAAACTAAAAAGAGTAGGGCCTAGCACAGATCCCTGTGGAACTCCATGACTAAGCTTTGAGTTGAAAGAAAACTCATTATTTACATGAACAAAATGGAACCTATCAGATAAATAAGATCTAAACCACTGCAATGAAGTTGCACTAAGTCCAACATAGTGTTCTATTCTATCAAGTAGAATATTATGATCGATAGTTTCAAAAGCTGCACTAAGGTCTAAAAGGACAAGTACAGAAACTAGTCCATTATCAGATGCAATGAGGAGGTCGTTAGTGACCTTCGCTAAGGCTGTTTCAGTACTATGATGGATTCTAAACCCAGATTGAAACTCTTCAAGTAAACCATTTCCCTGCAGGTGGTCAAATAATTGCGTAGCAACAACTCTTTCTAAGATTTTTGAAATGAAAGGGAGATTAGAGATTGGTCTATAGCTAAAGCTCCTGGATCTAGCGTTGGCTTTTTGAGCAAGGGTTTAATTACAGCCGTTTTAAAAGCCAGCGGTACATGGCCTAAAGTTAATGAAGAATTGATTATATGAAGAATAAAGCTACCAATAAGTGGGAAGACTTCTTTAAATAACCTGGTGTAGCGCCCACAATTGTAACTTTATGTAGCTCACATATTGGACTGCATGGGCTCAAACACAGGAGGACTTTGAGTTTAGAGTCTGATGCAGAGAAGCTGAAACACTATCTACCATGTTATCAATTACAAAAGGAGCAAGCTGTCTGTAGCTTATTTCTGTTGTGTTGACACAAGGCATAGAGGAAACAATCTGCATAAATTTGGTAACAGCATCATCTGAGAGGCATCTACTATAATAATATTTTTCTTTAGGAGCCAAATAGTCAGAAATAGTAAAATCAAAGGTTAACAGACAATGGTCTGACAGTACAGGGTTATGAGGAGACACTACAAGATTTTCTATTTCTATGCCATATGTCAGAACAAGGTCCAATGTATGGTGGAGGTAATGAGTAGAATTTCCTCCTTTCTGAGAAAACCCAATAGAGTCTAATATTGAATTAAATGCCACATTAAGGCAGTCACTATCTGCATCCACATGTATATTAAAGTCCCCTACTATAATTATTCTATCAGATTTCAGCACTAAATCAGCTAAGAAATCAGCAAATTTGGATAAAAATTCTGAGTAGGTTGATGGGGGACAATAAACTATGGCAAATAAAATTGGGTTTAACCTAAAATTGCTAAAGTGCCCAATACTGAGGACCAGGCCCTCAAAGAAATTATAACATGTTTTTTGCTTTACATTAACTAGTAATTTGGAATGGTAAATTGTTGCTACTCCTCCTCCACGACCAGAACTTCTGGGATTTTGACAGTTTAAATAACCAGAGGGAGTTGATTCATTTAAACCAACATAATCCTCTTGCCCTAACCAAGTCTCTGTAAGGGAAATTAAATCAATCTGATGCTCAATTAACAGATCATGGACTAACAGAGACTTGGGAGTTAGAGATCTAATATTTAATAAACCACATTTTTTTTTTTAAATTATGAGGAGGAACAGAGGCCAAATCATTCAATTTAGTGGCTTTATGTTTAATTTGAGTTTTACCAATATTTTGCTTTATCACTTTGGGATGCTTATACATTATATTTTTATTTACTTTGGAGGGAGCAGACAATGATTCTCTGATGGGGAAGACAGGGGCTAAGCTGAGGGGTGGCAGATGAAGAGGAGCTGCAGAGAGGCATGTAAGACTGCGACTCTGCTTCCTGGTCCCAACTCTGAGTAGTCAGGGTTTTGGAAATGTGGATAAATAAGATGCCAGACTGTTAGATAAATGAGAAGCACCATCCAAAGTGGGATGAATGCTGTCTCGTCTCATAAGACCAGGTTTTCCCCAAAATGAGCTCCAATTGTCAATGTAGCCCACGTCATTTTTAGGACACCACACAGACAGCCAGCGGTTCAAGGATGACGAGCGGCTAAACATGTCATCACTGGTCAGATTGGGGAGGGGCCCAGAGAATACTACAGTGGCAGACATCGTTTTGGCAAAGTCACACACCGATTCTATATTAAGTTTCGTGACTTCCGACTGCTGGAGACGGATGTCATTAATGCCGGCGTGAATAACAATTGTGGAATATTTACAGTTACTTTTATCCAGCATTTTCAAATTTGACTCGATGTCGCCTGCTCTGGCCCCAGGAATGCATTTGACTATGGCCGCTGGAGTCTCTAGGTTCACGTTTCTGACTACAGAGTCGCCAATGATCAGAGTTTTTTCCTCAGCGGGTGTGTCGCTGAGCGGGGAAAAACGATTAGAAACGTGAACAGGTTGGTGGAGTACCGGGGCTTTGCAACTAGGCTTCCTTCTCACCGTCACCCACCCAGTCTCCTCGCTGCTGAGGAGAGCCGGGGAACCGGTGACAGGGGGGCCTAAGCTAGCTAGCTCCACTGCAGCTAAGGGGCGTCTGTCAAGAGTAACTGGCGCAGACGGTGTTTCAATGCAGCGGAGCCGGGATTCCAAATCAGACAACCTCGCCTCGAGCGCCTCAAAAAAGACAACATTTATTACATTTACTGTTATCACTAAAAGAGGCAGAGGTGTAGCTAAACATCTGACAGAGAGAGCACACCAGAGGAGGAGAGGAAAGAGAGCTAGTAGCCATAGCTAGTGGCTGGAGAGCAAACCACACAGGCAGACAGCAAAACAGGAAGTGACGATACGTTACCACAAGGAAGTGACGAATCAAGTGACAACTTGTGGTTTCATAAAATGATTAATAGTCATCCTACATCCATTGTGCATACAGTCCAGTCCTGTTGATCTGTCTATACTGGGATTCAATGTACAATTAAAATCTCCTGCTATTATATGTTGCCCTGTAAGTGATGATAAAGTAAGGAATAAATTAACAAAGAAGTTTTGATCATCAATATTGGGGCCATATAAGTTCACCAGATTTATATTTTTGTCACAACTCGCCGCTCCCAGTCATCTTCCTCAGCTGCGCGCACACCTGTGCCTCGTCAATCACGGGATACTTAACCCACTCGGCCCAGAGCATCGGTCTGTAGCCGTCTGTGTATCTACGCTCTCAATCTCTCCGCAGGATTGTTCCTTCCCGACCTGCAGTTCTCCTTTCAGCACATAAGCTGTGTCTCCACTCACCTGTCTTCCAGTCTCTCCCCTGTGCACAGGTGGATTCCCTGGCGGCGGATTCCTCCTGTCTTCGCCAACTCCTCTCCCTTCTCCTCCACGCCTCGTCGTGTGCGCAGCAGGGCGCTGTCTCCCAGGCAAGAGATCCTTAGCCAACGCCAGCCACCGTTCCATCTGCAAGTAAGCAACTTTCTGTACATTACCCCGCTTGGTGAAGGTGAACTCATATCCCTGTCTCTGCTCTTCCCATAGGGTTGCCTGGCTGCACTGCGTGCCATCCTGCCCCCAACGCTCCTCGTTCACCCACAGACCATTCACATACCGCATACACGCACTCACCCATTCCTTGTTGTTGAATAAAGCTTTTGAATCTCACCTGAGCCTGTGTGCGTGTTCCCTGGGCCAGTGATTATGTCAATTTTCTAATAACAAAGATCCTTGGATGATTAGATATCTTCCAAATTTGTCTCAAATTACATTTTTCACTTGAAATGGGACTGTTTTGTGTATGAGAATCCTAACTCCCCTGGCTTGGGATGAAAATGATGAGGTGAGCACATTACCTTGCCATCTTCTCCTAATTCTTTTTACATCCTCCTCTATTAGATGAGTTTCTTGTAAAAATACAATTTTTGAATCTATGTCTTTTATTTTATTCATAACTTGTTTAAGTTTTTTTAGATTTTGTAGACCTCTGCAATTCCATGAAGTTAAATTAAGATTAACGCTTTGATCTATGATCAGTAAGGAGTTTAAGATTACCTTGCAATATGAACATGCTCATACAGAGAAGCAAAAACATGGATGATAGAACATTCATCCTACAAACCAAACAAAAGCAAAAACAAATTCCCCTTCCCCACATTCGTGGTTATCCCCCCAAAATCAAAAAAATTCCATCCCCCGTTATAGCTAGTGACTGTTCCACACCTGCAAGGATCAGTCAAACCACTCTCTCTTTCTCCTCTCAATCACCCTGACTCTACTATTTTTATGACATGACATTAACTCTCTTCTGTAGTTTTTTCAACATAACTTCAAAGTTTTATAGCAACTTTGTACATCATAGCTTTTTTTTAATACAGTCTGTATTTTGTAGACATGTTTATGTTTCAGATCAATCAGATGCCTGTACAAATGCTTAAATGTTCTACCTTTGTCATGTTCATGCTTAGCTCCCACCAGTCTCTGTCACGACCCGCCGCTCATCAGCGGCTTCAGCTGCGCGCACACCTGCATCTCGTCAGCAGCGGGCTATTTAGCCCACTCTGCCCTCTGCTGCAGTCTGGAGCCGTCTGTTCTCATCAGCGTTTCCAAAGCTCATGATTCTACCTCAGATCACCAGCAAAGATTCAACGACACGTAAGAACTCCTTACCTTGTCTTCCAAGTTCTCACCCCTGTGCACAGGTGGACCCTCCTGGCGGCGGATTTCCCCCGTCATCGCCATAGCATCTCCATCTTCTGCGCAGACCCAGCAGGACACTGTCTCCCGGGCTCATCGCCTGCCGACGCCAGCCACCTGTCCCTGCAAGGTTGTCCGGCTGTACGGCGCACTGCTCTGCTGCCTGCGCATCGGCGTTCATCCCAGCACATTCCCATACTGCATCCATCCATCCACACACACCTGCTTGTTGAATAAAGCTGTTAAATCTATCCTGAGCCTGCGTGCGTGTTTCCTGGGCCTATGTGCTACATTATGTCAGTACGGCTCCAGCAAAGCGGCCCAGCAGACAGCGGGCTCGCACGCCGTCTTTCCACCCTCGAGGCTCGGGTGGATTTAATAGCTCATCAACAGCAGGTGATACTCAACCAGTTGGTTAACATCACTCACCGGTTAGACCTCCTGGACCCCCAGCAGGCGTTCCCCATGGCTCACCAGGGCGGGCCAGCTCCTGCCGTTCCGATGCCCGGTCAGTCTACCTTGGGAACGCCAACCCGCCTCACATCAATCCCAACCCCCGCCCGCTTCAGCGGAAAGTTCGGAGGGGCGCGGGGGTTTATAATGCAGTGTGAGTCGGTGTTTTTGCGTGTTCCCGGGGACTTTCCCTCAGACCACAGCCGAATTGTCTATATTGGAAATCTCTTGGAGGGGCGAGCGTTAACCTGGGCTTATGCCGTAATGGCGAAGCCCAGCTACGCGAGCCTCTCCTACAACCAGTTCGTGCAGAGCTTTTTAGAGGTCTTTGATCATTCCCGGCATGATAGTATCCTAACTGACCAGCTTCTCGCCCTCCAGCAGGGAAGCCGGTCAGCAGCGGACTATGCTATCGACTTCCGGGTTGCAGCGGAGGAGGTGGGCTGGGGCAAAGCCGCTCTCTGTGGCATCTTCCTCCGCAGCCTCAGCTCGGGTCTGAGGGATGAACTGGCTGGTCAGGATCTTCCGGAGACATTGGTGGAGTTAATCTCCACCGCCATTAGTTTGGATAATAGGCTGCGTGAACGGTCCACCAAGCGGAAGTTTAGCAGCCACTCGCATGGAGGCTCCGTCCACACGCCTCAAGACCGCCCCCTGGCGACACCTCCACTGGAGGCCTCCGAGGAGTCAGAGGCAATGGTGGTGGCCCGGTCAAAGCTCCCTCTAGCGGAGAATCAGCGCCGCTGGAAGTTGGGTCTCTGCATGTATTGCGGAGGAGGCCAACATTCCATGGAGCATTGCCCGGAGAAGCCAAACGGGGAAGTCCGCGAGTCACTGTAGGGGGCCTCGCGGACTCTAACCGGTCAAATCCCCTCACAAGCCTATCCTTGCCCATCCGATTTTGTCACACGCACTGGTGGACTCAGGAGCAGAGCAGAGCTTCATTTCAAAGAGCCTGGCAACCCGACTGGGCATCCCCTGCCAACCTCTGCCCGCTCCTCTGAGCCTTATCACCCTTTCCCGTGCTCCCCTTGGCCAAGTGACTCATCACACGCAGTCCGTCCCAGTCATTATCTCGGGCAATCACCGAGAGGAACTCTCCTTCTACGTTTTGTCCTCCTCTGTGACACCTGTTATCCTTGGGTACCCCTGGCTGCGCCTGCACAACCCGGTCCTGGATTGGCAGACCGGGAAGATCGCCGCCTGGAGTGCATTCTGTATGGGCACCTGTTTACAATCCGCAGCCTGCGCCCCGTCTGCTCCTCCCCCGATCAAGGACGCCGCGCCTCCGGACCTCACCTTGGTGCCCTCGGAATTCCACGATCTGGGCTTGGTCTTCAGCAAATCCAGGGCGATGTCTCTCCCTCCTCATCGGCCCTATGATTGTGCCATCAACCTCCGCCCAGGGGCTCCCCTGCCGTCTGGTCGCCTGTATAGCCTGTCAGCGCCGGAGCGGGAGGCGATGGACAGTTATATAAAGGAGTCTCTCAGCGCAGGTATCATCCGCCCCTCCTCGTCCCCGCTCGGAGCCGGTTTCTTCTTCGTATCAAAGAAGGACGGGTCCCTCCGCCCTTGTATCGACTTCCGAGCGTTGAATGACATCACTGAGAAGGACCAGTACACTCTGCCGCTGATGGACACTGCCTTCCACTCCCTGCAGGGGGCGACCTGGTTTACCAAATTGGACCTCCGCAGCGCCTACCATCTCGTCTGGTTCAGGGAGGGGGATGAGTGGAAAACTGCATTCAGAACGCCAAGTGGACATTTTGAATACCTCGTAATGCCCTTTGGTCTGACCAACGCCCCAGCTGTCGTTCAGTGCCTAATAAATGACGTCCTGTGTGATTTCCTGGGTCTCTTTGTATTCATGTACCTAGATGATATCCTCATCTTCTCCAGGTCACGTGAAGAACACCAGGTGCATGTGAGATGGGTCTTACAGTGGCTGCTGGAGAACAGGTTGTATGTGAAGGCAGAAAAATGTGAGTTTTACGCCAAGACCGCCTCTTTTCTAGGATTTGTGATCTCACATAATCAGGTTCTGCCCGACCCCGCTAAGGTCAAAGCGGTGGTGGACTGGCCGACATCGACCTCCAGGAAGCAGGTACAACAATTCCTTGGGTTCGCTAATTTCTACCACCGTTTTGTGCCCAACTTTGGTGCCATCGCTGCCCCGCTGCCCCGTCTCACGTCACCCAAGAACGCCTTTCGCTGGACTGAAGAGGTCGCCGTGGCGTTTCAGGCGCTGAAGACGGAGTTCTCCTCCTCCCGGGTCCTGACCCAGGTCGACCCCGCGCTGCAGTGCTTGGTTGAGGTCGACGCATCTGACACAGGGGTGGGGGCGGTGCTGTCCCAGCGTTCACCCACTGACGGGACCAAACGATCCTGCGCCTTCTTCTCACGGCGTCTGTCTCCGGCCGAGCGGAATTATGACGTCGGGGACAGGGAGCTTCTTGCCATCAAGCTCGCCCTGCAGGAGTGGCGCCACTGGCTGGAGGGGGCAGCGCTACCATTCGTGGTGATGACGGACCACAAGAACTTGGAGTATCTTTGATCTGCTAGTCGCCTGAATGCCCGCCAGGCACGCTGGTCTCTATTCTTTGCCCGGTTCTGCTTCACCATTACCTATCGCCCCGGCTCTAAGAACATCCTACCTGATGCCCTCTCCAGGCAGTTCGCCCCTGAGACATCGGAGGAGTCGGGCCACCCCATCCTGCCAAGTTCGTGTGTGGTAGGTGCCATCTCCTGGTCCATCAGGGACAAGATCCGGAGGGCGCAGGAGGCTGAACCCGATCCTGGCGGCGGACCGGAGGGAAGGTTGTTTGTTCCATCTTCTGTCCGGGGGGAGGTCATTCATTGGGTCCACACCTCCAAGCTCGCCTGTCACCCGGGGGTATCTTGGCTAGTGGATCTCCTCCAACGCTCCTTCTGGTGGCCAGGTCTGCAGAAGGATGCCTCCAACTACGTCCGGGCTTGCCCTGTGTGCGCCTCTGCCAAGTCGGGTAATTCTCCTCCCGCTGGTCTACTCCAGCCTCTGCCGACCCCTGGCAGACCCTGGTCCCATATTGCCCTCGACTTTGTCACTGGTCTCCCCACTTCCACCTCCTATAACGCCGTGCTGACCATTGTGGACCGTTTCTCCAAGGCCGCCCACTTCGTGCCACTGCGGGGTCTTCCAACGGTGCAGGAGACGGGGGATCTCCTGGTGCAGCACGTGGTCAGGTTACACGGGATACCAGTAGATGTTGTCTCGGATTGGGGTCCCCAGTTTGTCTCAGAGGTCTGGAGGTGCTTTTGCAATGCCCTGGGGGCCACAGTTAGCCTCTCATCCGGCCATCACCCACAATCCAACGGGCAGTGTGAGAGGGCCAACCAGGAGTTGGAGGCTGCCCTGCGCTGCGTCACGTCATCGGACCCATCCTCCTGGAGTTCACATCTGGCCTGGGTTGAATATGCCCACAACACCGGCCGGTCTTCTGCTACAGGTATGTCTCCCTTTAAGGCGTCCCTGGGCTATGATCCACCCTTGTTTCCAGACCAGGAGGCAGAGCTCGCTGTTCCTTCCGTCCAGGTGCACCTGAGACGTTGTCGGGCTCTGTGGTCCAGGACACGGTACGCGCTTTTACACATGGCTGCACGTAATAGCATCACTGCCAACCGCCGCAGGAGACCGGCCCCTGCCTACCAGGTGGGTCAACGAGTCTGGTTGGCCACTCAGGATTTCCACCTTAAGGGGGAGAAGAAGAAGTGGGCACCACGCTTCGTTGGTCCTCACACCATTTCCAGGATTATCAACCCGGTGGCTGTGCGTCTGGCCCTCCCCCCCCCTTCGCATTTGTCCTACTTTCCACGTTTCCAGGATCAAGCCCTATGTGTCTGACCCCCTCTGCCCCCCACCCGCAGCGCCGCCCGCGCCTATGATGATCGACGGCCACCCGGCCTGGAGAGTCGCCTCCTTCCTGGACTCCCGGCGCCGAGGGCGCGGGTTGCAGTATCTGGTGGACTGTGAGGGGTTTGGTCCGGAGTTTAGATCCTGGGTGCCCTCCTCTTGGGTGTTAGACAAGAGCCTCATCAGGGAGTTCCATCGGGCACATCCGGACAAACCAGCGCCAGGAGGCGCTGCTAGAGGGGGGAGTACTGTCACGACCCGCCGCTCATCAGCGGCTTCAGCTGCGCGCACACCTGCGTCTCGTCAGCAGCGGGCTATTTAGCCCACTCTGCCCTCTGCTGCAGTCTGGAGCCGTCTGTTCTCATCAGTGTTTCCAAAGCTTGTGATTCTACCTCAGATCACCAGCAAAGATTCAACGACACGTAAGAACTCCTTACCTTGTCTTCCAAGTTCTCACCCCTGTGCACAGGTGGACCCTCCTGGCGGCGGATTTCCCCCGTCATCGCCATAGCATCTCCATCTTCTGCGCAGACCCAGCAGGACGCTGTCCCTCGGGCTCATCGCCTGCCGACGCCAGCCACCTGTCCCTGCAAGGTTGTCCGGCTGTACGGCACGCTGCTCTGCTGCCTGCGCATCAGCGTTCATCCCAGCACATTCCCATACTGCATACATCCATCCACACACACCTGCTTGTTGAATAAAGCTGTTAAATCTATCCTGAGCCTGCGTGTGTGTTTCCTGGGCCTGTGTGCTACATTATGTCAGTCTCCTTTTGGATCTGTTTAATGAATTCCTGTGCCTTTTGAGGGTTCTTAAAGATGTGGGTTCTCCCGTTATATGTGACCAGCAGTCTTGCCGGATGAATCACTCCGTGACAAATCCCGAGGTTGCGCAGGTTGCGAGGTTGCGCAGTTCTTTGCGGGCGGGGTCGAACTGCCTCCTTAATTGTTGAATTCCTGTGGCAAAGTCTGGGTAGAACCGCACCTGTTGATCCTGGTATTTAATTTCCCCTTTAGCTTGCGCCACGTTGGTGACCGTCATCTTGTCCCTGTAGTTGAGGAACTTCATAATCAGTGTCCTCGGTGGTGTCTTATTATCTCGATTCGGTGAGCGCTCTCTAAGACGACTGATGACTGCAGGTCCACGTTGTTCAGCGCTTCTGGAATCCACTTTTCCAAAAAGGAACATGAGTCCCGTCCCTCTGCTCCCTCTGATAGGCCCACGAGCCTCAAATTATTCCGTCGCGAGTGGGATTCCAAGTCCAGGATGTTATCTTCCAGATGTTTCCATTTTAATTCCAATTTTTGCAACTTTGATTGTAGGCTGGTGACGTCATCTTCAGCGCTTGAAATTCGGAGCTCCGCCTGCGATACTCATTCCATACAGTCGCTTATTTCCTTTCTCATTCCTTCTATCGCTGCTATAATTCCATCAAATTTAGACGAAAACTCTGTTCTCATGGAGTTGATGGCAGTGTGCACTGCGTTTGTACCCTCCTAAGCAGTTCCCGCTCTGCCGTTGGCTCCATCCTCTGCCATAGTCTCCGGAGTTTTCCCTGTTTAAGATAAGCCTTTATTAGTCCCATAACGGGGAAATTCCAGGATTGCAACAGCACAGGGATAGCAACACTCAGAGCAACAATCAGAAGGCAAGAAGAAGAAAAAAAAAAAGCAAGCAAGAGCAGTTAATATACATATGTACATATTACTATAAATATATATATATATATATATATATATATATATATATATATATATACTGTATATATATATATATACTGTATATATATATATATACTGTATATATATATATATATATATATATATATACTGTGTGTATATATATATGTATATATATATATATATATATATATATATATATATATATATACTGTGTGTATATATATATATATATATATATATATATATATATATATACAGTATATATATATATATATATACACACAGACACACAGTGCGGAGCATTGTAGCTAGGTGGAATAAATATGTAGATATATTAACACCCACAGTACGGAGCATTGCAGCTAGGTGGAATAAATATGTAAATATATAAACTCACACAGTGCGGAGCAATGTAGCTTGATGGAATAATATGTAGATATATAAACACACAGTGCGGAGCATTGTAGCTAGGTGGAATGAATATATAGATATATAAATATAAACATAAACATAAACACACCCAGTGCGGAGCATTGTAGCTAGATGGAATAAATATGTAAATGTATAAACACACACAGTGCAGAGCATTGTTGCTAGATGGGATGAAACAGCACAACCGTCTACTTAGTTATCCTACATGGTATGATTATGTGCCCATACATATTCTCACCCTCCATAGCGACCGGTATACAGTGATCCCTCACTTATCGCGGTTAATGGGTTCCAGAACCGACCGCGAAAAGTGAAAAACCGCAAAGTAGCGTCACCCCTAATGACGTCATCCATAAATAATACGTACGTTCATTCTCTCACTCTCTCTCTCTCATATGATACGTGTGTGTGTGTGTGTACGTGTACATACATACGTAGATGTAAATAAAGTGTACATAAATATGTTTTTAGAACTCTTTTATTCTTATAACAAGATACGTAACTCAAGATGAAGATGATTTACTTCACAGGTTAATGAGAGCTTTACTGCTCCTCAGGTGACGCCTCATCGTCAGGGGCTAGAGGCGCAGGATCATCAAGGGCAGCTTCCGATAGAGCTGGAGAAGCTGCAGGAGGCGGCGTAGTGGCTCGACGGGAAGACTATTTCGCACAAAATGGCACAAGAGAACAGCGAAAATTTCCACGCGGCGAGACTACGTAACACGAGCGATAAAGAGCAATGAATGCGGTCTTCCTTCCCTTCATGGGCGCTTGGCAGGGAGAGGAGGTGGGTGAAACGTCTCGGCCAATCAGCTTGCGAGATTTCCAAGCTGAGCCAACACGAGAACAGCGAACAGAGAGGTGGATTTTTTGAGTTGTGCGGCTCTCCATGTTGACACCTGATGGTCTAATGTAGTCTCCCTGCCTTCTGCTAGCGCCCGCCCATTATTTCTCAAATTTGAATTTTTGATGAATATTTTTGAAAAATCCGCGATGCACTGAGGGCGCGAAAGGTGAAGCGCGAAGTAGCGAGGGATCACTGTATTCCTAGTTGTATGCCGGAGGGGACCATTGTGTAAGTCTATTGCATCTTTTGCATTCAAAAAACTATTAGGTTGTTACGTCTTTTTGCTATCTCTGCGAGTAGCCCTGCTTAGGTTGTACAGTCTGACAGCCGTTGGTAAGGAAGGACCTGCGAAACCTCTAGGTTGTGCACCTGGGATGATGTAGTCTGCTGCTAAATGAGCTCCTCAGTGCATCCAGTATGTCCTGCATAGGGTGGAACTCGGACTCCAGCAGAGATGACAGTTTAGCCACCGTCCTTCTCTCTCCTAACTCCTCCTCCGGATCAAGGCGCTGCCCCAGGACGGAGCTAGCTTTTTTGATCAGTTTGTTCAGTCTCTTCCTATCGGCTGCAGTAATGCCACTGCCCCAGCAGACCACTCCAAAAGTGATGGCTGATGCCACCACCGTGTCATAGAATGTCTTCAGCAGCGCCCCTTGTACACCAAAAGACCTGAGTCTCCTCAGTAGGAACAGCCTGCACTGTCCCTTCTTGTAGAGTACGTCAGTATTGTGTGACCAGTCTAGTTTATTGTTCAGATGAACACCCAGGTACTTGTAGGATGTCACCATCTCAATGTCTGTTCCCTGTATATTTACTGGTGCTGTGAGGGGTTGTCCTTGCCTGCGGCAGTCCACCACCAGCTCCTTAGTTTTCCTCTCGTTGATCTGGAGGCAGTTCCGATGGCACCAGTCCACGAAGTCCTGGATAAGCCCTCTGTACTCAGCTTCATCTCCATTGGAGATGAGGCCAACAATTGCAGAGTCATCAGAGAACTTCTGTAGATGGCAGTGTGTTGTGTTGTGTGAGAAGTCCGCAGTATAAAGAGTGAACAGGAAGGGAGCCAACACCGTTCCCTGGGGGGCCCCAGTGCTACCGATGATCGTGTCGGACACACAGTCCCGGGTTCTCACAAACTGAGGCCGGTTCGTGAGGTAGTCCAGGATCCATGATGACAGGTGCTGGTCCACCCCTGCGCACAGTAGCTTGTCCTTCAGGATCATCGGTTGGATGGTGTTGAAAGCACTGGAGAAGTCAAAGAACATGATCCTCACCACATTCCCGGGATTCTCCAGGTGGGACAGAGAATGGTGAAGGAGGAAGATCACCGCATCCTCCACCCCAATGCCATGCTGGTAGGCGAACTGGAGTGGATCCATCGCTGGTTCCACCAGGGGGCGGAGGTGAGCAAGGAGCAGTCTCTCCAGGGTCTTCATCAAGTGGGACGTCAAGGCCACCGGTCTGTAGCTGTTCAGGTCTTTGGGGTGGGAAGTTTTTGGTACAGGTACCACACAAGATGTTTTCCACAGCTGTGGTACCCTCCCCAGCTTCAGGCTCAGGTTGAAGATATATGTCACAATCTCACACAGCTGGTCTGCACAGGACTTGAGGAGCTTTGCGCTGATGCTGTCCGGTCCCAAGGCCTTCCTCGCCTTGATCTTCCTCAGCTCCGTCCTCACCTAGGTCCTGGTCAGGGTCAGGATGGGGGGCTGTGTGTTGGGAGTGGGGGGGTGTTGGTGGAGTGGGGAGTGGGTTTCGCCTTGAGCGTGGAAGTCTGTTAGCTTGGGTTGTTTTGTCGAATTACTTTTTCCTCCACCTAATTTCCCAGCCTTGGTCTTTACCATATCCGCGCCTAAACGCTGGGATGGGTTTTCGTTCCAATTAAGAGAGTTTTAGTAAATTTTTTATTTTTAGGAGCAGAGCAGTGTGAAACACGTCTTCCTACATGGCCGCCATAACCGGAAGTCCACATTTTAATTTATTTTTATTTATATAGCACTTTTCACAGACATACAAAGTCACAAAGTGCTTTACAGTGCAACACAATCAAACATTCACACACTGATGGTGGCATGCTGCCTAATATAGCTCTTCCAGACCCACCAGGGGCAATTGGGGTGAAGTGTCTTGCCCAGGGATACAACGGCAGGATATCTGGGGAGAGCGGGATTCGAACCGCCGACCATGTGGTTATTAGACGACCTGCTCTACCTCCTGAGCCACTACCGTCCCATGATACATGATGTGTATCATGTATCATGATCTATACATGATGCGGGATAAAAATTATTTCAGTTGTTTATGGGATCTGTTGATGATGGTTTAACCTCTTTGTATATATGTTTTGTTATGGGGATTGTTTTATGTTATTTATTTTAGGAACACGGTGATTTTAGGTTTAAAAGACTGTTTTAGCAAAGACAGCAGACTAATCCATCTAGCCGTGTGGGGGTGGAACAGTAGTCCACCTGTTTCCCCCTAGTTTTAGTTGTTTTGTGTGAATGTTATAGGCTTTGATATTGTAAAGTTGGGGCTGTGTTAAGGGGGGCAGGGATCTTTCCGGCATGCTCTGCCAGCAGAGGACGTAATATTCATGTGTGTTAAACTGTTATTACTGTGTCATTATAACTGCAGTTATAATGACCCAGCAGTGTTATAGGTAGAATTATAACAGGAATGATTATCTCTCTGTGTAACCCTTATTGAAACGGAGGTCTATGAGAATGACCTCCCCTCCTATCTGTGTTCAGTGGTGTGTTTCAATAAAGCCTGTTTCGTCTCAGCCATCTGATCCTTTTCTTGTGTGAACCCCTCATATGTCACACTGGTGTCAGAAGTGGGACATTGAGCAGATGGAAGCCAGGATCCGAGCGGAGATCCAGCAGCTGGGGCGATTCATCGCTCAGCTGGAAACGGACAACAGAGCTGAGACACTGACCCCCGGAGATGCTCGCCGGGATCAACGGAGCAGCGACTGTCCCACCCATCCGGCAGCGGGCCAAGATTCCCCGCTTAAATGGTGAAACCCTGCTGGACGACTACCTGGTACAGGTCGAGCTGGCTGCTGCGCTGAACGGCTGGCCACCTGAAGAGACCGCCGTGCAGGTCGCGCTGACCCTGGAGGGAAGGACTCTCCGCACGCTGTCCGATCTCCATCCCGAGGAACGCCGCAGCTGGCCAGCGCTACAAGGAGCGCTCTGGAGGCAGTTTTGGAGAGCGGCCAATGCTGAGCACACAGAGAAACAGCTGGCCAACCGCCGGCGAGGCAGCCGGAAGAGCCTAGGAGCCTACGCAGCGGACATACGGCTGCTGACACTGCGCAGCTACCCGGATTTCTAACCGGAGGTAGTGGAGAAGCTCGCCCTCCAGAACTTCATCCGGGGTCTCTGCCCGGCCCAGCTCCAGAGCCACATCCGGATTAATGCCATGAGCAACTGGGAGACTGCTGTGGCAGAAACGGAGCAGGTGGAGCCACTGATAAATTGTACGGCCAAGACATTGGCACCGAGACAGAGAGCCTTCCAGGCCATGGCTGAGAGCAAGGAGGAGGAGGAGCTATGGCAGATCATGGCAGCACGCCCACGGAGAAGACAGCCGTGGCAGCGCGAGGAAGGGTGCTTCCGCTACGGGGAGCCAGGACACATCGCACGGTACTGCCCTGCACCCACCCCACAACAAACCGATGAGCTGTCACTGCATATGGGCCAAATTGGACGCTTGCCAGGGATGTACCTACAGTGCAGCCTGGACAACACGCCGATCCGGCCCTGATCGACACCGGTTCTACCATCTCCTTGGTCCAACCCGGTGTGCTGCCAGGCACGGACGAGACAGCACCGCAGGGGTGAGAACCTACTGGGCGCTGCGTCACCACAGCTACCGGTGAGGGCACCAGATTGGGAGGGCGAAGAGTTCTCATGGTGGGGGTGGCCAGCCAGAACACAAACCACCCGTTCTGTCTGGCTGACATCCAAGACCCCTGCATTATTGGACTCGATCTGCTCGCAGCGGGGAGCGCGAAGATTGACACCGCCAGACCGTCCCTCCAGCTGGGAACCCGGACCATCACGCTCCGCAGCGAGACCCAGGGAAGGAACCCGGAGGCCTGCACAATCGAGGGACCGCCAGGACAGATTGGACCAGGCGGGTCACCGCGAGGACTGGACGCTGTTATAACGGTGTTATAATGACCCAGCAGTGTTATAGGTAGAATTAGAACAGGAATGATTATGTGTCTGTGTAACCCTTATTGAAATGGAGGTCTGTGAGAATGACCTCCCCTCCTGTCTGTGTTCAGTGGTGTGTTTCAATAAAGCCTGTTTCATCGCAGCCATCTGCTCCTTTTCTTGTGTGAACCCCTAATACGTCAAAATATACTGGGTGTCCCAAAAAATTTGGCATCATTTCATCACCTAATAATTTGTTTAAAATTTGTTTGCTCTTTTTGCTCAAAAAAGTGTAATGATTTTTATTTTTTTGCTTTCAGGAATAGACATGTCGGTTACTGCAACAGAAAAGGCGTTCTGTGTATTGAAGTATGCCCAAACTCAGTCAAATGTGAATGCACAAAGTTTCAAAAGGAAAACTCCTCTACCGACTTGATGTGTGCCGCGTCACAAGCTGCGCACACATTGAACATTTGTAATAACTTTGGAACATTATAAAATTACCAACACCCAGAATTTTTCATTTGAAATTCGTAGAATAAAACATTTCATGACCAAAATAAATCCTATTAAGAATCATTTCTCCTGACCATGTAGGCACTCTGATATGGACATCTCAAATGATGTCAGTTTTTTTGGGACACCCTGTACTTATGTTTATTTTAGTGCTTGGTTCAGGTTCCAAATTGGGAAAGGTCTCAACTATATGCATGTTTTGGACCGTTTTAAAGGGGGGGAGGAACGTAGTGTTGATTGTAGGACAAATTATGGTGTAACGCGGGTGGTGACGTCACCCAGAGTATAAGAGGGCTGTGTGGAAAGGGGCGGTCTCTTTGATCACCTCTCAGCCTAGTGGGAGCACCTCTGTGTTATATGTGAGTCTATAATAAAGTCAATAAAGTCTTGGTTCCAAGGTTGTCATAGCCAGGAGCGGCACTGGGGTTAAGCTCCCAGTGCTCATAAAATGCTCCTTATGGCGTGCGTCTCGAAAAGCCTCTGACAACTAAGTCCAACTCCTAGCCTGCCCATGTGGTTTAGTCTCTAAACCCGGCGGAACTGCTTTTACTAATAGGAGAAGGGGCGAGGGCGGATCTCTGGCGCCTTAAAACCAGATGCTTCGGGTAGATGGTGGCTCGTCAACCTGGGAAGGTAGCCCATCTAGGGGAAGGTAAACCCTGATTTCAAACCTCTGCTGCCTTGCGGCATACCCGGTCATGGGAAAGGCTTCGGGAGTCAACCCTGAGGAAAAATCCGGAGTCGGAGCCCCTAAGGCAGTTCTATGTTGTGCTCAACATCGTTCTGGCAGCTCCTGCAACGGCGCTGGTGCCAAACTGTAGCAGCCCTGCTGTTCCTTTGGATTCATCAGTGACGTGGAGAGGGGGGACATGCTGCATGGGCAACATCTTGTCCTCCATATCTTCCTGCCCAGGCTTGAATCCTACCAACGCCCAACGCTGGAAGGTAGAACACCGGATCACTGGAGAGGACACTCCAGCTTCGCCTTTGGCGTAGACAAAACACGGGGAATGACAGTTACCGGTTATAAGCCACTGCTCAATTGGCGTAGAGCGTGGTGCCAGGGGTTGTTCCCGACGGTGGGAGGGATCATCAGATCTCACTGGACAGCTTCCGCCCGCCTCAAGCTGGGCAGCCCCCAGCCAATAAGGTGTTGTCCCGCCACAGCTTGCTTTCCTCGTTGGGTGCATGGGGAAAAGGAGAAATCCAAACAGCAGGCTGAGAACCTTCGCACCAGGCAAGACAATAAAACAAAAGAGACCAACTCTAAAACTGGGAACTTGGAACGTCCGCACTATGATGACAGGACTCGCTGCTAACCTCAAGGACATCAACGACACCAGGAAGACTGCCATCATCAATAATGAGCTGAAGAGACTGGGAGTGGATATTGCCACTCTCCAGGAAACACGGTTAGCTGATGCAGGCACACTGAGAGAGAAGGACTACACGTTCTACTGGCAGGGAAAGGGCAGTGACGAACACAGGGAACACGGAGTGGGCTTCGCAGTGAAGAACACCTTGCTGAAGATGGTGGAACCGGGCAGCACTGGCTCTGCACGACTCCTCACCCTCCGCCTGAACACCACTGAAGGCCCAGTCACCCTCGTCAGTGTGTATGCCCCAACACAGACAGCCACACCAGAGGCAAAAGACGAGTTCTACGAGAATCTCGCAACAACTGTCAGGATCATCCCCAACTCTGAACAACTCATTCTCCTTGGAGACTTCAATGCCAGAGTGGGTGCTGACCACGACTCCTGGCCCTCCTGTCTTGGACCTTTTGGTGTGGGCAGAATGAACGACAACGGACAGCGGCTGCTCGAGTTCTGCACATATCACGATCTGTGCATCACAAACTCGTTCTTCAAGACCAAGCCCCAACACAAGGTTTCCTGGCAACATCCGCGCTCAAAGCACTGGCACCAGCTAGACTTGATCCTGACCAGGCGCACCTCACTGAAGAACGTGCTAATCACCCGTTCGTTCCAGAGTGCAGATTGCGACACAGACCATTCATTGGTGTGTTGCAAGGTCAAGCTGCAGCTGAAGAAATTCCATCGTGCTAGACAACCTGGAAAGGCACGGATTGACACCAGCAAGATGGCCCAACCAGAACTTGTTGAGCAGTTTGCCTCCACCTTTGAGAAGGAACTTGGTGTACCACAAGGAGGAGAATCTGCAAAGCAGAAGTGGGAAGAGCTGCGAAACACCATCTACCGCACAGCCTTGGCTACCTTTGGGAGGAAGACCTCGAAGTCACAGGACTGGTTTGATGCCAAGTTGACCGAGATGACCCCCGTCATTGAAGCCATGCGCTCAGCACTTGCTGAGTACAAGAAGTACCCAAACGAGAAGAATCTCCAGATTCTCAGGGCTGCGAGAAGCAAAGTTCAGCAGATTGCTCGGCGCTGTGCCAACGAGTACTGGACTCAGCTCAGCCAAGACATTCAAACCGCTGCCATAACAGGGAACATCCGTGGTATGTACGATGGCATCAAGAAAGCACTTGGTCCGGCTCAGAGCAAGACAGCCCCCCTCAAATCTTCCACTGGGGAGATGATCACAGAAAAGAACAAGCAGATGGAGAGATGGGTGGAACACTACTCCGACCTCTACTCTAGACAGAACACCGTGACACCGTCAGCCCTTGATGCCATCGACTGCCTGCCATCCATGGACGAACTTGACGCCGAGCCAACCATCGACGAACTCAGTAAGGCCATTGATAGCTTGGCCGCTGGCAAGGCACCCGGCAACGATGGCATACCCCCTGACCTGATCAAGCACTGCAAGACCGCCCTACTGCTGCCATTGCATGACGTCCTCTGCCAGTGCTGGAAGGAAGGTGCCATACCACAGGACATGAGGGACGCCAAGATCATCACCCTCTACAAAAACAAAGGGGAGAGATGCGACTGCAACAACTACAGGGGCATTTCCCTCCTCAGCGTTGTTGGCAAAGTCTACGCACGATTTGTTCTCGTTCGTCTACAGAAGCTTGCCGAACGTGTCTACCCCGAGTCTCAGTGTGGCTTCCGCGCTGAGCGATCGACGGTAGACATGATATTCTCCATCCGCCAACTCCAGGAGAAATGCAGAGAACAGAACATGCCTCTGTACGTCACCTTCATCGACCTCACCAAAGCGTTCGATCTGGTCAGCAGAGAGGGCCTTTTCAAGATCCTGCCAAAGATAGGATGCCCACCAAAGTTGCAAAGCCTCCTCGAATCGTTTCACACTAACATGCAGGGGATAGTGCAGCACGATGGCAACGTCTCAGAGCCATTCAACATACGCAGCGGAGTGAAACAGGGCTGTGTACTTGTGCCAACCCTCTTTGGGATTTTCTTTGCTATGCTCCTGAGGCATGCCTTCAGCACAGCAACAGAGGGAATCTACCTGCACACAAGATCTGACGGCAGGCTTTTCAACCTCGCCCGCCTGAAAGCCAGAACCAAAGTACGCGAGGCTCTAATCAGAGACATGCTGTTCGCAGATGACGCTGCAGTCGCAACCCACACACAGCAGGAGCTTCAGACCCTGATGGACCGCTTCTCCCAGGCATGCAAGGACTTCGGGCTTACCATCAGCCTGAAGAAGACTAACGTCTTGGCGCAAGGCACGGAAGCACCACCAACCATCACCATTGATTACTACAAGCTGGAGGTCGTGAATCAGTTCACGTACCTGGGGTCCACGATCAGCAACAACCTCTCCCTTGATACAGAGATCAACAAGAGGATTGGAAAATCAGCCTTCACACTCGCTCGCCTCACCACACGAGTGTGGGAGAATCCCAAACTCTCTGTCAAGACGAAGATGGCAGTGTACAATGCCTGCGTCATCAGCACACTGCTCTATGGGAGTGAGACGTGGACAACATACGCCCGGCAGGAAAAGAGACTGAACTCCTTCCACTTGCGCTGCATTCGCCACATCCTGGACATATCCTGGCAGGACAAAGTGCCCAACACAGAAGTTCTGTCCCGCGCCAGCCTTCCCTCCATGTTCACTCTACTCAGGCAGCGCAGGCTCCGCTGGCTAGGCCACGTTCACCGTATGGAGGATGGCAGAATCCCCAAAGACGTCCTCTATGGAGAACTGGCAACTGGCAGGAGAGACGTTGGCCGCCCACAGCTGCGCTTTAGAGACGTCTGCAAGAGAGACATGAAGGCCCTGGATATCAACACAGAGCGCTGGGAGGACCTTGCAACGGACCGCTCCAAATGGAGAGGCACCCTGACCAGACAGCTCAAGGCGGGTGAAGAGAGACTGACTGCTGCAGCAGATGAAAAAAGGACCCGCAGGAAGAACCGCCACAGACCCAGCAGCACGGAGACCACCCACAAGTGTGACCTGTGTGACAGGGACTGTCATTCGCGCATCGGCCTGTTCAGCCACAGGCAGTGCTGTTCCAGCAGAGTAGACGTTTAGGATTCTCTTCCATGGTCATCATAGACCGACGGAGGCCGACGATAATAAAGTCCGATCCAGTTCACCACTTGGTCTCATAACTGGGTCACGATTTACATACATAACAGTGAGCAGGATCCAAGTGTGGTCCGTATGGAGACCTAATCAGCTGGAATGATTAGAAGCATCTGCGTCGCTGAGCATGAGACATTTCTGTCTCGCTTGTGTGGACACAGCTGTGTTCATAGGAGAGAACTTGGCAAGGAGGGCTAAATAGGAATTTGAATCTTCATATTATCCTGTAGCTTGAAAGTGTGGTACTTAATGTGCACCACGTCATTAGGCACAAGAAGCCATAATCACGACTCTTTGTTTGCTAGTGGCAAGTACTGGAAAACACTCCATGAATGCCTGGTGTCATTGGAAAGCTGAGAAATCGTGCTTTCTAAAAATACCTATGTTTTTGCAGAAGATGTAACTCTCGACGGATCGAATGTGAGTTTTCAACCTAGCCAAAATCGTCTTTTTCTGGGTCAGTTTTTGCGCACTTCGTACAAATTAAATATCATTTTGAAGGTCTTTCAATACAGAATATAGAAAAAATGTTACATTAGTTCTGAATCAGTTTTATATAATTTTCGGTTTTAATGAAATAGAATAAGCGACTTTCACATTACGAGTGCGCATGTGTAGACTATGTAAGTTCAAAGTTCATGACTACCAAACATTCTGGTAGCCGGCTTGCTTTTGTATCCAAACAGTAGTGTCACACCTGAACAATTGCCGCTTAAAGTCTGCTTTAAGCTTTAAATCTCTGTTATGCCAGGTGTACATTGTGCCGTAGTTAAGTGTGGGAATGGCATGTATCATCTAGAGCAGTGGAAAAAGCAAAATTGCAGCATACATGTGTGTAACTTCGGGACCAGCGTGTGTACATGTCCACCACCATTCACGTTATATACATTCCCCATGGAGCTGAAGGATTCGGACGGACGTAATTGTTGGATTAAAACAGTAAGTCTATATTATAACATAATTAAATAGTGTTGTGTATTGTTCAAGTTCTAGCCTAATTGACACAAGTCCAAACCCTGAAGTAGTAGGTACGGACAGGCAGGCCTGGATCTAGGATATAGTTCTTTGTATATTGGTAATGATATAAAATAAAACTGCAAATCATTGAAAACGTGTGGTTCTTGAACTATAGTAGTATCGACCTATAGATCTAAGTAAGCAGGCTATGCCTTGTAGTGAAATTCACTCAAAATGACATAACCAAAGATGAGCTGTCAAACCACTTGCTTACCTTCTTTCAGGTTCAGGTTCAGGTTACTTTATTTGTACCCGTAGGTAGATTTGTTTTGCAGTCAGGTGACATCCATATTTACAAACCACAATTACATTCAACATGAACACAAACACAGGCACACATGAAGCTGACTATAAACATGATAAAAGTGCTCAAGACTCCACCAATCAGGACAAAAGACAAAGAGATAAGAGAAAAAACAAAGAGAGAAGAGGGAAGGTTCATATCACTTGAATCTGGTTGTGTACCCTCGTATTTTAAACATGCAGTTGTGCAGCCACTTTTAAAAAAAACTTAACCTTGATCCATCTGTTTTTAAAAGTTTACCCTCGGCTGGGGGATCACGGGGATCATGAGATCGTGGGTTCGATCCCAGCCCCCGACCAACAGTGAGCTGTGTGGAGTTTGCATGTTCTCCCCGTGTTGCGTGGGTTTTCTCCGGGATTTCTCCGGTTTCCTCCCGCATACCAAAAACATGTAGGTTTAGGGCGCTCGCGCACGCAGCGACCGGCAGCCGGTGGCTTGTCACCAGACTGCAAACCAAATCTACCTACAGGTACAAATAAGTAACAAAAAAAAAAACAAACAAAAAAAACTTCAGGCCAATTTCTTAGCTTCCTTTTATTTCTAAGCTTCTAGAAAAAGTTGTTGCCAAGCAGCTCACTGACTTTCTGATTGAACACAATATTTTCGACAAATTTCAGTCAGGTTTTCGTCAGAAACACTCGACAGAGACTGCTCTTCTCAGGATGTCAAATGATATTTTAATGTCATCAAACTCTGGCAAATGCTCTGTTTTAGTGTTATTAGATCTTACTGCAGCATTTGATACTATTGATCATTGTATTTTGTTACAAAGGCTTAGAGACTGGGTAGATATTTCTGGAAAAGCTCTGGATTGGTTTTTCTCCTACCTTTCTGGTCAGAGTTTTTCCGTGGCTGTTGGCTCTTATTCATCTGACTCTGCTCCTTTAACCTGTGGGGTGCCTCAGGGTTCTATTCTGGGTCCACTTTTATTTGCCCTATATATGCTGCCACTTGGTTCTATTATCACCAAATTTAAAGGTGTGTCATCACTGCTACGCTGACGATTTACCGCTACTTTTCTCTTTTAAGCCTGACCATGTTGACAATTTAAAAATTATTCATGATTGGGCCTTCTTGATCAGGCTGGTGGTGTTAACTGACCAGGTCAGGTCCTCCGAGATGTGGGTCCCCAGGAATTTGAAGCTGGGGACACGTTCAACAGCTATGCCATTGATATGGATGGGGTCATGTGTCTCTTCCCTCTCCTTCCTGTAGTCCACTATGAGCTCCTTGGTTTTGCTGGTGTTAAGGAGCAGGTTATTGTCAGCGCACCAAGTAGCCAAGTGCTCAACCTCTGCCTGTAATCTGACTCGTCGTTGTCCCTGATGAGTCCAATCACCGTGGTGTCATCTGCGAACTTTATGATGGAATTGGATCCATACATAGGCCTGCAGTCATGGGTGAAGAGGGAGCAGAGGAATAGGCTGAGCACACAGCCCTGTGGTACACCAGTGTTGAGTGTGATGACGGAAGAACGGTTGGGGCCTGACCTAACATGCTGGGGTCTGTTGGTCAGAAAATCCATGATCCAGTTGCAGGTGGAGGTACTGATTCCCAGGTCCCCAAGTTTAGTGATCAACTTGGAGGGGATAACTGTGTTGAATGCTGAGCTGAAGTCAACAACCAGCATTCTTGCGTAGGTGTTCTTGTCATCCAGGTGTGAGAGTACATAGTGCAGCGCTGTAGAAACCACATCCTCTGTACTCCTGTTGCTCCGGTAGGCGAACTGATGAGGGTCCAGTGTAGGGGGCAGGCCTTTTTTGAGCTGTGCCAAGACCAGTTGCTCAAAGCACTTCATGACTATGGGCGTCAGTGCCACAGGGCGATAGTCATTTAGGCATGATGGTGTTGAATGTTTCGGCACTGGTACTATTGAAGTGGTCTTGAAGCACGCTGGTACCACGGCCTGGGCCAGGGACAGATTGAAGATGTCTGTGAAGACCCCTGCCAGCTGCTCAGCGCATGCCCTCAGCACACGCCCAGGAATGCCGTCAGGGCCAGCAGCCTTACGTACGTTGACATGACTCAGTGCATTACGGACGTCGGTGTGGGTGAGTGTGAGGTGGTGGAGGTCATCAGAGGGTGGGAAATTGATGTTCTTTTCATTATTGTCCTTGTCAAAATGAGCATAGAAGTCATTTAGCTCATTGAGAAAGGGCACAGTCATGGCTATAGGTATGGAGTTGCTGGGCTTATAATCAGAGATAGCTTGAATGCCCTGCCACATGCGTCGGGGGTCAGAGTCCCCAAAATGTTCCTCTACCTTCAGCTTGTAGCTGTGCTTGGCCTTCTTGATGCCCCTCTTCACATCTGCCCTGGATGAACTGTAGGCCTGTGCATCACCAGATCTAAAGGCATTGTTAAGTGCTTTTAGCAGAAGCTGCACTTCTCTGTTCATCCACGGCTTCTGATTTGGGTACGTGGTGATCTGTCTTTCCGTGGTGACACTGTCAATAGTGGTGTTGATATGGTCCAGGACTGAGTGGGTGTAAGAGTTGATGTTTATGTGGGAGCCACAGGTAGCCTGAGAGGTGAACATACTCCAGTCTGTGTTCCTAAACTTCTCCTGGAGTACAGAGTCAACCCCCTCTGGCCACACTTTGATGGTCCTCACTGATGGCTTCACCCGGTTGATGAGCGGTACATACTTGGGGGTAAGGAACAAGGATAAGTGATCAGACTGACCTAGGTGGGGGAGGGGAGTTGCTGTGTAGGCTCCCACAATATTGGTAGGTCCCACAATTAAGAGCATTAGCCAGCTCTGTGTCTGAACTAAAACCATCTAAAAGCACACGATTACTGCGCTCTGTGCTCTGAAGGCCTGCAATAGTTTTCATACTGGCCCAGGCTGAACCAAGTTTCTTTGCTGCCATCTTGCTTTCCAACTCTGATTTATAATTCTGTTTTGCTCTTAAAATTTTGGCCTTCAGCTCCTTTGTGGCAACCTGTAGCTCAGAAACAGACCCCTGTTTAAAGGCAAGTGCTTTCCTCTGTAAGCAGGATTTAACTGATTTAGTAACCCATGGTTTGTTGTTGGTGTAGAGGAGCTGGGCAATGAAGAGGCGATTTGGTTTATAAGCGAAGTTTTAATGTTCAGCTGTTCTAACAAGTCTCATCTGGTGCAGAGAGCGGCAGAAGGGAAAAAGAGACAGAATCTCGCCAACTCACTGATTATATACAAGCACACAACAAAAGACATGCATAACAAAGGCTGACATCCCTCATTATCTTAATCCCCCCATTGTCTTGGTATTTCCTCTCCTCGTCTTGGGAGGTGATGGTAATCCCTCTCCTCGCCTTGGGGGGTGAGGGTGGCTCGTCCGGTCTCCCCCGCCGCGTCCGGGAACGTCTTTGTTCTTCACTCGGCGGGTGAGATTCCTTTGTCCTTTCAGAGGTGTGAAGTTCCTTACATATGTAATTGCCAAACATTTCCACTTGCTCTAACATATGTAGGTTATGGAATATATGGTTAATATAGACCACAGTTGGGACATATTTTGACACGTTTACGTGGAACAATCTTATTTTGACAGAAAGCCATGTATGAGCATGTGAGCTCAGCCAGAGAGTCCAAATCATCCCCGCAGGCCAGTTTGAAATCTCCCAGTCTGTACAGTCAAAGCATTCCTGGAGGCTGTGCTCTGAATCTTCTGTCCACACATCAATGTCTCTCATCTCCACCTTGCCTCTTCTGAGAGCAGTTTTATATGTGGGCAGCAAATGTACACAGTTGTGATCTGAGGATCCTAAAGGAGGAAGGGGGAGTGATTTATAGGCCCTCTCTATGGATCCATAGCACAGGTCCAATGTCTTTTTTCGCCTGGTTGGGCAGGAGACATAGTGATGAAAGTTTTTAAGTGTCTTCTTTAAAGAAACATGGTTAAAATCCCCAAGAATGAAGTTTGGCACCTCTGGAGAAATTGAGTGCAGCTGCTGGTGTGACAGAGATCATCCTGCGCAGTTCGCCCCACACGGGACACGAACCCGCGACCTCTCAGTCAACTACACAGTTCGAGCATGGGAGACACAGCACGATCGCGCTGAGCTAAAGGTCCGACCGGTAGCTCAGCGCTACCATCTGGGGCTCACAGCACCACTTTTAACTAACTGAGGTCATCAGCGCAGTTCGCCCTACACAGGACGCGAACCCGCGACCTCACAGTTAACTGGTCAGAGACACGCACAGCACGATCGTGCTGAGCTAAAGGTCCGACCGGTAGCTCAGCGCTACCATCAGGGGCTCACAGCACCACTTTTAACTAACTGAGGTCATCAGCGCAGTTCGCCCTACACAGGACGCGAACCCGCGACCTCACAGTTAACTGGTCAGAGACACGCACAGCACGATCGTGCTGAGCTAAAGGTCCGACCGGTAGCTCAGCGCTACCGATACTGTATGAGGCTTTGGGAGGGAGGTTTACTAACGTTCTACGCCGAACAGTACTAGTTGGCATCCGTTACACTCTCCCCCTTAAACCTCACTCCCATGCCGGGTTCACGGCACCAGTGTGACAGAGATCATCCTGCGCAGTTCGCCCCACACGGGACACGAACCCGCGACCTCTCAGTCAACTACACAGTTCGAGCATGGGAGACACAGCACGATCGCGCTGAGCTAAAGGTCCGACCGGTAGCTCAGCGCTACCATCTGGGGCTCACAGCACCACTTTTAACTAACTGAGGTCATCAGCGCAGTTCGCCCTACACAGGACGCGAACCCGCGACCTCACAGTTAACTGGTCAGAGACACGCACAGCACGATCGTGCTGAGCTAAAGGTCCGACCGGTAGCTCAGCGCTACCATCTGGGGCTCACAGCACCACTTTTAACTAACTGAGGTCATCAGCGCAGTTCGCCCTACACAGGACGCGAACCCGCGACCTCACAGTTAACTGGTCAGAGACACGCACAGCACGATCGTGCTGAGCTAAAGGTCCGACCGGTAGCTCAGCGCTACCGATACTGTATGAGGCTTTGGGAGGGAGGTTTACTAACGTTCTACGCCGAACAGTACTAGTTGGCATCCGTTACACTGGATCACATCAAAGATGGTTCTGGAGGCGGAGTCAGCGTCTGCCCTCAGAAGAATGTACACGGTTGTGATGAAAAGTTGGGGAAACTCGCAAGGCAAATAAAAGGGGCGTAGTGACACAGACAGCAGCTCCACATCGGGTGTACAGATGCGCTCTCTGACCGTGACAGATGTGCAGTACTGCTTATTAATATATAAACATACGCCGCCCCCCTGACGTTTCCCCGTTACCTCTTCCTGCCGATCCGAGCGCAGCGGGGCTCCAAAGCCATCAATCCACAGGTCTGCATCTCGGTCATGTGCAGTAAGCCAAGATTCAGTGAAAGCCATGACGCAGAAGTTCTTGAAGTCCTTCTGGTAGCGTACATTCCCTTGAATTTCATCCACCTTGTTTCTCACAGACTGTGCATTCCCAAAAATTATTGAAGGAAGAGGAATGTTACCAAACTGACGTCTCCTAAGGCGCAATTTCACACCTCCACGCCTTCCGCGCTTCCTTCTGCCACCTCTCCCATCTCTCTTTTCACCGCTGTGTCCTTCCCTCAAAATAAAGTCCGGCAGTTGCAGCTTAGGCTCAATCACAGCCGTTGAATCAGCCGTGTTTAAATGCAGCAACATGTCCCTGGAATATTGTATTCTGCCCGCTATTCTGCCCGCCATGGAGCCGAACGCATTTACTTCAGAGACAAAGAGCCAGAACACAGAAAGCAGCAGTGCGAGAAAGGAGAGGAAATCCATATTGTAAATACCAGGGAGCTCTTCGCCATATATTCCACAACCACTCCAAGGCAGAAACGACACAGAGGATTTTATAAAAACGTATAAATGTACATAAAAACACACACACACACGCACTATTTCACCAGCTGCCGGTCGCTGCGTGCGCATGCGCCCAATTCCCAATTCCCGATCAGGAACTTTCCACAAATTAAATGTATCGATAGAGCATGTTTGATAGCCACGTTCCCATGATGCTTTGCGCGAGCCGAGATGTGAAAGTCACTTACTCCCCCAGCAGCTTCCCGTCAACATGGCCGCCCATAGAGTAACTGGCAGCTGTGTGACATCATCTTGAAACTATGGATAGACACTCGCTTCTTTTTATGCTGAGTGTTTTAACTTCAGTTTTTTGTATTTTTTTTTTATTTTAATAGATTTGTGTCTTGTGGCATATACAGTCATATTCTAGCTGTTATTAGAGGTGAAATGAAAATGTCTAATATTTTGTGGGTATAGCGGATGATAAAATAAAGGCAGCGATGTAAGGTTTTAAGCAGGTTTATTAAATCATACCGCCCTCACGAGCTCCGCCCGGCGCCGTGCATGCGCGCCGGGAGCGAGCCCGGAGGCTCTCTGCAGAGGGACACAGAGTGTGTGTCAGCAGCAGCAGTTGAAGAGTGAGAGAGTGAACATGGATTTCAGTGAGCTTATATACCCAGTCATAGACAATACATGAAAGGCATGGTATCATCAAAGAGACTGCAGAACAGGCATGAGACATTTGCATTTGAGAGACACAGTAAGGACAGGATGCATGATCACAATGCATGAATGGCGCATTAACATCACAGTACATAGCCGGAAAAAGCCAGAAAGAGCGGGGCTGCCTGTAGACAACAATACACACATTTCACTTTTAAGTTAATTGCTCTAGTCGAGCGCTGTGTCTGTCCCAGTTTGTTGTGGGGGTTAACCCAAACCGCCACACTGCTCCCCGCCAGAGGGCTCGGCAGGGGGCCGAGACCTCGATAGTGCAGCTTTGGCAGCGAGCAGAGAAAGCTCTGTGCAGGCGGAGGTGGAGGGGGGTTGGGGGTAGTAAATGCCGGCCAGAGACGGTGAAATCGTCTGAGCCGCGCAAAAATTGCTTGATGGTCCGTGATGTCGAGGGGCTGTCCCGTTGAACGTGCGGAAAACCACAAGAAGAAAAATTAGTCACTGGCTCCTCCCGCGATTAAGTCCTGCAAGGATTAATAGTGGCTGTGAAGAAAAACAGGAGCGGCGAGGCTGCGTGGCGGCTGTAAGAAAAAAAAATAGAAGCAGAGGGACTTGGCGTGTTGACTTTAGATGCGGGCACAACCTTAAAGCCTTCGGGAACCGCAGATTGCTGAGTTCCCCTTGTGTGCCGTGGCTGAGACCATTAGCAAATCCTTCGAGCATGCTGCGTGCGTGCCTCAGGTGTACGAGCAACCCTGAAGGGCCTGTGTGCGGCGGCGAAGGCGGATGGGGTCTGTAGAGCCGTATGCGTCCCGTGCGTGGTGCGCCGTCCTCGTAACTCCCCGGTGCGTGTGCCGGGGCTCCGTGCATGGGTGGCCAGCTGGAGAGGAGAACCAGGTTCAGGGAGCTTACTCATCCCTTTTCAATGTGTTGGAGCGGTGAAAGGAAATAGACGATCTTTGTCCCTCGGGCTCGTGCAGATGCGTTGGAGTGGTGAGAGGGAGGAGACGATCTTTGTCACTTGCTCGGCCATGGTGCGTTCAGGTCCACGCGCTGCATTCTCCGTCGGCCATGGAGGTCGCCGTCGTGGAGAGGGGACGAGGTGCATGCGCTCTCGTTTGGGGGAGCTGCGAGCGCGGCCGGTCCAGCGCGGATGTGCAGATCTCAGGCGTGCAGATCTCACCATGAAGTTTGCTGCGGCTTTCCCGGTCGTGGGTGATGTCCGGAGAGTTCCCTGAAGCAGAAGGGAGGGCAGATTAGTCAGGCTGCTGCGTTCGCTTGTCGTCGGAGAATCACTGCCGGGTGCTGCGTTCGCCGGCAGCGTGGCTGTCCAAGCCAGAAGGTTGCGATGCACAAAACATGTGCGTCCTCGGGGTCACCAGTGAAGCGGATGATAAAATAAAGGCAGCGATGTGAGGTTTTAAGCAGGTTTATTAAATCATGCCGTCCTCACGAGCTCCGCCCGGCGCCGTGCATGCGTGCCGGGAGCGAGCCCGGAGGCTCTCAGCAGAGGGACACAGAGTGTGTGTCAGCAGCAGCAGTTGAAGAGTGAGAAAGTGAACATGGATTTCAGTGAGCTTATATACCCAGTCATAGACAATACATGAAAGACCATGCAGACCAGCTGTGTGGGATTGTGACGTATATCTTCAACATGAGCCTGAAACTGGGGAGGGTACCACAGCTGTGGAAAACATCTTGTGTGGTACCTGTACCAAAAACTTCCCACCCCAAAGACCTGAACAGCTACAGACCGGTGGCCTTGACGTCCCACTTGATGAAGACCCTGGAGAGACTGCTCCTTGCTCACCTCCGCCCCCTGGTGGAACCAGCGATGGATCCACTCCAGTTCGCCTACCAGCATGGCATTGGGGTGGAGGATGCGGTGATCTTCCTCCTTCACCGTTCTCTGTCCCACCTGGAGAAGCCCGGGAATATGGTGAGGATCATGTTCTTTGACTTCTCCAGTGCTTTCAACACCATCCAACCGATGATCCTGAAGGACAAGCTGCTGCGCGCAGGGGTGGACCAGCACCTGTCATCATGGATCCTGGACTACCTCACGAACCGGCCTCAGTTTGTGAGAACCCGGGACTGTGTGTCCGACACGATCATCAGTAGCACGGGGGCCCCCCAGGGAACGGTGCTGGCTCCCTTCCTGTTCACTCTTTATACTGCGGACTTCTCACACAACACAACACACTGCCATCTACAGAAGTTCTCTGATGACTCTGCGATCGTTGGCCTCATCTCCAATGGAGATGAAGCTGAGTACAGAGGGCTTATCCAGGACTTCGTGGACTGGTGCCATCGGAACTGCCTCCAGATCAACGCGAGGAAAACTAAGGAGCTGGTGGTGGACTGCCGCAGGCATGGGCAGCCCCTCACAGTACCAGTAAATATACAGGGAACAGACATCGAGATGGTGACATCCTATAAGTACCTGGGTATTCATCTGAACAATAAACTAGACTGGTCACACAATACTGATGCACTCTACAAGAAGGGACAGCGCAGGCTGTTCCTGCTGAGGAGACTCAGGTCTTTTGGTGTACAAGGGGCGCTGCTGAAGTCATTCTATGACACGGTGGTGGCATCAGCCATCACTTTTGGAGTGGTCTGCTGGGGCAGTGGCATTACTGCAGCCGATAGGAAGAGACTGAACAAACTGATTAAGAAAGCTAGCTCTGTCCTGGGGCAGCGCCTTGATCCGATGGAGGAGATAGGAGAGAGAAGGACGGTGGCTAAACTGTCATCTCTGCTGGAGTCCGAGTTCCACCCTATGCAGGACATACTGAATGCACTGAGGAGCTCATTTAGCAGCAGACTACATCATCCCAGGTGCACAACCGAGAGGTTTCGTAGGTCCTTCCTACCAACGGCTGTCAGACTGTACAACCTAAGCAGGGCTGCTCGCAGAGATAGCAAAAAGACATAACAAACTAATAGTTTTTTGAATGCAAAAGATGCAATAGACTTACACAATGGTCCCCTCCGGCATACAACTAGGAACTTACCGGTCGCTATGGAGGGTGAGAATATGTATGGGCACATAATCATACCATGTAGGATAACTAAGTAGACGGTTATGCTGTTTCATTCCATCTAGCAACAATGCTCTGCACTGTGTGTGTTTATATATTTACATATTTATTCCATCTAGCTACAATGCTCAGCACTGGGTGTGTTTATATATTTATATATCTACATATTATTCCATCTAGCTACATTGCTC
This sequence comes from Pholidichthys leucotaenia, assembly GCA_020510985.1. NCBI lineage: Eukaryota > Metazoa > Chordata > Actinopteri > Cichliformes > Pholidichthyidae > Pholidichthys > Pholidichthys leucotaenia. The sequence goes on from CM035836.1 coordinate 6,298,244, forward strand.
CGCACTGTGTGTGTTTATATACTTGCATATTTATTCCACCTAGCTGCAATGCTCCGTACTGTGGGTGTTTATATATTTACATATTTATTCCATCTAGCTACAATGCTCTGCACTGTGTGTTCATATATTCATATATTTATTCCATCCAGCTACAATGCTCTGCACTGTGTGTCTGTGTGTGTGTGTATATATATATATTTTATAGTAATACGTACATATGTATATTAGCTGCTCTTGCTTGCTTGTTTTTTTTTTTTTTGTTTTTTTTTTTCTTGCCTTCTGATTGTTGCTCTGAGTGTTGCTATCCCTGTGCTGTTGCAATCCTGGAATTTCCCCGTTGTGGGACTAATAAAGGCTTATCTTATCTTATCTTATCTTAAAGGCATGGTATCATCAAAGAGACTGCAGAACAGGCATGAGACATTTGCATTTGAGAGACACAGTAAGGACAGGATGCATGAATACAATGCATGAATGGTGCATTGACATCACAGTACATAGCCGGAAAAAGCCAGAAGGAGCGGGGCTGCCTGTAGACATCAATACACACATTTCACTGTTAAGTTAATTGCTCTAGTTGAGCGCTGTGTCTGTCCCAGTTTGTTATGGGGGTTATCCCAAACCGCCACAGTGGGGTGATATTTACGTTTTCAACAAATTTTTTTACCCCCTCATGGATCGTCACCTTATCGTGGTGGGGGGGTTTGCGTGCCCCAGTGATCCCAGGAGCTATGTTGTCCGGGGCAATTTGCCTCTGATAGGGTCTCCCAAGACAAACTGGTCCTGGGTGAAGGGCCAGACGAAGAACGATCCAACAGACTCTCATGATAAATTGTATATCAAGGATTCAGTGTACCCCGCCCGGTATGGGGTTACCGGGGCCCCACCCTGGAGCCAGGCCTGGGGGAGGGGCTCGAAGGCTAGCGTCTGGTGGCCGGGTTTCCACCCATGGGACCCGGCCGGGCTCAGCCCGAAGGAGTTACATGGGTCCGCCCTCCAGTAGGTTCACCACCTGCAGGAGGGATCATGGAAGTCCGGTGCTATGTGGATTAGGTGGCAGTCAAAGGCGGAGACCTTGGCGGACTGATCCCAAGCTTTCTAAACTGGCTTTTGGTACGTGGAATGTCACCTCTCTGGTGGGGAAGGAGCCTGAGCTGGTGTACGAGATTGAGCGATACCGGCTAGATATAGTTGGCCTCACCTCAACACACAGCTCCGGTTCCGGAACCAGTCTCCTGGAGAGGGGCTGGAGCTTGGCCTTTTCTGGAGTTGCCCCGGGCGAGAGGCGACGAGCAGGGGTAGGTATTCTTGTATCGCCCCACCTTGCTGCCTCTATATTGGAGTTTTCCCCGGTGGAAGAAAGGGTTGCTTCCCTGCGCCTTCGGGTTGGGAAACGGGTCCTGACCATCATTTGTGCCTATGCACCAAATGATGTTTCAGAGTACCCACCCTTTTTGGAGTCTGTGACTGGGGTGCTGGAGGGTGCTCCTCCTGGAGACTCCATTGTCCTACTGGGGGACTTCAATGCGCACGTGGGCAACGACAGTGAAACCTGGAGGGGGGTGATTGGGAGGAACGGCCTGCCCGATCTGAACCCGAGTGGTGTTCAGTTATTGGACTTCTGTGCTAACCACAGTCTGTCTATAACGAACACCATGTTCAAGCATAAGGGTGTCCATATGTGCACCTGGCACCAGGACACCCTAGGCCGCAGGTCGATGATCGATTTTGTTATCGTATCATCAGACCTGCGACCGTATGTCTTGGACACCCGAGTAAAGAGAGGTGCAGAGCTGTCAACTGATCACCACCTGGTGGTGAGTTGGATCCGATGGCAGGGGAGGAAGCCATTCAGACCTGGTAGACCCAAACGTATAGTGAGGGTGTGCTGGGAGCGTCTGGCTGAGGCCCCTGTCCGGGAGGTCTTCAACTCCCACCTCCGGAAGAACTTCAACCACATTCCGAGGGAGTCTGGAGACATGGAGTCTGAATGGGCCATGTTCTCCACCTCTGTTGTTGAAGCGGCAGCCCAGAGCTGCGGCCGCAAGGTGGTCGGTGCATCTCGTGGTGGCAACCCCCGAACCAAGTGGTGGACACCAGTGGTGAGGGGGGCCATTAAGCTGAAGAAGGAGTCCTATCAAGCTTGGTTGGCTTGTGGGACTCCCGAAGCAGCTGAGGTGTACCGGCAGGCCAAGCGGAGTGCAGCTCGGGTGGTTGCTGAAGCAAAAACCCGGGTATGGGAGGAGTTCGGTGAGGCCATGGAACAAGACTTTCGGTCGGCTTCAAAGAGATTCTGGCAAACTGTTCGGCGGCTCAGGAGGGGAAAGCAGCTCCCCGTCCACACTGTGTATGGTGCGGATGGGACACTGTTGACTTCAACTGGGGATATCGTCGGGCGGTGGAAGGAATACTTCGAGGATCTCCTCAATCCCACTGATACGCCTTCCACAGAGGAAGCAGGGTTTGGGGACGAGGGGGATGACTCGCCTATCACAGGGGCTGAGGTCGCCAAGGTGGTTAAAAATCTCCTTGGTGGCCGGGCCCCGGGGGTGGACGAGATTCGCCCCGAGTACCTCAAGGCCCTGGATGTTGTTGGGTTGTCATGGTTGACACGCCTCTGCAACATTGCGTGGAGGTCGGGGGCAGTGCCTTTGGCATGGCAAACCGGGGTGGTGGTTCCTCTCTTCAAAAAAGGGGACCGGAGGGTGTGCTCCAACTTTAGAGGGATCACACTCCTCAGCCTCCCTGGGAAGGTCTATGCCAAGGTATTGGAGAGGAGAGTCCGGCCGTTGGTCGAACCTCGGATTCAGGAGGAGCAATGTGGTTTTCGTCCTGGCCGTGGCACATCGGACCAGCTCTTTACCCTCTCGAGAATTCTTGAGGGTTCGTGGGAGTTTGCCCAACCAGTTTACATGTGTTTTGTGGACTTGGAGAAGGCATTTGACCGCGTCCCTCGTGGATTTTTGTGGGGGGTGCTTCGGGAGTATGGGGTATCGGGCTTGTTGTTACGAGCTATTCGGTCTCTGTACGACCGTTGTGAGAGTTTAGTTCGCATTGCCAACACTCGGTCGGAGTCATTCCCAGTGAGAGTTGGACTCCGCCAGGGCTGCCCTTTGTCACCGGTCCTGTTCATAATTTTTATGGACAGGATTTCTAGGCGCAGCCAGGGAATGGAGGGTGTCATGCTTGGTGACCACAGGATCTCATCTCTGTTGTTTGCAGATGATGTTGTCCTGTTGGCTTCATCCAGCAATGACCTACAGCTCTTGCTGGGACGGTTTGCCGCTGAGTGTGAAGCGGCTGGGATGAGAATCAGCACCTCCAAGTCCGAGTCCATGGTCCTCAGCCGGAAAAAGGTGGATTGTCCTCTCCTGGTTGGGGACAGGCTCCTGCCCCAAGTGGAGGAGTTTAAGTATCTTGGGGTCTTGTTCACGAGTGAGGGGAAAATGGAGCGAGAGATCGACAGACGGATTGGAGCAGCATCTGCAGTGATGCGGACGTTGTACCGGTCTGTTGTGGTGAAGAGGGAGCTTAGTTCTAAGGCAAAGCTGTCGATTTACCAGTCAATCTACGTTCCTACTCTCACCTATGGTCACGAGCTTTGGGTAATGACCGAAAGAACGAGATCGCGGATACAAGCGGCTGAAATGAGCTTTCTCCGTAGGATTGCTGGACTCACCCTCAGAGATAGGGTGAGGAGCTCAGTCATCCGGGAGAGGCTCAGAGTAGAACCGCTGCTCCTCCACATTGAAAGGAGTCAGTTGAGGTGGTATGGGCATCTGATTAGGATGCCTCCTGGACGCCTCCCACTTGAGGTGTTTCAGGCACGTCCCACTGGGAGGAGACCCCGGGGCAGACCCAGGACTCGGTGGAGAGACTATGTCTCCCAGCTAGTCTGGGAACGCCTTGGTATCCCCTCTGAAGAGCTGGAGCAGGTGGCTGGGGAGAGGGAAGTCTGGGCTTCTCTGCTTGAACTGCTGCCTCCGCGACCCGGACCTCCGGAAAAGCGGTAGACGATGGACAAATTTTTTTAAACATTTGCTTTTAACTGATTTATGTGTTTGTCATAACTTAAATTTTTTAAAATACTGTTAAATGTAGCAATGATGGTTTATTAGCTGTTTGCAGTTGTTCTGTATTTTTGTATATTTCAGTAGGGTACTGTATCTTTAAGATTTACGGCAGAACCCGCTTTACGGTAGTCTCTCACTGCTCTCCATGGCGACAGACACTGCTGGAAAAACGGAGGAAGAGGCGGTTTGCTGCTGAACTGCTGTCAGGAATCCTGCTCATGTGAGTTCAGATGTTTGTGGATTTAAGGAGGTTTTGAGCTGCAGCTAAACCTTAAAACTGTCTGGATGTGGAGGTAGCAGCTCCTGAAGACCGTTAGCTCGGTGCTAGTTAGCCACAAGGCTAACAGGCGTTTCCACGTTCTGTGAAATTCAAGTGTGTGAGTGTGAGTTGATGAGGAATTGTGTTACTGAAACAGTCCTGCATGACAGCTGCATCGGTGACTGGAGCGCCAACATTAGCGGAGTTTTCCTTTGGTTTCACTGCCTGATGTCCTAGTTAGAGGGGATGCAGATGACGTCATCAATCACAACTCATGACAGTTAAAAAATACTGGGTGGCAAAAATGAATGGCAGCATTAGGGGGTTTGCATTAAAACCCACACAAACAAACCCAGAGTAGTCAGTCAGAGCAGTATGCAGAGAACCTGCTTCCGAATCAGAATCAGAATCAGCTTTATTGCCAAGTATATTTACAGGTAAACATACAAGGAATTTGACTTCCATGGACCTTTTCACAAATGCATGATGGCAGCTGCTTGTGACGCGTTAGGCAAAGTATCCAGAGATTGTTTGAGGACAAAGCTGGGCCGCATCAGTGCACTGGCTATATATTTATATAATTTTTAAAATTTAAATATGTAAATTCTGATGGCGACCATGCTGATTGGATAACACACACCATCACAACCTGTTGGTCACCACAGTGCTTCGCAAACAAAGATTTTATAAGTGCTTTGCTGCTGTGTGCATCCCTGAGTATGGAGTTGCTCTGTCAAAATATATACCATAATGTTGCTGTGATTGATAATTTGGCATGGAGAACACGGGGGGGGGGGGTCGTTTGGATTTTCATCTGGGGGGGCCAGTGGTGATGAAGAAAAGTTGTTTGAAAGCAGAAACCGAGCCAAAACCTTCTCTGGGTCAGTTGATCTTGGACTTGTTGGTGGCTGAAAAAAATCTTTTTAACACTTTTACAGAAACTCTTCTTCTTCATGGTTTACACTCACTGTTGTGGGCTTTTACTTGATCCAAAATGCTGCAGCTCAAGTTTTAACAGGTACTCCAAAGAGAGAGCACATCTCTCCGGTTCTGATCTTCCTTCATTGGCTTCCCATAGAATCGAGAATTAAATTTAAAATCCTTCTCACTTACAAAGCTCTGAATAATCAGGCCCCTTGTTATTTAAAAGATCTGATAGTACCTTATCATCCTAACAGAGCACTATGCTCCCAAAATGCAGAATTACTGAAAGGCTATCTCTAAAAGTACAAAGGGAGGCAGAGCCTTCAGTTATCAGGCTCCTCTCCTTTGGTACCAGCTGCCAATCTGGATTTGGGAGTCAGACTCAATCTCTGTTTTTAAGAACTGGGCTAAAACCTTCCTTTTTGACATAGCCTATAGTTGGGATGGGATCAGGTGACCCTGAACCCTCTCTTAGTTATGCTGCTAATAAGCGACTTTCGCATTACGAGTGCGCATGTGCGAACTGTGTGAGTTCCAAGTTCACGACTACCAAACATTCCGGTAGCTGCCTTGATGTTGTTTAGAGACAGGACTGTCACACCTGAACAATTGTCGTTTAAAGTGCTTCAAGCTCTCAATCGTCGTTATGCCAGGTGCACACTGTGCCGTAGTTAAGTGTGGAAACGGCATTGATCATCTAGAGCGGTGGAAAAAGCAAATTTGCATCATACATGTGTGTAACTTAGGGACCAGCATGTGTACATGTCCACCGCCATTCACGTTATATACATTCCCCATGGAGCTGAAGGATCCAGACGGATGTAATTGTTGGATTAAAGCAGTAAGTCTATATTATAACATAATTAAATAGTGTTGTGTATTGTTCAAGTTGTAGCCTAATTGACACGAGTCTAAACCCTGAAGTAGTAGGTATGAACAGGCAGGCCTGGATCTAGGATATAGTTCTTTGTATGTTGGTAATGAAGCTTGATCTTCACACACATGTAATTAAGGCCATTGATAAGTAGGCTGGTATAAAATTGCATATCATTGAAAACGTGTGGTACTTAAACTAATAGTAGTATCGACCTATAGATCTCAGTAAGCAGGCTATGCCTTGTAGTGAAATTTACTCAAAATGACAGAACCAAAGATGAGCTGTCAAATCACTTACTTACCTTCTTTGTAGTCGTTTCGGAGCTTGGCAAGTAAAGGTGCTTGGTCCTTTGACAACAAAAAATCTGCTATGTCAGCGTACATACAGGGGGGCCATTTTGGCCAATTTCTGCAAGGTGGCCGCAAATACGCGCATTTAGTTGATCCTTGCGTTTGTGGGCACAACCAGGAAGACCCCTATGCATACAGTATGCTTGTATATCAGGAACTTTCCATAAATTAAATGCATCGATATAGCAGTTTGGTAGCCACGTTCCCATGATGCTTTGCGTGAGCCGAGATGCGAAAGTCACTTATAGGTTTAGACAGCCAGGGGACCTCCAACAATGCAACGGGCTTCACTTCTTTCTTCACTCTCAATGAAATATTTTTGCCGGTCATTAACATCTGTTTGGTTTTTCCCACAGATGGAGTCCCCGTCGTGCTGTTTGCTCTCTACATGTCTGTTCTTTTCTTCTTCTTCTCTATCCCCTCATCCCCCAGCCAGTCGCAGCAGATGACTGCCCCTCCCTAGTCTGGTTCTGCTGGAGGTTTCTTCCTGCTAAAAGGGAGTTTTTTCTCTCCACTTTCTCAAAGTGCTGCTCACAGGGGATTGCCTGATTTCTGGGGTCTTTCTGCAATTGTGAGGTTTTCCCCTACAGTTTGAAAGTGCTATGAGATGACTGTTGTTGTGAAATGGCACTATATAAATAAAGTTGAATTGAAATGAAAATTGCTGTGTACTACCGCTGCCTACCTGGTTACACAGTTGATATAATTTAAGTTAAAAAAATAGTTAAAGTAGAAAATATCAAATCAGTTTAAAAATGTACAGCAAGGAAAAAAAAAAGCAAAACGTGTTAAAACCAGAGTCATCAAAAGTAAATATAAAAAAATGTTTGCAATTTAAAAAAAATATCCTAAAATTAATGAGATTTGTAGGTCTAAACCTGCAAAAATAAACAGTTTTACAGGAAGAAGCAGAAGCACAATATTAAAATTGTCATCCAGCGTAAAACACAAAAGCACAAATGTATGTTTTACTTCTGATAAACCAGCCGTTATGAGCTCTTTACTCTGTGTAATCTGATCACATGCTGTGGGCCATCAAACTTGCTCTTTCTGATCAGGGATGATGTGCTGATCTCCTGTTCCTGGTTTCTCAGTTTTTTGTATGCTTGTCACCCTTAAATGTTTCAGATCATCAAACAAATTTAAATATTAGACAAAGATAACACAAGTAAACACAAAATGCAGTTTTTAAATGAATGTGTTCATTATTAAGGGTGAAAAAAATCCAAACCTACATGGCCCTGTGTGAAAAAGTAATTGCCCCCTAAACCTAATAACTGGTTGGGCCACCCTTAGCAGCAACAATTGCAATCAAGCATTTGCGGTAACTGGCAATGAGTCTTTACAGTGCTGTGGAGGAATTTTGGCCCACTCATCTTTGCAGAATTGTTGTAATTCATCCACATTGGAGGGTTTTCGAGCATGAACCGCCTTTTTAAGGTCATGCCACAGCATCTCAATCGGATTCAGGTCAGGACTTTGACTTGGCCACTCCAAAGTCTTCATTTTGTTTTTCTTAAGCCATTCAGAGGTGGACCTGCTGGTGTATTTTGGATCATTGTCCTGCTGCAGAGCCCAAGTGTGCTTCAGCTTGAGGTCACAAACAGATGGCCGGACATTCTCCTTCAGGATTTATAGACAGCAGAATTCGTGGTTCCATTTACCACAGCAAGTCTTCCAGGTCCTGAAGCAGCAAAAACAGCCCCAGACCATCACACTACCACCATCATATTTTGCTGTTGGTGAGATGGGGCGGCACGGTGGCGGAGTGGTTAGCACTGCGGCAGCACAGTAACTCACCCTTGGCCCGGGGATCCTGGGTTCGATCCCAGCCCCCGACCAACAGTGATCTGTGTGGAGTTTGCATGTTCTCCCTGTGTCTGAGTGGGTTTACTCCGGGATTTCTCTGGTTTCCTCCCACATGCCAAAAACATGCAAGTTAGGTTAATTGGCATCAAACTGGGGATTCTAAATTGTCCTTAGGTATGACTGTGAGAGTGAATGGTTGTCTGTCTCTCTGTGTTGGCCCTGCGATGGACTGGCGATCTGTCCAGGGTGTACCCTGCCTCTCGCCCAAAGATGCTGGGATAGGCTCCAGACCCCCCGTGACCCGAAAAGGATTAAGCGGAAGAAGATGAATGAATGAGATGAATGGGATGTTCCTTTTCTGAAATGCTGTGTTACTTTTATGCCAGATGTAATGGGACACACACCTTCCAAAAAGTTCAACTTTTGTCTCGTCAGTCCACAGAGTATTTTCCCAAAAGTCTTGAGGATCTTCAAGATTTTTTCTGGCAAAACTGAGACGAGCCTTTATGTTCTTTTTGCTCAGCAGTGGTTTTTGTCTTGGAACTATGCCATGCAGGCCATTTTTGCCCAGTCTCTTTCTTATGGTGGAGTCATGAACACTGACTTTAACTGAGGCAAGTGAAGTCTGCAGTTCTTTGGATGTTGTTGTGGGGTTTTTTGTGACCTCTTTGATGAGTCGTGGCTGCACTCTTGGCGTAATTTTTGTCGGCCAGCCACTCCTGGGAAGGTTAACCACTGTTCCATGTTTTCACCATTGGTGGATAATGGCTGTCATTGGGGTTCACTAGAGTCCCAAAGCTTTAGAAATGGCTTTATAACCTTTTCCAGGCTGATAGAGCTCACTTACTTTGCTTGTTATTTGTTCCTTAATTTCTTTGGATCGCAGCATGATGTCTAGCTTTTGAGGATCTTTTGGTCTCCTTCACTTTTTCAGGACGATCCTATTGAAATGATTTCTTGATTGAGAACAGGTTTGGCAGTAATCAGGCCTGGGTGTGGCTTGAGAAATTGAACTCAGCTTTGCAACGATGTGATAAACCACAGTTTATTTATGTTTTAACGGGGGGGACAATCACTTTTTCACACAGGACCATGTAAGTTTGGATTTTTTTTTTTACCCTTAATAATAAACACCTTCATTTGAAAACTGCATTTTGTGTTTACTTGTGTTATCTTTGTATGGTATTTAAATTTGTTTGATGATCTGAAACATTTAAGTGTGACAAACGTACAAAAAAGTGAGAAATCAGGAAGGGGGCAAACACTTTTTCGCACCACTGTACTTGCCCAGTACTTAAGAGTTTGCCCTCTGTGGTCCTAGTTTTTTTTAATGAATTAATTAATTCACCACTCCAGCAGACGGCGGTAGTACACCGTTAACAGCGGGTGTTTAAACCACAAAGGAGAAGAATAATTTCTGTAAAACTGTTAAAAAGACTTTTCTCGGTCACCAACAAATGTAAGGAATATTTGTAAGCTGACGTGGAGAAGGTTTTAACGGTTTCTGCTGTCAAACAACTTTTTCATTACGGCTGGCTGCCCCCAGATGAAAATCCACACCAGGTCTGTGGGACTACAGTGCTCTGAATCAGGCTTTAGAAAGCTCTGAATCCATTTGTAAATCATTGGATTATAAATGTACAAATTGGATCCTGAGTCTGACTTGACCTGTTCACCCATCAAGAATGTTCGGATTACCAACGTTACAGACCAGTTTATTTGTCCAACTTGGCTGTTTTTGCTCCTTTTTTAAAATTCACACGTTTAGTGGCTCCAAATGTCTCTGTCTACAGTAGAGGCTGCTCACTCCTGTAAAACTCTTGGATAGTAAGATGGGGCCATTTGGAACATAGAACTGGTCCAGATCTCTGTCTCATCAATAATAAAGATGTTGTTATTTGTTTGTTGATGTCACAGCTGGTGAGTTCAGTGGCAGACGAGACGCATTCAGTGAGGAGCTCGTGAAGAAGCAGCATGATTTCACCAGAGGAGGTACCAGTTTAATTCTTAAAGATGTCTCCTCACTAAAATTATCTTGATTCTTCTTTGTGTTTATTTTGTTTCAAGCTTGGCTAAATTAGATTAAATCTCCTTTTTGGGGATTCTGTTGACCTTATTAAACTGTAATCCTGTAAAATAAATTAAGCTTAAGGTGATCTTGTCGACATTTTGATCATTGAATATTCTGTCTTAAATGTACAACAGGAACATGCAGATGAAAAGATCAACTGAAGTTTAGTTTGAAGTTCAATCAAATGAGCTGTGCTCTTGAGGAAAATGTGCGAGAACTCACAGGGGCCAAAAGAAGTCGTGGCCTCAGGAAAGGAACTTCAGTAAAACTGCTGAGTGGGGTTTGCAGTCGACTTGGTGCTGACTTGAAGGTCGCCACCTCGTTGTACACTCCACCCGCGCTGGAGCGTTTTTAGCCTTAGCCATTGCTAACAGTGCTGTTGCTGGTTGGCTCTGAGATGAGTGCGGGCCTGGGTGCTCTGAATGTTTTTCTTTTCTTTTCATTTCTTATGGCAGTCGTTGTGGGTTTTGTGTCATGTTGAAGTCTTTCCTTCCATCTTTGTCAAAATCCCCAAAAGACCCCAAAATACCTGAGCAAACTTTTTGTCACATCCACCTGCTCCCTAACCTTCACACCTGGCTGCAAATCTTGCTGGACAAGATATAACTTCACTCAAGAAATGGGGGCTTTTGCAACATCTGGGTGCGATTCTCAGCAACAAACATGACTTCACCTGACTGTGTGCTTGCTTTGCACCATCTAGTGGACTGAAAACACAATTTAGACCCTTAAAGGTCTGATGACACGTTTTTGACTTCCTCTAATTTTTCAACACATAATACAATTTGACAAAATAGGTTGGTCTGTGCAGTTCTAAGTCAAACAGGCTTTTTTTTTTCATGTGAATATCCAATGTTTTCATGAGCGCCATATCACCAATTACATCAGTGGCTGGAAAACCCCGCTACCATGTCGTCATGTCATCGGGAGAACACTTCCATCCTGTGTGTACTCATTGTCCTCACAGGATGGAAGGGGTTGAAAACATCGACGATGGTTCCAGCACATGTTTCGTGGAATTGGTTTGTGTTGCCCAATCTTCAGACGATTATAATTCGGAAGAATTGGATGATAATGAAGAATCTGGGGGCATCAGACCTTATAGGTTTGAGCCGTGCCAAGTTGGCATCGTGCCAAGTGAGTCAGACTCAGAGAGTGACGGTGGAGAGGCACACATGCAGCAGCAGCGACAAACACACGGCAGGGGAACACCAGTGTTATTCTTTTGTTACAGATATTGCAACAAATTATTTGTTCATAAATATAATTTATTTAAATCCGATTTTTCAATAAAATCATAGCAGTGTATTCTCTGTGGCTCAGACATCGGGTTTATTATGGATTATATTTTGAGTTCTTGTTGTTTTTTGTTGTGTACATGTGGTTCCAAGGTTGTCATAGCCAGGAGCGGCACTGGGGTTAAGCTCCCAGTGCTCATAAAATGCTCTTTATGGCGTGCGTCTCGAAAAGCCTCTGACAACTAAGTCCAACTCCTAGCCTGCCCGTGTGGTTTAGTCTCTAAGCCCGGCGGAACTGCTTTTACTAATAGGAGAAGGGGCGAGGGCGGATCTCTGGCGCCTTAAAACCAGATGCTTCGGGTAGATGGTGGCTCGTCAACCTGGGAAGGTAGCCCATCTAGGGGAAGGTAAACCCTGATTTCAAACCTCTGCTGCCTTGCGGCATACCCGGTCACGGGAAAGGCTTCGGGAGTCAACCCTGAGGAAAAATCCGGAGTCGGAGCCCCTAAGGCAGTTCTATGTTGTGCTCAACATCGTTCTGGCAGCTCCTGCAACGGCGCTGGTGCCAAACTGTAGCAGCCCTGCTGTTCCTTTGGATTCATCAGTGACGTGGAGAGGGGGCACATGCTGCATGGGCAACATCTTGTCCTCCATATCTTCCTGCCCAGGCTTGAATCCTACCAACGTCCAACGCTGGAAGGTAGAACACCGGATCACTGGAGAGGACACTCCAGCTTCGCCTTTGGCGTAGACAAAACACGGGGAATGACAGTTACCGGTTATAAGCCACCGCTCAATTGGCGTAGAGCGCGGCGCCAGGGGTTGTTCCCAACAGTGGGAGGGATCATCGGATCTCACTGGACAGCTTCCGCCCGCCTCAAGCTGGGCAGCCCCCAGCCAATAAGGTGTTGTCCCGCCACAACTTGCTTTCCTCATTGGGTGCATGGGGATAAGGAGAAGTCCGAACAGCAGGCTGAGAACCTTCGCACCAGGCAAGACAATAAAACAAAAGAGACCAACTCTAAAACTGGGAACTTGGAACGTCCGCACTATGATGACAGGACTCGCTGCTAACCTCAAGGACATCAACGACACCAGGAAGACTGCCATCATCAATAATGAGCTGAAGAGACTGGGAGTGGATATCGCCACTCTTCAGGAAACACGGTTGGCTGACGCAGGCACACTGAGAGAGAAGGACTACATGTTCTACTGGCAGGGAAAGGGCAGTGACGAACACAGGGAACACGGAGTGGGCTTCGCAGTGAAGAACACCTTGCTGAAGATGGTGGAACCGGGCAGCACTGGCTCTGCACGACTCCTCACCCTCCGCCTCAACACCACTCAAGGCCCAGTCACCCTCGTCAGTGTGTATGCCCCAACACTGACAGCCACACCAGAGGCAAAAGACGAGTTCTACAAGAATCTCGCAACAACTGTCAGGATCATCCCCAACTCTGAACAACTCATTCTCCTTGGAGACTTCAATGCCAGAGTGGGTGCTGACCACGACTCCTGGCCCTCCTGTCTTGGACCTTTTGGCGTGGGCAGAATGAACGACAATGGACAGCGGCTGCTCGAGTTCTGCACATATCACGATCTGTGCATCACAAACTCGTTCTTCAAGACCAAGCCCCAACACAAGGTTTCCTGGCAACTTCTGCGCTCAAAGCACTGGCACCAGCTGGACTTGATCCTGACCAGGCGCACCTCACTGAAGAACGTGCTAATCACCCGTTCGTTCCAGAGCGCAGATTGTAACACAGACCATTCATTGGTGTGTTGCAAGGTCAAGCTGCAGCTGAAGAAATTCCATTATGCTAGACAACCTGGAAAGGCATGGATTGACACCAGCAAGATGGCCCAACCAGAACTTGTCGAGCAGTTTGCCTCCACCTTTGAGAAGGAACTTGGTGTACCACAAGAAGGAGAATCTTCAAAGCAGAAGTGGGAAGAGCTGCGAAACACCATCCACCGCACAGCCTTGGCTACCTTTGGGAGGAAGACCTCGAAGTCACAGGACTGGTTTGATGCCAAGTTGACCGAGATGACCCCCGTCATTGAAGCCAAGCGCTCAGCACTTGCTGAGTACAAGAAGTACCCAAACGAGAAGAATCTCCAGATTCTCAGGGCTGCGAGAAGCAAAGTTCAGCAGACTGCTCGGCGCTGTGCCAATGAGTACTGGACTCAGCTCAGCCAAGACATTCAAACTGCTGCCATAACAGGGAACATCCGTGGTATGTACGATGGCATCAAGAAAGCACTTGGTCCAGCTCAGAGCAAGACGGCCCCCCTCAAATCTTTCACTGGGGAGATGATCACAGAAAAGAACAAGCAGATGGAGAGATGGGTGGAACACTACTTCGACCTCTACTCTAGACAGAACACCGTGACACCGTCAGCCCTTGATGCCATCGACTGCCTGCCATCCATGGACGAACTTGACGCCGAGCCAACCATCAATGAACTCAGCAAGGCCATTGATAGCTTGGCCGCTGGCAAGGCACCCGGCAATGACGGCATACCCCCTGACCTGATCAAGCACTGCAAGACCGCCCTACTGCTGCCATTGCATGACATCCTCTGCCAGTGCTGGAAGGAAGGTGCCGTACCACAGGACATGAGGGACGCCAAGATCATCACCCTCTACAAAAACAAAGGGGAGAGAAGCGACTGCAACAACTACAGGGGCATCTCCCTCCTCAGCGTTGTTGGCAAAGTCTACGCACGAGTTGTTCTCGTTCGTCTACAGAAGCTTGCCGAACGTGTCTACCCCGAGTCTCAGTGTAGCTTCCGCGCTGAGCGATCGACGGTAGACATGATATTCTCCATCCGCCAACTCCAGGAGAAATGCAGAGAACAGAACATGCCTCTGTACGTCGCCTTCATCGACCTCACCAAAGCGTTCGATCTGGTCAGCAGAGAGGGCCTTTTCAAGATCCTGCCAAAGATAGGATGCCCACCAAAGTTGCAAAGCCTCATCGAATCATTTCACACCAACATGCAGGGGATAGTGCAGCACGATGGCAACGTCTCAGAGCCATTCAACATACGCAGCGGAGTGAAACAGGGCTGTGTACTTGTGCCAACCCTCTTTGGGATTTTCTTTGCTATGCTCCTGAGGCATGCCTTCAGCACAGCAACAGAGGGAATCTACCTGCACACAAGATCTGACGGCAGGCTTTTCAACCTCGCCCGCCTGAAAGCCAGAACCAAAGTACGCGAGGCTCTAATCAGAGACATGCTGTTCGCAGACGACGCTGCAGTCGCAACCCACACACAGCAGGAGCTTCAGACCCTGATGGACCGCTTCTCCCAGGCATGCAAGGACTTCGGGCTTACCATCAGCCTGAAGAAGACTAACGTCTTGGCGCAAGGCACGGAAGCACCACCAACCATCACCATTGATTACTACAAGCTGGAGGTCGTGAATCAGTTCACGTACCTGGGGTCCACGATCAGCAACAACCTCTCCCTTGATGCAGAGATCAACAAGAGGATTGGAAAATCAGCCTTCACACTCGCTCGCCTCACCACACGAGTGTGGGAGAATCCCAAACTCTCTGTCAAGATGAAGATGGCAGTGTACAACGCCTGCGTCATCAGCACACTGCTCTATGGGAGTGAGACGTGGACAACATACGCCCAGCAGGAAAAGAGACTGAACTCCTTCCACTTGCGCTGCATTCGTCATATCCTGGACATACAGTGGGGTAAAAAAGTATTTAGTCAGCCACCAATTGTGCAAGTTCTCCCACTTAAAAGATGAGAGAGGTCTCCAATTTTCATCATAGGTATACCTCAACTATAAGAGACAAAACAAGAAAAAAAAAATCCAGAAAATCACATTGAAGGATTTTTAATGAATTAATTGGTAAATTCCTCGGTAAAATAAGTATTTGGTCAATAACAAAAGTTCATCTCAATACTTTGTTATATACCCTTTGTTGGCAATGACAGGGGTCAAACGTTTTCTGTAAGTTTTCACAAGGTTTTCACACACTGTTGCTGGTATTTTGGCCCATTCCTCCATGCAGATCTCCTCTAGAGCAGTGATGTTTTGGGGCTGTCGCTGGGCAGCACAGACTTTCAACTCCCTCCAAAGATTTTCTATGGGGTTGAGATCTGGAGACTGGCTAGGCAACTCCAGGACCTTGAAATGCTTCTTACGAAGCCACTCCTTCGTTGCCCGGGCGGTGTGTTTGGGATCATTGTCATGCTGAAAGACCCAGCCACGTTTCATCTTCAATGCCCTTGCTGGTGGAAGGAGGTTTTCACTCAAAATCTCACGATACATGGCCCCATTCATTCTTTCCTTTACACGGATCAGTCGTCCTGGCCCCTTTGCAGAAAAACAGCCCCAAAGTATGATGTTTCCACCCCCATGCTTCACAGTAGGTATGGTGTTCTTTCTCCTCCAAACACGACAAGTTGAGTTTTTACCATAAAGTTCTATTTTGGTTTCATCTGACCATATGACATTCTCCCAATCCTCTTCTGGATCATCCAAATGCTCTCTAGCAAACTTCAGACGGGCCTGGACATGTACTGGCTTAAGCAGGGGGACACGTCTGGCACTGCAGGATTTGAGTCCCTGGTGGCGTAGTGTGTTACTGATGTAGCCTTTGTTACTTTGGTCCCAGCTCTCTGCAGGTCATTCACTAGGTCCCCCCATGTGGTTCTGGGATTTTTGCTCACCGTTCTCGTGATAATTTTGACCCCACGGGGTGAGATCTTGCGTGGAGCCCCAGATCGAGGGAGATTATCACTGGTCTTGTATGTCTTCCATTTTCTAATAATTGTTCCCACAGTTGATTTCTTCACACCAAGCTGCTTACCTATTGCAGATTCAGTCTTCCCAGCCTGGTGCAGGTCTACAATTTTGTTTCTGGTGTCCTTTGACAGCTCTTTGGTCTTGGCCATAGTGGAGTTTGGAGTCTGACTGTTTGAGGTTGTGGACAGGTGTCTTTTATACTGATAACGAGTTCAAACAGGTGCCATTAATAGAGGAAATGAGTGGAGGACAGAGGAGCCTCTTAAAGAAGAAGTTACAGGTCTGTGAGAGCCAGAAATCTTGCTTGTTTGTAGGTGACCAAATACTTATTTTACTGAGAAATTTACCAATTGATTCATTAAAAATCCTTCAATGTGATTTTCTGGATTTTTTTTTTTTTCTCATTTTGTCTCTCATAGTTGAGGTATACCTAGGATGAAAATTGGAGACCTCTCTTATCTTTTAAGTGGGAGAACTTGCACAATTGGTGGCTGACTAAATACTTTTTTGCCCCACTGTATCCTGGCAGGACAAAGTGCCCAACACAGAAGTTCTGTCCCACGCTGGCCTTCCCTCCATGTTCACTCTACTCAGGCAGCGCAGGCTCCGCTGGCTAGGCCACGTTCACCGTATGGAGGATGGCAGAATCCCCAAAGACGTCCTCTATGGAGAACTTGCAACTGGCAGGAGAGACGTTGGCCGCCCACAGCTGCGCTTTAGAGACGTCTGCAAGAGAGACATGAAGACCCTGGATAAACACAGAGCGCTGGGAGGACCTTGCAATGGACCACTCCAAATGGAGAGGCACCCTGACCAGACAGCTCAAGGCGGGTGAAGAGAGACTGACTGCTGCAGCAAATGAAAAAAGGACCCGCAGGAAGAACCGCCACATACCCAGCAGCACGGAGACCACCCACAAGTGCGACCTGTGTGACAGGGACTGTCATTCGCGCATCGGCCTGTTTAGCCACAGGCGGTGCTGTTCCAGCAGAGTAGACATTTAGGATTCTCTTCCATGGTCATCATAGACCGACGGAGGCCGACGACGACATGTGGTTTAAGTGCGTTGTGAGCCACTTTCAGGTGGGCACTGTCCAAAATTCACCAATCCGAACACACGCGCCCTCTCTCTTTGACATTTAGCTGTTCATGGTTTGTGTGCACCATCTGCCGTGTTGTCAGCCAGTCAGTGTTGCCAACACTATCACGACGTGTTAGCTACTCCACACAGCCATGGTTCTGTTGCACCCCTTGAAGCGATATCGGCCCGGGGACGCAACCGTGGTTAACATGTCTCCTCTCCGTGTTCGCTGGGCGATGTCGGCCCCGAACGCCAACTGTGGGTATTTGTTTATTTTTGTGGGTCTTCACCTTTTTGGGAACTGTTATCATCATTCTTGTGTTCAATACATGTGCTGTGGTGAATTCTGAGCCTACAGGCGCAGACAAAATTGTTGGTACCCCTCTGTTAATGAAAGAAAAACCCACAATGGTCACAGAAATAACTTGAATCTGACAAAAGTGGTAATAAATAAAAATTCTTTGAAAATTAACCAGTGACAATCAGACAATGTTTTTGAATTGTGGCTCAACAGAATTATTTTAAAAAACAAACTCATGAAACAGGCCTGGGCAAAAATGATGGTACCCTTAACGTAATATTTTGTTGCACAACCTTTTATTTATTTATTTTACCTTTATTTAACCAGGAAAAAAACCCCGTTGAGATTAAAAACCTCTTTTTCAAGGGAGTCCTGGCCAAGAGGCAGCAAAAAAAATCACAAATACACTTACAATGACATACAAATCATATAAAGCAGTTACAAATTAGTGAGGCCGTCTCAAGTGTTCTCAATCTGGTTTTAAAGTCGTTCAATGAAACAAGTTCCGTTAGTTTCCAGTCTTTTTGCAACATGTTCCATGTAGAGGGGGCTGAGAACATGAAAGCTCTTTTTCCCAGCTCAGTACGGGCAAATGGAACAGAAAGCAACAAATGATCATTAGAACGCAAACCATAAGAATCAACACTTCTCAGTGTGATCAAATTACAAATGTAAGGGGGCAACAGTCCAAGCATGGCCTTGTAAATAAAAAAGTACCAGTTAGTCAACCTCCTGGTGGACAAAGAGGGCCATCCCACTCTAGAATACAGTTCACAGTGATGGGTCAAGGCTCTACAGTTTGTAACAAACCTCAAAACAGCATGATATACAGAGTCAATCTTACTCAGACACTGAGCTGAAGCATTCATATACAAGAGGTCTCCATAATCTAAAATAGATAAAAAAGTTGCAGTAACAAGACACTTTTTAACCTCAAAAGAAAAACAACATTTATTTCGAAATAAAAAACCCAGTTTCAGTTCAAGTTTCTTCACAAGTTTTTCAACATGGGGCTTAAAAGTCAGAGCGTCATCAAGCAAGATACCAAGATACTTGTACGAGTGAACCACCTCAATTTCATTTCCCTCAAAAGTGGACACTGTGGGAAAAATTTGTGGACTCTTCCTAAAATTTGAAAACCACATCAGTTTAGTTTTGTCAGCATTAAGGACTAGTTTTAGCTACAGAAGTGTGTGCTGCACCCCATTAAAAGCTTTCTGCAGAGAAGCAACAGCATTAGCAGGGGAAGAGCCAAAGCAGTAAATAATTGTGTCATCGGCATAAAAATGCAAACTAGCATCAGACACATTTTGTCCTAGATCATTAATGTACATAATGAATAGGAGGGGTCCTAATACAGAACCCTGTGGCACCCCCTTGTGGACACTGACAATTTCAGAACACAAACCATCATATTTAATACATTGGGTCCTGTCACCCAAATAATTTGCGAACCAGGAGACTACATGTTCCGACAGACCAAAACTGATGAGTCTTTGCTTTAAAACTGTGTGGTCCACAGTGTCAAAAGCCTTTGACAGATCAATGAAAAGTGCAGCACAGTACTGCTTTTTATCAAGAGCAACAAGTATATCATTGACCACTTTTGTAGCAGCAGTAATAGTGCTGTGCTTTTTTCTAAACCCGATTGCAGTTTTGAAAGAAGTTCATTTGAGAATAAAAACTCTTTGAGTTGATCACACACGAGAGATTCAAGAATCTTGGACAAGACACACAAATTTGATATTGGTCTGTAGTTAGTTAAAACTGCTGGGCCACCAACTGCTGGGCCACCACCAACCACAAAAGCTGACTTCCATACTACAGGAATCTCTTTGTTTTCAGTTGATAAATTAAAAAGTACTGTAAGAGGCTGTGCAATAAAATCGGCAGCCATTTTCAAAAAGTAAGGCTCTATCAAGTCTGGTCCAGGAGGTTTTCTGTGATTCAAAGTTTTGAGAGCCTTATGAACTTGCTGTACAGTAAAAGGTACAAGTCTAAAAGGTTCTCCAAAAAACATTTGGGAATTAGTACAGTGAGGCACAGATGTAGCTCCTGTAGAGTTAAACAGAGGCAATCACTGCAATTGGAGGCAATCACTGCAATCAAACGATTTCTGTAACTGTCAATGAGACTTCTGCACCTCTCAGCAGGTATTTTGGCCCACTCCTCATGAACAAACTGCTCCGGTTGTCTCAGGTTTGAAGGGTGCCTTCTCCAGACGGCATGTTTCAGCTCCTTCCACAGATGTTCAATAGGATTTAGATCAGGCCTCATAGAAGGCCACTTTAGAATAGTCCAATGTTTCGCTCTTAGCCATTCTTGGGTGTTTTTAGCTGTGTGTTTTGGGTCATTATCCTTTTGCAAGCCCCATGACCTGCGACTGAGACTAAGCTGTCTGACACTGGGCAGCACATTTCTCTCTAGAATACCTTGAAGAAGTTACAGGTCTGTGAGAGCCAGAAATCTTGCTTGTTTGTAGGTGACCAAATACTTATTTTCCACCATAATTTGCAAATAAATTCTTTAAAAATCCTTCAATGTGATTTTCTGGATTTTTTTTTTTCTCATTTTGTCTCTCATAGTTGAGGTATACATATGATGGAAATTGGAGACCTCTGTCATCTTTTAAGTGGGAGAACTTGCACAATTGGTGGCTGACTAAATACTTTTTTGCCCCACTGTACCTTGACCTTGGAGTTCACCTTGAATGTGTTTAGAGGTCATTCTGCGCTCTTTTTTTTTTACCATTCGTATTATCTGTCTCTTCCATTTTTCATCAAGTTTCCTCCTGCGGCCACGTCCAGGGAGGTTGGCTACAGTCCCGTGGATCTTAAACTTCTGAATAATATGTGCAACTGTAGTCACAGGAACATCAAGCTGCTTGGAGATGGTCTTATAGCCTTTACCTTTAACATGCTTGTCTATAATTTTCTTTCTAATCTCCTGAGACAACTCTCTCTTTTGCTTCCTCTGGTCCATGTTTAGTGTGGTACACACCATGTCACCAAATAGTACAGTGACTACTTGTCACCCTTTAAATAGGCCAACTGACTGATTACAAGTTTGTAGACACCTGTGATGTTAATTAGAGGACACATCTTGGTTGAGCATGTCCCTATGGTCACATTATTTTCAATCTTTTCTAGGGGTACCATCATTTTTGTCCAGGCCTGTTTCATGAGTTTGTTTTTTAAAGTAATTCTGTTGAACCACAGTTCAAAAGCATTGTCTGATTTTCATTGGTTAATTTTCATAGAATTTTTATTTATTACCACTTTTGTCAGATTCAAGTTATTTCTGTGACCACTGTGGGTTTTTCTTTCATTAACAGAGGGTACCAACAATTTTGTCCACGTGTGTAGATCCTTTGGTGGAAACGATTCTAGTTTTGGTAGGCCAGTTTGTTTTTCTAACTGCTGTTTAGAATCAGAATCAGAATCAGAATCAGCTTTATTGGCCAAGTATGCACAACACATACAAGGAATTTGACTTTGGCTAAAAACTTGCTCTCGTTGTTCAGGTGTAAGATTTAAATAAGATTTCAATGACAATGTTGTAGCTTCATTTGAAGGCTCAAATATTTTTAGTGGCTTCATGCAGATTTTTTTTTTTTTCCAAAATTGCTCAATTTTTTTTTTCTTTCATAGAAGTTGCTGAGTACTGGACTAGAATCAGAATTATTGTTTCATGCTCCTTTTAAGAGTTTTTTTTTTTTCCTGAAATCACATAAAACCAAAGGATTCAAAGTCACGGTTTGAAAAGGTTTTTATAGGCTTTTTTTTTTTAAAATGTAGAAAGATTATTAAATTATAGTGCAAAAAAACAGCCACAGGGGGTGTACAAGCCAGTGTACTCCTAGTGGCTGTCCCAAGCCCATGTAAGTGGGGAGGGTTGTGTCAGGAAGGGCATCCAACATAGAACCTTTGCCAAATCTAACATGCACATCATGACGAATGAGAGTTTTGTACCGGATCAGTCGAGGCCCATATTAACAACGACTACCACCGCTGCTGTTAATCAACAGGGTGACTGTGTATATTGGCCTACTGTTGGTGGAAGCCGGGTTTCCTCTGGTAATTTTTCCCAGTGGTGGCCCGCCATGTCAGAAGATTTTCTGTGGCTCTATCAGGACATGTAAGTTTAAGAAAAATTTATTAAGGAATGACGATCCGCAAGCGCACACATGAACAACGCGTGTGACCGTGATCCGCGCGGAGAGAAGCGCCCTGCCCGCGTGTTCTAGTGACCAGCCAGGCAGAGTGTCTCGCTAGTAGTGTGACTGTTCGATAGAAACATGAGCTTATTAAAGTACTTTAAACATGGAAAAAAAATCAGAAGAGGTATGTAAGCACTGGAGTCATTGATCATGGTTTTAACCAGCTGGTAACGGGAGCAATAATGGAAGAGTTGCTTAGCTAACAGGTGTGGTTAAGAGCTCGCGTTGGTTGATTTTGTTTACTTATTGTTATTTTTGTTTTTCTCATTTCAGTCAAGAATGAAAAAGAGCTGTTTTTAACCTTTACCTTAGTTAATATTAACTAAATTATATTCATTGTTCAGTGTTTCCTCTGGCTTAAATACCTTGGCGCGGTGGCAAATATTTTTCCAGGGGAGGGGGGTTGCAGAAAACACATGCACGATTGTAACCGGAAATGCTAATTTTATACTATTTCTTTTTATTTTTTAAATTTTGCACAGAAATATTGCATAATGGAACGTAGCATTTGAAGTATTTTACTACCAAGGCTTGAATGTTGGCATATTGGGCCAGTTGGGGTTCCGCCCAGATGTCCTGTGTTTGGACTTTTTACTGGTGTCATCCTTCTCTCCTCCCTCTGCTCTCACCAATCCTGGACCCTCTGCCTGAACACTTTCCTCTCCTTGGCTCCTCTCTTCTGTCTCATCTTTCCCTCTTTGAGCCCTGCCTAATTCAGGTTCTCTCTCTGTCTATGGTGGTATAGAAACAAGCTAGAAAATACCATGTGTCATGTTTTGTCCTGCAGGATTTTTTTTTCAGGGTTAATGTAAAGTTAGTGCCAAAATAATAATTCTTTAGGTAATCTCCCATTATGCTCTACACATATTCCATACAAATTCTGTTTGCATGCTTATGAACAATTATTTTATGGTAAACTGATAAAACAGGAATGAGACAAAGCTATAGAGCTCTCTCTCTCTCTCCTCTCTCTCTCTCTCTCTTAGGTCAAGATCTTTCACATTAGATACACACCCAAACTCAACATCCAGGCACACTGTTGATAGCACATTCTAGATTGAAGTAGCATGTTCAGTGGATGGCCTGTTCCCGCCATAGTTAGATTAGCCAATAAGATAGTTACGTATAAGCCCATCCTATTGCACTGGATTGCCCCCACCCAAAAAGATGACTGTAACCCACACCCGGAAGTCGGGATCAGTCGGACGACGTTCCCAAGGGGACAGCATCAAACTGATCCAGCGCTGCTTGCTTTACTTGTGACTTCTAAATAAATGTTCCATCTTTAAATTGAACAAATCTCCAGCTTGTTCTTGGATTTTTCAATCAAAGAATCAGGTATTTTTCTAACAAATTGGTGCTAGTGACCTGGATTGAATTTTTCTGAGACGAGCCTGAACACACCACATCGGAGGGACCCTTTTCAGACGACCGTGGCGGCGCCTGAATAAAAAAAAGGTGAGCAGAAATCCTTTTGTATACAAAATTTCTGCAGTTTGGCCATTCTAAATTTACAGTTGTCTGATTAAGGGGTATATCCAATCTAGAAATTTATCATTTGGTTGGGAGTCACATGTAAAGTCCAAGCAATAGTTTGAAAAGTTAAGAGAGTGCACATGTTCTATTTTCAGTCTGAGGTGGAACGGCCGCGGCCATGGACGCACATTACGGGTGTATAGTCCATCAAATAAAACATTTTGGAGTCAGTCTGAACCAAAATGACGAGACTTAGGAATAGAGTGACTAATAATCACCCTGGTATGTCTCCTCAAATGAAAAGAGCCAGGTTTTAGGAACCTGATGCTGGGGGGAGCCATTGAAAGTGTTCGACCCGATGCCACTGTGTGGAGCGAAGCCACGATTATTTAATTTGCTGGACACAAGACACCGTTTGTTCTAGGAGCCGAAAGAAGACCCCGAGGGAATGTGTCTGCTGTGTATCAGAGTTAATCACGGTACCGCTTGTGTGTGGGGGACCTGCCGAGGCCTCAGCGAAAGTACTCTCTGTTTAACAAAAGATTAAATGGATTTGTGAGGTTCCGGGATGCAGTCTGTACCCAGAACTTAATAAGAATTAGGGGCAACGGCCGTGCCAGTCTTCTCAAATGAAAACAGTCAGGATTAGAACCTGATACCACTTAAGTGAAGTATTCTGGATGCAGTCTGTGCCAAAATAAGAGACTTAGGGAAGCGGAATTAACCGTCTTCGTCTCCTCAAATATGGGAACTAGGGTTAGCCTGGTCCCGCAAATTTCGGTTACAGTCTGTGCCGAAATAAGAGACTTAGGGAAGCGGAATTAACCGTCTTTGTCTCCTCAAATATGGGAACTAGGGTTAGCCTGGTCCCGAATGTCTGTAATTTTGTGTCTTTAGGGGATAAAAATGTGAATGGAAATATCTACTAAACCTATCCCATAGTATGATTTAATTCAGTGTCTTTAGGGGATAAAAGTGTGGTTTGGGAAATACCGGGAGTTGGGAATATTTATTAAAATTTTCCCATAATGATTTAACTTTTTCCCATAATGATTTAACTAATGGCAGGCTCCGGACCACGTAATCAGAACAAAGGAAAGTAATGCACCCCCACCACCGAGTGGAGGTGAGATTGGTAAAACAAGTTACTGAGAGAATTATTTGAGGTAACAGTATTAAAATGAAGCGCTAAATTAAAGTTGTAAGGTTATTCTGGTGTGTGTACAGCTGGGGTTAGGGAGACAGTGCTCCATTTTCTTAAAAAAAAAAAAGGTTGTGGTTTGTGAGCAATAGGCTCAGGGGCCATCTTGCGCGTGTCACATTTACTGCGCATATGAGGGCGCCATCTTGAATCACCTTCAAGCTGTGGCACAGTGCCTCCATCGTGTGGCCAAATATAGGAAGTGCACTATTTCACAAAATTACTGCCAACAAAAACTTAAATCTTAATAGTAAATCTGGAACCCTATCTCTCTGGCTGAAAGGAAAGCTTTAAATCCATGCATGGTAAACAAAAACAAAGACCTCTCGCGCCTGCCAATGCAGGTTTGTTTGTAGTGAGGCAAAGCATGCCCATTCAGTTTGGAGAGAAAAGGCTCAACTTTAAATTAGGCAGAGGGAGGTATAAGAATAATAATTATTCCTACTTATACAATAAAACTGGAGAATAAGGAGATTTATTCCTCAACAGAACTGTAGGAAATCCTAGATGGACACTATATAAAGGTGAGAGAATTTAAATGAAAAAAATGGAAAATTGCAGATTAGTACAGATAAGTAACAAAAAGGGAAACAAAATAGATGAATAAAAATAAATAAATAAATATGAAAAGTGAAGTGAGTTACCATTGTCATAATATTGTATTTCTGTGTGCGTCAAGCAGCAGAGGTTGATTGAGAACCCCAGTTTGACAATTCCATGCACCAAGACAGGGATGAGTCCTCACACATCTGATATTGTATAGTATTCCTGTATATGTATCAAACTGCTGAGGCTGGTAGAAAATTAAGTTTGTTATTCTCTATTTGTGAAATGTGGGGTGGTTCATCAATCAATTGATATCTTTACTGTATTCCTGTGTGTGTATCAACCAGTCGAGACTGATTGAGAATTCCACACAGCAAAACAGATCTTGAGTGATAGTGTAAATACAAGGGGTTGGACTAGGATAGCGGGGATACAAGCAGATACGGTACCACTGTTGCCCTGAGTTAAAACGTGTAGATAGGCTGGCGTTAAGTCCCAGCTAACAGGCGCACAGACGGCTAGCGTCTGTGTAGAAGCTTTCTGTTGGTGTCTAAATACACGGACAATACGTCACTCAGCTACAGTAAAGGGTACGGGTAATACCTATATGAAATGTCTCAAGAAACAATGGAACGATGGCAGGCCTGTAAGCCCGGCTCCCTGGGGTCGTCACTATCCCAGACAATGGATAGATGGTTGACAAAGGTCCCAGTCACAGATCAAAAGAAAGGAAGGGAGAGATTTGTCAGATGGGTCAAACAAATGCAGGACAGAGGAATGTTTGCAGGATGTGAAAACAGCCCCCCCCCCCCCAACGAGGGGATCTGGCTATGTTTATGAGACAAGCAAGAGGGGGCATGAGCAGGCAAGCAATAAGTACTGGGAAGCCAGTGTACAGTGGGGTAAAAAAGTATTTAGTCAGCCACCAATTGTGCACATTCTCCCACTTAAAAGATGAGAGAGCTCTCCAATTTTCATCATAGGTATACCTCAACTATGAGAGACAAAATGAGAAAAAAAAAAATCCAGAAAATCACATTGTCTGATTTTTAAAGAATTTATTTGCAAATTATGGTGGAAAATAAGTATTTGGCCAATAACAAAAGTTCATCTCAGTACTTTGTTATAATCAGAATCAGAATGAGATTTATTGCCATTGTTCATGTAGTACACAAACTAGGAATTTGTCTCGGTGCAGTGCTGCAACATTCAACATGGAGTAGCACTAAAGATAAAAATAAAAAAACTATGCATGCAATAAAAGGTAGAATATGAATAAGTAATACTAATCTATACAATTTTTAAATTTATTAACAAGCAGCAGATATTGTGGAGTTCCACATAGTGCAGTCGGTAGTGCAAAAAGAAAACAGTGATAATTGTCATGAGTCCGGTTGAGCTGCTGTACGTAATGCACGAGAGTCTAATAAGTCACTTAGTGTTCAGCAGTCTGATGGCAGAGGGGAAGAAGCTGTTCATGTAGCGGGAGGTTTTAGTCTGAATGGACCGAAGTCTTCTGCCTGAGGGGAGGGGGGCAAACAGTGCGTGTCCAGGGTGTGAAGGGTCGGCTATGATCCGACCTGCACGCCTCCGGGTCCTGGAGATGTACAGGTCCTGGAGGGATGGGAGCTTGCAGCCGATCACCTTCTCAGTAGCGTGCACAACATGCTGCAGTCTTAGTCTGTCCCTGGTGGTGGCTCCTGCGTACCACACGGTGATGGAGGTGATGAGGATGGACTCGATGGTGGCCGTGTAGAACTGCACCAACACCTTGGTGGGTAGCTTGAGCTTCCTCAGCTGCCGCAGGAAGAACATCCTCTGCTGGGCCTTTTTGATGAGGGAGCTGATGGTCAGCTCCCACTTGAGGTCCCGGGTGATGGTGGTGCCCAGGAAGCGGAAGGAATCCGCAGTGGTAATGGGAGAGTGTGAGGGTAAGGGGGGTCAGAGGGGCTGTGACTTTTCTGAAGTCCACGATCATCTCCACTGTCTTCAGAGCGTTCAGCTGCAGGTTGTTGTGGCTGCACCAGGACACCAGCTGGGCCACCTCTCTCCTGTAGACGGACTCATCGCCGTTGGAGATGAGCCCGATGAGGGTGGTGTCATCCGCAAACTTGATCAGCTTGGCAGACTGGTGGCTGGAGGTGCAGGAGTTGGTGTACAGGGAGAAGAGCAGGGGGGAAAGTACACAGCCCTGGGGTGATCTGGTGCTAATGCTAACAGAGTCTGAGACAGTCTTTCCCAGCCGCACATGCTGCCTCCGGTCCGTCAGGAAGTCGGTGATCCACCTGCAGAGAGAGTCAGGCACGTTGAGCAGGGACAGCTTGTCCTGGAGCAGAGCAGGGCGGATGGTATTGAATGCAGAGCTGAAGTCCACAAACAGGATCCTGACGTAGGTTCCCGGGGAGTCCAGGTGCTGCAGGATGGAGTGGAGGGCCAGGTTGACTGCGTTGTCCACAGACCTGTTGGCTCTGTAGGCAAACTGCAGCGGGTCCAGGAGGGGAGTGGTGATGGTCTTGAGGTGGGACAGGACCAGGCGCTCAAAGGACTTCATGACTACAGAGGTGAGCGCTACAGGTCTGTAGTCATTAAGTCCAGTGATCCGTGGCTTCTTGGGGACAGGGACGATGGTAGAGGTTTTGAGGCAGGCCGGCACGTGGCATGACTTCAGGGAGGTGTTAAAAATGTCTGTGAAGACAGGAGTCAGCTCCTCCTCACAGTGTCTCAGGGTGGAGGGAGACACGCCGTCCGGACCGGGGGCCTTGTGCGGGTTCATCAACTGCAGAGCCGCCTTTGATGAAGTGGGGACCATGGAGGCAGTGGCGCTGGGGGGAGGGGGGAGTTGGACACAGCTGACGAGGTGTCAAAACGGGCATAGTGTTGGGACAGTCTTTGACAAAGGGCTTTGTCATCCTGTCCTTTAGAAGCCT
Organism: Pholidichthys leucotaenia; assembly: GCA_020510985.1. Taxonomy (NCBI): domain Eukaryota; kingdom Metazoa; phylum Chordata; class Actinopteri; order Cichliformes; family Pholidichthyidae; genus Pholidichthys; species Pholidichthys leucotaenia. The sequence continues at coordinate 6,326,370 of CM035836.1, forward strand.
GAGGCCGATAGTTGGTGATTTGCCTCAGTCCTCTCCACACAGAAGCAGAGTCGTTAGCAGTGAACTGCTGCTGGAGTCTCTCAGAATACACAGATTTAGCTCTCCTCAGCTCTCTGCTAAACCGGTATTTGACCTCCCTGTAGCAGTCCCTGTCTCCACTTTTCAGCGCTGCTTCCTTCTCCTTCCTGATCTGTCTGAGCTTAGCTGTGAACCAGGGCTTGTCGTTGGAGTAACTCACCCTGGTGCACGATGGAAGAATGCTCTCCTCACAAAAGTGGATATATGAGGTCACAGTGTCCGTGTATTCATCCAGATCATGTGTGGCTCCTTTAGACATGCCCCAGTCAGTTATTTCAAAGCACGTGCTCAGCTCCTCCCCAGCTTCACTGGTCCATTTCCTCATAGTGCTCACAACAGGTTTTGTGAGCTTCAGTCTCTGTCTGTATGTGGAAATCAGGTGGACCATCACGTCATCAGATAGTCCGAGCGCAGCGCGGGGAACAGCGCGATACGCGTCCTTAACTGTAGTGTAACAGTGATCCAGCGTGTTCTCTCCTCTGGTGGGGCATTTAATAAACTGTTTGTATCGGGGGAGTTCGTGGCTCAGGTTGCTCTGGTTAAAGTCGCCAACCACAATAACCAGAGAGTCCGGAAAAGTCTGCTCCGCTTGCTGAATGTGATCCGCGAGCGCGCGCTGAGCCTCGCGCATGTCCGCGTCGGGCGGGACGTAAACAGCAGCCAGGATGAATGAAGCGAACTCACGCGGGGAATAAAATGGCTTGCAGTTGATGAATAAATATTCCAGAGCGGGAGAACAGTGTTGGGAGATCACAGTTACATCGGAGCACCAGCTGCTGTTGATGTAGAAGCAGACTCCTCCGCCTGTGGTCTTGCCGGAGAGTCCCGTATCTCGGTCTGCACGAAATAGCTGAAATCCCTCGAGGAGGAGCGCGCTGTCCGGTGTCTTTTGCTTGAGCCAGGTCTCAGTAAAGCAGAGAGCACACGAGGTGGAGAGGTCCTTAAATCGCATCAGCAGTCTCAGTTCATCTACCTTGTTATAAAGAGAATTGACGTTGGACAGAAATATTCCAGGCAAAGCCGTGCGCGTGCCTCTCCTGCGAAGCCGCACGAGGGCGCCCGCTCGTCTTCCTCTCTTTCGCCGTCTCACTTTTTGGGCTAAAAAGTGAGCCAGATCGGCGGCAGGAGCCAAAAAAACTGGGAGTAGGTCCACTATATACCCTTTGTTGGCAATGACAGAGGTCAAACGTTTTCTGTAAGTCTTCACAAGGTTTTCACACAATGATGCTGGTATTTTGGGCCATTCCTCCATGCAGATCTCCTCTAGAGCAGTGATGTTTTGGGGCTGTCGCTGGGCAACACGGACTTTCAACTCCCTCCAAAGATTTTCTATGGGTTTGAGATCTGGAGACTGGCTATGCCACTCCAGGACCTTGAAATGCTTCTTACGAAGCCACTCCTTCGTTGCCCGTGCGGTGTGTTTGGGATCATTGTCATGCTGAAAGACCCACCCATGTTTCATCTTCAATGCCCTTGCTGATGGAAGGAGGTTTTCACTCAAAATCTCACGATACATGGCCCATTCATTCTTTCCTTTACACAGATCAGTCATCCTGGTCCCTTTGTTGAAAAACAGCCCCAAAGCAGTGCTACATGCTTCACAGTAGGTATGGTGTTCTTTGGCTGCAGCTCAGCATTCTTTCTCCTCCAAACATGACAAGTTGAGTTTTTACCAAAAAGTTCTATTTTGGTTTCATCTGACCATATGACATTCTCCCAACCCTCTTCTGGATCATCCAAATGCTCTCTAGCAAACTTCAGATGGGCCTGGACATGTACTGGCTTAAGCAGGGGGACACGTCTGGCACTGCAGGATTTGAGTCCCTGGCGGCATAGTGTGTTACTGATGTAGCCGTTGTTACTTTAGTCCCAGCTCTCTCCAGGTCATTCACTAGGTCCCCCGGTGTGGTTCTGGGATTTTTGCTCACCGTTCTCGTGATCATTTTGACCCCACGGGGTGAGATCTTGCGTGGAGCCCCAGATCGAGGGAGATTCTCAGTGGTCTTGTATGTCTTCCATTTTCTAATAATTGCTCCCACAGTTGATTTCTTCACATCAAGCTGCTTACCTATTGCAGATTCAGTCTTCCCAGCCTGGTGCAGGTCCACAATTTTGTTTCTGGTGTCCTTTGACAGCTCTTTGGTCTTGGCCATAGTGGAGTTTGGAGTCTGACTGTTTGAGGTTGTGGACAAGTGTCTTTTATACTGATAACGAGTTCAAACAGGTGCCATTAATACAGGTAACAAGTGGAGGACAGAGGGGCCTCTTAAAGAAGAAGTTACAGGTCTGTGAGAGCCAGAAATCTTGCTTGTTTGTAGGTGACCAAATACTTATTTTACCGAGGAATTTACCAATTAATTCATTAAAAATCCTTCAATGTGATTTTCTGGATTTTTTTTTCTCATTTTGTCTCTCATAGTTGAGGTATACCTATGATGAAAATTGGAGACCTCTCTCATCTTTTTAAGTGGGAGAACTTGCACAATTGATGGCTGACTAAATACTTTTTTGCCCCACTGTATTTAAGAGTCGGAGAACAGGGAAGGAATTATAAAGAGCAGGAGAATTTCTCATAGACTGTCAATGTTTTTTGGGGGAAATTAAACTCACCCTGCAGAGGATGTCAGGTAATGCCAATGGTCCTCCACTGACCCCAGAAGCCTCCATCACAAAGGCAGAAATGCGGCCACAGGCTATTGAACCACCTGCTGTTAAGTCCACAGCTCCTCCTCTAGGTGGAGAATTACTCGCACCCCCATCTCCCTACACAGGGACACAAGCTCTATCAGAGTGGTGCCAGAGTCGGACTAATCAACCTACTGTCTCAGCAGAGGTGCCAATTGAGCTTGCCCAATCAACACACACGATAATGGCCCCCCTGATGGTGATTAAAAACGGACTGTTACAAACAGCTAAGGGGGAGCCTGAAGGTAGTGAGAAAATTAAGGAATTTCTAGGAAAAACTGTAGAAAGTGCTACAAACACCCCTGATAATACAGGGGCAAGGTCAGATTGTACTTTTGTCACCAGGTCATATGCTGAGACAGGCACTGACCAAGACACATCATCTGTAAACGCCTTCACTTTAGCCCTTCAGGATATGGGAACATATCCACATCATGCTGCCTCCTCTGCAGAACACAGCCCACACATGGCAGCCCACACACCTAGCCATGGTAACGTACACACATGTATAGATAGAAGCCATGCCCCCCAGTCGGAGGCCGCGTGACCACAAACTACACTCCATTTTCACTCCAAGACACAGCCTTGATAAAATCACAGCTGCCAAATATACATGATGGCGGTGCACCATGGATCAAAGCTTTCCTTGAGACCTGTGCTGGAATAGCACCTGCTCTGGGAGACTTTAGATGGCTATTCTCCTCCTGCACCTCCTTGGGGATGCTGCGGGAGGTGGAACTACTAGGAGGTACACACTTAGAAAGAGACAAATCCCCATTATCAGCAGTGGTGTATATACTGTGGCCCATAATCCGAGAAAAGTTCCCTGTTCAAATGAAATCGGCCGAACTGTGTGACATCCCACCTAACGACTATGAGAAGGGGCCCCATACTTACTCAGGGTGAGAGATTTGTGGCAAGACAGGACAGATGAGGACCCGGCCACTAACGGTACAATTGAAATGCTATTTAGGGGAGCAGTAGAAGCCTCACTACCTGCCACCATACAGAAATTGTTGAAACAAGTGGTTGGACTCTCCAGCCTACCGTTCACTATGTGGTCAGCTCATGTTATTCAGTACATCGATAATGAGATTGAGAACCGTGAACAGGAGAAAAAACAGCTATCTTCTCTACAGAACCAAGTGGCAAAGGCACAACTGAAGGAGATGAGGGATAAGGTGAATCAAAATAAGGCCTCTGCTAATCAGATGCCACAACAACCCACCCCCCCATCAAACTCTAACCATGCGACCACTCCAGAACCTCACACTACAACAATATGAACCTTACCCAGACACTCCATCTGAACGGCCCTATCAGCGTCAGCCGCAGGGCCACAGGGGATATAAGAGGGTTAATAATAGGGACAGAGGCCGTGTCAAAAATAAACCTTGGGGAGGAGCCGACCCACGGGAGCAATGTTTCCTCTGTGGACAATTTGGCCACTGGGCTAAGCGCTGCCCGCAACAGCACTCACAAAGGCACCCTGGGGGGTCCCCCAATTATCAACACAGTGTATATCCTCCCCTACATGCTCCTCCTCTTCCTCCCCGGGCACAGGACAATTAGCACCAAGCCCCCGGATCACACCAATTCCCACAATAGGGCTGCCCAGGACTGACAGCAGGTGACTTTCTGTGTCCCGCAGATCTATTTCTTGAACCCATAGTGAAGTTGACAGTGGATGGTCGAGATTATATGTGCATGATTGACACAGGAGCCAGGTATTCCACCCTAAACACACCACTCCCCATTTCAATGAATACCGTACCTGTTGTTGGCTTCTCGGGTAACACAGAAGAGTGGCCCCTGTCTAGACCTGTTCCCTGTTTGTGGAATTCACTGAGATTTGAACATTCATTCTTATTATCACCAACATGCCCTGTGAACCTGGTGCCAAGAGACATAATGTGTTCACAAAACATTTCATTATTGTTGGCACCCACCGACATTGACATAACTCTTCCTGACGGTTCAGTACAACGCTGTGCAACGCCCAAACGGGCACTGAGACAAATGATACAGTCTCCTGCAAAACCAAGTGACCCACTCACTGAAATGGGTGTGGAAATTTGGTGGGGGCTACTCCTTGACTTTGAACAAAGTCACTTAGGAGACATCTTTTCACAGTGGCTTCCCTGGATGTCCCTAGTGTACCCATATGAAAATGCCCATGACCCACCCCATTACACGTTCAACTATGAGCTTTTTGGAGATGAAAACTATGATGCATTTTGGGAAGGTTATGCACGACACTTCCAAGAAACAGCAGACCAACCAACAATTGAGATTGAGGACATTTATGTAGGAAAGGAAGGAGTGGCGGCGGCAGTTACTGTACCTGACTCATTACAATCCTTATATGCACTGACTGCTACATCTGCACCTCATGTGACTCTGAAGATAATGGATGGAGGGGAAGCAAAAAACCTGGGCCCGATGATAAAGAGGTGCATAACAACAACTGATTGGTTACCCACACAGAACAAGAGTCTACAATACTCTCCTTCCTTGAAAATGTATCGGATTGCACAACGGTCCACAATGACTGTGGAGCTTGAAAAAAGATTCCTCATGCGCACACACGGTAGAGAGAATACAGACCACCCACACTCACAGTCATTGTTAGACAGTCTCCCTGAGACATTGTGGTCTCAAGGCTCCACAGACGTGGGCCTACTCAACATCCCCCCTGTCTCAATCCCCCTAAAGCCTAACACTGTTCCTATATACCGTGCCCAATATCCCCTTCTATTGGATCAAATAAAAGGAATCAGGGGAACCATTGATGAACTGATCCAATCGGGGGTTCTGGTTCCCACTAAGTCCCCATGGAATACCCCGATTAACCCGGTCCCCAAGCCAGGAAAATTAGATTACCGCATGATTCAGGACCTTAGGCCTATTAATAAAATGGTAATACCCACTCTTTACGACACACCTAACCCATACACAGTGCTGATTGCAATCTCACCGAGTCATAACTTCTTCTCTTGCATTGACCTGGCAAATGCCTTTTTCTGTGTACCACTTCATCCAGATTCACAGCAATTGTTTGCCTTCTCCTACGACGGTACACAATACACATACAACCGGCTGCCACAGGGTTTTGTTGACTCTCCATCCATTTTTAATCATGTCCTAAGACAACAGCTACAATCTCTTGCACTGCCAGAAGGGATCACACTCTTACAATATGTAGACGATATTCTGATAGCAGCTCCGGACTCTGAATCAATCATGACCGCAACTGCCACAGTACTAAATCATTTGGCTGCATGTGGGTTCAAGGTATCCAAATCCAAATTACAAATTGGGTGACCGAAGGTTACCTTTCTGGGCCGGGTGATTGGTACTTCCGGGCGTAGTATGACCGCTGCACACAAAACTGACATCCTTAACCACTCCAAACCCATGACTGTAAAGGCAATGATGCAATTTCTGGGGTTGGTCACATACAGCAAGAACTTTGTACCTGACTTTACTGGATTAGTGGCACCCCTAAGGTCACTAATCACTCAAGCAGGATACAGAAACTACAACGCTTCCCTGGAATGGACATTAGTAGCAGACCGGGCCTTTATTGATCTAAAAACTGCTCTTTCCTTACCATGCTCTCTACATGCACCTGATTACTCCAGACCATTCCAACAGGAATGAGACAAAGCTATAGAGCTCTCTCTCTCTCTCTCCTCTCTCTCTCTCTTAGGTCAGGTCTTTCACTTTAGATACACACCCAAACTCAACACCCATGCACACTGTTGATAGCACATTCTAGAATGAAGTGGCATGTTCAGTGGATGGCCTGTTCCCGCCATAGGTAGATTAGCCAATAAGATAGTTGCGTATAAGCCCATCCTATTGTACTGGGTTGCCCCCACCCGAGAAGATGACTATAACCCACACCCGGAAGTCGGGATCAGTCGGACGACGTTCCCAAGGGGACAGCATCAAACTGATCCAGCGCTGCTTGCTTTACTTGTGACTTCTATATAAATGTTACATTGTGGAAATGTGAGAATGACGAGACAGAATTTACTCTCGAGTCAGTTTTATTCACATCTCCAACATCACGAAGCAGAATAAAAGAGAACGACAAAGGGAACTCTCGTCCTTAAATACCAGGACTCTTACAGCTAACAGGTCACATGTCTCACAAAACACATTGCATTATAAAGACAGCAACAATGCATCCTCTCTGCATGATATCACACCACTGTCTACAATGCATCCCCTCATTAATCCTTTAATTATACCCCACAGTCTCAAGCTTTGCATACCAAAGCTAACCCTCTTGCAGCTTCCTGAAATCACCACAGAAGCTCTGCCCTTGCTCTGGTCTAAAATGTGAGTCCAAAAGCAGGTCACATATGCGTGTCCACCACAACATCTTTAAATTGAAGAAATCTCAGGCTTGTTCTTGGATTTTTCAATCAAAGAATCGGGGTATTTTTCTAACAGGGGGGTTGCAGAAAACACATGCACGATTGTAACTGGAAATGTTAGTTTTACACTATTTCTTTTTATTTTTTTTTAAATTTTGCACAGAAATATTGCATAATGGAACTTAGCATTTGAAGTATTGTACTACCAAGGCTTGAATGTTGGCATATTGGGCCAGTTGGGGTTCCACCCAGATGTCCTGTGTTTGGACTTTTTACTGGTGTCATCCTTCTCTCCTCCCTCTGCTCTCAACTCTTCTGGACCCTCTGCCTGAACACTTTCCTCTCCTTGGCTCCTCTCTTCTGTCTCATCTTTCCCTCTCTGAGCCCTGTCTAATTCAGGTTATCTCTCTGCCTATGGTGGTATAGAAACAAGCTAGAAAATACCAAGTGTCATGTTTTGTCCTGCAGGATTTTTTTTCATTGTTTACATAAATAACCAAAATGTGTATTTTTTGTATTTTTATTCTAGTGTTTCTTTTTTCCATTGACAAAGAGTAGGAAAGGGAACGGGGAAAAAACCCAGTAATTTGCTCATGCATATTTAAATTACACGATCAGAGGTGGGTATTGTTGAGCTGAGCTGCAGGCCACACCCTCTCTGCTTGAGTGCTTTAGATCTGGGTGTGCTTCCCAGCCTGAGGGCAGTTGGTTGATTGCACCAGGTGGGAAGGATCTGGTGATTAAGGGAGTTTGGAGGTAGTTACTCACAGGGCAGTGGAGAGTATGCAGTGTGTGAGAGAAATGGTTGGAGAATTTGGACCTGGGAAAAGACTGCAGGACTAAAGCTTGTTTCAAGCAAGGAAGAAGGAGCCGGTGAGCATCCATTTGTGATATGTGTCTTTGTAGCGGCATTTAAGCCACTTTTGCACTAGCCCAGCATACTTCAGTACAGCATGATTTACTTCAGCATGGTTCGGTATGCTTTTGTCCGCACTACCACCGCATTACAACTGTGTTGAGCTTTGGTGGGTGGGTTTTCTATAACAGCAGGCGGCGCCACACTCCCGTGACGTAACGCAAGCGACCGGATCCTCAGCAACAAACAAAGATGGCGGATCACGATCCGAGGATTATCACGTTGCTCACTCTGTGGTTTTTTCTCACAATTAAGGCCAGAGAGTTTAACCAGAGAAGACAGTATTACCTGAGGCAACGACGTAAATTGAGACAAAACACTTTGGAACACTACAGGAGACTCGCGGTTGCCAGGGAGGAATATGAAGCTGGAATGGTGAGGTTACTTAACCGGCAGAGGAGGGAGCAGATATCGGTAAGCTAACGTGTGCTAATGCTTTCAGTTGTCATTTTATAGTCATATTATTCTGGTGTACAGCATTTTGATGTTGACAGTTATCATTATTACAGCAATGACATTATGCTGTGTGTGTGTTTCAGTTACTTAACCGGAAGAGGAGGCAGAGGAGGCAGGATATGTGGGTAAGCTAACGTGTGCTAATGTTTTCATTTATCATTTTATAGTCATATTATTCTTGTGTACATCATTTTGATATTGACAGTTATCAGTATTACAGGATTGACATTACGCTGTGTGTGTGTTTCAGTTACTTAACCGGCAGAGGAGGGAGGAGATGTCTGTAAGCTAACGTGTGCTATTTCTTTGTTGTCATTTTATAGTCATATTATTATTGTGTACAGTATTTCGATGTTGACAGGTTATCAGTATTACAGGAATTACATTATGTATTCTGTGTGTGTCTTTCAGTTGGCTGCGTTGGTGCAAAATACTTGCTGCAGACCGTGGGTCTGGACAGTAACCCGTAGCTCTCAGTGGTGGGAGGATGTTGTTCCCAGCTTCTCCACCCAGCAGTGGTTGCAGAATTTCCGGATGTCCGAGGACACTTTTAATTACCTGTGTGAGAAATTGCGTCCATGCATGGAGCGACAGGACACGACGTTCCGCCTATGTGTGCCTCTGAGGAAGAGAGTGGCCATCGCACTGTGGAAGCTTGCTACCAGTTCAGAGTACCGCACTATTGGACATCTGTTTGGGGTCAGCATCACAACAGTGTGCAGTATTGTGCAGGACTTTTGTGCCGGAGCAGAGTCATTGCTGGTTCCAGAACTACTTCGTTTTCCCGATGAAGGGAGGTTCACGGAAATGTCGGCCTACATCGAGAACCAGTGGGGGCTACCACTATGCGTTGGTGCCATCGATGGCTCCCACATACCCATCATAGCACCAGAAGAATATCACACTGACTACTTTAATCGTAAAGGCTGGCACTCCATAATCCTTCAAGGTGTGGTTGATGGAAAAGGTTTGTTCTGGAATGTGTTTGCCGGGCTTCCAGGGAGCATGCATGACGCTAGGGTGCTGAGACTGTCCACACTGTGGGAGTTAGCCAGTCGTGGAAACCTCTTCCCACCTAACTTCAGGAACATCGGTGCGGTACGTATGGGATACTACATCCTCGGGGACTCTGCCTATCCACTGCAAAATTGGTTGTTGAAAGCGTTCCATGACACCGGACGACTGACTGAAGAACAGCACACGTTCAACCACACCATCGGTCGTGTACGGGTGGCTGTGGAGAATGCTTTCGGCAGGCTGAAGGGAAGGTGGCGATGCCTTTTAAAAAGGAATGACGTGACATCGAACTGGTGAAATCCATGGTGGTGACTTGTTGTGCACTGCATAATCTGTGTGAGACTCATGGAGAGGACTTTGACACCACATTGGATGTTGCAGCAGATGAAGTAGCGGTGTCAGGTGCATACGTAGCTGAGGACCGTGGTGGAGATATCAGAGATGTTGTGATGCATTACTTGTGTAACAATACACTTAGAATTTGGTCATTATTCATGTGTGTACATACGTCTCACGTCTGTTTTTAATGAATAAAATGTTGTGCACTTTTCATATGTGTCCTATATTTTTCATAATGTTTATTATTTTTTTAGGGACGGGTAATTACATGGCAAGGAACCGGCGAAGTGGTATGCCAAAAAATGCAGCAGCAACGTAACACACCTTTCGTTTGCTTGAACTGCAATTTGACATAGGAATTATGTTTAGAAACTGCTTAAAATTAAGCCTATCACACTAATAATTTTAAACATAATTTCAAATCGTTTTAAGAAGCACACATTTACTTGAGAAACGTTTTATATTTAAATATAATCCTATACCACTTTTACTTCCAAAATAATGTCAATTTTAAAAAGTGCACATTTTTAAAAATGTTATATTTCAATTTAATTGTATCCTACCTGTACTTACAAAATAAGTATAAATATTTGTAAAAAGGACACATTATTATAATTAGGTTATATTTCAATTTATTCCTATCCCACTTTTACTTTCAAAATAACTGTAAATATTTGTAAAAATGATACATTTACAAAAGCTAGCACAACAGTGGGTCCCCACATTTTTGAGCAACACAATTGTGTATTCTTTGCCAATCTGTCTGCTGTTTTGTAATGTTTAACTGATAAGGTGAAAGATAAGGGACGGCTATTAGATGCTCAAAAACTGGAGAAACTCTCTGATAAAAATTCTGAAACTACACAAGTCAGTTTTGGTTTGATGTAACTGCCAAATGACCTAGAAATAATGACCTGAAACTTTTTTTATCTTAAGATTAAATAATGAGACAGTGGCACACTGGCCAACACCAAATTGTAATTGTTTTTAAATCCAAGGGTATTTTGTATGTACTGAATAAAAAAACTCATGTTTTTCAACTTCATGTCAACGTTTAAACAACATTATTGTTATTTTCCTTTTATGTGATGCTACACTCCTTCTAAAGTATTGTAATTCTCAGAATTTGGAATGCCAGTAGAACATTCAATTTAATTTGACTTACCTTTTTACCTACTTCTACTTTAAGTTTTATCAGTCTCTCCTGCTGCATTTTAAACTCCAACTGTACATCTTCTTCCAAGTTAACTTCAAAAATGTACCCAATGTTTACAACTGGCTCCTGTGGTCATAATTTCTTATGATATTTCAATAAAAAGAAGAGAAAGCTTACAAAAACATTTCTGTTTTGTTGTATAGGTCACAATCACATTACCTTTACAAAGGTTGATTCCTGACAGGATGTACAGCATCATTTGGATAAGACTAGGCAATGGAATTTATAAGTAATTATGCGTTTTTCTACAACAGTGTTATAATAGACAAACCACACTTTGATCCAAAACACTTCCATTTTATTATATATCAAATATTATCAAAAAAAGACTTTTAAAATAAAAAACAACATTAAGCGATATATGTTAGACACGCCGACCAGTCAGTGCATCAACAAGCCTCCCAAACTGTGCCAGGAAGGCTTGGTTGAAGGTAGCCGTCTCTGTCAGCTCCTCCCTTCGGAAGGCGACATCCTGCTCCTGGGCTACCCGCGTGTTTGCAGCAACCTCATTCAAATGCTGCAAGTAATGATTATTGAATATGTTTTGCTGCTCATGGTGTCTTTCGAGCTGCTCGTGGCGATCAAGCTGTAGACGCTCCTGCCTCTCCTGCATCCTCTCCTGCCTCTCCTGCAGCCTTTCCTGGAGACGCATCTCATCCTCATGCACCTGTGTCATCACAGATGCTATGTCCGAGATGGAGTTTCGTCTTTTCCTCTTGGCTAGATGAAAGACAAAGTCATGGTGGTTACATAGTGCTGTATCTAAACATATAAAAAAAAAATTACTATGGAATTACACTGGTGAAAGCCTGTTGTGGGATTATTATGCTTCGTTGGTGTATTTAAGCTCAAATGTCATGTTTCGGCACTTCAATGGAGTGGATTGTGCAAGTCACAGGGTGCTGTGATAGTGAATGTCCCCCCATGCATTCCGAAAATGATTTAAGTGCAAAAAGGTAGATGGATGGATCTTTAAAAGATTTTCTTTGTATTGTGGACTCATAAATAGGAATAGGTTAATAAAAATGGCTTAATAAAAGTGACGTGAATCTTTTTAATGAGGCATGTTCATTTTGAAAGTCAGTTCATGTGCTGTATCTGTTTTGGTATATTATGACTTCCAAAAGTATTTCCACCAGCACACCACCACACCTAAAAGTGTGAGTGTGTTGTTTAACAACGAGAACAGAACACCACAAATTGTTTTGGACACAGACATATAAAATTCCTTAATATGCTGCTATCAGAAATAACCTTAATCAAAAAAAAAAAAAAAAAAAAAGGATAATCTCATGTTCACTGTGCCTTACCAGCACTTAAACGAGAGATCCCGGATACTGAAGGGGCTGGTGATGGAGATGGTGATGGAGCTCGTGATGGAGCTTGTGATGGAGGTTGTGATCTGGACGATACCGGTGTCGGCGGGACACATTCATATTCTCCGTAGTCAGACGCTGGAGAGTCCGGGCGTTCTGGCGCGGCGCACCCGTGGGATGTTAAAAGTGATTCTACAAGGAAAATGCACACAATAAAATACAGCACGAAAGTGCAACATATACAGAAAAGATAATATTTTTTAAACAGATTACATAAGCTTATTTCAGCGTATTGTTCACGTGAATACTTAAAAGAAAAGCGTGACTCCGCAGTGTGCTGCAATAGAGCTGAATAGCGATCATCGCTAAAAACAATTATCCACATATGAACAGCTTTTTTTTGTGCATAAATAAACTGAGGGTCTTACCGAATATATTGGCGAAAAAACGCACAATAAAAATAAAAAACTCACCGTTCAAGGACTCCGATGGCGTGGCTGTATCGAGCCCAATGGCTCAGCCATTGCTGGCAGGCCGATGTCCGTAAATAGCGTCCATTTGCTCGAACCACTTCCAGTTCCTCCGGTCCGCACCACTTCTGCTATTGTGGTCCTTTAATGCGTGGTAATCGCACTTCATTTTTTTAATCTTCTCCCTACACTGTTTGGCAGTCCGGGTGTGCCCCTGTGCTGCCATGTGGTCGGAGACCTCCCGGTATATTTTTTCATTCCGTGTGGCTCTGTCTAACTCACGCTGGATGCGATCGTCCGATAACACAGTAAGGAGACAATGCACCTCCTCATTTGTCCATGGAACACCCTTACGAGAAGCCATCGTTGAAAATGAAAATCGATAACTAAAAACTCTAGAACACTGAAAATAAACTGAAAATAAACCGTCCACTGTGGTTGCGCGCCGAGTAATGGCGGTCGTGAAGGTTACTCAGAAGAGGTCGCTTTTCGTGACGTTAGGAGCTGACCAATCAGCGGCGACCAAAGTTTTTGACGTCAAAACACGGTATAGCTCAGCACGGATGGACCCTGCCCTTGAGCGGGGCTGAGATTCGCTGCTGTTAAACCGTGTTGAGGCTAGTGCAAAGACTTACCAAGCATGCTGAGCTGTACCATGATGTGCTAAGTAGGGCTAGTGCAAAAGGGGCTTTAGAAAGTCATTTGATCAAGTTTAGGTTAAATGTGATGTATTAAAAAATCGTGTTTGAAATGTTTTTCACCTGTGCTTAGCGTGTGCTTGGCTGTGCTTTGCTTGATTACTTTTCAAAAATAAAAGGAAAGAAAAGGAAAAAGTTGAGTCTTGGTCACTGACTGACTTCCAGTTCTGTCTTCCGAAACAAGCTTCCCGTTCAAGTGGGGGAAACTGCTGGTCAAACCTTACAGGAGTGAGGGCCACTTGAGAGTGAAAAACCACTGTGGAGACTGGAACAGAGAACCCTGAACAGCATCCGGCCAGGCCTGGAAGTCCAGAGGCCTGGTAACACACTGAATAGCACCTTAATCAATCCTGTCGGGAAAGAAGATGGCTGACTTAAAGTCACTGGAGCAGCTTAAAGCCAATAGGACATCTGCGAAGCGGCAATTCTCCCAGCTGGCCAACAACATTGTCCAGATGCATGCCATAATGCCCAAAGAGGAGCTCGGAGACAGTTTCAAAAAGCTCATAGTTGAGGCCAACAAAGTCATGGAAGCCAATGATGATGTGGAGGCCCAGTACCTTGCAGAGGCGGAATTGGATGCAGATCCTGAAGAAATTCCCGGGTTGAGTGAGCAGCATAAGGCCGATATTGGGAAAACTGCAAGTGAGTGTGAGATGAAACTAAAAGAGCTGAAGGACCTCATCCAAAAGACACTTTGGGGCAACTTTGGAGAGGAGGAACTGATGATGGTGGTAAAAGCTGCAGAGGAGAAGGTAAAGAGTGTGCTTTCCTTTGATCCCAGCGGAAATAAGGAGGCCTTTGACTTCATGTTTGATTACATGGAAAGTCTGGTTAAGAGGGCAAAGGAGCTATACACACAGTGGAAGTGTTGGGCCCCTCCTGTTGAGCAGAAAGACTTCCAGCTGCGTGTACGAGAGCTTGAGCAGTTCATTCTTAAGTTGGTGTCAAGAAAAGCAGAGTTTATTCAAGCAAAGGCTAAAGAAGAGGCCGAAAGAGTTTTGAGTGCAGCTTCCATCTTCTACCCAACATCAGCCATTAAACTGAAGCCAACCTCCCTCCCCAAGTTTACTGGCATCAGGCGAGACTTTCATCGCTGGAAAAGAGACTGGGAGGCCCTTCAGATGCAAGGAGAACCCACTGGGTCAAAGGAAGTCAAAAAGTTCCAGCTTCTTGACAGTTTGGATGAGAAAATAATGAGAGATCTTCGGCTGATGACCTACAGTACAGCAGATGACATCTTTTGTGTCCTGGGGAACCCGTTTGGAAGCTAAACTGCAATCGCTATTGAAATAGTTGAGGAGCTCCAGAGATTTCCAGCTGTCAAAAGTCACCAGCCTAGGAAAATTGTAGAGCTCATCCAAGCTGGTGAGAAAGCCCTTGAAGACCTGAGTGACCTTGGTGACACTGGTGCTTTAAAAAACCTTCTGGTGACAAAGTCAGTTGAAAGCAAGCTTCCTGATGCGTTGAAGAAAGAGTGGCTTCTCTATGCAGCTGAGAGGATCAGTGCCGAACCAGAGAAGCACTTTGACAGTCTTCTGGCCTTCCTCAAGAGTCAAGAGAGCATCTATGAACAGCTGGATCAAATGAGGGATGAAGAACCGCCAAGGAAAGAAATCCAACCTGAGCAAAGGCAAGCCAGAACCAAAGCCTCAAACCAGTTAAGTAGCCATCTCTCAGGATGCGTCATCTGTGGGGACATCAAGCATAAGAAAAAGCTGTACTTCTGCAAAAAGTTCTGTGTGCTCAAGTTCACAGAGAAGAAGAATGCAGTGCAAAAGCTGGGAGCCTGCTGGAAATGTCTGGGGGTCCATGATGATGATAATCACTGCAAAACTTCATTCCTGTGCAAAAATCCTGAGTGTGAGAACAAGAGAGCCACAGACCATCACTACTATCTGTGTCCCAATGCTGGAGCATCCAGAGGCAGCACGGCCCAGAGGAGGGGCAAAGGCAGTACAGTGGGAGGTGGCAATAAGAGGAATTACACCGAGGCCCAGGAAGAATTCTTCAGAAAGCTTTTGCCAGAATTAGCCCGACAATGCCGGGACACATTCTGCAATGCAGCAGCGAGCACCTCCCATGTCGCAAAGAGTCACTCAAGTCTTCTGGCAGAGAGCGGCCTAGCGGAGTGGCCTGTCATCATGATGCTGCTGGAAGTAACAGCTAATGCTGGGCAGAAAACTGGGACCCTAATTGACCGAGCTTCTGACACCAATTATATCACCCGTGAGGCAGCAGGTCGGCTTAATCTTAGAAGTGAAGACATCACGCTTGTGGTCCATGGTGTAGGAGACATGAAAATTTATGTTAAAACAAAGCGGTACATCCTGAAAACTTGTATTCACACCTCAAGAGGTACTCTCAAGTCCCACCAGCTGCTTTGCTACAGCTTCGACAGCATTGCAGATATGCACAGACATGTGTTAGCCAAAAAAACTGCAAGAGTTCTTCCTAGATGTCCCGCTCAGTGACCTGGTAAGACCAAGAGAGATCCAGCTCCTTGTAAGTCACAAAGAGGGTCAGCTGGCTCCGCAGAAGATTCGCACAGTGGGGGACCTCGTGCTGTGGGACGGACCAATGGGAAAGACAGTTGCAGGCACTCATCCTGAGCTGTTTGAAGAGGTCATTGTATCAGCCTACACATCAAGAACGCACTTCGCAAGGTCTATGAGAACTGCTGCTGTAAAGTATGAAGAACATACCTGCGCAGTCCCCATTTATCCTCCACAAAGGCAGCAAGCCTCAATTGCCATCCAACCTCATCAATCTAGTTGTACAGCTACTACTTCCAACTTCCTCGAGTGGTGGAAATGGGATAGTATTGGTGCTAGTTGCATCCCAAGATGTGGGGGCTGTCACTGTGGGAACTGCCAGCCAGGTGGCAAGGAAATGACCCTCGCTGAAGAAAGGGAGCTGGAGGTGGTAAAGAGTGGCCTCACATATGTAGCTGCTGATGATCACAGTGAGAGGCCTCACTGGCACGCCAAGTACCTCTGAGTAGCAGATCCAGCCTCATTACCAAGCAAGGTGATGTACAGGTGGTGATGTACAGGTGGTGATTCCAAAGACTGTGATCCTGCTGAATCAGCTCAAAGAGGAGGACAACAAAGCTCTTGGCCTTGACTACTCCCTGGATGATAATAAGCTTTATGTCATGGTTGGGATAAATTTCTCAAAGAGGAAGAGGAAAATGTGACGCGCCCAGGACCTTCATTTGGAGCAGGTAAGAGCCCAGACGCCAGACCCACTGACATGACAAGAGTTCCTCAGCCAAGTTACTGGACTGTATGACCCGATTGGTCTGACGACGCCTGTAAAGCAGAAAGGGACCATTTTGGTTCGGCAAGAATTTCAGGAGGCCAAACCCAAGTGCAGCATCATCAAAGATACTTGGGACCTTGCGCTATCAGGAAAGCTCAGAGAAGATGCCATCAGTCTCTTTGAAGAATATGCCCAGCTGAGTCAGGTCAAGTTTCACAGAGCTCTGACGCCAGTGGGCGCATTGGCTGAACCTAACGCAATCACCTTCTCTGATGGCAGCGAGCATGCTTATGGTGCCGTCCTGTATCTGCGGTGGGCCTGTGACCAAGGTTGTACGGTGAGGCTGGTGGAGTCTAAAGCTAAACTAACTCCCTTAGACCATAAGGGGGAAGTAGTCAAGGCAGAGCTTTGTGGAGCAGTATTTGCCGCCCGGTTGAAGAAGTACTTTGAGCACCATAGCCGAATTCAAGTCAAGCAATGGTATCACTTTGCTGACAGCCAAACAGTCCTTGGTGCAATTCAACGTGAGAGCTATGGCTTTCAGACCATTTTGCCAACAGGATTGGAGAAATCCAAAGCAGCACACAACTTCAGGATTGGTGGTGGATCCCTGGACCACTGAACATTGCTGATATCATCATGCGCGAGGCTGGTCCAAAAGATTTGGATGGAAATTCACCGTGGCAGCAAGGCCCAGAGTTCCTGAGTCTACCAGTTGATGAGTGGCCAATTAAGTCTGCAAAGGATGTATCAACCACTGCCAGAGATAGTGTTGGGAAAATGCAGAAGAAATCATTTGTTGCTGCACTCACAAGAACTCAGGTGAAGTCGGAGGCCACCTGCTGGTGCTGCTGTCCGAAACCTGATAGATGAAGGACGGTTCAGCAATTTGGTTCACCTGGTTAAGACAGTCGCTCGGGTCTGGAGGGCAGCAAAATGCTTTGCAGCTAAAAATAAGATCCTGGGAACCCCAAAGTGGAAGGCGGTTTCATCAGCCAGGGTCATCACTGCAACAGATTACCAAGATGCTTTAAGAGACATTCTCCTTGCTGCACAAGAGGGTGTGACTTTTCCAACTACTACAATAGACCGGCTGGTAGTCTTCAAAGAGGAAGAAACTGGGCTACTGGTTTGTGGTGGGAGAGTCCAGGCTTTTTATGAAGACAGAGTTGGTGTCCCCCTCTTACCTTACAGTGCCTGGGTCGCAACACTGTTGGCTCGTGAAGCTCACAGCAAAGGTCATGAGGGAGTGGCTGCAACTTTGTTGAAGGTGAGAAAGAGAGCATGGGTCATCAATGGACAAAGAATTGCTCAAAAAGTTATTGAAAACTGTGGGATTTGCAAGAAAGCCAGAGCTAGAAGATGCCAGCAAGTGATGGGTGATCTGCCTCAAGAGAGAACTGGGCCAGCATCCCCATTTGAGTTCACAGCAGTTGATCTGTTTGGACCTTATCTGGTCAAAGATGATGTGAGGAAGAGAGTCACAATGAAGGTTTGGGGAGTCGTATTTTGCTGTATGGCCAGTAGAGCAATCCACGCAGAGCTGGCCAACACCATGTCGACTGAAAGCTTTCTGATGGCTTATCAGAGGTTTACAGCAATTTGAGGGCATCCTAAGAAGATTTGGTCCGATCCAGGGACCAATTTTGTTGGTGCCGAGCCTGTTCTGAAAGAGTTGTATCAGTTTTTGGATGGCCTCGACAGGTCTGCTGTGGAGGAGACTTCAGCTCAAAATGGAACCGACTGGCATTGGAAAATCCAGCCAGCTGATTCACCTCAACGAAATGGCTCTGCTGAAGCAGCTGTTCGGATTGTGAAGAAGGCATTCCAGAGTCTGGGAAGAGACTCAGGGCTCAGTTACAGCAAACTTCAGACAACAGTTCAGCTCGCCACTAATCTTTCTAATGAGCATCCCATTGATTCCACGGTGCAAACCCATGAAGACACCATGCAGTACATTACACCCAATACACTTCTGTTGGGATGAACATCCTCAAGTGGTGACTGGAAAACATTTAACTTTGCAAGCTTTCCCTATAAGAGACTTCAGGAAATGCAGCACTGGGAAAATAAATTCTGGAGGTCCTGGAGCCAACTTGCTCATCCTAATCTCTTTGTGAGGAGTAAATGGCACACCACACAGAGGAGCATTGCAGCTGGAGATGTTGTTTGGCTGTGTGACCAGAATGCACTGAGGGGTCATTTTAAGCTTGGGAGAGTCATCAGTGTCAACCCAGACCCCAGAGGCATTGTACAAGATGTGAATGTTAGAGTTGTGGCAAGCTCCTGTGTTCCTGAGGTGAGGCCTGCAACATCAGCATCCAAGCATCCTGCCTCCAGCATTCGGAGGGACCTTCAGGCCACATTTCTTCACCGGGACATTTGGTGGTCCTGCTGCCAGTGGAGGTGCAGGCAGGAGGCCCAGGAGGAAATCTCTGACCATTAGTTGACTGTGTGCGATCTTTCCAGCGGTTTGCGTGGGAAGATCGAGTGGGAGGTGTTGAGCTGAGCTGCAGGCCACACTCTCTCTGCCTGAGTGCTTTAGATCTGGGTGTGCTTCCCAGCCTGAGGGCAGTTGGTTGATTGCACCAGGTGGGAAGGATCTGGTGATTAAGGGAGTTTGGAGGTAGCTACTCACAGGGCAGTGGAGAGTAAGCAGTGTGTGAGAGAAATGGTTGGAGAATTTGGACTTTGGAAAAGACTGCAGGACTAAATTTTTTTTCAAGCAAGGAAGAAGGAGCTGGTGAGCATCCATTTGTGATATGTGTCTTTGTAGCGGCAGTTGGAAAGTCATGTGATCAAGTTTAGGTTAAATGTGATGTATTAAAAAATCATGTGTTTGAAATGTTTTTCACCTGTGCTTAGCGTGTGCTTAGCTGTGCTTGGCTTGATTACTTTTCAAAAATAAAAAGGAAAGAAAAAGAAAAAGTTGAGTCTTGGTCACTGACTGGCTTCCAGTTCTGTCTTCCGAAGCAAGCTTCCCATTCAAATGGGGTGAAACTGCTGGTCAAACCTTACAAGAGTTCGGGCCACTTGATAGGTATAGCAGCCAGAAATTCTACTCATGTAAAAGCAGTGCTTTGAAATTAATTAAAAGTAGACAACCAAAAATTTATAGTTGAGTTAAGGGTACAAAGAACAAGATATTGTTTGGCTGTGTGACCAGAATGCACTGAGGGGTCATTTTAAGCTTGGGAGAGTAATCAGTGTCAACCCAGACCCCAGAGGCATTGTACGGGATGTGAATGTTAGAGTTGTGGCAAGCTCCTGTGTTCCTGAGGTGAGGCCTGCTACAAAGAAAACCTACTTAAAAACTTGAGTAATGACCTCAGTCTTGAAGATTTGAGGTTTTTCCTACAAAATTTATAACAATTTTCTTGTAGTTTTTTACTTTTCTCTGTAAATTTATGTAAATTTGCAACCATTTTCCTCAAATTTGTAATTATCTCTTGTAACATTGACTGTTCCTGTACATTTGATACTCCTATAAATTTGTGGATTATTTTGTGGCTAATCCATCCATCCATCCATCTTCTACCGCTTTTCCGGAGGTCCGGGTCACGGAGGCAGCAGTTCAAGCAGAGAAGCTCAGACTTCCCTCTCCCCAGCCACCTGCTCCAGCTCTTCAGAGGGGATACCAAGGCGTTCCCAGACCAGCTGGGAGACATAGTCTCTCCACCGAGTCCTGGGTCTGCCCCGCAGTCTCCTCCCAGTGGGACGTGCCTGAAACACCTCAAGTGGGAGGCGTCCAGGAGGCATCCTGATCAGATGCCCATACCACCTCAACTGACTCCTTTCAGTGTGGAGGAGCAGCGGTTCTACTCTGAGCCTCTCCCGGATGACTGAACCCCTCACCCTATCTCTGAGGGTGAGACCAGCAATCCTACGGAGAAAGCTCATTTCAGCCGCTTGTATCCGCGATCTCGTTCTTTCGGTCATTACCCAAAGCTCGTGACCATAGGTGAGAGTAGGAACGTAGATTGACTGGTAAATCGACAGCTTTGCCTTAGAACTAAGCTCCCTCTTCACCACAACAGACCGGTACAACGTCCGCATCACTGCAGATGCTGCTCCTATCCGTCTGTCGATCTCTCGCTCCATTTTCCCCTCACTCGTGAACAAGACCCCAAGATACTTAAACTCCTCCATTTGGGGCAGGAGCCTGTCCCCAACCCGGAGAGGACAATCCACCTTTTTCCGGCTGAGGACCATAGACTCGGACTTGGAGTTGCTGATTCTCATCCCAGCCGCTTCACACTCAGCAGCAAACCGTCCCAGCAAGAGCTATAGGTCATTGCTGGATGAAGCCAACAGGACAACATCATCTGCAAACAACAGAGATGAGATCCTGTAGTCACCAAGCATGACACCCTCCATTCCCTGGCTGCGCCTAGAAATCCTGTCCATAAAAATTATGAACAGGATCGGTGACAAAGGGCAGCCCTGGCGGAGTCCAACTCTCACTGGGAATGACTCCGACCGAGTGTTGGCAATACGAACCAAACTCTCACAATGGTCATACAGAGACCGCATAGCTCGTAACAACAAGCCCGATACCCAATACTCCCGAAGCACCCCCCACAAAAATCCACGAGGGACGCGGTCAAATGCCTTCTCCAAGTCCACAAAACACATGTAAACTGGTTGGGCAAACTCCCACGAACCCTCAAGAATTCTCGAGAGGGTAAAGAGCTAGTCCGATGTGCCACGGCCAGGCCGAAAACCACATTGCTCCTCCTGAATCCGAGGTTTGACCAACGGCCGGACTCTCCTCTCCAGTACCTTGGCATAGACTTTCCCAGGGAGGCTGAGGAGTGTGATCCCTCTAAAGTTGGAGCACACCCTCAGGTCCCCTTTTTTGAAGAGAGGAACCACCACCCCGGTTTGCCATGCCAAAGGCACTGCCCCCGACCTCCACGCAGTGTTGCAGAGGCGTGTCAACCATGACAACTCAACAACATCCAGGGCCTTGAGGTACTCAGGGTGAATCTCGTCCACCCCCGGGGCCCGGCCACCAAGGAGATTTTTAACCACCTTGGCAACCTCAGCCCCTGTGATTGGCGAGTCATCCCCTTCGTCCCCAAACCCTGCTTCCTCTGTGGAAGGCATATCAGTGGGATTGAGGAGATCCTCGAAGTATTCCTTCCACCGCCCGACGATATCCCCAGTCGAAGTCAACAGTGTCCCATCCGCACCATACACAGTGTGGATGGGGAGCTGCTGTCCCCTCCTGAGCCGCCGGACGGTTTGCCAGAATCTCTTTGAGGCCGACTGAAAGTCTTGTTCCATGGCCTCACCGAACTCCTCCCATTCCCGGATTTTTGCTTCAGCAACCACCCGAGCTGCACTCCGCTTGGCCTGCCGGTACACCTCAGCTGCTTCGGGAGTCCCACAAGCCAACCAAGCTTGATAGGACTCCTTCTTCAGCTTAATGCCTCCCCTCACCACTGGTGTCCACCACTTGGTTCGGGGGTTGCCACCACGAGATGCACCGACCACCTTGCGGCTGCAGCTCTCGGCCGCCGCTTCAACAACAGAGGTGGAGAACATGGTCCATTCAGACTCCATGTCTCCAGACTCCCTCGGAATATAGTTGAAGTTCTTCCGGAGGTGGGGGTTGAAGACCTCCCGGACGGGGGCCTCAGCCAGATGCTCCCAGCACAGCCTCACTATACGTTTGGGTCTACCAGGTCTGAATGGCTTCCTCCCCTGCCATCAGATCCAACTCACCACCAGGTGGTGATCAGTTGACAGCTCTGCACCTCTCTTTACTCGGGTGTCCAAGACATATGGTCGCAGGTCTGATGATACGATAACAAAATCGATCATCGACCTGCGACCTAGGGTGTCCTGGTGCCAGGTGCACATATGGACACCCTTATGCTTGAACATGGTGTTCGTTATGGACAGACTGTGGTTAGCACAGAAGTCCAATAACAGAACACCACTCGGGTTCAGATCGGGCAGGCCGTTCCTCCCAATCACCCCCCTCCAGGTTTCACTGTCGTTGCCCACATGCGCATTGAAGTCCCCCAGTAGGACAATGGAGTCTCCAAGAGGAGCACCCTCCAGCACCCCAGTCACAGACTCCAAAAAGGGTGGGTACTCTGAAACATCATTTGGTGCATAGGCACAAATGATGGTCAGGACCCGTTTCCCAACCCGAAGGCACAGGGAAGCAACCCTTTCGTCCACCGGGGAAAACTCCAATATAGAGGCAGCAAGGTGAGGCGATACAAGAATACCCACCCCTGCTCGTCGCCTCTCACCCGGGGCAACTCCAGAAAAGGCCAAGCTCCAGCCCCTCTCCAGGAGACTGGTTCCGGAACCGGAGCTGTGTGTTGAGGTGAGGCCGACTATATCGGACTATATTTATATATATATATATATATAAATTATATATATATAATTTCTTTTTATTAACTGCAAGCCATTTTATTCCCCGCGGGAGTTCGCCTCATTCATCCTCGTCGCTGTGTACGTCCCTCCCGATGCGGACAAGCGCGAAGCTCAGCGCGTGCTCGCGGATCACATCCAACACACGGAGCGGACTTTTCCAGACTCCCTGGTTATTGTGGTAGGCGACTTTAACCAGAGCAATCTGAGTCACGAGCTCCCCCGATACAAACAGTTTATTAAATGTCCAACCAGAGGATTTAACACGCTGGATCACTGTTACACTACAGTGAAGGACGCATATCGCGCTGTTCCCCGCGCTGCGCTCGGACTATCTGATCACGTGATGGTCCACCTCATCCCCACATACAGACAGAGACTGAAACTCACTAAACCTGTTGTGACCACCACGAAGAAATTGACCAGTGAAGCTGGAGAGAATCTGAACACATGCATGGAAATAACTGACTGGGACATGTTTAAAGGAGCCACACATGATCTTAATGAGTACACAGACACTGTGAACTCATATATCAACTTCTGTGAGGAGAGCATTCTCCCATCGCGCACCAGGGTTAGGTACTCTAATGATAAGCCCTGGTTCACTGCCAAGCTCAGACAGATCAGGAAGGAGAAGGAAGCAGCGTTGAAAAGTGGAGACAGGGACCGCTACAGAGAGGTCAAATATCGGTTTAACAGAGAGCTGAGGAGAGCTAAATCTGTGTATTCTGAGAGACTCCAGCAGCAATTCACTGCTAATGACTCGGCTTCTGTGTGGAGAGGACTGAGGCAAATCACCAATTATCGGCCTCAGGCTTTTAAAGGTCAGGATGACAAAGCCCTTTGTCAAAAACTGTCCCAACATTACGCCTGTTTTGACACCTCGTCAGCTGTGTCCAACTCCCCCACTCCACCCAGCTCCACTGCCTCCTCGGCCCCTAATTCATCAAAAGCGGTCCCCCCCTCCTCCTCCTCCTCCCCCCTGCCCTTGTCATCAGTGAGCAGGACGTGCACAGACAGTTCTCCAGACTGAACCCGCGCAAGGCCCCCGGGCCGGACGGTGTGTCTCCCTCCACCCTGAGACACTGTGCGAAAGAGCTGGCTCCTGTCTTCACAGACATTTTTAACACCTCCCTTAAGCAATGTCACGTGCCGACCTGCCTCAAATCCTCCACCATCATCCCTGTCCCCAAGAAGCCACGGATTACTGGACTTAACGACTACAGACCTGTAGCGCTCACCTCTGTAGTCATGAAGTCCTTTGAGCGCCTGGTCCTGTCTCACCTCAAGTCCATCACCACTCCCCTCCTGGACCCGCTGCAGTTTGCCTACCGTGCCAACAGGTCTTTGGACGACGCAGTCAACCTGGCCCTCCACTCCATCCTGCAGCACCTGGACTCCCCGTGAACCTACGCCAGGATTCTGTTTGTGGACTTCAGCTCTGCATTCAACACCATCCGCCCCGCTCTGCTCCAGGACAAGCTGTCCCTGCTCGATGTGCCTGACTCCCTCTGCAGGTGGATCACCGACTTCCTGACGGACCGGAGGCAGCATGTGCGGCTGGGGAAGTCTGTCTCGGACTCTGTTAGCATCAGCATCGGATCACCCCAGGGCTGTGTACTTTCCCCCCTACTCTTCTCCCTTTATACCAACTCCTGCACCTCCTCCCACCAGTCTGTTAAGCTGATTAAGTTTGCGGACGACACCACCCTCATTGGGCTCATCTCCAACGGCGACGAGTCCGTCTACAGGAAAGAGGTGGCCCAGCTAGTGTCCTGGTGCAGCCACAACAACCTGCAGCTGAACGCTCTGAAGACAGCGGAGATGATTGTGGACTTCAGGAAAGTCACAACCCCCCTGCCCCCCCTCACCATCACAGGCTCTCCCATCACCATTGCAGATTCCTTCCGCTTCTTGGGCACCACCATCACCCGGGACCTGAAATGGGAGCCAACCATCAGCTCCCTCATCAAAAAGGCCCAGCAGAGGATGTTCTTTCTGCGGCAGCTGAGGAAGCTCAAGCTACCCACCAAGATGTTAGTGCAGTTCTACACGGCCATCATCGAGTCCATCCTCACCTCCTCCATAACTGTGTGGTATGCAGGAGCCACTGCCAGGGACAGACTAAGGCTGCAGCGCGTCGTGCGCACTGCTGAGAAGGTGATCGGCTGCAAGCTCCCATCTCTCCAGGACCTGTACATCTCCAGGACCCGGAGGCGTGCAGGCCGGATCATAGCCGATCCTTCACACCCTGGTCACGTACTGTTTGCCCCCCTCCCCTCAGGTAGAAGACTTCGGTCCATTCGGACTAAAACCTCCCGTCACATGAATAGCTTTTTCCCCTTTGCCATCAGACTGCTGAACATTAAGTGACTTGTTGACTCTCGTGCACTATATACAGCAGCTCAACCAGACTCATGACATTCATCACTGTTTTTCTGTTGCATTATCAACTGCACTGTGGTACCCCATATTATCTGCTACTTGCTAATTTATTTAAAACTGCCTTGACTAGTATTACTCATTATTACTATTATTATTATTATTATAATTATTATTATTACTTATTTTTCTACACTTATTGCACGTTCTTAGTCCTTTAGTTTTTTAGTTTATCTCTTTATCTCATCATGTTTTTAATGTTGCAGCATGGCACCAAGACAAATTCCTAGTTTGTGTACTACATGAACAATGGCAATAAATCTGATTCTGATTCTGATTCTGTCTTCCCCAGTATGCCTATACATTTTGCTAATTTGGCCCGGATGTGACTGATGTGAGGTTTCCAGCAGATTTTATTGTCTAGCGTCACCCCCAGAAACTTATTTTCCTGTACTGTTTCTATTCTGGTGTCATCTATCGTTACCATTATTTCATGATTTAGTTTATAATTTCCAAACACCATAATCTTTGTTTTTTTTAGATTTAGAGATAATTTATTTTTGTTGAACCACTGCGTTAATTTTTCCATTTCAGTTGTGACCACCTCTAAAACCTGCTGCAAATTCTCACCAGTGCAAAGGATATTTGTGTCATCCGCAAAAATAAATTTCAGAATTTTTGATACTTGGCATATGTCATTTATATACAAAATAAAGAGTTTGGGTCCCAAAACTGACCCCTTGGGCACACCACAAGTGATGTCCATGAAGGGTGATTTGTGCTCTCCAATTTGTACAAATTGTTGTCTGTTACTTAAATAACTTTCCACCCAACTCAGTCCTACCCCTCTTATCCCGTACCTTTCCAGTTTCCTTAGTAGTATTCTGTGGTCAATGGTGTCAAAAGCTTTCTTTAAATCTATAAATACTCCTACAGCAACCTTTTTTTTTATCTATACAACTAGTAATTTCTTCTGTAAGTTCGATCAGTGCCAAAGATGTAGATTTATCTGCTCTAAAACCATACTGGCTTTCTGTAAGGAGGTTGTGTTTTTCAGTGAAATCATCCAGTCTCTTAGTGAAGATTTTTTCAAGTATTTTGGAGAATTGTGAGAGTAAAGAGACTGGCCTGTAATTTGTGAAGCGATGACTGTCTCCTGTTTTGTGTAGAGGTATTACTTTTGCTATTTTCATTTTGTCTGGAAATGTACCAGTTTGAAATGACAGGTTACAGATGTGGGTGAGTGGCTTAACAATTCCCTCAAATACTTTTTTCTCTATTGTCATGTCAGTTTCAGTCCAGTCCGTTGATTTTTTGTTCTTAAATTTACTCACAGTCTTGATAATTTCCTTTTCAGTAACTGCACCCAAAAAGATTGTTTGTATTTCTATCCTCTATTTCATTCACAGAACCACTGTGGTTTGTTTCTGGTGTCACTATTGATTTTGCTAATTCAGGACCAACGTTTACAAAAAATTTATTGAAACCACTGACCACATCTTCCATATTATTAATCAAACTGCCATTTTCGATAAAATATTCTAGATAATTTGCATTCTTAGGACGATTACTAATAATCCCATTGAGTACTTGCCATATTCCTCTTATGTTATTTTTGTTATCCTCTAGTATTCTGTTGTAATATTCTTTCTTACAGGTCCTCATTATAGTAGTAAGCTTATTTTTATATCTTTTATATTTGATCTCAGCTTCCACCGTTCTGCATTTAATGAATTGTTTATATAATGTATTCTTCTTTTTACATGCATTATTAACCCCTTGGTGACCCAAGGAATATTTTTTGTTGTTGTCTGTCACTGTATTGTTTTATAGGACAGTATTTATTGTACAATGATTGAAATATTTGTAAAAATTTATCATATGCTCTATTTATGTCATTTTCATCATAAACTATCTTCCAATCTTGTATTAATAATTCCTTTGTCAGTAAATACATTGATTCTTCGGTTCTTATTCTTTTATATTTAATATTTTTGGTATGCTTTTTCTTCCTATAATCACATTGATAGACAACAAAAATCGGCAGGTGGTCACTGATATCATTCAGTAAGAGCCCACTCCTGATATTATTTTCCATAATGTTTGTGAATATGTTATCTATTAGTGTGGCACTGTGTGACGTGATTCTGCTAGGTCCGGTAATTAGTGGATGTAAGCCCATGCTGTACATTGTGTTGATAAATTCTTCTGTCAAACTATGTTGTTTTGAGTTCATCAGATCTATATTGAAATCCCCACAGATGAACATAACTTTATGAGTTAGTTTTGCGTACATTTTTTTCCATCCAGTCCTTAAATAAGTCAATGTTTGATCCAGGTGTTCTATATACACAGCTCACTACTACATTCTTCACATTGTCCAGACAGATTTCTTTTGTAATACATTCAAATAAATCATCCACAGTTAGTCAGATTTTCAACAACCTTGTATTTCAAGCTCTTGTCAACATAAATTGCAACTCCTCCTCCTTTTTTCACTTTTCTATTTATATAATTTAATTCATAGCCATCCATGGTAAAATCCACTCCTTTCTCTTCACTGAGCCACGTCTCTGATATTGCCACAATATTGAATGGCTCTTTAAACTGATGTAAATAATCTTTAATGCTATTAAAGTTTGCATAGAGACTCCTGCTGTTGAAGTGGATCATAGAAATATTGAAATCAGATGTGATCATTGTGTTAAACTGTTCATCTGTGTAATAATTACAGTCATTATTGATTGAGTTAAAAAAAATTATTATCAGGGTCTATGTCATATTCTACGTCCTGTGGGTTGTGATCTGTGTATTCAAAAACTTTCAGTTCCTGTTGTTCCTGTTTGTTGATTTTTTGATTCATGTTGTTTAATGTTTTGTTGCAGATGAGTAAAATCCTTCAGTGTCCTATAGTTGTCTGAATTGTTGCTGTGACTCCAGTTCATAATATTCATTGATAATTGTCCAGTTCCATAATATTACGGATGTTAATGACCTTGGCTTCTTCAGGTGATCCGTTTAATTTGATGAATATTTTACAGTTTGATGTCCAGGTGTTTTGAATTTTTTTCTGCTTTTTCATGTATCTTGCTTTCCTGGCTATTTCTGCGTTTTCTTTCATGAGGTGCTCGTTTATGTAAATGTTTGTTCCTCTTAGCTTCCTACCTTGTTTCAGTAGCACCGTCTTGTGTTTTCTGTTTACAAACCTCATGATCACAGCAGGTTTGTCGCCGTTTTTCCTGGGCAGAGGGTGGCAGGACTCTATGTTGTTGCAGTCCAGCTGGATTCCTTTCGACTGCATGAAGGCCGACACTTGTTGCTCAGCGGATTCCTCATCCAGCCCACTTCCACAGCTGTCTGCGGCAACTGCTCTCGCGTATGATCGGGGTTTGATGTGGAGCCCCGTGATGATCACGTCGTTCGCCCGAGTGTTCTGATCCATTTCAGCCATTCTGCTCTCCAGATACGCCAGCCTCTTGTCTTTCTCAGCGTTCCGCAGTGCTTTAATTTCCTTCACTAGGTCCAGGATACATTATCAGTATAAAAGACACCTGTCCACAACCTCAAACAGTCAGACTCCAAACTCCACTATGGCCAAGACCAAAGAGCTGTCAAAGGACACCAGAAACAAAATTGTAGACCTGCACCAGGCTGGGAAGACTGAATCTGAATCATAGTACTCGGCGCCACACCAGTCGGCTGCCTTTTGCAACAGCGGCTCGATTCCGAGTTTTTTTCCCTTCCTCTCTTTTTGATCACTTTTTTTTTTTCACCCCACTTATATCACGGACACACAGATCGTCCCAAATGTCTCCTGAGCCGGTGGACGGAGCCACTGTTTATAGCAGGATACGATACAACAGGGAAGAGCTGCTAGCATTTAACCGCCACCCGGTCCCACTGGAAAAACTCGACATACCGAGAGAATTGAGGCGAAAGCGTCGTGGCTGCCGGGCTGGAGTAAGGCGGAGGACAAAAAATATAAGGTACAGACCCTCCCTTCCATCTGTTGTCATGGGAAATGTACGGTCGATACTGGGAAAGTTAGATGAGCTAGCGGCTATCTCCCGTTATGATAGCACTTACCGGGAGTGCTCTCTCCTTTTGTTTACTGAGACATGGCTAACTGAACTAGCAGCAGATGCTAACATTGAGCTGGAGGGTTTTCACATGATACAAGCTGACCGAACACCAGAGAGTGGCAAAGCAAGGGGCGGTGGAGTGATAATGTATGTTAACAACAACTGGTGCAGACCGGGACATATCACTGTTAAACAACGACACTGCAGCAAAGACATTGAGTTGCTAGCTGTTAGCATGAGGCCTACATATCTCCCGAGAGAACACTCACACGTGATCTGCATTGTTGTTTATGCAAATCCGACGGCGAACGCTGGGACAGCGCGTGACGTCATCCATTCAGTAACCAGCAGGCTGCAGACAGAACACCCAGATGCTCTTCTCCTCATCTCAGGCGATTTCAACCATGTTTCACTGTCTCCCATTCTGCCCACTTTCACCCAGTATGTCACATGCCACACTAGAGACAATAAAACACTGGATTTATTCTACGCAAACACTAAGGAGGCGTACACCTCATCACAACTCCCCCCACTTGGGAGATCGGATCACAACTTGGTTCATCTCCGGCCGGTGTACAAACCCCTAGTGCACAGACAACCTCCGGCCATGCACAGTGTGGAGTTATGGTCTGAGGAGACAATGGACACTCTAAAGGACTGTTTTGAAGCCACTGCCTGGAAGCAGCTCTGCGATCCACATGGTGAGGACATCGATGGCCTCATTCACACCTTCACGGGCTACCTCAGCTTCTGTGTGGACAAATCCGTTCCCACCAAGACCATACGGCGTCACTCAAACAACAAACCCTGGATCAACCCTGAGATAAAAACACTTCTGAGAGAGAAGAAGAGGATCTTCAGGTCGGGGAACAGGGAGATGCTGAAGTCCGTACAGAGGGAGCTGAGGAGAAAGATCAGAGAAGGCAAGGACAGCTTCAGGAAGAAGATGGAGGACAAGCTGCAACACAGTGACATCAGCGGGGTCTGGAGAAACCTCAAAACCATCTCGGGGCTCCAGAATACCTCCCCCCAGGCCACGGGGGGCAGGGAGTGGGCGAACAACCTGAATCTGTTTTTCAATAGATTTGACCAACCGCCCTCCCCCCTGTCTGCACAACAACCACTGCTGCCTCTAAGAAATCAAGTCCTGCTGCCCACTCCCCACTCCACCGACACCCCCCCCACTCCCAACACACAGCCCCCCATCCTGACCCTGACCAAGACCCAGGTGAGGACGGAGCTGAGGAAGATCAAGGCGAGGAAGGCGTCGGGACCGGACGGCATCAGCGCAAAGCTCCTCAAGTCCTGTGCAGACCAGCTGTGTGGGATTGTGACGTATATCTTCAACATGAGCCTGAAACTGGGGAGGGTACCACAGCTGTGGAAAACATCTTGTGTGGTACCTGTACCAAAAACTTCCCACCCCAAAGACCTGAACAGCTACAGACCGGTGGCCTTGACGTCCCACTTGATGAAGACCCTGGAGAGACTGCTCCTTGCTCATCTCCGCCCCCTGGTGGAACCAGCGATGGATCCACTCCAGTTCGCCTACCAGCATGGCATTGGGGTGGAGGATGCGGGGATCTTCCTCCTTCACCGTTCTCTGTCCCACCTGGAGAAGCCCGGGAATATGGTGAGGATCATGTTCTTTGACTTCTCCAGTGCTTTCAACACCATCCAACCGATGATCCTGAAGGACAATTTGCTGCGCGCAGGGGTGGACCAGCACCTGTCATCATGGATCCTGGACTACCTCACGAACCGGCCTCAGTTTGTGAGAACCCGGGACTGTGTTTCCGACACGATCATCAGTAGCACGGGGGCCCCCCAGGGAACGGTGCTGGCTCCCTTCCTGTTCACTCTTTATTCTGCGGACTTCTCACACAACACAACACATTGCCATCTACAGAAGTTCTCTGATGACTCTGCGATCGTTGGTCTCATCTCCAACGGAGATGAAGCTGAGTACAGAGGGCTTATCCAGGACTTTGTGGACTGGTGCCATCGGAACTGCCTCCAGATCAACGCGAGGAAAACTAAGGAGCTGGTGGTGGACTGCCGCAGGCATGGGCAGCCCCTCACAGCACCAGTAAATATACAGGGAACAGACATCGAGATGGTGACATCCTATAAGTACCTGGGTATTCATCTGAACAATAAACTAGACTGGTCACACAATACTGACGCACTCTACAAGAAGGGACAGCGCAGGCTGTTCCTGCTGAGGAGACTCAGGTCTTTTGGTGTACAAGGGGCGCTGCTGAAGTCATTCTATGACACGGTGGTGGCATCAGCCATCACTTTTGGAGTGGTCTGCTGGGGCAGTGGCATTACTGCAGCCGATAGGAAGAGACTGAACAAACTGATTAAGAAAGCTAGCTCTGTCCTGGGGCAGCGCCTTGATCCGGTGGAGGAGATAGGCGAGAGAAGGACGGTGGCTAAACTGTCCTCTCTGCTGGAGTCCGAGTTCCACCCTATGCAGGACATACTGGATGCACTGAGGAGCTCATTTAGCAGCAGACTACATCATCCCAGGTGCACAACCGAGAGGTTTCGTAGGTCCTTCCTACCAACGGCTGTCAGACTGTACAACCTAAGCAGGGCTGCTCGCAGAGATAGCAAAAAGACGTAACAAACTAATAGTTTTTTTTGAATGCAAAAGATGCAATAGACTTACACAATGGTCCCCTCCGGCATACAACTAGGAAAATACCGGTCGCTATGGAGGGTGAGAATATGTATGGGCACATAATCATACCATGTAGGATAACTAAGTAGACGGTTATGCTGTTTCATCCCACCTAGCAACAATGCTCTGCACTGTGTGTTTATATATTTACATATTTATTCCATCTAGCTACAATGCTCTGCACTGTGTTTTTATATATCTACATATTATTCCATTTAGCTACATTGCTCCGCACTGTGTGTGTTTATATACTTGCATATTTATTCCACCTAGCTGCAATGCTCCGTACTGTGGGTGTTTATATATTTACATATTTATTCCATCTAGCTACAATGCTCTGCACTGTGTGTTCATATATTCATATATTTATTCCATCCAGCTACAATGCTCTGCACTGTGTGTCTGTGTGTGTGTGTGTATATATATATTTTATAGTAATATGTACATATGTATATTAGCTGCTCTTGCTTGCTTGTTTTTTTTTCTTGCCTTCTGATTGTTGCTCTGAGTGTTGCTATCCCTGTGCTGTTGCAATCCTGGAATTTCCCCGTTGTGGGACTAATAAAGGCTTATCTTATCTTATCTTATCTGCAATAGGTAAGCAGCTTGGTGTGAAGAAATCAACTGTGGGAGCAATTATTAGAAAATGGAAGACATACAAGACCACTGATAATCTCCCTCCATCTGGGGCTCCATGCAAGATCTCACCCCGTGGGGTCAAAATGATCACGAGAACGGTGAGCAAAAATCCCAGAACCACATGGGGGGAGCTAGTGAGTGACCTGCAGAGAGCAGGGACTAAAGTAACAAAGGCTACCGTCAGTAACACACTACGCCGCCAGGGACTCAAATCCTGCAGTACCAACGTGTCCCCCTGCTTAATCCAGTACATGTCCAGGCCCGTCTGAAGTTTGCTAGAGAGCATTTGGATGATCCAGAAGAGGATTGGGAGAATGTCATATGGTCAGATGAAACCAAAATAGAACTTTATTGTAAAAACTCAACTTGTCGTGTTTGGAGGAGAAAGAACACCATACCTACTGTGAAGCATGGGGGTGGAAACATCATACTTTGGGGCTGTTTTTCTGCAAAGGGACCAGGACGACTGATCTGTGTAAAGGAAAGAATGAATGGGGCCATGTATCGTGAGATTTTGAGTGAAAACCTCCTTCCACCAGCAAGGGCATTGAAGATGAAACATGGCTGGGTCTTTCAGTATGACAATGATCCCAAACACACCGCCCGGGCAACGAAGGAGTGGCTTCGTAAGAAGCATTTCAAGGTCCTGGAGTGGCCTAGCCAGTCTCCAGATCTCAACCCCATAGAAAATCTTTGGAGGGAGTTGAAAGTCTGTGTTGCCCAGCGACAGCCCCAAAACATCACTGCTCTAGAGGAGATCTGCATGGAGGAATGGGCCAAAATACCAGCAACAGTGTGTGAAAACCTTGTGAAAACTTACAGAAAACGTTTGACCTCTGTCATTGCCAACAAAGGGTATTTAACAAAGTATTGAGATGAACTTTTGTTATTGACCAAATACTTATTTTACCGAGGAATTTACCAATTAATTCATTAAAAATCCTTCAATGTGATTTTCTGGATTTTTTTTCTTATTTTGTCTCTCATAGTTGAGGTATACCTATGATGAAAATTGGAGACCTCATCTTTTAAGTGGGAGAACTTGCACAATTGGTGGCTGACTAAATACTTTTTTACCCCACTGTAAAGAAATAAATTATATTTAAAGAAATAAATTACCTTAAATGAACAAATATGCAGTTATTTCTGTTACAATATTTCTATGTATTTATCTTTTTTTTTTTTTTTTTTTAGAAATCTCCTCACCAACCAGACAGCAGGAAAAACCTCCCTTATTTTGAAATCCAAATGTTGGCACGTTTAGTTTGTCTGAAGGCTGCTGATGAATTAAAGTCATTGACTTTGTGAATTTTGGTCATCTTAACTTGCCAGGTACACAATAATGAACATAAATTATGAGTTAATATTGCAGTAGCTGGTGAAGTAAATCCTCAGCGATTCATCAGTCACTCTTGCCTTTCCCTGCAGTGAAGCCTAACAGACCTGTTAGCCAAGCGACTCCTCATTGTTGTTCTGGTTATCAGCGGACTAAAACCACCAGAAATGCCTCCACTGCTTATCTCTTGTACTTTTTTCCGTGTTTAAAGTACTTTAATAAGCTCATGCTTCTCTTGGACAGCAACGTTAGATTGACACGCTCTGCCTGCAGAAATAGTCATGCGGGCGCTGGGTGGGTGGGGTGCTTCCACGCGGATGACAGTCACGCATGTTGTTCATGTGCACGCTTGCTGAGCGTTTCTTTCATATTTAATTTTTCTTAAGTTAATATAGGCACGGCGGCATACTTCCTTAGGGAGGCGGGTTGCCACACAGAAATGTTACCAGAGGAAACCCTGATAATGGAGTTGGATGTCTCAATTACTTTGGAAGATGTGTGTAAAGAGTGACATGGATACAAAAGTCTAGAGAAACATTGAGCTTTAGACAGAAGAATTCGGCCCAGTAGAGAGAGGTCTCTTGTTAAGCCAGTGATTTAACAATTTCTGTACATCTCTAGTTCTGAAAACAATATTTGAATCCATTTTTTTAGTTGTATCTTTAGTAATTATAATTACCTCCACTAAGTAGCTAATGTACAGTGGGGCAAAAAAGTATTTAGTCAGCCACCAGTTGTGCAAGTTCTCCCACTTAAAAGATGAGAGAGGTCTCCAATTTTCATCATAGGTATACCTCAACTATGAGAGACAAAATGAGAAAAAAAAAATCCAGAAAATCACATTGAAGGATTTTTAATGAATTAATTGGTAAATTCCTCGGTAAAATAAGTATTTGGTCACCTACAAACAAGCAAGATTTCTGGCTCTCACAGACCTGTAACTTCTTGTTTAAGCGGCTCCTCTGTCCTCCACTCGTTACCTGTTTTAATGGCACCTGTTTGAACTCGTTATCAGTATAAAAGACATCTGTCCACAACCTCAAACAGTCAGACTCCAAACTCGACTATGGCCAAGACCAAAGAGCTGTCAATGGACACCAGAAACAAAATTGTAGACCTGCATCAGGCTGGGAAGACTGAATCTGCAATAAGTAAGCAGCTTGGTGTGAAGAAATCAACTGTGGGAGCAATTATTAGAAAATGGAAGACATACAAGACCACTGATAATCTCCCTCCATCTGGGGCTCCACGCAAGAGCTCACCCTGTGGGGTCAAAATGATCACAAGAACGGTGAGCAAAAATCCCAGAACCACATGGGGGTACCTAGTGAATGACCTACAGAGAGCTGGGACCAAAGTAACAAAGGTTACCATCAGTAACACACTACGCCGCCAGGGACTCAAATCCTGCAGTGCCAGACGTGTCCCCCTGCTTAATCCAGTACATGTCCAGGCCCGTCTGAAGTTTGCTAGAGAGCATTTGGATGGTCCAGAAGAGGATTGGGAGAATGTCATATGGTCAGATGAAACCAGAATAGAACTTTATTGTAAAAACTCAACTTGTCGTGTTTGGAGGAGAAAGAACACCATACTTACTGTGAAGCATGGGGGTGGAAACATCATGCTTTGGGGCTGTTTTTCTGCTAAGGGACCAGGACGACTGATCCGTGTAAAGGAAAGAATGAATGGGGCCATGTATCGTTAGATTTTGAGTGAAAACCTCCTTCCATCAGCAAGGACATTGAAGATGAAACGTGGCTGGGTCTTTCAACATGATACTGATCCCAAACACACCGCCTGGGCAACGATGGAGTGGCTTTGTAAGAAGCATTTCAAGGTCCTGGAGTGGCCTAGCCAGTCTCCAGATCTCAACCCCATAGAAAATCTTTGGAG
Source organism: Pholidichthys leucotaenia (assembly GCA_020510985.1). Classification (NCBI taxonomy): domain Eukaryota; kingdom Metazoa; phylum Chordata; class Actinopteri; order Cichliformes; family Pholidichthyidae; genus Pholidichthys; species Pholidichthys leucotaenia. Next base: position 6,362,630 of record CM035836.1, read on the forward strand.
GGAGTTGAAAGTCCATGTTACCCAGCGACAGCCACAAAACATCACTGCTCTAGAGGAGATCTGTATGGAGGAATGGGCCAAAATACCAGCAACAGTGTGTGAAAACTTTGTGAAGACTTTCAGAAAACGTTTGACCTCTGTCATTGCCAACAAAGGGTATATAACAAAGTATTGAGATGAACTTTTATTATTGACCAAATACTTATCTTACCGAGGAATTTACCAATTAATTCGTTAAAAATCCTTCAATGTGATTTTCTGGATTTTTTTTTCTCATTTTGTCTCTCATCGTTGAATGAATGAATGAATGAATGAATGAATCTTTATTTTGGATAGTACAGGTTAAAAGGAACTTAATAATATAGCAAAAGGGGGAAATAAAATCCAACAAGGTCAAATTAGACAATAACTCCTCTGATTATACAGTTCAACAAAAGTTATCCGAAATGGGTGATGGCTGAAGCCACAGCTTATATTGCCCACCCATATTCCATCCAAGAATTCAAAAGAAAAACAAAACAAGAGCGATTACAATTCAGAACAAAGCTAAGACAAAATGTGACAAACCCCCCCCCCCCCCAAAAAAAAACTAAGTAACAGCACAACACAGACTGGATATGACAATCCTTATGTGATTTTACATGTCATCTTGTATATATGTTTGGAGTATTTCTTCTTTTAGTTTTTGTTTAAATTGTCCAAGTGTTGTACATGATTTTAATTCAGGTCCAAAATCGTTCCATAATCTGACTCCTTGCACTGAAACACAGTGTTGCTTGGTGGTAGTTCTCACTGTAGGCTTTTGAAATATACATGTTCCTCTGAAATGATATCGTTTCTCCCTTATTTGGAACAACTTTTGGATATTTGCGGGCAGTGATAAATTCTTCACTTTAAACATTATTATTGCAGTTTTAAAGTCAACCAGATCTTTCAACTTGAGAGCTTTTAGTTTAAGAAAAAGTGGGTTTGTTGGTTCCCTGTAAGCTGCTTTGTTTATTATTCTAATAGCTCTCTTTTGAAGCATAAAGAGTGGATGTATGTTTGTTTTATATGTATTTCCCCATACTTCATTACAATATGTCATGTATGGGAGTATTAATGAATGATACAAGGTATATAGTGTAGGTTGATTCAGCAAATATTTCACTCTGTGTAATATTGCAATTGATTTGGATACTTTACCTTTAATATAATTAATATGTGACTTCCAACACAGTTTATTATCAATTATTACTCCAAGAAATTTAGTTTCAGATACCCTTTCAATCTCTACACCATTTACACTGAGTGTAGGTACTGAGTTGTTGTGATGGTTGTTAAAGACTATAAATTTTGTCTTACTTAAATTGAGCGTTAATTTGTTTGAATCAAACCACAGTTTAAGCTTTCCTAATTCCTTTCCGAGTGTATCCAGAAGTTGTTCTAAATTGTTTCCACTGCATAATAGATTATTGTCATCGGCAAACAATATTAAGTCCATTTTTTCTGAAACTTTACATATATCATTTATATACATATTGAATAATAATGGCCCCAAAACTGAACCCTGTTAGACTCCACAAGTAACCTTCAGTAACTGTGAGTTTTTGTTACTAACACATACATACTGATATCTATTCTTTAAGTAACTACTTAACCAGGACAGTGCTACCCCTCTAATACCACAATTTTGTAGTTTCTTTAATAATAAATTATGATCTACTGTATCAAATGCTTTTTTAAGATCCAGGAATACTCCAACTGAATACTCTTTTTTTCAATGGCTGTTGATATTTTTTTCTGTAAATTCCATTAGAGCAAATGCAGTTGTCCTCTTGTGTCTGAACCCGTATTGCTGCTCACACAATAAATTATTCTTCAGTATGAAGTTGTCAGTTCTCTCATAGAATATTTTTTCAAGTATCTTGGAAAATTGCGGCAATAGTGAAATTGGTCTATAGTTTGAGAATTCCCCTCTGTCACCCGTCATGTATATCAGAATTACTTGAGCTATTTTCATTGCATAGGTCAGTGGTTTTACTAAGCATTCAATAATTGTTTTGACTAAGAGCATGTCAATACCATCACAGTCCGTAGATGTTTTACTTTTAAACGATTTAACAATTTCAATGACCTCTCTTTCGTCTGTGTTCTTTATGAAAATGGAGTCTTTTATAGCAGTTTTATTGCATATTGTATCACCTGTAGGCACCGTAGTGGGTATTTCTCGAGCCAAATTAGGACCAATGTTAACAAAAAAGTTATTAAATTCATCTGCAGGTGAAGCTACATTCACACTCTGAGTTGTTTTATTATTTTTTGGAAGTATTGGTTGGGTTGCTTTTATTTCTGCTTTTATTTCCAAGGATACTGTTAAGTATTGTCCATGTATTTTTAATATTGTCTGTTTTTCTCCAGTTCTTTACTGTAAGAGTCTCTTTTACTACATCTTATTATATATGCTAACTTATTTTTGTATGTTTTATACCGCTGCTCTTCTTCTTTTGTCCTTTTCTTTAGGAAAGCTTTATATAATAAATTTTTCTTTTTACACGCCTTTTGTAGTCCTTTGGTTAACCATGGCTTATCGGCAAATTTATGTTTAAGCTTTTTTTTTTTACTAATGGACAGTTTTTTTCACAAAGAGTGGTTACAATGTTTATAAATGTGTCATAGGCTTCATTTACATCTGATACATAGACTTCTGTCCAGTCTTGCTTCAGCAAGTCCTCTTTAAAAGAACTGATTGCGTTTGGTGATTTGTATCTGAACAATTTTAAATTTTTTTCTGTATTGGCCCCCGTGTGGCCATGGATAAGTGCAAAGGTTGGCAAGTGGTCACTTATATCATTTATCAACAATCCACTTTCTATTTTCTTATCAATATCATTGACAAACAGGTTGTCAATAAGTGTAGCAGTGTGAACTGTGATTCTATTGGGATGTGTTATTGTGGGATATAGACTCATGCTGTACATAGAGTTCATGAACTCTGTAATTACATTTTGTTGATGTGGATTTAGTAAATCAATATTGAAATCTCCACAAATTGCTACCATTTTCTTACTAGTAATATTATTGTACAGCTCGACTAATTTATCTCTGAATGTCTCAATGCAAGTTCCCGGCGTTCTATATATACAACTTATAATTAGATTTTTTATTTTATCTTGGTCAATCTCAACAGTAACACATTCCAAGATCCCTGGTAGTGCAAAGGACATTCCATTTACAAGCTTACACCTATACAGGTCATCAATATACAGTGCAACACCACCACCCTTTTTTTGAGATCTGTTAATATGAAACATCTGATATCCCTCTATTGCCATCAGGGGAGCCTGCTCTTCATTAAGCCAGGTTTCAGAGACTGCAATAGCAGTAAATTTTCTGTCTAGCTGTTTTAAATAGTCCTGGATCTGTGGAAAGTTTTTGTTAAGGCTTCTGCTGTTGAAGTGTATTATTGATAGTTTACCATCTAGTTGCACTTGACTTTTGAATTGCTTTTCAGTGTAATATTCACAATGGTTATGAATATTATTGAAAAAGTGGTTATCAGGATCAATATCATTCTCCATCTCTTTTGGTTTATGATCAGCATAATGGCATATTTTCAGATTTTGAATTTCCTCACTCTGTTTCAAATGACTTCCTCCAACTGGGGATAATTGATGTCTACTCAAGTCAGTCATAAGTTTTTGTTTGTTTTGCTTATTTTTTTTTTAAAGTACTTTGGCATAGTGTATCAAAAGAACTATTCTTACAGTGTGTGTCAATATGGATTATCATTGACTCATAATTTTCTTAATCAGTGTTCATCTGTGTTTATCTATGTCAGTAGCATCTCTGATCATTATACTCTTTGCTTGCTCAGGTGTTCCATTTAGTTTAATCCAAATTCTACAATTTCTTGTCCAGGTTGCCTGTATCTTATTTTGTCTTTTCAGCATCCATGCTTGTCGTGCTATTTCAGCGTTTGTTTTTGTCAGGTGTTCATTTAGGTAAACTTGAGTTCCCTGTAGCTTTCTTGCCTGCCTCAGTATGTCATTCTTTACTCTGCTGTTCACAAAGCGCATCACAATTGATTTCTTTGTTTTGTTATCTTTCTTCGGTAAAGCATAACAGGCTGAAATTGCATTTGCTTCTACCTTTATATCTTTACTGCCAAGGAACTGAAGCACCTGGTTTTCTAGGGAGACTGATTCACTCGGCGGAGCCTCCTCACCTCTCAGTCCTGTTGTGGCATGAGCGTATGACTGATATTTGATGTCTAGTCCACTTATAACTAGGTCATCCATACGAGAACCTTGTTCAAGATCCTCGACGCGTTGCTCCAAGGCCGTAATTTTTTTTGTCTTTTTCTTGAATTGTTAATTGTAAGGCTCGTACATCTTCCATTAGGCCTATTATTTTGGCCTGCTGGCTAACCAATTTGGCCACTTCTTCTGACAACAAGTTCAGAGATTTTTTGATCTCTTCCATTTCCTCTTTCTTTGGTGGCATTTTACTGACCTGTGGATAGTAAAAACAATGAATCCAGCTGGGCCTCGGCTAGCCCCCTCCGCTGCTGGTCCCTCTGCTCCCCGCTGCCGCAACCGAGCTTCTGTACAGCTCCTCCACCGAGTCCCACTGCACACTGCCGGTGCAGCCGAGCTCCGCTGGCGTCACGGTAGATGCTACGCTGATCACCGTCGCCTGCCGCCGTCTGCCTGGGTTGTACCTCCGCTAGGCCCCGTCACCAACCGCCGTCAGTCTGGTAGTTCCTCCGCTGGGCCCCGCAACTGGGCTCCGACTCAGGCTATTGTCTGGCTGGGTCCAGGTGGTCCCTGTCTCTCACCAACGCCGCCCCTGTGCTCCGATCCGGCTCGCGTCCAACTGCCGCCTCGGTTAGTTCCTCCGGTAAGCCCTCACCGGGGACTGAGTCGCTTCGTGTCGGAGTTTGGTGGCACAACTGGGGCCAGCGTTAAGCTAACTAGCGTTAGCTTAGCAATCACTTCGGGTAGAGCACAGCAGCGAACCACAGAGAGATGCTAGTCAGTTTACTCACAGTGGCCGGTGAAAGGCGATTAAAGGGGTATTCCAACGGTATTCTAACGGAGGTGGAAATTCAGCCCGTGGGTGTCCATCACGAGTGCCAATCGCCGTTGGTTAGTTATTTTTAATGGGAAAATCAGCGACTTTTTCTCAGCACTGAAAAAGTGTGACCATCCCGGTCGCCATCTTGTTTTTTTTGTTGTTGTTTTTTTTTCCCCAGTGTGGCGGATGATAAAATAGGCAGCAAACTGAGGGTTTTAAGTAGGTTTATTCATCATACCGCCATCACGGAGCTCACCCTGGCGCCGTGCATGTGCGCCAGAGCGAGCCCGGATGCTCTCAAGCAGATAGGCAATGCGTGCAGTAGTAGTTGAGGTATACCTATGATGAAAATTGGAGACCTCTCTCATCTTTTAAGTGGGAGAACTTGCACAATTGGTGGCTGACTAAATACTTTTTTTCCCCACTGTAATTGGGGTGATCTGTCTGCTTGTTTATATGATTACGTAAAAACTACTGGACAGATTTATATAGAGTGGTGATATGATCTTTCGACAAGGAGTGATGGTATAGAGTGAAATACGTGGTGGTAATGCACCCATAAGCTGGTTGCCAACTGCCAATCAAATCTAAAAGAAGATGATTTTGATGAAATTTTCACCAGAGGTGGCTCTTGGCCTAAAGAGGAACCCATTCCATTTTAGTCATGATCCAAGAATGCATACCTCCGCCAGTGTCATGAATTGCCCCTCAAGGCAGGAACGAAGATCCACACGCTGAACTGTAGTTGTGATATTTATTGAAGGGAACAAAAATTCCAAACAGTGCGCAAAACACAAAAATTCCAATAGTGCCCAAAATAGCTTACAGACAGAGAAGGTGGGATTAATCAGGAAATTGCACCAGAATGGGGAATGGGTTCTAATGCACAGTAATGGAAAGCAGAAGCTCCAACTATGAATGACAGAAACAAGGAGCTTAAATAGGACATGGTGTCAATGAACATAACTGGATGCAGGTGTGGATCACATGAGCGGGCAAGGGGTAACAAAGATTACAATAGAGATCAGCTGGGAGTAATGAGAGGGAGAAGACAGGACTGACAGCTGACAGGAGCACCACCCACAACAGAACAAAAAACCTGGAAGTGCTGCGGCGGCATGGATAAATGGGCAGCGATGCTGAGGTTTTAAATAGGTTTATTAAATCACACCGCCATCATAGGAACTCCACCCCAGCCCCTGTGCAAGCAGGCTGGGGTGGCGTCCTCAGGCTCTCAGCGAAGAGACACAGTGTGTGTCAGCAGCAGCAGTTGAAGAGAGAATGAGAGAGGGAGTTACAGAACCTGTGCAGTATTTATACCCAGTTACAGACAGTACATGAAAGGGCATTCACAGCAGTTGGTATGATCAAAGAGACTGCAGACAGGCATGAGACATTTGCATCTGAGAGACACAGTAAGAACAGGATGCATGAACACAATGCATGAATGGCGCCTTAACATCACAGTACAAAACCGGAAAAAGCCAGAAGAAGCGAGGCTGCCTGTAGACATCAATACACACATTTCACTGTTAAGTTAATTGCTCTAGTCGAGCGCTGTGTCTGTCCCAGTCTGTTGTGGGGGGTTACACCACACCGCTCCCCCCCAGAGGGCTCAGCAGGTGGCCGAGGCCTCGATAGTCCTTCTTTGAGAGCGAGCTGCGGGGAAAGCTCGCTGCAGGAGGAGGGGGAGGGAGGAGGGGGGTAGTATGTGCCGGCCGGGGACGGTGAAATCGTCCGAGCCGCGCAAAAATTGCTTGTTGGTCCGCGATGTCGAGGGGTTGTCCCGTTGAGCGTGCGGAGAACCACAAGAAGAAAAATTAGTCTCTGACTCCTCTCGCGGCCATGAAGAAAAAAGGAGCGGCAAGGCTGCGTAGTGGCTGTAAAAAAACAAAAGCAGAGCGACTTGGCGTGTTGACTTTAGGTGCAGGCGCAGCCCTAAAGCCCTCGGGAAAGCTGACGGCTGAATCCCATTGTGCGCTGTGGCTGAGACCATTAGAAAATCCTGTGAACAAGCTGCTTGCGTGCTTCAGGTGTGTGAGCAGCCCTGAAGGTTCTGTGTGCAGCGGCGAAGGACGATGGTGGTCTGTAGAGCCGTATTTGTCCCGTGCGTGGTGCGCCGTCCTCGTGTCTCCCCGATGCGTGTGCTGGGGCTCCGTGCGTGGGTGGGCCAGCTGGAGAGGAGACAGGGTCAGGGAGCTTAATCATCCCTGTTCATTGTGTTGGAGCGGTGAAAGGCAGTAGACGATCTTTGTCCCTCGAGCTCATGTAGATGCGTTGGAGCGGTGAGAGGGAGGAGACGATCTTTGTCACTCGCTTGGCCATGGTGCGTTCAGGTCCACGCGTTGCATTCTCCGTCGGCCGTGGAAGTCGCCGTCGTGGAGAGGGGACGAGGTGCATGCGCTCTCGTGTGGAGGAGCTGTGAGCGCGGCCGGTCCAGCGTGGATGTGCCGATCTAGGCGTGCAGATCCCACCATGAAGTTTGCTGCGGCTTTCCCGGTCGTGGGTGATGTCCGGAGAGGTCACTGAAGCAGAAGGGAGCTGCTGCGTTCGCTTGTCGTCGGAGCATCACCGCCGGGTGCTGCGTTCGCCGGCAGCGTGGCTGTCTAAGCCAGAAGGTTGCGATGCACAAAGCGTGTGCATTCTCGGGGTCACCAGTGCGGCGGCATGGATAAATGGGCAGCGATGCTGAGGTTTTAAATAGGTTTATTAAATCACACCGCCGTCATAGGAACTCCACCCCAGCCCCTTGTGCAAGCAGGCTGGGGTGGCGTCCTCAGGCTCTCAGCGAAGAGACACTGTGTGTGTCAGCAGCAGCAGTTGAAGAGAGAATGAGAGAGTGAGTTACAGAACCTGTGCAGTATTTATACCCAGTTACAGACAGTACATGAAAAGGCATTCACAGCAGTTAGTACGATCAAAGAGACTGCAGACAGGCATGAGACATTTGCATCTGAGAGACACAGTAAGAACAGGATGCATGAACACAATGCATGAATGGCGCATTAACATCACAGTACAAAACCGGAAAAAGCCAGAAGAAGCGAGGCTGCCTGTAGACATCAATACACATATTTCACTGTTAAGTTAATTGCTCTAGTCGAGCGCTGTGTCTGTCCCAGTCTGTTGTGGGGGGTTACGCCACAGTGCCACTGACAGCAGCAGCCCCGGAGAGGAAGAGAAAAAACACAACAGAGTACAATTCTTTGTGCAGTGGGATGATTCATGTGTTTATACGGGTCATCATATATTAGCTATAATGTATATAGGTTCTATAGTCGTGTTAGTTTTTACTCTCCATGGGTAATCCCTTTGTCTGTCATGTGTGTGTTTCTGTTGTTTGGCTGTCAACTGACATGCTGCTGTTACACTGTAATTTCCCAGTTTGGGATCAATAAAGTACATCTACCTATCTATCGAATTATGATATGATGGCAAATAGACAAGTACCTGAAATATGTAAGTAACAAAACGATAATGACTATAAACAGGAAAATAAATCATACTAAGAAACAATACAGAATATGTGAAAATCAACCAAAGATAAAATAACAGGAATAAGAACTCAAAAATACAACATACAAATATAAAAACAAAAGGCAAAGAGAAAGACCACGGCACAATCCCCCCCCCCCCCCACTTCCATGCTCAGATCATGATAGCCAAGGCTCTTATCTTCTCACAGTGTGTTAGCATGACTCCTACAAAACTACTGGATAGACTGTGATGCACTTTTCACCAGAACTAGCTTGTTGCCTACACATGAACCCATTACATTTTGGAGGTGATCAGTGAGGGACAGAAGGAGCCTTGGCGGAAGTATGCGCTCTGAGTTCTTTTCTAGTTTTGTTTGTGAAATCACAATAGGCCTGTTCTGTTATACTTGTTTACTACACACTGCAATGATATAATACTGCGCTGTTGGTTATATTGTTCAATAATTATGAACCTTGTCAGTAAACTATAAGGTAGACAAGAGGAGGTGAAAGATTCAATAAACCATGATGCTGCAGTGTATCCTCTGGCTGAAAGACCTTGGCGTGGTTGCAACATATTTTTTTTTTTTGGGGGGGGGGGTGGCAGTAAACATATGACATGATTGTTACCGGAATATGTTAATTTTATACAATTTATTTCTTTTTTAAAATTTTGCACAGTAACTTTACATATGGAACTTACCATTCAAAGTATCGTACAACCGAGGCTTGAATACTGGAATATTGGGCCAGTTGGGGTGCCACCCAGACGTCCTGTGTTTAGACTTTTTAATGGTGTTATCCTTCTCTCCTTCCTCTCCTGGACCCTCTGCCTGAACACTTTCCTCTCCTTGGCTCCTCTCTTCTGTCTCATCTTTCTTTCTCTGAGCTCAGTCTAATACAGGTTCTCTCTCTGTCTATGGTGGTATAGAAACAGGTTAGAAAATATCAAGTGTCCTGTTTTGTCTTGCAGGATTTTTTTTGTCATGGTTTGCATAAATGACAAAAATATGTGTATTTTTATTCTAGTGTTTCTTTTTTCCATTGAGACAGTAGGGAAGGGCAGAATCATTCATAATAGTAATGTGTTCATGCATACTTAAATTATATGATCAGGTGGGTATAGTAACCAGAAATTCTACTCATGTAAAAGCAGTGCTTTGAAATTAATAATTAAAAGTAGACAACCAAAACTTTCGAGTTGAGTTCAGGGTACAAAGAGCACCCACTTAAAAACTTGAGTAATGACTTTAGTCTTGAAGGTTTGAGGTTTTTCCTCAAAAATTTTAACAATTTTCTTAAAGTTTTCTACTTTTCTGTGTAAAGTTATCTAAATTTGAAACCATTTTCCTCAAATTTGTAATTTCCTCATGTAAAATTGAATTTTCGTGTACATTTTAAACTTTTTTATAAATGTGTGGATTATTTTATGACTTATTTTTGGATATTCTCCTTCAGGACTTTTTGGCAGAGAGCAGAATTCATAGGTCCATTTACCACAGCAAATCTCCCAGGTCCTGAAGCAGCAAACCAGCTCCAGACCATCACACTACCACCACCATATTTTACTGTTGGTATGATTTTCCTTTTCTGAAATGCTGTGTTACTTTTACGCTGGATGTAATGGGACACACACCTTCCAAAAAGTTGAACTTTTGTCTCATCAATCCACAGAGTATTTTCCCAAAAGTCTTGAGGATCATCAAGGTGTTTTCTGGCAAAATTAAGTTGAGCCTCTGTTGTTTTTGCTCACTAGTTGTTTTTGTCTTGAAACTCTCCATGCAGGCCGTTTTTGCCCAGCCTCTTTCTTATGGTGGAGTCATGAACACTGACCCTAATTGAGGCAAGTGAGGCCTGCAGTTGTTTGGATGTTGTTGTGGGGTCTTTTGTGACCTCTTGGATGAGTCATCGCTGCACTCTTTGGGTAATTTTGCTCGGCTGGCCACTCCTTCACCAGTTGTGGATAATGGCTGTCATTGTGGTTTGCTGGAGTCCCAAAACTTTAGAAATGGCTTTATAACCTTTTCCAGACTGCTAGATATCAATTACTTTGTTCCTCATTTGTTGCTAAATTTCTTTGGATTGCAGCATGGTGTCTAGCTTTTGAGGATCTTTTGGTCTCTTTCACTTTGTCAGGCAGGTCCTATTTAAGTGATTTCTTGATTGAGAACAAAAATGGCAGTAATCAGGCCTTTATGTTGCTAGAGAAATTGAACTCACTTTTCCAAAGATGTGATAAACCAGTTAATTTTTTTTTTTTTTTTTTTTTTTTGAGGGGGGGATCACTTTTTCACTCAGGGCCATGTAAGTTTGGATTTTTTTACCCTTAATAATAAACGCCTTCATTTAAAAACTGCATTTTGTGTTTACTTTTGTTATTTTTGTCTAATATTCAAATTTGTTTGACAAACATACAAAAAAAATGAGAAATGGGGAAGGGGGCAAACACTTTTTCACACCACTGTACGTATGCCATGCTTATGGCATCATTTTCAAGAAGACGAGAGGCAGTAATTGCTGCCATAGATGCATCAACAAAGTTGTGATCAAAGGCTGTGAATACTTATGTAGATGTGAGTTCTTAGTTTTTTATTTTTAATAAATTTACAAAAATCTCCCAAAAACTTTTTCACGTTGTCATTATGAGGTACTGTGTGTAGAATTTTGTGGGGAAAAAAATAATCCCTTTTGGAGTAAGGCTGAAACAACAAAATGTGGAAAAAAGTGTTCAGCGCTTTGAAGGCTTTCTGGATCCACTGCATTTAATATTGGATCATTTTCCTCTGTAAATAAATGAAAAAGTATTTTTTTTTTCATTTAACTGGATTTTCTTTGTCTGCTTTTAGGACTTGTGCAAAAATGTGATGAGGTTTTAGGTCATATTTATACAGAAATTTCTAAAGGGTTCACAAACTTTCAAGCACCACTGTATATAAATGGCAGATTTTGGTCCAAATACTGGTTCCAAGGTTGTCATAGCCAGGAGCGGCACTGGGGTTAAGATCCCAGTGCTCATAAAATGCTCCTTATGGCGTGCGTCTTGAAAAGCCTCTGACAACTAAGTCCAACTCCTAGCCTGCCCGTGTGGTTTAGTCTCTAAGCCCGGCGGAACTGCTTTTACTAATAGGAGAAGGGGCGAGGGCGGATCTCTGACGCCCTAAAACCAGATGCTTTGGGTAGATGGTGGCTCGTCAACCTGGGAAGGTAGCCCATCTAGGGGAAGGTAAACCCTGATTTCAAACCTCCGCTGCCTTGTGGCACACCCGGTCACGGGAAAGGCTTCGGGAGTCAACCCTGAGGAAAAATCCGGAGTCGGAGCCCGTAAGGCAGTTCTCTGTTGTGCTCAACATCGTTCTGGCAGCTCCTGCAACGGCGCTGGTGCCAAACTGTAGCAGCCGTGCTGTTCCTTTGGATTCATCAGTGACGTGGAGAGGGGGGACATGCTGCATGGGCAACATCTTGTCCTCCATATCTTCCTGCCCAGGCTTGAATCCTACCAACACCCAACGCTGGAAGGTAGAACACCGGCTCACTGGAGAGGACACTCCAGCTTCGCCTTTGGCGTAGACAAAACACGGGGAATGACAGTTACCGGTTATAAGCCACCGCTCAATTGGCGTAGAGCGCGGCGCCAGGGGTTGTTCCCAACAGTGGGAGGGATCATCGGATCTCACTGGACAGCTTCCGCCCGCCTCAAGCTGGGCAGCCCCCAGCCAATAAGGTGTTGTCCCGCCACAGCTTGCTTTCCTCATTGGGTGCATGGGGATGAGGAGAAGTCCGAACAGCAGGCTGAAAACCTTCGAACCAGGCAAGACAAAAAAACCAAAAGAGACCAACTCTAAAACTGGGAACTTGGAACATACGCACTATGATGACAGGACTCGCTGCTAACCTCAAGGATATCAACGACACCAGGAAGATTGCCGTCATCAATAATGAGCTGAAGAGACTGGGAGTGGATATCACCACTCTCCAGGAAACACGGTTGGCTGGCGCAGGCACACTGAGAGAGAAGGACTACACATTCTACTGGCAGGGAAAGGGCAGTGACGAACACAGGGAACACGGAGTGGGCTTCGCAGTGAAGAACACCTTGCTGAAGATGGTGGAACCAGGCAGCAATGGCTCTGCATGATGCCTCACCCTCCGCCTCAACACCACTCGAGGCCCAGTCACCCTCGTCAGTGTGTATGCCCCAACACTGACAGCCACACCAGAGGCAAAAGACGAGTTCTACGAGAATCTCGCAACAACTGTCAGGATCATCCCCAACTCTGAACAACTCATTCTCCTTGGAGACTTCAATGCCAGAGTGGGTGCTGACCACGAACCTGGCCCTCCTGTCTTGGACCATTTGGCGTGGGCAGAATGAACGACAACGGACAGCGGTTGCTCGAGTTCTGCACATATCACGATCTGTGCATCACAAACTCGTTCTTCAAGACCAAGCCCCAACACAAGGTTTCCTGGTGACATCTGCGCTCAAAGCACTGGCACCAGCTGGACTTAATCCTGACCAGGCGCACCTCACTTAAGAACGTGCTAATCACCCATTCATTCCAGAGTGCAGATTGCGACACAGACCATTCATTGGTGTGTTGCAAGGTCAAGCTGCAGCTGAAGAAATTCCATCATGCTAGACAGCCTGGAAAGGCACGGATTGACACCAGCAAGATGGCTCAACCAGAACTTGTTGAGCAGTTTGCCTCCACCTTTGAGAAGGAACTTGGTGTACCACAAGAAGGAGAATCTGCAAAGCAGAAGTGGGAAGAGCTGTGAAACACCATCCACCGCACAGCCTTGGCTACCTTTGTGAGGAAGACCTCGAAGTCACAGGACTGGTTTAATGCCAAGTTGACCGAGATGACCCCCGTCATTGAAGCCAAGCGCTCAGCACTTGCTGAGTACAAGAAGTACCCAAACGAGAAGAATCTCCAGATTCTCAGGGCTGCGAGAAGCAAAGTTCAGCAGATTGCTCGGCGCTGTGCCAACGAGTACTGGACTCAGCTCAGCCAAGACATTCAAACCGCTGCCATAACAGGGAACATCCGTGGTATGTACGATGGCATCAAGAAAGCACTTGGTCCGGCTCAGAGCAAGACGGCCCCCCTCAAATCCTCCACTGGGGAGATGATCACAGAAAAGAACAAGCAGATGGAGAGATGGGTGGAACACTACTCCAACCTCTACTCCAGACAGAACACCGTGACACCGTCAGCCCTTGATGCCATCGACTGCCTGCAATCCATGGACGAACTTGACATTGAGCCAACCATCGACAAAGTCAGCAAGGCCATTGATAGCTTGGCCGCTGGCAAAGCACCCGGCAACGACCGCATACCCCCCGACCTGATCAAGCACTGCAAGACCGCCCTACTGCTGCCATTGCATGACGTCCTCTGCCAGTGCTGGAAGGAAGGTGCCGTACCACAGGACATGAGGGACGCCAAGATCATCACTCTCTATAAAAACAAAGGGGAGAGAAGCGACTTCAACAACTACAGGGGCACCTCCCTCCTCAGTGTTGGTGGCAAAGTCTACGCATGAGTTGTTCTCGTTCGTCTACAGAAGCTTGCCGAACGTGTCTACCCCGAGTCTCAGTGTGGCTTCCGCGCTGAGCGATCGACGGTAGACATGATTTTCTCCATCCGCCAACTCCAGGAGAAATGCAGAGAACAGAACATGCCCCTGTACGTCGCCTTCATCGACCTCACCAAAGCGTTCGATCTGGTCAGCAGAGAGGGCCTTTTCAAGATCCTGCCAAAGATAGGATGCCCACCAAAGTTGCAAAGCCTCATCGAATCGTTTCACACCAACATGCAGGGGATAGTGCAGCATGACGGCAACGTCTCAGAGCCATTCAACATACGCAGCGGAGTGAAACAGGGCTGTGTACTTGCGTCAACCCTCTTTGGGATTTTCTTTGCTATGCTCCTGAGGCATGCCTTCAGCACAGCAACAGAGGGAATCTACCTGCACACAAGATCTGACGGCAGGCTTTTCAACCTCGTCCGCCTGAAAGCCAGAACCAAAGTACGCGAGGCTCTAATCAGAGACATGCTGTTCGCAGACGACGCTGCAGTCGCAACCCACACACAGCAGGAGCTTCAGACCCTGATTGACCGCTTCTCCCAGGCATGCAAGGACTTCGGGCTTACCATCAGCCTGAAGAAGACTAACGTCTTGGCGCAAGGCACGGAAGCACCACCAACCATCACCATCGACGACTACGAGCTGGAGGTCGTGAATCAGTTCACGTACTTGGGGTCCACGATCAGCAACAACCTCTCCCTTGATACAGAGATCGACAAGAGGATTGGAAAATCAGCCTTCACACTCGCTCGCCTCACCACACGAGTGTGGGAGAATCCCAAACTCTCTGTCAAGACGAAGATGGCAGTGTACAACGCCTGCATCATCAGCACACTGCTCTATGGGAGTGAGACGTGGACAACATACGCCCAGCAGAAAAAGAGACTGAACTCCTTCCACTTGCGCTGCATTCGCCACATCCTGGACATATCCTGGCAGGACAAAGTGCCCAACACAGAAGTTCTGTCCCGTGCTGGCCTTCCCTCCATGTTCACTGTACTCAGGCAGCGCAAGTTCCGCTGGCTAGGCCACATTCACCGTATGGAGGATGGCAGAATCCCCAAAGACGTCCTCTACGGAGAACTGGCGACTGGCAGGAGAGACGTTGGCTGCCCACAGCTGCGCTTTAGAGACGTCTGCAAGAGAGACATGAAGGCCTTGGAGATCAACACAGAGCGCTGGAAGGACCTTGCAACGGACCGCTCCAAATGGAGAGGCACCCTGACCAGACAGCTCAAGGCGGGTGAAGAGAGACTGACTGCTGCAGCAGATGAAAAAAGGACCCGCAGGAAGAACTGCCACAGACCCAGCAGCATGGAGACCACCCACAAGTGCGACCTGTGTGACAGGGACTGTCATTCGCGCATCGGCCTGTTCAGCCACAGGCAGTGCTGTTCCAGCAGAGTAGACGTTTAGGATTCTCTTCCATGGTCATCATAGACCGACGGAGGCCGACGGTCCAAATACTCATCAGTTACTTTGTGAAATCTATTCATTAACTGCAAGCCATTTTATTCCCCGCGGGAGTTCGCTTCATTATTCTGGCCGCTTTTTACGTCCCGCCCAACGCGGATGCGCGCGAGGCTCAGCGTGCGCTCGCTGATCACATTCAACAAACGGAGCGGAGTTTCCTGGACTCTCTGGTTATTGTCGTTGGCGACTTTAACCACAGTAACCTGAGCCACGATCTTCCCCGATACAAACAGTTTATTAAATGCCCCACCAGAGGAAAGAACACGCTGGATCACTGTTACACTACAGTGAAGGATGCGTATCGCACTGTTCCCCGCGCTGCGCTCGGACTATCTGATGACGTGATGGTCCACCTCATTCCCGCATACAAACAGAGACTAAAGCTCACTAAACCTGTTGTGAGCACTACGAAGAAATGGACCAGTGAAGCTGGGGAGAAGCTGAGCACGTGCATGGAAATAACCGACTGGGGCATGTTTAAAGGAGCCACGCATGATCTGGATGAGTACACGGACACTGTGAACTCATATATCCACTTTTGTGAGGAGAGCATTCTTCCATCGCGCACCAGGGTGAGGTACTCAAATGACAAGCCCTGGTTCACTGCTAAGCTCAGACAGATCAGGAAGGGGAAGGAAGCAGCGTTGAAAAGTGGAGACAGGGACTGCTACAGGGAGGTCAAATATCGGTTTAGCAGAGAGCCGAGGAGAGCTAAATCTGTGTATTCTGAGAGACTCCAGCAGCAGTTCACTGCTAACGACTCTGCTTCTGTGTGGAGAGGACTGAGGCAAATCACCAACTATCGGCCTCAGGCTTCTAAAGGTCAGGATGACAAAACCCTTTGTCAAAGACTGTCCCAACATTATGCCCATTTTGACACCTCGTCAGCTGTGTCCATCTCCCCCCTCCCCCCCAGCGCCACTGCCTCCACGGTCCCCACTTCATCAAAGGCGGCCCCCCCTCCTCCCCCCCTGCCCTTGTCATCAGTGAGCAGGACGTGCACAGACAGTCATCCAGACTGAACCCGCGCAAGGCCCCTGGTCCGGACGGCGTGTCTCCCTCCACCCTGAGACACTGTGCGGAAGAGCTGACTCCTGTCTTCACAGACATTTTTAACACCTCCCTGAAGTTATGCCACGTGCCGACCTGCCTCAAAACCTCCACCATCATCCCTGTCCCCAAGAAGCCACGGATCACTGGACTTAATGACTACAGACCTGTAGCGCTCACCTCTGTAGTCATGAAGTCCTTTGAGCGCCTGGTCCTGCCCCACCTCAAGTCCATCACCACTCCCCTCCTGGACCCGCTGCAGTTTGCCTACCGAGTCAACAGGTCTGTTGACGACGCAGTCAACCTGGCCCTCCACTCCATCCTGCAGCACCTGGACTCCCTGGGAACCTACGCCAGGATCCTGTTTGTGGACTTCAGCTCTGCATTCAACACCATCCGCCCCGCTTTGCTCCGGGACAAGCTGTCCCTGCTCAACGTGCCTGACTCCCTCTGCAGGTGGATCACCGACTTCCTGACGGACCGGAGGCAGCATGTGCGGCTGGGAAAGACTGTCTGAGACTCTGTTAGCATCAGCACCGGATCACCCCAAGGCTGTGTACTTTCCCCCCCACTCTTCTCCCTTTATACCAACTCCTGCACCTCCAGCCACCAGTCTGTCAAGCTGATCAAGTTTGCGGACGACACCACCCTCATCGGGCTCATCTCCAACGGTGACGAATCCGTCTACAGGAGAGAGGTGGCCCAGCTGGCGTCCTGGTGCAGCCACAACAATCTGCAGCTGAACGCTCTGAAGACAGTGGAGATGATCGTGGACTTCAGGAAAGTCACAACTCCTCTGCCCTCCCCCCACAGGCTCTCCCATCACCACTGCAAATTCCTTCCGCTTCCTGGGCACCACCATCACCCGGGACCTGAAGTGGGAGCCGACCATCAGCTCCCTCATCAAAAAGGCCCAGCAGAGGATGTTCTTTCTGCGGCAGCTGAGGAAGCTCAAGCTACCCACCAAGATGTTGGTGCAGTTCTACACGACCATCATCGAGTCCATCCTCACCACCTCCATAACCGTGTGGTACGCAGGAGCCACTGCCAGGGACAGACTAAGGCTGCAGCGCGTCGTGCGCACTGCTGAGAAGGTGATCGGCTGCAAGCTCCCATCCCTCCAGGATCTGTACATCTCCAGGACCCGGAGGCGTGCAGGCCGGATCATAGCCGATCCTTCACACCCTGGTCACGTACTGTTTGCCCCCCTCCCCTGAGATAGAAGACTTCGGTCCATTCAGACTAAAACCTCCCGTCACATGAACAGCTTCTTCCCCTCTGCCATCAGACTGCTGAACACTATGTGACTTATTAGACTCTCGTGCACTACGTACAGCAGCTCAACTAGACTCATGTCAATCATCACTGTTTTCTTTTTGCATTACCGACTGCACTATGTGGTACTCCACAATATCTGCTGCTCGCTAATATATTTAAATTGCTTGACTAGTATTACTCATTCATATTCTACATTTTATTGCATGTATAGTTTTTTTATTTCTATCTTCTATTTTTATCATGTTTAATGTTGCAGCATTGCACCGAGACAAATTCCTAGTTTGTGTACTACATGAACAATGGCAATAAATCTGATTCTGATTCTGAAATCTTGGAAAATAATTGTAAATGCAATCAATTGCTTCTGAAAAGTAATTGCACTTTTGAATGAATGAATGAATGAATGAATCTTTATTTATTTCGGATAGATTAAAAGTACAGGTTAAAAGAAACTGAATAATATAACAAAGGGGGAAAGAAAATCCAACAAGGTCAAATTAGACAATAACTTCTCTGATTATACAGTTCAACATAAGTTATCCGAAATGGGTGATGGCTGAAGTCGCAGCTTATATTGCCCACCCATATTCCATCCAAGAATTCAAAAGAAAAACAAAACAAGAGCGATTACAATTCAGAACAAAGCTAAGACAAAATGTGACAAAAAACTAAGCTACAACACAGCGCAGGCTGGATGTTACGATCCTTATGTGATTTTACATGTCATCTTGTATATATGTTTGGAGTATTTCTTCCTTTAGTTTTTGTTTAAATTGTCCAAGCGTTGTACATGATTTTAATTCAGGTCCAAAATCGTTCCATAATCTGACTCCTTGCTCTGAAACACAGTGTTGCTTGGTGGTAGTTCTCACTGAAGGTTTTTGAAATATACATGTTCCTCTGAAATGATATTTTTTCTCCCTTATTTGGAACAACTTTTGGATATTTGCGGGCAGTGATAGATTCTTCACTTTAAACATTATTACTGCAGTTTTAAAGTCAACCAGATCTTTCAACTTGAGAGCTTTTAATTTAAGAAAAAGTGGGTTTGTTGGTTCCCTGTAAGCAGCTTTGTTTATTATTCTAATGGCTCTCTTCTGAAGCATAAAGACTGGATATATGTTTGTTTTATATGTATTTTCCCATACATCAGTACAATATGTCATGTATGGGAGTATTAATTAATGATACAAGGTATATAGTGTGGGTTGATTCAGCAAATATTTCACTCTGTGTAGTATTGCAATTGATTTGGATATTTTGCCTTTAATATAATTAATATGTGACTTCCAACACAGTTTATTATCAATTATTACTCCAAGAAATTTAGTTTTGGATACCCTTTCAATCTCTACACCATTTACACTTAGTTTAGATACTAAGTTGTTGTGATGGTTGTTAAAGACTATAGATTTTGTCTTACTTAAATTGAGCATTAATTTGTTTGAATCAAACCACAGTTTAAGCTTTTCTAATTCCTTTCCGAATGTATCCAAAAGTTGTTCCAAATTGCTTCCACTGCATAATAGATAAGTGTCATCGGCAAACAATATTAAGTCCATTTTTTCTGAAACTTTACATATATCATTTATATACATATTGAATAACAATGGCCCCAAAACTAAACCCTGTGGGACTCCACAAGTAACCTTCTGTAACTGTGAGTTTTTGTTACCAACACATACAGTGGGGTAAAAAAGTATTTAGTCAGCCACCAATTGTGCACGTTCTCCCACTTAAAAGATGAGAGAGGTCTCCAATTTTCATTATAGGTATACCTCAACTATGAGAGACAAAATGAGGGGGAAAAAAATCCAGAAAATCACATTGAAGGATTTTTAATGAATTAATTGGTAAATTCCTCGGTAAAATAAGTATTTGGTCAATAACAAAAGTTCATCTCAATACTTTGTTATATACCCTTTGCTGGCAATGACGGAGGTCAAACGTTTTCTGTAAGTCTTCTGTAAAAACTTCTGTAAGTTTTCACACACTGTTGCTGGTATTTTGGCCCATTCCTCCATGCAGATCTCCTCTAGAGCAGTGATGTTTTGGGGCTGTCACTGGGCAACACGGACTTTCAACTCCCTCCAAAGATTTTCTTTGGTGTTGAGATCTGGAGACTGGCTAGGCCCCTCCAGGACCTTGAAATGCTTCTTACGAAGCCACTCCTTCGTTGCCCGGGCTGTATGTTTGGGATCATTGTCATGCTGAAAGACCTAGCCACGTTTCATCTTCAATGCCCTTGCTGATGGAAGGAGGTTTTCACTCAAAATCTCACGATACATGGCCCCATTCATTCTTTCCTTTACACGGATCAGTCGTCCTGGTCCCTTTGCAGAAAAACAGCCCCAAAGCACAATGTTTCCACCCCCATGCTTCACAGTAGGTATGGTGTTCTTTCTCCTCCAAACACGACAAGTTGAGTTTTTACCAGAAAGTTCTATTTTGGTTTCATCTGACCATATGACATTCTCCCAATCCTCTTCTGGATCATCCAAATGCTCTCTAGCAAACTTCAGATGGGCCTGGACATGTACTGGCTTAAGCAGGGGGACACGTCTGGCTGGCACTGCAGGATTTGAGTCCCTGGCGGCGTAGTGTGTTACTGATGGTAGCCTTTGTTTCTTTGGTCCCAGCTCTCTGCAGGTCATTCACTAGGTTCCCCCGTGTGGTTCTGGGATTTTTGCTCACCATTCTCGTGATCATTTGAGATCTTGCATTGAGCCCAGATCAAGGGAGATTATCAGTGGTCTTGTATGTCTTCCATTTTCTAATAATTGCTCCCACAGTTGATTTTTTCACACTAAGCTGCTTACCTATTGCAGATTCAGTCTTCCCAGCCTGGTGCAGGTCTACAATTTTGTTTCTGGTGTCCTTTGACAGCTCTTTGGTCTTGGCCATAGTGGAGTTTGGAGTCTGACTGTTTGAGGTTGTGGACAGGTGTCTTTTATACTGATAACGAGTTCAAACAGGTGCCATTAATACAGGTAACGAGTGGAGGACAGAGGGGCCTCTTAAAGAAGAAGTTACAGGTCTGTGAGAGCCAGAAATCTTGCTTGTTTGTAGGTGACCAAATACTTATTTAACACCATTATTTGCAAATAAATTCTTTAAAAATCAGACATTGTGATTTTCTGTTTTTTTTTCCCCTCATTTTGTCTCTCATAGTTGAGGTATACCTATAATGAAAATTGGAGACCTCTCTCATCTTTTAAGTTGGAGAACTTGCACAATTGGTGGCTGACTAAATACTTTTTTGCCCCACTGTACATACTGATATCTATTCTTTAAGTAACTACATAACCAGGACAGTGCTACCCCTCTAATACCACAATTTTGTAGTTTCTTTAATAATAAATTATGATCCCCTGTATCAAATGCTTTTTTAAGATCCAGGAATACCCCAACTGAATACTCTTTATTTTCAATGGCAGTTGATATTTTTTCTATAAATTCCATTAGAGCAAATGCAGTTGTCCTCTTGTGTCTGAACCCATATTGCTGCTCACACAATAAATTATTCTTCAGTATGAAGTTGTCAATTCTCTCATAGAATATTTTTTCAAGTAGCTTGGAAAATTGCGGCAATAGTGAAATTGGTCTATAGTTTGAAAATTCCCCTCTGTCACCCGTCTTGTATATCGGAATTACTCTAGCCATTTTCATTGCATTGGGAAATATACCTGTTTGGAGAGACAGGTTACAGATATATGTCAGTGGTTTCACTAAGCATTCAATAATAGTTTTGACTAAGAGCATGTCAATACCATCACAGTCCGTAGATGTTTTACTTTTAAACGATTTAACAATTTCAATGACCTCTCTAAATGGAGTCTTTTATAGTGGTGTTTTTGCTTATCGTATCACCTGTAGGCACCGTAATGGGTATTTCTCGATCCAAATTAGGACCAATGTTAACAAAAAAGTTATTAAATTCATCTGCAGGTGAAGCTGCATTCACACTCTGAGTCGTATTATTATTTGTTGAAAAATCAGTTGGGTAGCTTGTATTTCTGCTTTTATTTCCAAGAATACTGTTAAGTATTGTCCATGTATTTTTAATATTGTCTCTGTTTTTCTCCAGTTCTTTACTGTAATAGTCTCTCTTACTACATCTTATTATACATCTTAACTTATTTTTGTATGTTTTATACCGCTGCTCTGCTTCTTTTGTCCTTTTCTTTAGGAAAGCTTTATATAAAGCTTTTTTTTTTTTTTTTTTCTCTCCCGGCGCTACACCAGTCGGCCGCCCTTTGCAACAGCGGCTCGATTCCGAGTCTTTTTCCCTTCCTCTCTCTTTTTGAACCGTCTTTTTTTTTCACTCTACATCACGGACACACAGATCGTCCCAAATGTCTCCTGAGCCGATGGACGGAGCCACTGTTTATAGCAGGATATGATACAGCAGGGAAGAGCTGCTAGCATTCAACCGACACCCGGTCCCATTGGAAAAACTCGACATACCGAGAGAACTGATGCGAAAACGCCGCGGCTGCCGGGCTGGAGTAAGGCGGAGGACAAAAAATATAAGGTACAGACCCTCCCTTCCATCTGTTGTCATGGGAAATGTACGGTCGTTACTGGGAAAGGTAGATGAGCTAGCGGCTATCTGCCGTTACAATAGCACATATCGGGAGTGCTCTCTCCTTTTGTTTTCTGAGACGTGGCTAACTGAACTAGCAGCAGATGCTAACATTGAGCTGGAGGGTTTCCACATGATACGGGCTGACCGAACACCAGACAGTGGCAAAGCAAGGGGCGGTGGAGTGATAATGTATGTTAACAACAACTGGTGCAGACCGGGACATATCACTGTTAAACAACGACACTGCATCAAAGACATTGAGTTGCTAGCTGTTAGCATGCGGCCTACATATCTCCCGAAAGAACACTCACACGTGATCTGCATTGTTGTTTATGCAAATCCGACGGCGAACGCTGGGACAGCGTATGACATCATCCATTCAGTAACCAGCAGGCTGCAGACAGAACACCCAGATGCTCTTCTCCTCATCTCAGGCGATTTCAACCATGTTTCACTATCTCCCATTCTACCCACGTTCACCCAGTATGTCACATGCCACACTAGAGACAATAAAACACTGAACTTATTCTACGCAAACACTAAGGAGGCGTACACCTCATCACAACTCCCCCCACTCGGGAGATCGGATCACAACTTGGTTCATCTCCGGCCGGTGTACAAACCCCTAGTGCACAGTCAACCTCCGGCCATGCGCACAGTGGAGTTATGGTCTGAGGAGACAATGGACACTCTAAAGGGCTGTTTTGAAGCCACCGCCTGGAAGCAGCTCTGCGATCCACATGGTGAGGACATCAATGGCCTCACTCACACCTTCACGGACTACCTCAGCTTCTGTGTGGACAAATCCGTTCCCACCAAGACCATACGGCGTTGCTCAAACAACAAACCCTGGATCAACCCTGAGATAAAAACACTTCTGAGAGAGAAGAAGAGGATCTTCAGGTCGGGGAATAGGGAGATGCTGAAGTCCGTACAGAGGGAGCTGAGGAGAAAGATCAGAGAAGGCAAGGACAGCTTCAGGAAGAGGATGGAGGACAAGCTGCAACAGAGCGACATCAGCGGGGTCTGGAGAAACCTCAAAACCATCTCTGGGCTCCAGAATACCTCCCCCCAGGCCACAGGGGGCAGGGAGTGGGCGAACAACCTGAATCTGTTTTTCAAAAGGTTTGACCAACCGCCCTCCCCCCTGACTGCACAACAACCACTGCTGCCTCTAAAGAAATCAAGTCCTGCTGCCCACTCCCCACTCCACCAACACCCCCCCACTCCCGACACACAGCCCCCCATCCTGACCCTGACCAGGACCCAGGTGAGGACGGAGCTGAGGAAGATCAAGGTGAGGAAGGTTTCGGGACCGGACGGCATCAGCGCAAAGCTCCTCAAGTCCTGTGCAGACCAGCTGTGTGGGATTGTGACGTGCATCTTCAACCTGAGCCTGAAGCTGGGGAGGGTACCACAGCTGTGGAAAACATCTTGTGTGGTACCTGTACCAAAAACTTCCCACCCCAAAGACCTGAACAGCTACAGACCGGTGGCCTTGACGTCCCACTTGATGAAGACCCTGGAGAGACTGCTCCTTGCTCACCTCCGCCCCCTGGTGGAACCAGCGATGGATCCACTCCAGTTCGCCTACCAGCATGGCATTGGGGTGGAGGATGCGGTGATCTTCCTCCTTCACTGTTCTCTGTCCCACCTGGAGAAGCCCGGGAATATGGTGAGGATCATGTTCTTTGACTTCTCCAGTGCTTTCAGCACCATCCAACCGATGATCCTGAAGGACAAGCTGCTGCGCGCAGGGGTAGACCAGCGCCTGTCATCATGGATCCTGGACTACCTCACGAACCGGCCTCAGTTTGTGAGAACCCGGGATTGTGTGTCCGACACGATCATCGGTAGCACGGGGGCCCCCCAGGGAACGGTGCTGGCTCCCTTCCTGTTCACTCTTTATACTGCGGACTTCTCACACAACACAACACACTGCCATCTACAGAAGTTCTCTGATGACTCTGCGATCGTTGGCCTCATCTCCAATGGAGATGAAGCTGAGTACAGAGGGCTTATCCAGGACTTCGTGGACTAGTGCCATCGGAACTGCCTCCAGATCAACGCGAGGAAAACTAAGGAGCTGGTGGTGGACTGCCGCAGGCATGGGCAACCCCTCACAGCACCAGTAAATATACAGGGAACAGATATCGAGATGGTGACATCCTATAAGTACCTGGGTGTTCATCTGAACAATAAACTAGACTGGTCACACAATACTGACACACTCTACAAGAAGGGACAGCGCAGGCTGTTCCTGCTGAGGAGACTCAGGTCTTTTGGTGTACAAGGGGCGCTGCTGAAGACATTCTATGACACGGTGGTGGCATCAGCCATCACTTTTGGAGTGGTCTGCTGGGGCAGTGGCATTACTGCAGCCGATAGGAAGAGACTGAACAAACTGATCAAGAAAGCTAGCTCTGTCCTGGGGCAGCGCCTTGATCCGGTGGAGGAGATAGGAGAGAGAAGGACGGTGGCTAAACTGTCATCTCTGCTGGAGTCCGAGTTCCACCCTATGCAGGACATACTGAATGCATTGAGGAGCTCATTTAGCAGCAGACTACATCATCCTAGGTGCACAACCGAGAGGTTTCGCAGGTCCTTCCTACCAACGGCTGTCAGACTGTACAACCTAAGCAGGGCTGCTCGCAGAGATAGCAAAAAGACGTAACAAACTAATAGTTTTTTGAATGCAAAAGATGCAATAGACTTACACAATGGTCCCCTCCGGCATACAACTAGGAAAATACCGGTCGCTATGGAGGGTGAGAATATGTATGGGCACATAATCATACCATGTAGGATAACTAAATAGACGGTTATGCTGTTTCATCCCATCTAGCAACAATGCTCTGCACTGTGTGTGTTTATATATTTACATATTTATTCCATCTAGCTACAATGCTCCGCACTGGGTGTGTTTATATTTATATATCTATATATTTATTCCATCTAGCTACAGTGCTCCGCATTGTGTGTTTATATATCTACATATTATTCCATCTAGCTACATTGCTCCGCACTGTGTGTGTTTATATATTTACATATTTATTCCACCTAGCTGCAATGCTCCGTACTGTGGGTGTTTATATATCTACATATTTATTCCATCTAGCTACAATGCTCCGCACTGTGTTTATATATTTATATATTTATTCCATCCAGCTACAATGCTCTGCACTGTGTGTCTGTGTGTGTGTATATATACGTATATATTTTATAGTAATATGTACATATGTATATTAGCTGCTCTTGCTTGCTTGTTTTTTTTCTTGCCTTCTGATTGTTGCTCTGAGTGTTGCTATCCCTGTGCTGTTGCAATCCTGGAATTTCCCCGATGTGGGACTAATAAAGGCTTATCTTATCTTATAATAAATTTTTCTTTTTACACGCCTTTTGTAATCCTTTGGTTAACCATGGCTTATCGGCAAATTTATGTTTAAGCTTTTTCTTTACTAATGGACAATTTTTTTCATAAAGAGTAGTTACAATGTTTATAAATGTGTCATAGGCTTCATTTACATCTGATACATAGACTTCTGTCCAGTCTTGCTTCAGCAAGTCCTCTTTAAAAGAACTGATTGCATTTTGTGATTTGTATCTGAACGATTTTAAAAAAATGTTCTGGATTTGCCCCCGTGTGGCCATAGATAAGTGCAAAGGTTGCAAATGGTCACTTATATCATTTATCAATAATCCACTTTCTATTTTCTTATCAATAATATTAACAAACAGGTTGTCAATAAGTGTAGCAGTGTGAACTGTGATTCTACTGGGATGTGTTATTGTGGGATATAGACTCATGCTGTACATAGAGTTCATGAACTCTGTAATTACATTTTGTTGATATGGATTTAGTAGATCAATATTGAAATCTCCACAAATTGCTACCATTTTCTTACTAGTAATATTATTGTACAGCTCGACTAATTTATCTCTGAATGTCTCAATGCAAGTTCCCGGCGTTCTATATATACAACTTATAATTAGATTTTTTATTTTATCTTGGTCAATCTCAACAGTAACACATTCCAAGATCCCTGGTAGTGCAAAGGACATTCCATTTACAAGCTTACACCTATACAGGTCATCAATATACAGTGCAACACCACCACCCTTTTTTTGAGATCTGCTAACATGAAACATCTGATATCCCTCTATTGCCATCAGGGGAGCCTGCTCTTCATTAAGCCAGGTTTCAGAGACTGCGATAGCTGTAAATTTTCTGTCTAGCTGTTTTAAATAGTCCTGAATCTGTGGAAAGTTTTTGTTAAGACTTCTGCTGTTGAAGTGTATTATTGATAGTTTACCATCTAGTTGCACTTGACTTTTGAATTTTTTTTCAGTGTAATATTCACAATGGTTATGAATATTATTGAAAAAGTGGTTATCAGGATCAATATCATTTTCCATCTCTTTTGGTTTATGATCAGCATAATGGCATATTTTCAGAGTTTGAGTTTCCTCACTCTGGTGTCAAATGACTTCCTCCAACTGGGGATAATTGATGTCTACTCAAGTCAGTCATAAGTTTTTTGTTTGTTTTGCTTATTTTTTTTTTAAAAGTACATTGACATGGTATGTCAAGAGAACTATTGTGTATTTATAGTATTTATAATATTTATAATTGTGTATTTATAATCTTTTTGCATTGATGTATGTGGTTATTGTGTATTTTCTTTATTTCTTTTCTTTTCTTAACTTGATTCTCTTTTCTAAAGCCCATCCAGGGACAAGAGTTGCAAATTAGCTAATAGCTATACACTCCATGTGCAACACATCAGATTGATTGTCACTGATTAATTGTCTATGTTTATTGCACTGTCCCTGTCAAATAAACTAATCTATCTATCTATTCTTGCCCTGTGTGTGGATATGGATTATCATTGTCTCTTAATTTTCTTAATCAGTGTTCATCTGTATTTATTTAAGTCAGTAACATCTCTGATCATTATGCTCTTTGCTTGCTCAGGTGTTCCATTAAGTTTGTTCCAAACTCTACAATTTGTAGAGTTTTCATATAGTTTTGGTATATTTGAATGATGAATATTTCCATCAAACGTTTAATGTTTTCAGTGTCTATCAAGTTGATACACAAGTTGGTTTCCACATCAATGAATGTGTGGAATACTTTTTTGAAATACTTTTTCACAGCACTGTATGTTCACAGCCTGTTTTTTCTTCATCCTTGTTGCTACAGGAACATGAAAGGAAAAACAGAGTGAAACCTCAGCAGCTTCAGGAAGATGAAGATCCTCCAACTGCAGCAAACGAAGCAAAATCACACAGTGACAAGAGTAGAAAAAGAATACAGAGAAAACGCCACACTAGACATAAACAATACTGTTGTGAAGAATGTGGGCGAGGTTTCACACTGTTGGGTCACTTAAAATCTCATAAACTGATCCACACTGGAATTAAGCAGTTTGTGTGTGGTCAGTGTGGAAAGGCCTTTACTGAAAGGGGTAGCTTAAAAAGACATGAACTCATCCACACTGGAGTTGAGCAGTTTGTGTGTGGTCAGTGTGGAAAGGCCTTTACTGAAAGGGGTAGCTTAAGAAGACATGAACTCATCCACACTGGAGTTAAGCAGTTTGTGTGTGGTCAGTGTGGAAAGGCCTTTACTCAGATGAGTAGCTTAAGAACACATGAACTCATCCACACTGGAGTTAAGCAGTTTGTGTGTGGTCAGTGTGGAAAGGCCTTTACTCTCATGAGTAACTTAAGAAGACATGATCTCATCCACACTGGAGTTAAGCAGTTTGTGTGTGGTCAGTGTGGAAAGGCCTTTACTCTGATCAGTCACTTAAGAACACATGAACTCATCCACACTGGAGTTAAGCAGTTTGTGTGTGGTCAGTGTGGAAAGGCCTTTACTCAGATGAGCCACTTAAGAAGACATGAACTCATCCACACTGGAGTTAAGCAGTTTGTGTGTGGTCAGTGTGGAAAGGCCTTTACTCGAATGAGTAACTTTAGAACACATGAACTCATCCACACTGGAGTTAAGCAGTTTGTGTGTGGTCAGTGTGAAAAGGCCTTTACTCTGACCAGTCACTTAAGAACACATGAACTCATCCACACTGGAATTAAGCAGTTTGTGTGTGGTAAGTGTGGGAAGGCCTTTACTCTGATGCGTCACTTAAGAAGACATGAACTCATCCACACTGGAGTTAAGCAGTTTGTGTGTGGTCAGTGTGGAAAGGCCTTTACTGAAAGGGGTCACTTAAGAAGACATGAACTCATCCACACTGGAGTTAAGCAGTTTGTGTGTGGTCAGTGTGGAAAGGCCTTTACTGAAAGGGGTCACTTAAGAACACATGAACTCATCCACACTGGAGTTAAGCAGTTTGTGTGTGGTCAGTGTGGAAAGGCCTTTACTCGGATTGGTCACTTAAGAACACATGAACTCATCCACGCTGGAGTTAAGCAGTTTGTGTGTGGTCAGTGTGGAAAGGCCTTTACTGAAAGGGGTTGCTTAAGGAGACATGAACTCATCCACACTGGAGTTAAGCAGTTTGTGTGTGGTCAGTGTGGAAAGGCCTTTACTCAGATGAGTAACTTTAGAACACATGAACTCATCCACACTGGAGTTAAGCAGTTTGTGTGTGGTCAGTGTGGAAAGGCCTTTACTCAGATGAGTAACTTTAGAACACATGAACTCATCCACACTGGAGTTAAGCAGTTTGTGTGTGGTCAGTGTGGAAAGGCCTTTACTCAGATGAGTCACTTAAGAACACATGAACGTATCCACACTGGAGTTTAGCGTTTTGTATGTCAACAGTGTGGAAAAGCCTTTGCTCAGACGAGCACTTTAACCTCTTGCGCTCCGGGATACCGCGGGCTGTCACGTCTCTGCGTCCTAGTACGTCCTAGTGCGTCCTAGTGCGCACTGTAAAAAAACCAAAAAAGCTGCATTTCCGTTCTTCCACCACAGACACAGCCGCGAACAGAAAGCCAAAGGAGTGCTTTGATTGGTTTAGATTTGATTGACCTCTCATTCGACTAATAGGAGCCTTGAATTGGGTTTCTGAAACCTTGAAGAACCAATGACTGAAAACCTAGCAAGAAGGTCCTGCCTACCAACGACCGCGAATACAACGAGCCAATTGAAGCAGAGAAGTTCGACGATTGAAAGCGTGCGTCCTGTGCGTAAAATCTGTTTTGTGTAAGCCACTGTGTGTAACGGTAGCGTTCGCCAGGCTTTTTTTATTGCTACTGTTCTTATTTGTTTTGAAAAATCGTTCGCCAAAACCGCAGTCATGGAAGCGCAAAACCGCAATAATGGAATCATGGTTTGACCGGGTCACGTGACCAGAACCACGAGTGGTAACAAGCGGACCAGCTTCATGTTCGTCTGACAATGAGGAACAGACGTTCGCCAACGACACTGCTGTTGTGGACAGGTAAGTCTTATATGCTAAATTATTCTTTCACTGAAAATAGTAATAAAAATGACTTTTGACTGATCGGTAATTACAACTGTGCGTCATCGCCACATGATGGACCGTTTTTTTGTGTGCCGCGCTCCTCTGTAGTGGGGGGGGGTTTGTTATCCTCTACATTGCAGATATTTTAGTATCATTTTTATTGCACTGTAGGTTATTTTTTCTTGTAAAAAAAGGCCACACATTTTTTACGTGGCATGCTTCTTTGTGTGTGGGGGGCTTGTTTGTTCATTCATTCATTCATGAATGAATAAACACCCCCCCCCCCCCACACACACACACAGCCCTGAGTGTCACCTTTCATTAGAGCCCAAGATCAAGCTTCTATGTTGAATCATTCAAAAGTTATTTTGAATTTTTCCAAACTGAATTTGGAAAAAAAAGTTATTTTGAATTTTTCAGTTTTTCCAAACTGTGCCATTTGGCACAATTGGCACAGTTCAAAAATGCCTGGGAACAACCTGAGAACAAAGCTGTGTAATATATTCATTTTTTGTGGTATTGTTACAAAATTTTGACCTCAGCTTGATAACACTTGGTTCTACATTTCTGTTGCATTTTCCAGCCAGCATTTGACAGCTGTGTGTTATTTGCAAGCATTTGTATCTAAAAAAAACACCCAGGCAAACTTTATTTTCTTCAAGTTCAGTACGTTTAGATGACTGTTACTCAGTGGCAGGAGCACTTAGAGAGATTATGACTGTTTTGCCAAAAAATTCAAAGTGTTTTCTATTAAATGAGACCAACCCCATGGAGATGCTGCAAAGGGTTGAAGAACAGCTTTTGATTTACTTTGGGTATGTTATTTTTAAGCGTTTTTAGGGAAATTGACCAGAGTGCAAGGGGTTAAGAAAACATGAAGTCGTCCATAGTGGAGGCAATCCATTTGTGTGTGTTCAGTGTTTGAAGGCCTTTATGAAGAAAACTAACTTGGGCCAACATCAGCTTCCCTCAGTAAAGTTAAATAAACCTATGTGCTAAATTTGGAAATGTTTTTACTGGTGTGAATCTCTTAAAATCACAGTGAGTGATCCACATTGTAGTTAAAAGTGAGACACTTTTCACATAGACTTTGATCTCTTGTGAGACAGGAAGCTCCTCCTGTGGTTACAGGTTCAAGTTCAGAAACCCTGAGACACAAATTGCGCTAGACTTTATCTGTCATTTTGACAGACATGGCTGTAAAAATTCTGTTATGATCTGTTATCTCATTTTAATTAGATCACCTTCTGTGTAATCTGTCAAATGACGGACAGCTTTCAGATTTTTCTGTCATTGCTGAAAAATATCTGTCAATGAAGGACAATTTTCATTTCATGCAACCTCTGCCCTGAGATCAGGCTGTACTGGATTCAGATCCCTTAAATGTCTGAACCAGCATTTCATTTAGAAAGCAGAGATGCTCCATGTTTTGATTGTATGTCTGACTTTTCCTTCTCTGTTGTTGTTGCTCAATCAACTCAGTTCACTTTATTTATTTTCAAATCAGCTTCATTTGCATAGTGCCAGATCACAACCAGGGTTGCCCTGGGTGCTGGAAATCCTTAAAAATGCATGAATTTTAATATTGTATTTTAAGGGTTTAAAAGTGATTGAATTTTACAAAAAGTTCTTGAAAAAAACTTGAAATTGTAGTGATGTTTCTGTTGGAAAAATTGTATATATGTATATAAACAGTTATCATTTTATTAATGATTCATGAAGCTGAGACTGATGTCCCCACATGTGGGTGAGTGTAGCTGGAGTGTTGTGTGCTAAGACTCATCCTTTTCATATCTTGTACCTTTTTGCATATCCTGTACTTTTTATCTTCTCTGCAAAAGACTGTTGTGTACATATATATGTTATCATTTAACCATTTCATCTGTTAACTATGTTCTTTTTGACCGGAAGCACCGGTTTGTTGTAGGCCCATATATGGAGTTGTTTTCCCTCTCTGTCTTTGCTGTGTAAAGAAGCAGATGTTCTCCCCGCGATAAGAGTGTTCATGCTCCTACACACACTTGACGTACAGAGTGTACTTTTGCTTATGTGGTAATTCTGTTGTTCTGCTTTTGCTGAGTTTGTCACATACACCATGTACTATCATTGTATATAAAGAAGGCAGCTGCGGGACTGCCCCCAGCATTTCAACTCATCCTGTACAAGGTTTGTTTTGATTGCTCCTTGTGCAAGTAAAAACTTCAAAGGCTCTGCGTGTCTTAAGTCTGATCTTTGATTCAGTCTAATACCTTTTTGTACTCTGTATTTGTGAGGTTTATATTTCAGACTTCTGACATAGGTGGTGCCGAAACCCGGGACAGCTGAGATCCAGGTGGAGCGGGAAGAGACGTCCTGCAGGTTGAAAACCGTGCACGGTCTGATGGCATCCATCAGTATTGGAAACCCGACTTGAGGGAACTCTGGTAGAGACGACCTTCCTCCCAGCTCTTATCTGGTGACGGCTGTCCTTACTGATAGAGCCTAAAAAGTAAGTTACAAATTTTTCCCTTTTCAGATTGACTGTAGTAGACATATACGAAGAATAACCGAGCCTAACAATTTCCCATTTTTAAAGAACCACAGGTCAGCTGACGAGCGAGTAATGGTAGTATAAGGCGGCGCCCTGTACTTTTCCTAGTGGTTAAATTAAAAAAAAAAAAAAAAACGCTGCAGGAATGCAGTGGTCTTAGGAAGTAACGTGACGGCGATTCACGGTTATGGACCGGCCAGGTTTTAAAATAGAAAGGGGTGCAGGAGACAGTGTGACGGCGATTCACGACTGTTTGGTGGTCAGGTTTTAAAATAAGTAGGGTGAAGGAATTCGCCCCAAGTTGGGCGGTAATAGTGTTACAGTCGGCGTACTGTTAACGTTCCTGACCACGAACCCACCTCAAAATTGGGCGGTAATAGTGTTGCAGTCGGCGTACTGTTAACGTTCCTGGCCATCTAAAAATGGGGAATTGTGTTAGAAGACCAGATAGGCAGACGAATAAACAGAAGAAAAAACAGGATATGGCGCGCGCAACTGTAAAAAACTACAATAACAGACAAAATGAAAAGGGAAAAATGAAGGATCCGGATAATATTTAATCACTGCTGCAAGTGCTATTTGGTTTATATTGGTAAGGTATTGCTATTTGTGTTATATTGGGAACACTGTAAGTGAGAAGGTAAAAGTTTAATAAAAAAAAAAGGGGCAACAGAGGCGCGAGCGGCTGTTCTCTCTCCCATCAGCAAGGGGAGGGGTGAGAAGCTCTCTCTCTCTCTCTCTCTCTGTTCCTCACTCTCCCAAAGGGGGCGGGCGAGGGATAGTGCTCTCTCTCTCTCTGTTCCTCGCTCTCCCAAAGGGGATGGGCGAGGGATAGTGCTCTCTCTCTCTCTCTCTCTCTCTCTCTCTCTCTCTCTCTCTCTCTCTCTCTCTCTCCTTTTGCCTGAGGGGCGGGGGAGAGGCAGATTTGGCCTGTAGAAAAAACAGAAGTGAAGGAAAACTCCGTGGGAGAACGGCTCCAGAATGTTGAAGCTGGTGTAACTAATTTGCAAAGACAAACACAGGATTTTCAGTATAGTTTATGCTCTAATACTGGCAGTGTGGAATCAGGTGTAGTAGATGATGAAGGTACAGTCTTAGCGTCGACGGAAAAACTTACAACAAAAAGAGATAAATATCAAAACCAACCGAGCATCGAACCATTATTAAATGAAAAAGATAATCCTTCCCCAACTTATCAATGCCACGATCCTAAGGAGGGTCCATACAGCAAATTATTTAAAGAAGCCCAAGAGGTTGGGAAAAGGAGGAGGCAAATAAAATCATAAAAATTAGACCATAATATTTAAAGACGGACGGATTAAATGGCAGCAGAACTGGATAACGTTAAAATGGACAATGAGAAAGTTATTTTATCTCTTATCTATTCTTTGTGTGTGTGTGTGTGTGTGTGTGTGTGTGTGTGTGTGTGTGGTTGATCTGTGAAGAAAGTGGTCTAAATATGGGTACTTTTACAAAGTTTTGGGTTTTTATTTTTTCAATTTAACTCTGTGGGGTCTTGATTAATGTTGCGTACGTGATAAACTGTTTACATATTTTTAAAAAAAAAAAAGCAATTTTGACGCATTACTGACCTTTGTCCTTGACTGAAACATGACAGTGCACTTTATAGAAAAAAGAGGACTGACGTGTGACAATGTGACTACAGGCCATACTATGATCATATTATGATGTCATTTAATAATGCCTAATCACTGAAGATTTTATGTTTACCCTATATCACATGATTTAGAGCACAGAGGATCAAAACAGATTGATAATTAATGTGTCTGTGCATATGATCTGCCAGAGGCTATGGATTATCAGACAAAGGTCTTGGAGAAAGAATCCTTAAATTGATAAGCACTTTTTGAAGCCAAGTATGACTTTGTATGACATTGTAGATAACATAAGGTGTACTGATTCAAATGACTTTGACTTTACAAATGTAATGTTTATATGATTTTATACTGATATTACTCACCACATAATGGTGCGGTAACAATATATTTCAGAAATGTGACAGCAATGAGGGATGTGCTTCTCCTGATTCAGCGGTGGCCAAGCTGGGTCAGGGTGAACTACATTGCACTCCATAATTTACCAAGGAATGTATGAAATAGGGACATTCCTTGTAAAACATTAA
This sequence comes from Pholidichthys leucotaenia, assembly GCA_020510985.1. Classification (NCBI taxonomy): domain Eukaryota; kingdom Metazoa; phylum Chordata; class Actinopteri; order Cichliformes; family Pholidichthyidae; genus Pholidichthys; species Pholidichthys leucotaenia. The sequence continues at coordinate 6,397,251 of CM035836.1, forward strand.
ATCAAATTCTAATTAGGCAAAATGTCCGCCTTTCCTTTGACTGAAAGAATGTGACACAATATTTCAAATTCAACCCATCTGTGTTCAACTGGACAAACTGATCTTATTTATCAATGCTGAAGCATATCAAAAATGCACAGATAGTTATTTTGTTTTTCTTAAATGAAATTTGTAAACTATTTCAAGAGATGTCACAAAAAGAAGCTATAATTATTGAGATCTCATCTTTGAAGGAACTGGGCTACCTGCAAATTTTATTTAAAACTAAAAATGGTAACACACTTCCTTTCAGTAAAAGAATCAAACAAATACCCTGTAACTTTGCTGCATGTGAGCCTCCATGTATCAAAACAGGGGGTATCAAAGAAATTAATTAGCAAATAATTAGCAATCCTCAGAAAAATAGATAATGCATAAAAATTATCAATAAATGCAATTTTATTTACATAAGTGCTTTTCATTTCATTTTCTGTAGTGCCCAGGATAAACATATGGCTGCAGTTATAACTCAAATACAGGCTGGGCAATACAGACCACCTTTTTATTATTTATGGGATAATACAAATAATAAGATCATGCCCTCTTTTATCCTACACATTTCCCATGTTGCGAAGGAGGGGGTGAACAGCAGCTCTCTCTCTCTCTACTTAGCAAAGGAAGAAGCGAGCGATAGGCTTGCTCTGTAAAAAATAGAAGTGTGCTTATGCTGTAGCGGTGTTGTCTGGGGTCCTGATTGTGTAAAAATTCCACAACCTGCATCACCTCCAACAGCTGAATGAGCTACTAACCCGAATGTAACTTATCTGTATTCTGTACAGACAGTAAATATGCTTATACCACATGCCACCTGCATACTGTTACCTTGAATCTGCGGGGGTTTGTCACCTCCACAGAAAAACCAGCAAAACATCGACAGCAATTGTTGCAACTATGCAATGTTCTGATGCTACCATGTTCTGTGGCAGTTATTCACTGCCCTGCCCACACTAATGGCACTGACTTGTCTAGCTGCGATAATCACTTGGCTGATAACGCTACTCACTGTGCTGCTATTGGTCTTTTAGGAACCGTCTGTCTTATTAATAATGTTGATGTTTTAAAAGACTGTCAAAATAATATGGACCTTCCTCCTGTTTCATGTGTAAATAATTAGATATACATTTGGCTTGTCTGATGAAAATTTGCTCTGCCACCCACATTATACAGATGAGCTGTCCTGGTGGCACATGGCCAATCATGTGCCAACAGGAGGGAAATCAATGATGAGGATGTTGGAAAAACTGTCCTAATATTTTGAAAGAAGTAACAAAAACATGCCAAAAGTGCATCATTTGTTTATAAAATAATGCTCAAGGAGCAATGGAAAGCTACAATATTGGTTGGTGTTGATTGACACCTTCACAAAGTGGACAGGAATTCATCACACATCCTCAGCAAATGCCGCATCTGTGTGTGTGAAACTCTATTGAATGATGCTCTTTCCGTTTTTGGGGTTCCAGAACTGATTTATGCAGATAATAGAACTCATTTTACAGCACAAACAGTTCAAGACTTAATCCAAGCTGTAAGAAGTAAGATCAAATTTCATAGTATCGGTACAATCAAACAAATGCTGGCAAAAACCACACATGGAAAGGGTATTACTTGGCCAGAAGCTCTGAAATTAGTCAGACTAACCATTAACTCTATACTAGACCCAAAGACAGGATTATCACCTTTTGAATGTGTTTTTTCACCATCCTTATGTATTACCTGACCTCTCACCACTAACCACACCTAACAAATACACAGATCTTGGTGAACATCTCAGGGAATGTTTTGATTCTGTCAGAAGCTCTCTCTGCTCCACAGAAAGAAACGGATAACCTGGAGACTATGTCTTCATAAAGAACCACCACCGACAACACTAGACACTCCCACTCCCATTGCAGTACGTATTGCTGAATGACCATCTCGGATTCACCTTTCACACGCTAAAAGACTACGGGTGCCTGTAAGTGAACTAACTAACTTGTTTCCCTGAGTAAGTCCAGTACAAAGGGGGCATGTCCTTTTAAGGACAAGGCCGTCTCAACCCTGGTGAAGAAAGAGGCCCGGAGGGGTACTCTCTCAGGTGGAAGCATGGCACCAAAATTATTGATGACTCTGTGTTCAGCACTTCTCCTGGCAGTGGGGTGGTAATCTCTTTCTGATTCAAGGACAAGGAACCCACGAAGCACGGACAATGAACAATACACATAACCTATGGTACCAGACAATGGTGGTTTCGGTGAGAGGACTGGGAATCGATACTTCTTGCTATGTGTGTTCATTGCTACCCCATTTACACAAGACTGCAATACCCATGATTGACTACAATACCCATGATCCCTGTTCCACTGAGTGAAGAGAAAACGCCCGGAGCGACAATAGCGATGAACTCTCATCTCAGTCTGTTTAATACAAGCAATAATGTTGGACATTGGTTGGTGGGGAATTTGTCAGAAAGGTATCTTAATAGATTGAATGTCACTATTACTGATTACACTGGGTCTAAGATTAGAATATTTAATATTATTGGGATTGGAACTCCTTTGCTTGCAGTTAAGAAGCCTTTAATGAAAGTAAATCCTACACTGTTTACTTCACCAATCTGCTTTCACAAAAATTGTAGTAAAAACAGTTTCAACCTGGGTATTTCACAAAGATGCAATGATACAAAGGAAGTGACCTGTGAAGTGTCATATTATGATTCTGTTTGTAGAAATGTATTTCACTTTCCCTATATTGCTGCTGGAAAATTCACCTTAAAGAGGAAAAATTGTACTTTTAACTGTAGCAATAATCCTACTGTTTTTTGGCCAAATGATGATGGGTATGGATTCTTGGAAAACCAATGGGTACTCTTTTTCCAATGTATGGCAGTGCTCTAGCTATACACCACATAAATGCATTAGCATGGACAAAAGAAAATCTGACTATATTAATGGAGCAAGGATTCACAACTTTAAATGAAGAACAAAAATTAGCCATTTGAATGGTATTTTACACTTACAGCATGGGTTAGATGAAGATAAAGGTTGGGGCTCCTGGGATTGGTTTCAAAGTAGAACTTGGTGGCAGATTTTGCTCAAATGGCTGACCCCAGTTATTATAATTTTAGTGCTTTTCTGTGTATTGTTCATGTGTGTCATTCCCTGCATCAGATCAATGATCACACATGCATTGACTCAACACACTTTCATGCTACAGCAGTCATTCTTGTCCAATCATGTTCAAGGCCCGTATATGCCACTCTCCCAAAAGGATGAAAATCTTTTGAAGTTACATTGTACTGATAATTGCATATGATTAAAAGGGTTAATAAAATAATAAACAGGAGGGAAATGTTGGAAAAATTGTATATATGTATTCAATTCAATTCAATTCAACTTTATTTATATAGCGCCATTTCACAACAACAGTCATCTCATAGCACTATCAACTGTAGGGGAAACCCCCACAGTTGCAGAAAGACCCCAGCAATCAGGCGATCCCCTGTGAGCAAGCACTTGGCGACGGTGGAGAGGAAAAACTCCCTTTTAACAGGAAGAAACCTCCAGCAGAACCAGGCTCAGGGAGGGGCAGTCATCTGCTGCGACTGGCTGGGGGGTGAGGGGATAGAGAAGAAGAAAAGAACAGACATGTAGAGAGCAAACAGCACGATGGGGACTCAATCTATGGGAGAGAACAAACAAATGTTAATGACCAGCAAAAAAAAAATATTTCATAGAGAGTGAGGAAAGGAGTGAGGCCCAGTGCATTACTGGAGGTCCCCCGGCTGACTAAACCTATTAGCAGCATAACTAAGGGACGGATAACTGTATATAAACAGTTATCATTTTATTAATGATTCATGAAGCTGAGACTGATGTCCCCACATGTGGGTGAGTGTAGCTGGAGTGTTGTGTGCTAAGACTCATCCTTTTCATATCTTGTACCTTTTTGCATATCCTGTACTTTTTATCTTCTCTGCCCCGGCCTTGGATGCGCTCTGCAGAGCGTGCCCAAATGCCAAGTCACGTTTCGTTACCTTGTATTCATACATGTGTAATGACAATAAAGTTGAATCTCAATCTCAATCTCAATCTCAAAAGACTGTTGTGTACATATATATGTTATCATTTAACCATTTCATCTGTTAACTGTGTTCTTTTTGACCGGAAGCACCGATTTGTTGTAGGCCCATATATGGAGTTGTTTTCCCTCTCTGTCTTTGCTGTGTAAAGAAGCAGATGTTCTCCCCGCGATAAGAGTGTTCATGCTCCTACACACACTTGACGTACAGCGCGTACTTTTGCTTATGTGGTAATTCCGTTGTTCTGCTTTTGCTGAGTTTGTCACATACACCATGTACTATCATTGTATATAAAGAAGGCAGCTGCGGGACTGCCCCCAGCATTTCAACTCATCCTGTACAAAGTTTGTTTTGATTGCTCCTTGTGCAAGTAAAAACTTCAAAGGCTCTGCGTGTCTTAAGTCTGATCTTTGATTCAGTCTAATACCTTTTTGTACTCTGTATTTGTGAGGTTTATATTTCAGACTTCTGACAGTTTCTTTCTCAATAAATGTCTGTCTGAATAAATAGTTGCCTATAGTTCACTTGTTCTATGGAGAAATAAAATAAATTGGAGAACTTAAAATTCCAGCTGCTCAGCCTGTGCCTCGGTTGGCTTCTGTGTGACTGTGGTCAGTCAGTTTTCAGTTGTGACCTCACCCCCCACAAAGACACACAGGTGTAGTCACTGCACCATCATGGCGTGAACAGTGGCATGGCGTGGCTACATTTGTTTGGGGACGCCAAATAAAGTAGTTTTGTGGGAGTTTCTGAGGTCAGTATCTGTAAAACTGTTTCATTACACTGACATTAAACTGGGTAAAATATTGAAGATGACCAAAAACTCAAAATTCCTGCAGCTCAGTACCTGATGAAGTTATAAGTCAAATCAAATATCAGTGATCTACATGTATTTTCTAATATCATCTAAATGATATGAATAAAATAAAAACACTGATCAGTATTTCCTCTGTCAGAATAGAAGAAAATTGACTTTAGTTGAGGGCAGCTCAACCAATCAGGGAGCTTTACATTTTCTCCTCTTTATGATGTTTAATAAGGAAAGCAGCTAATAGCCCACTGTGTGGAAGAGTAACGGCTCCCCGGTAGCATTGTTTTTCAATCTTCAAGGAAGTGCACACATTCAGGCTTTTGTTGCCCGGGCAACAGCCCATTTGTTTTTTTCTGGCTTTGGCCCTTCTGAAGGGAAAGTAAAAAAAAAAACATTTAAAACAAAGCACTGTTGTGCCTTGTTACATTATTATTAGTGGTGTTGGACGATGAAATGTTTTAATCATTATTCATGTTTTGGAAGGTTGAGTTAATCATGATTACTAATGCTTTAATCGCTTGTTTTTCCATTCAGATACAGTGTACCTTAAAAGTGCTGATGACGCGATTTTGACATTTTTTCGCATGTTGTGTAAACCCAAAAGTCATTGTTGATGATCAATATCATATTTACAACTGTGCCTGCATAAACTAGTTATCAAAAAAACCGCAGCTGCTGGTGGTACCACCCACCGAATGAAGGAGGAAGCTGAAATGACGCCAGTGACAGAACATAGACGCCGGTGTTGTTTACTGGAATGCCAGCAGCTTTGTAGCTCACACTTTCTCTGGTTTCTTGTTTTAGTTTTACGGCTATGCCTTCGCGTTGTGTTGCAGGCTTAGATAAACAGCAGGCCGTGAAAGACCACATCACACGCTTCAGCTCCAACTGTCATAAGCCTCCTTGTACGCTTTTACGCAAGAGGAGTGCACGAGGAGGAGAAGAGGTGAATTGATTTACACGCAGGAGTCACCATATACACAATGGCCCAGCAATATTTGACTGGCAAGAGCCGCCTAAGTACAAACACTGCTGGCGTGACAAATTGGACACACCTGGGCGAGGCGCATGAAAGATAATTACAGCGGCGAAACAGCTGACTGTCAAATGGAGAGGGCGTGTGGTTGGACTGGCGAATCTTGGACAGTGCCCACCTTAAAGTGATTCGAAACGGCTGCCCAACAACCCGGCTACAGGCATGGAAAAGAAAAGGAACACAGACATGAAAACAACAAGAACTCAAAAGATAATACATAAACCCGATGCCTGAGCCACAGAGAACGCTCAGAACCGAGCCTACAGGAAAACACGGGCTCGGTTCGCAACACCAACTGACTATATTGTATTCATTGCCACTAATTTGGACTTTTTCCTGTTCTAATAATTAATTTAATATTTCTGATAGTTATAGTACATGTGTGCTATACCAGTTATGAGTATTGTTTTTCTTGTGACCAAACTCTTGAAAAAAATGAGGACTATCAGTTGCTTCTATTTTCTTACTATTGTTGAAAATCACCTGCCAGTTGATCCAAGACAAAAGCAGTTAAATAATAAACAAATTGCATTTTTTATGAGACATAAATAATAGGGAATACATTATTTTTAAGGATAATTCCATCAGTCACTGTCAGAATCTGGAAACTTTAGAGTGATCGTATGTTGGTTCGTTACCTCAAATAAGATTCATGACACAAGTATATTCCTCATATGAGCGCTTTACTGTGCAGGAGTGCAGGTAACAGCAAATTCAGCACTGGCAATAAAAACAATAAGGAAGCTTTTTATACATGGTCAGTCATACAAACATCTGCTGGGTACAATTCTCAGTCATAATACAAGTATACAAAACATTGGCCTGAACCAAAAACAACATGGCCTTGCAGGTGTGCTCCAGGCTCCAAGTTAATCATAGTCACAGCATTTTATAAGAAAACAAGGTCAATTCTCCCTCACTCCCAGACCCCTTATCATGCACATAGTCTGGTCTGGTGAGACACTTTGACTTCTAAGCACATCTTAATGATGGACACTCAATAGGTCCACTTATTACCCAGAAATAGTAGTAGTAGATTAGTTTATTTGACAGGGACAGTGCAATAAACATAGACAATTAATCAAAGACAATCAATCTGTGTTGCACATAGAGTGTATAGCTGTTAGCTAATTTGCAACTCTTGTCCCTGGATGGGCTTTAGAAAAAAGAATCAAGTAAAGATGGGAAAAAAAATAAAAAATATACACAATAACCACATACATCAATGCAGAAAAATTATAAATACATAATTATAAATATTATAAATACTCAAATATAACAGCCTGACTCACATTTAACATAAATATTATAAATATTATAAATACACAAATATAACAGCCTGACTCACATTTAACACATATAACATAACTCACATTTGCCTATTTCAGGCCTTCCTCCCTCCGTCACTCACTATAAACAAACACATTTATTCCTTCCCTTCATTCACTCTCACTTTGCAGACAATTAATTCATACATGAGTACATTCTTGTTTATTTTTCAGCCAGTTTTTAACATTTTTAGTGAATGTTTTAAAGTCCGTTATTATTTTAATTTCATTTGGCATTGTGTTCCAGATGTGACTGCCCTTTATAGAGAAAGCTGTTTGTCCAAATGTGGTTCTGCGGTGGAATATTTTACAGTTATTGTTAACAGAACTCCTGGTGGCTCTGCTGCTGTCCTGTCTTTGGACGAAACCAGCAAGTGGCTCGGGTGCTGATTTATGGAAACATTTGAACGTTAATTTCAGAAGACAGAGGTCAATGAAGCTCTCAAAACTCAATAGGTTGTATTTTTTTAAAACATTACAGTGATGCCACCTAATGGGCTTTTTGTCCAAGATTTTTAGGGTTTGATTATATAATGAACCTATATGTCTTATTGTGGAAGGGGCTGCTTGAGCCCAGACTGTCAAACAGTATGATATATGAGAAAAAACCATAGAATGCATATACAGTGCAGCTGCTTCGTAAGGTATGTAATATTCAATTCAATTCAATTCAATTCAACTTTATTTATATAGCGCCATTTCACAACAACAGTCATCTCATAGCACTATCAACTGTAGGGAGGACCCCCACAGTTGCAGAAAGACCCCAGCAATCAGGCGATCCCCTGTGAGCAAGCACTTGGCGACGGTGGAGAGGAAAAACTCCCTTTTAACAGGAAGAAACCTCCAGCAGAACCAGGCTCAGGGAGGGGCAGTCATCTGCTGCGACTGGCTGGGGGGTGAGGGGATAGACAAGAAGAAAAGAACAGACATGTAGAGAGCAAACAGCACGATGGGGACTCAATCTATGGGAGAGAACAAACAAATGTTAATGACCAGCAAAAAAAAAAAAATATTTCATAGAGAGTGAGGAAAGGAGTGAGGCCCAGTGCATTACTGGAGGTCCCCCGGCTGACTAAACCTATTAGCAGCATAACTAAGGGAGGGTTCAGAAAACACATGATCCCTCCCTAATTGTAGGCTATATCAAAAAGGTAGGTTTTAGCCCTATTCTTAAAAACAGAGATCGAGTCTGACTCCCGAATCCAGATTGGCAGCTGATTCCACAGGAGAGGAGCTTGATAACTGAAGGCTCTGCCTCCCATTGTACTTTTGGAGATTCTAGGTATTACAAGTAAACCTGCATTTTGGGAGCGTAGTGCTCTGTTAGGATGATACGGTAGTATCAGATCTTTTAAATAAAAAGGAGCCTGATTGTTTAGGGCTTTGTAAGTAAGAAGAAGGATTTTAAACTTAATTCTAAACTCTATGGGAAGCCAATGAAGGGAGGCCAGAACCGGAGAGATATGATCTCTCTTTCTAGTACCTGTTAAAACTCTTGCTGCAGCATTTTGGATCAGCTGAAGACTTTTTAAAGATGTTTTAGGACAGCCTGATAATAAAGAATTACAATAATCTAATCTCGAGCTAACAAAAGCGTGGATCAGCTTCTCAGCATCACTCTGAGACAAGATGCTCCTAATCTTGGCAATATTACGCAAATGATAGAAGGCAGTCTTAGAAACAAATTTAATATGTGAATTGAAGGACAAATCCTGATCAAAAATAACTCCAAGGTTCCTCACAGAGCTATTAAGAGAAAGAGTAACTGCATCCAAACTGAAAGTTTGATTTGGAAAGGAATTTCTAAGGTTTTTTGGACCAACAAGAATGACTTCAGTCTTATCTGAATTTAATAGCAGGAAATTACAAGTCATCCAAACTTTGATTTCCTTAAGACAGGCTTCTAACTTGGCTAATTGATTAGTATCATCTGGCTTCATTGACAGGTATAATTGTGTGTCATCTGCATAACAGTGAAAATGTATACAGTGCTTTCTAATAATGTTGCCTAACGGAAGCATATATAAACTAAAAAGAGTAGGGCCAAGCACAGATCCCTGTGGAACTCCATGACTAAGCTTTGAGCTGAGAGAAAACTCATCATTTACATGAACAAACTGGAACCTATCAGATAAATAAGATCTAAACCACTGCAACGAAGTTCCATTAAGTCCAACATAGTGTTCTAATCTATCAAGTAGAATATTATGATCAATAGTATCAAAAGCTGCACTAAGATCTAAAAGGACAAGTACAGAAACTAGTCCATTATCAGATGCAATGAGGAGGTCGTTAGTGACCTTCGCTAAGGCTGTTTCAGTGCTATGATGGATTCTAAACCCAGATTGAAACTCCTCAAATAAACCATTTCCCTGCAGGTGGTCAAATAATTGCGTAGCAACAACTCTTTCTAAGATTTTTGAAATGAAAGGGAGATTAGAGATTGGTCTATAGTTAGCTAAAGCTCCTGGATCTAGCGTTGGCTTTTTGAGTAAGGGTTTAATTACAGCCGTTTTAAAAGCCTGCGGTACATGGCCTAAAGTTAATGAAGAATTGATTATATGAAGAATAAAGCTACCAATAAGTGGGAAGACTTCTTTAAATAACCTGGTAGGAATAGGGTCTAAAAGACAAGTTGAAGGTTTGGATGAGGAAACTATTTTGTCTAACTCACAAAGGTCGATTGGAGTAAACTCATCAAGACAGACATCAATAGAAGGAGTTGTAGTAGTTACAGTATTTAAGTTAACTGTGGGAAGAATCTGATTGATTTTATCTCTGATGGATGAAATTTTATTATTGAAAAAGTTCATAAAGTCCTGACTAGTAAGCTCTAAGGGGATGCTAGGATTGACAGAGTCCTGACTCTTTGTCAACCTGGCTACAGTACTGAAAAGAAACCTGGGATTATTCTTGTTCTCTTCTATTAATGCAGAGTAATAACTCGTTCTAGCTTTTCTAAGAGATTTTTTATAAATTAAAAGATGATTTCTCCAAGCTAAATAGATTTCATCTAAATTAGTAGAGCGCCATTTTCTTTCTAATTGACGAGTCTTCTGTTTTAAGCTACGAGTTTCTGTGTTGAACCAAGGAGTTAAAAATCTCTGATTAGACTTTTTCTTTTTTAAGGGGGCCACCAAGTCTAGAGCCTGATGCAGAGAAGCTGAAACACTATCCACCATGTTATCAATTACAGAAGGAGCAAGCTGTCTATAGCTTATTTCCGTTGTGTTGACACATGGCATAGAGGAAACAATCTGCATAAATTTGGAAACAGCATCATCTGAGAGGCATCTACTGTGATAATATTTTTCTTTAGGAGCCAAATAGTCAGAAATAGTAAAATCAAAGGTTAACAGACAATGGTCTGACAGTACAGGGTTATGAGGAGACACTACAAGATTTTCTATTTCTATGCCATATGTCAGAACAAGGTCCAATGTATGGTGGAGGTAATGAGTAGAATTTCCTACTTTCTGAGAAAACCCAATCGAGTCTAATATTGAATTAAAAGCCACATTAAGGCAGTCACTATCTACATCCACATGTATATTAAAGTCCCCTACTATAATTATTCTATCAGATTTCAGCACTAAATCAGCTAAGAAATCAGGAAATTCGGATAAAAATTCTGAATAGGTTGATGGGGGACGATAAACTATGGCAAATAAAATTGGGTTTAACCTGGAATTGCTAAAGTGCCCAACACTGAGGACCAGGCCCTCAAAGGAATTATAACATGTTTTTTGCTTTACATTAACTAGTAATTTGGAATGGTAAATTGATGCTACTCCTCCTCCACGACCAGAACTTCTGGGATTTTGACAGTTTAAATAACCAGAGGGAGTTGATTCATTTAAACCAACATAATCCTCTTGCCCTAACCAAGTCTCTGTAAGGGAAATTAAATCAATCTGATGATCAATTAACAGATCATGGACTAACAGAGACTTGGGAGTTAGAGACCTAATATTTAATAAACCACATTTAATTTTTAAATTATGAGGAGGAACAGAGGCCAAATCATTCAATATAGAGGCTTTATGTTTAATTTGAGTTTTACCAATATTTTGCTTTATCACTTTGGGATGCTTATACATTATATTTTTATTTACTTTGGAGGGAGCAGACAACGATTCTCTGATGGGGAAGACAGGGGCTAAGCTGAGGGGTGGCGGATGAAGAGGAGCTGCAGAGAGGCGTGTAAGACTGCGACTCTGCTTCCTGGTCCCAACTCTGAGTAGTCATGGTTTTGGAAATTTGGATAAAAAAGATGCCAGATTGTTAGATAAATGAGAAGCACCATCCAAAGTGGGATGAATGCTGTCTCGTCTCATAAGACCAGGTTTTCCCCAAAAAGAGCTCCAATTGTCAATGTAGCCCACGTCATTTTTAGGACACCACACAGACAGCCAGCGGTTCAAGGATGACGAGCGACTAAACATGTCATCACTGGTCAGATTGGGGAGGGGTCCAGAGAATACTACAGTGGCAGACATCGTTTTGGCAAACTCACACACCGATTCTACATTAAGTTTCGTGACTTCCGACTGCCGGAGACGGATGTCATTAATGCCGGCGTGAATAACAATTGTGGAATATTTACAGTTACTTTTAGCCAGCATTTTCAAATTTGACTCGATGTCGCCTGCTCTGGCCCCAGGAACGCATGTGACTATGGCCGCTGGAGTCTCTAGGTTCACGTTTCTGACTACAGAGTCGCCAATGATCAGAGTTTTTTCCTCAGCGGGTGTGTCGCTGAGCGGGGAAAAACGATTAGAAACGTGAACAGGTTGGTGGTGAACCGGGGCTTTGCGACTAGGCTTCCTTCTCACCGTCACCCACCCAGTCTCCTCGCTGCAGAGGAGAGCCGGGGAACCGGTGACAGGGGGACCTAATATCTAATTAATTTAAAGCAGTTCAGATTTTTTTTTACTGTTTTTGAAATTTTCTTTATATGAAGATTAAATTTGAGTTGAGGATCTAGTACAGGGGTGTCCAACCATGTGCCATGGAGAGCCAAGACCCTGCAGGTTTTCTCTTCTACCCAGTCTCTTCAGCAGGTGTTTACACTTATCAGCAATCAGTGGGAAGAAGTTCACAGAAATCTGCTGTTGAAGACACTGGTTGGAGGTAAAACCTGCAGGGTCTTGGCTCTCCATGGCACATGGTTGGACACCCCTGATCTAGTACAATGCCAAGGTATTTGAATTCTGTAGCTAAACTGATGTCATGATCATGTATATTAACTTTAAAATGTTGCAGGTTACATTTTTTGATTGAAAAGCACATTGAGACTGTTTTCTGAAGGTTCAGCAATAGATGGTTCTTGAGGAGCCACTCTTGGACATCAACCATACTTGTAGACAGTACATCTGCAGCCTGTGCTGGAGTCTTGGCAGCTGTGTAAATAACTGCATCATCTGCATAAAGTTGGCATGTTGCAGCTGAGCAGTGTAACGGCAAGTCATTAATAAAAATGCTGAAAAGTAAAGGACCAAGAATGGACCCTTGTGGGATACCCATGCGGTTGTTTAAAAATGAGGATTTATCCTGGTGAACTTTTACACACTGTTCTCTATTCTGGAGATAAGATGCAAACCATTCTAATGTATTTGGGGAGAAGTTAAAAGATACCATTTTGGATAAAAGCAAACTGTGGTTTACAGTATCGAAAGCCTTTTTGAGATCTAGAAAAACAGCTCCTACCACATTACCCCTGTCCAAGGACTGTTTGACGTTTTCAATAAGGCAACAATTTGCTGTTTCTGTTGAGTATCCTGGTCTAAAACCAAATTGATGTGGATGAAGAAGTTGACTGTCTTGTAAGTAGTCTATCAGCTGTGTAGCTACAACTTTTTCAAGAACCTTAGATAGGACTGGTAAGATAGAGATTGGGCGGTAATTGCATATATCGTCTTTACTGCCTGATTTATGAACTGGTATGACGACAGCTTTTTTCCAGCTAGATGAAAATGTACTAGACCTAATGGAGAGATTAATGAGATGGGTCAGTGGTTTGATTAATATTTTGCTGTGCATTTTGAGAAAGGAGGTGCTCATATTGTAGATATCATTAGTTTTTGAGTTTGACAGTGTTTTAACAATACCAGCAATTAACTTCTCATTTACCTCATCGATGTGAAAAGTATCTGTTGGAAGTATGGAATTTGTGTTGTTGAGCACATTTGGCAGCACAAAAATTTTTGTTAAGTCTTCCACAGAGCCCACAAAGTGTGAATTAAATTCATTTGCCAAAGTAGCCTTGTCACTGACGGTCTTGCCATTGATTCTAAGTTCCTTTACCCCCTTCTGATCGTTTTTTTTATTAGTTAAGTTATTTAAATGCCTCCATAGGGAACTGTTGTTACCCTTTGCATGATCTGTCAGTTTATTGTAATAAGATATTTTTGATTTTCGCAGCTCATGTACCACTTTATTTCTTAAACTTTTGTACACAAGGTGATCATTTTGTAGTTTGGAGGTTAGTGATGTTTTCAGTGCATAGTCTCGCCTCTTCATAAGTTTTCTTATTTCATTATTTAACCATGGTAGGCTAATCTTCTGTTGTCTACTTTTAATTTGCTTTGAAAATTTTTCTATAGACTTTGTGATTGTTGCAGTTATAAAATTACAACAATCATCTACTTCACATGTTGACATGAGCTGCTCCCAATTTTGATTCTCTAAGTAATGTTCAAACTCCTCATTTTTTGATTTGGGGATAATAAAATTTGATTTGTCAATATCGACTCCTCCAAAATACTGTAGTCGCTTTTTAGTAAGTTTCCTGACAGCAAGAACCATGTTATGATCTGAGAGACCAGTTACAAGATTATAGGTTCTGGTTATTCGTTCTGGTTTATTAGTAAATACCATGTCAATAAGTGTTCTGGATTGTTTGGTTATCCTGGTGGGTCCTTTGATGATTTGCTGGTGATTAAATTTAGTCATGAGGCTTTTCAGTTTTTGTTTGTCTTTTTTATCAGACCAGTTGATATTAAAGTCACCATGAATTATTGTTTCTCTGTTCTTCTCAAGTTGTTTAACCAGATCACTTAATTCATTATAAAAGGAAGAGTTGTGTGACGGTGGGTTGTACACTACTGCAATGTTGAAATTCATTACCGGAGAGAGACATACATTAACAGCTAAACATTCAAGTGAAGTATTCAAATCAACCAGTTGACATTTATATTTCTCTTTGATGTAAATTAAAACACCTCCTCCCCTCCCTACCTGCCTGTCTTTTCTAAAACACTGGTAGCCCACAATATCGATCATATTAGTGTCTATGTTCCTGTGTAGCCAGCTTTCTGAGAGACAAAGGTAGTCCAGATTTGAGTCCAACAGCAACACCGAAATCTCATCTCTTTTGGGGATTATGCTCCGTATGTTTAAATGACCGCCGAGGATCCCCTTTGGTTTAGCCTTGGTGTCCCAAAGAACTCGTGCATGATTAACAGTTTGGAAAAATAAATGTTGTTTTTGCTTTTGTACAGCTCGGTTTTGTGCTAACCCAGTGGTCTGCTGTTTAATAGTGGCAGGTCCAGGGTTAAGGTGAATATCTCCTGCCAGAAGTAGCAGAACTAACAGAACTTTAATTGTATATCCCTTGCCATATTGTGATTTTTGCTTAACAGCCATGTTTGCCTTAATTTGGAAGTTTTTGCTCAGGGCTTTTAAAGACCACATAGAGTGTAGGGTGAGATGGCAAACCCAAATCCAAACAGATAAAACTTTTTAACTTCACCTTTGGTTGAGTTTGTCGGAAAATCCTTCTTGGTGCAGGTCCAGACACACAAAGACAAAACGAAGAGGAAGTAGATAAGTAGAGAAGGCTTATTAGTGGTGCCCATCAGCCCACTTTTTAATCCGGTGGCAGCCATCTTCAGTCTTTCTTGGAAAGAAGGAAAAAGAAAATCTGTGGATAGTAAAATATATTCTGCTTATATCGCCAGAATCTGATCCGATCGTCCTCGAAACAATACAGTATGCTATAAACTCATAGAAGATGCATGCAGTATACATTTCAAATCACATAAAATGGTTATGCAATGATAATGATAATGATGTTAGTAATTATAACATGATAAACAATTATAAAATGGTTTGTTAGTAATAGCAATTATATAAAATGATAAATGATTAAACATGCATGATAAACAATAAACAATTTTCTGACATTTCCCTCCTGTTTTATCATTTTTATCACAGTTTACATTTAGGGATGCCTTTATTCATCAGAAACATGTAACTTCTCTCGATTTTCTACATGCCCGTCATTTGCATCATATTCCAATTATACAGGAGATTACTCGCAATCTTCACAGTCATCATCAGTTTTTGAAAGAGATGCATATTGTCCTTTACACTCAAGTTTCAGCATAGCAGTTTGCAACAGAAAAGTATGATGAGCAATGGCTTGTGTAATCGTTGATCTCATACAGGGAATAACACACATGAAAAGCACACTGAATAAAACCAATTCACTGTTCCATTTCAGGAGAATCTGCCACCAAGCTCCACTTTGAAACCAATCCCAGGGACTTCAACCCTTATCTTCATCCAAAGTGTGTTGTAAGTGTAGAATGTCATTTAAATGGCTAATAACGTGAGAAAGATTCTGATGTAAATCCGGTACGTATGTGCAGCACTCTTGACCAATAATGTGACACACCCCTCCTTGTGCAGCTAATGTTACATCTAAAGCCATTCTATTTTGCAATGTCATCATCCTTGAGAATTTCTGTTCCTCAGTTAAAGCTGTGAAACCTTGTTCCGTTAATACAGTTAGATTTTCCATAGTCCATGCTAACGCATTTATGTGATATGTAGCCAGGTAACTGCCATACATTGGAAAAAGAGTACTCATTACAATTTTAAAATCACTAATCCTCTGTTTCCCAGACAGCCTACCTATTAGTTGTTGCATATCTGGGGTTGTACTTCTCCGTGCCCTGGTGTGAATTTCAGTTTGATCAGGATGGTAATAATGGGAGTATGATGTTTTCATTCTATGTGTCAGGTTTGAACTTATGCTAATGTGTGGGATCAAAATAGCCATGTAGCATCTACCACACCATCCTGGTGGAAGTAATGAATAAACATTAGACCCACAAACCCAGACATGGTTCTCCAAACATCCATATCCATCATCATTTGGCCACATAACATTAGGATTGTCACTACATTTACCAGTACAATTCTTGCTCTTTAAGGTAAAATTCCCAGCAGCAAGATAAGGGAAATGAAATGCATTTCTACAAACAGAATCATGGTATCTTACTCCACAGGTTGCCTCCTTCACATTATTTCACCTTGGTGAAAAACCTAGATTGAAATTATTTTCATTACAAGCTTTATTAAAACAGACTGGTGAAGTAAACAGTGTAGGATTTACCTTCATCATGGGCTTTTTAACAGCAAACAAAGACTTTCCAATTCCAGTAGTATTGAATATTCTTAACTTAGATCCAGTGTAATCAGTAACAGTGACATTCAATTTATTCAGATACCCTTCAGACAAATTTCTCACCAACCAATGTCTAACACCATTACTTGAATTAAGCAGATTGAGACGTGAGGTCATCGCTATTGTCACTCCAGCTGTCTCCTCTTCGCTCAACGGCACAGGAATCATGGGGATTGCAGTCTTGTGTGAATGGGGTAGCAATGAACACACATAGCAGGAAGTGTTGATTCCCAGTCCTCTCACCGAAACCACCATCGTTTGGCACCACAGGTTGTGCGTATAGTCCTCGTATTGTCCATTGTCCATGTCTTGTGGGCTCCTCGTCCTGGAATCTGAAATGGTCCCCCACCCCACAGTCATAAGAAGTATGGAACACAGAGTCATCAGTACCTTCGGTGCCATGCCTCCACCTGAGAGAGTACCCATCTGGGCCCCTATCTTCACCAGGTTTGAGACGGCTCTGTCCTTAGAAGGACAAAGCCCCCTTTGTAACTGGACTTACTCAGGGAAACAAGTTAGTTCACTTACAGGCACCCATAGTCTCTTAACGTGTGAAAGGTGAATCCAAGATGGTCGTTCAGCAATGCGTATGGCAGTAGGGGTGGTTAACAACACCTTGAACGGTCCGAGCCACCTTATTGAATTCCAGTGCAGTCTATGGTGGTTCTTTATGAAGACATAATCTCCAGGTTGTACCGGGTTATCAGCTTCCTCCTGTGGAGCAGAAAGACCCCGAACAGAATCAACATATTCTCTCTTTTCCAAACATTCTCTAAGATGTACACCAAGATCTATGTATTTGTTAGGTGTGGTTAGTGGTGAGAGGACAGGCAATATGTAAGGCCGGTTAAAAGCACATTCAAAAGGTGACAATCCTGTCTTAGGGTCTGGTATAGAGTTAATGGTTAGCTTGACTAACTTCAGGGCTTCTGGCCAAGTGATGCCCTTTCCATGTGTGGTTTTTGATTGTACCATTTTTTCTTTCTACCAATCCGGCACTCTGTGGGTGGTAAGCTGTATGAAACTTCAGGCATGTGCCGGTGCTTTTAGCCAAATCTTTAACTATTTGAGCTGTAAAATGTGTGCCATTGTCAGCATAAATGATCTCTGGTATTCCAAAGGTTGGAAAAATATTATTCTGCAACACTTTACAAACAAATTTTGCATCTGCTTTGGCGGTAGGATGAATTTCTGTCCATCGTGTGAAAGTGTCAACAAGGACAAGACAATATTGGAGCTGGCCCACCTTTGATAGCTCTATAAAGTCCATGCACCATTGAGAAAAAGGTGTCTTTGGTGGGGGGAAACTTCCTTGCCTTGTTCTCATTGCACCTTGAGCATTGTTTTGTATGCACACCGTGCATTGGCTGCAAACCTTTTTTTTACCACTTTTTGTATCCCAGGACAGAAAAAATATTTTTTGGCTTGGCTAATTATCCCTCCTGTCGAGACATGGCAAAAGCCATGAATCGAAAGTGCCACCCAACGGTATAATGAGGGTGGGAGGATAATTTTGCCATCAGTAGTGCAATAAATTTTCTTGTCATTCAAGATAGCATCTGGTGGAAGTGTCATTTTCTCTTGTGCATCATGCAAAATGTCCAGGTCAAATGCATTTCACTTTTGCAACAGTGCTGATTCTGTGTGACCTTCAGCAGCACAGCGGGCAGCATGGTCAGCTAATGCATTTCCCTTGGTTAGTAAATCAGCTCCTCGTGTGTGTGCAGGACAGTAAACAATTGATAGTGATTTAGGCAGCGTTAAAACCTGAGTCAGCTCTTTCAAAAGATCAGAATGTTGAACTGGTTTTCCAGTAGATGTTACAAAACCTCTAATATTCCACAAAGCAGTGTGTGAGTGTGCTGCATTAAAGGCATACTTGCTGTCAGTACAAATGGTGACATTTAAATCCTTAGACCATTTTAAAGCTGCGATGAGAGCCAAAAGTTCTGCCCTTTGAGCAGATGCTGGTTGAGTTACATTTTTTACAATCAGAATTTCTTTTTTTTGACGTGTTGCCATTTGGCAATTTAACTGATGAGCCATCAGTGAACAGCCAAAGAGAATCATGTTTTACAGTCTGAGAAAGATCTGGTCTGGGGAGGAATTCCCTCAGTGATTGCTGAACGTAGTCATGGTCTAAAGATTCTGGTGTGTTGCCACCAGAAGGAAGCAATGTAGCAGGATTCACTGTAGTGCACCTGATAAATGTAAGATGTGGTTGTGTCAGTAAGGTCATTGTGTACCTTAAGCATCTGGCATTAGAGAGCATTGTATGACCATTTTCAGAGAGCAAGGTCTCAACTGCATGAGGCACATGCACGGTTAAAGGATGAAATAATACTACGTCAAGAACAGCGTTTATTGCGTCAGAAACTGCAGCGACTGTTTGCATACATGGGTGTAGGCCAGCCGCGACTGAGTCAAGTTTTCGTGAATAATAGGACAACGGTTTGTATTGTCCTGCATGAATTTGTGTCGAAACTGTTGACATGTGTTCATTAACTGCATCACAAAACAGATGAAATGGTTCTTCATAATTTGGAATTTGTAAAGCACATATTGATGACAGCATGTTCTTGAGAGTAGAGATCAATTTCATGTGCTCTGGAGACAGTTCTACTTTTTCATATAAGTTCCCGTGAGGACCCTGAAGAAGAGCATGCAGTGGGGCAGTGTATTGGGAGTAATTTGGTATCCACTGCCAGCAGTAATTCAGGGTGCCCAACAGGGACATTAGCTCCTTTTTAGTATGTGGTGTAGGTAAGTTTTGAATAGTTTGTATCCTATCTTTTTCCAGCTTCTTCCCATCAGCTGTGAGTGTATAACCAAGAAACTTAACATTAGTTTTGCAGAATTGCAGTTTATTTCTGCTACATTTCAGACCATTTTGATACAGAAATTGCAACAGTGCAATGGTATCCTGTTTGCATTGATCCTCATTGGTAGATGCCACCAGGATATCATCCACATAAAGCAATATTTTAGAACCTGCAGGTGGGTCAAATCTAGCCATTAAAGATGCCATTTCTTGAGAGAAAATAGTTGGACTTTCACAATAGCCTTGGGGCAATCGGGTGTAGGTGTATCTCTTGCCATCAAATGTGAATGCAAACCAAAACTGACTATCCTCGTGAATGGGGACAGTGAAATATGCATTACTGAGATCTATAACTGAAAAAACTGATGAATCATGTCCCACAGCGTTCAACAATGTATGGGGGTCTGGGACAGATGGAGGGCAGGGAATGATTGCAGCATTCACTGCTTGAAGGTCCTGCACTAGCCTCCAACCGACGCTAGGTGGAGCCTTCTTAACAGGGAATAGTGGAGTGTTCACTGGTGAGCTCTGACATGGGATTATTACTCCACTCTGTAAGAGATCAGCAATGATAGGTCTAATGCCTTCAAGTGCCTCAGATTTTAGTGAGTATTGCTTTTTTATATGGAAATCCTCTCCCATTAGATTTTACAATTACAGGAGTAGCATTTTTTAAGAAACCCACGTCTGCAGGGCTCTTAGCCCACAACCCTTCAGGTAAGACGGCTAGTTCTTATCATGTTGAGGCAGTGCAAGTTGGTGCATATGTTATTCCCACAGCATCAGGTGGACATTCAGTCCCACAGACATAATGGATCTCAAAATGAAGAGTCATCATGACTCTGAGAGGAACTTTAAAAAGGCCTGTGGAAGGTGAATGCTGCACCCTCTGCTCCGTGGTGTTTTCCCAATCAGTAACACCATTTGCTTTTAGAATCATTTTTCCACAATCAGCCCAAAAATAATTTTCTGGGCCCCACAGAGACATGTGAGGTGCTGTAGGCATGCAATGCAAAGAGAAAACCTCTGGGGGCAGTTTTAATGACACTGCTGCCACTCCTTGAGCATCAAAAATTAGGTTTTCAGTACATACATTTACACCACAAAAATCTTGCAATTTATCAGCCAATGGTGAGTCAAAAGGCTCATTGCGGCGAATGTATTTCATGGTGACATGCAGTGGTTGTGGCCCCACCAGGTTCTGAAATACATCTTCTGGAAGCAGAGCAGACATAGTGGTCGTGCTCTCCGTACGGAGGGCAGTTACGGCTGTGTTGCTGTCAGGCAAATCAAGGCTGAATAGGGTGCCACACCCTTGATCATCCAATTCATCCTCATTTGTAAGAAATGACTGAGCATTTCTCAAAACCGTGTAGTCATCCTTCTTTAAATCTGGACCTATGGTAATGTCAAGTCTAAACAGCACATCCCTTCCCAGCAGATTCACTGGGCAGGAGGGGGCAACCACAACTTCAGATACACAGGAGTTTCCTGTCTCTTTATCTGTCAAAGTGACTGGGCCATACAGGCTTTCTGTGATTGTGCTCCCTCCCGCATTTTGGACCTTTATTGTCTGTCCAGTGAATCTAGCACTGTTGGGGATTTTACGAACAGTAGTGCGTGTGGCTCCTGTGTCACAGAGAAATTCAACTTCCTTTCCATTCACCAATAACCATATTAAGGGAGCAGACAACGCACTGCTGTACATGGTCAGGTCCAGGGTCTCATTAGGTTGAGTCAACACCTCAGTCTTTTTTGCTGGTCAAGTACTGTTTGCTTGTCCTTGGGAGAGAGTCTGTCTATGTCGGTTAGTCATGCTCTCCCGTCTGCAGGTCTTTGACCCCCTGAGGGTCTTTGTCTTTGGCCATTCTCATAATCACCTTGATACCCATCTCCTCTACCTTGTTGAAAACCACCTCTCTGAGTGTTTTGAAACCTTCCCCTGCCTGCACCACGTCCTCTTCCTCTGAATCCACCTTTATTACAGCTACAGGCCCAGTGACCAAGCTGGCCGCACCTGTAACAAGCATTTTGATCATACACCCAGCCGGGTTCTGCATTCCATTGCCTTCGCCCCCTCAGGCATGCTCCACCTCGGGGCAGCTCAGCCTCATACAAGCCATCACCACACTCCTCATTCATATAGATGTCCACTTTTTTCTTACTCCTATCTCTCCGCTGTCTAGCCTCAGCTACATGGAACACATGCTGTTTAAACTCCTCCAAGCTACATGTTTTCAAAGTCACACATGACACCTTTATAGCCTCCCTAAGGTCAGCAGGCAGGGTGTCTAAGAAGGTGTGCTTAAACAGCAGGCATTCCTTTGCATCTGCATTCGGATTGATATAACCTCCAAAAACTATATCAAACACCTCCTTAAAGCGCACCCAGTAATCAACAATGTTTTCATCAGGCTTCATTCTCAGCATAGCCACATCAGTCATAGACTTAGGGAGCCCATAATGCTCTGTAGCCCTTTTTAGCACCTTTTCAACAGCTTTTTCCCAGTCCACACGGTGTTCATCTGGGTCATAGTCATCTACCCATGCAGGCTCAATCAATTCATCAGTAAAGATCTTCTCCTTTTTCCCAAACACTATCCTAAAGATCTTTAACACTTCTGCTGGGCTGGGATTATACAAATCTATAATGCTGTTCAATTCCTCCACACATCCATTTATATCAACATCAGGTTTTGGAACAGCCTTGGCAATCCCATGCATTTCAACAAGAGTCCATGGTTTAAAAATTCGGATAGTGGCTTCCTCCAATTCCTGGGGTGCTTTTGACGTCCCCTTACTAGTTTGTGGGGTCTCTTCTTCCTCCTCCTTTTTTACTGGTCTAAGGCAAGGCTTTTCAAGAAATGGATAATTTGCCTGAGGATTCTGAAATTGTTTTTCCACTCTGTTGTTATGATCACAGGCCACACTGGCACCTGCAAAAATAAAAAAATAGTATCTTTTGATTTGTTTACTTGGGGGGAGGGACATTGAAAGTATCAGGTAGTTGTTTCAATTTTATTAAATAATAGACTGCTAGGTTTTTATTGAAAAATCAGGGTTAAATAAATTATATTTATGAACAAATAATTTGTTGCAATATGTGTAACAAAAGCATACCACTCGGTGTTCCCCTGCCGTGTGTTTGTCGCTGCTGCTGTGGCGGGCATGTTTGCCTCTCCACCATCACTCTCCATGAGTCTGACTCACTGGGCATGATGCCCACTTGGCACGGCTCAAACCTATAAGGTCTGATGCTCCAGATTCTTCATTGTCATCCCATTCTTCGGAACTATAATCATCTGAAGATTGGACAACACAAATCAATTCCAGACTACATGTGCTGGAACCATTGTTGATGTTTTCTAACGGTTCCATCCTGCTTGAACAATGGGCAGCCAAGCGCTGTGTTCTGTCACTGGCGTTACAGCATGGCCGTGGGGTTTTACAGCCACTGACGCAATTTATGATGTGGCACTCATAAAAATATTGTATATTCGCATGAAAAAAAGCCTGTTTGACTTAGAACTACACAGACCAACAGATTTTGTCATATTGAAATTATGTGTTACAAAATTAGATGAAGTCAAAATCGTGTAATCAGACCTTTAAGCTGAAGAAGGAGTCATGTCAAGCTGGGTTAGCTTGTGAGACTCCCGAAGCAGCTGAGGTGTACCGGCAGGCCAAGCGGAGTGTAGCTCGGGTGGTTGCTGAAGCAAAAATGTGGGTGTGGGAGGAGTTCGGTGAGGCCATGGAACAAGATTTTCAGTCGGCCTTGAAGACATTCTGGCAAACTGTCCAGCGACTCAGGAGGGGGAAGCAGCTCCCTGTCCACACTGTGTATGGTGCAGATGGGGTGCTGCTGATTTCAACTGGGAATATCATTGGGTGGTGGAAGAAATACTTTGAGGATCTCCTCAATCCCACTGATACTCCTTTCACAGAGGAAGCAGGGCTTGTGGACTAGGGGGATGACTCATCCATCACAGGGGCTGAGGTTGCCAAAGTGGTTCAAAAACTCCTTAGTTGCCCGGCCCCCGGGTTGGACGAGATTGACCTTGAGTACCTTAAGGCCCTGGATGTTGTAGGGCTGTCATGGTTTACACACCTCTGCAACATTGCGTGGAGGTCGACAACAGTGCATTTGGCATTGCAAACTGAAGTGGTGGTTCCTCTCTTCAAGAAAGGAGACCGGAGGGTGTGCTCCAACTTTAGGGGGATGACACTCCTCAGCCTCCCTGGGAAGGTCTATGCCAGGGCTATTCTATTACAAAATCAGTTAGGCCACAATTGGAAATCAAGACATGTAACTGGGCCGCACATGTTCAGGGATCTGTTGAATATGACAAAATTCAAACCAACAAAGATCATTCATTCATTCATTCAGCTTCTTCTGCTTAATCCTTTTCGGGTTGCAGGGGGGCTGGAGCCTATCCCAGCATCTTTGGGCGAGAGGCAGGGTACAACCTGGACAGATCGTCAGTCCATCACAGGGCCAACACAGAGAGACAGACAACCATTCACTCTCCCAGTCATACCTAAGGACAATTTAGAATCCCCAGTTTGATGCCAATTAACGCGCAGTTGCGGAGTGGTTAGCACTACGGCAGCACAGCAACTCACCCTTGGCCAGGGGATCCTGGGTTCGATCCCAGCCCCCGACCAACAGTGATCTGTGTGGAGTTTGCATGTTCTTCCCGTGTCTGCGTGGGTTTACTCCGGGATTTCTCCAGTTTCCTTCCACATGCCAAAAACCTACTCATCAATATGATGAAAAATACACACTTTTTATTCATTGTCTTGGTTTTAAATGTGCGCTTGGCACATGACAAAGGCACATCAAAAATGCATAAAAACACAACAACAGTGCTGGGGTTGAGCAGAACTTGAAGTAGTAGAAATATTTTTCCTGTTGAACAACAATTAAATGAATAGAATGAAAAAGTTCTGTAAATAACCATTTTGATCACGTTACTCAGGAATATCTCAAAGTGCACAAAACTCAATGAGCACTGTTAGTAGCATTAACATTTGTTTCCCTTTTGAAATAAAATATACTACATCCTTGTCATAACCAGTGTTGGGTACATTACCATAAAACAGTAACTAGTTACAGTTACTAGTTACTTCTTTTCAAAAGTAACTTACTTTTGAGTTACTGCATGATTTAAGTAACTAGTTACTTGGAGAAGTAACTTACATGTCACTTTTAAATGCGTACTTAAATCCTCTTGCACACACAGCAAGATCAAGGGCCCCCATGTTCTCATCAGAAAAAACAAGAAAAGAAAACTGATGAGAAAAAGTCTCATCTTACAGAGAAAAAATATCTCAGATTTACACAAACTATTGTAATCAGTAGAAAGTCGAGAAATTTCCATCCATCCATCAGTGGATGAATGGATGGATATTGTTGTAGTTGGTGAAGTCAATCCTAAGCGATTCAGTCTCTCTTGCCTTTCCCTGCATACAGCATGAAGCCTCACCACATGTTTGCTAAGCGACTTTTCATTACTGCTCCCTTTTTCAGCGGGTTAAAACCACCATAAATGCCTCCACTGCTTACATCTGTCTTCTGCTTTTGTCCGTATTTAAAGTATTTTAATAAGGTCATGTTTGTCTGGGACAGCAACACTAGAAAACCACTCTACCTCTGACTGGAACGGTCATGTGGGCGGGGTGCACCTGAACTCCGCGCGATGACGGTCATGCGTGTTGTTCGTGTGTGCACTTATGAGCCAATTCTTCATATTTTTTTCTTAAATTTATTTAGTGGTCTGGGCCACTCTGAGGTTGGTTCTGGCCACGAAAGGGCCTTTTCCATTAGCCCCGCTTAGCCCAACACGGCACCACTCAGCCCATGTTTGAGCATTTTCCATTAGCCCCAGCACCGGTTAGCAGGCACTATTTTCGTACCTGATCGAGGGCAGGGTACAAGCGAGCCGAATCAGGCCGTGATGTGACGTCAACAGACTGGTCGCCGCTGATTGGTCAGGTCGTAACGTCACGAAAGCGGCCTCTTCTGATGAATCTACACACGACCGCCATTTGCAATATTTCACAGACTAACTCGGTCACAGAGTAAATACGATATTAATACAGACAGCGTTGTAGGTTTTGCGGAACTCTACACCATGGTCCAACGAAGAGGTGCGGAGTTTTCTCTGCTTGGTGGCAGATCCACAGTGAGGAGTGACCCGGACCGATACAGATGGCTGCCCAGCATAGAACCGGACTATGGACAAGCTGAAGACGAACGTGAGAGAACCATCGATGGTGAGTGATTTGTAATAATGTGCATCTGTTTGCTTATTTATCCTGTTGGTGGTAAGCTCACTTTTTTTTTTTTTTAGCCATACAGCGCTGTTCTGTGCTGGCTAATGATTTTTAGCTAGTAGCTAGCTAGTACCAACTGCTGATTTGTGCTTGTTTTCTCCTAAACATTCGCTTGTGAGAGCAAAACGATGAAATATGTTAATCCTGGTTAAAGTCCTGGTTTGTGTTTTGGTATTGCACTTTGGTGCTGCGCATTAAATTGTGTGCAATTTAATGCTAGAATGTGTTTCCACATGCCAGGGGTTAGCCTCCCTGTTTATACTGTGATACTGGTGAAATGGACCACACGAGCCGAAATCTCGTCATATTAAAATTGCTTTTTCAAACCAGTGATTTATAAAGTCATTCATATAATTTTCTAAAGCATCAGAATAGACCCACACACCTATTCTGTGGATCCTGCAGTGCTTGTCAGGGAAACGAAGCATTTTTGTCACATCCCACCACTGACTTTCACAGGTGTATTTCCCTAATACAGGTACATCTCCGAAAATTAGAATGTCATGAAAAACTTCAATATTTTTTGTCACTCATTTCAGAAAGTGAAATCCGTATATTATATAGATTCATTACACAGACAGTGATATATTTCAAGCGTTTATTTATTTTAATTTTGATGATTATGGCTTACAGCCCCTGAAAACCCCAAATTCAATTTGGCAAAAGATTAGAATATTACATAAAATTAACTTTAAAAAATAGTTTTTAAATATAAATGTTGGCCGCTGAGGTGTTGGTTAATATGGGCTGTAGCCGTAACTATCAATATTAAGATAAACACTTGCAATATATCACTGTCCCTGTAATGAATCTATATATGGGTTTCACTTTCTGAAATGAGTGAAAAAAATATTGAATTTTTTCATGGTATTCTAATTTTTGAGATGTGCCTGTATAAGTGTTGAACTTGCTTGAAACTAACAATCATCCATTTCTGTCGTTCATCGAGGCAAGAGGAAATCAGCCAGCCCACAACGGACCTCGCCACTGTGGAAAGTACTGAAATCCTTTGCTTTTATAGGTAAAGTGTCAAAACCAAAGTAGCACAATTTCCACTTAATATAAAAGGGACTGAACTGAGATTTGATTGTGTGAATATGGCACATCAACTGTAAAATAAACCGCTTGTTAATGTATTTATTTTTTTGTCAGATCACTTGTGTGATCCCTTTGTGAGTTATGTTCATAACTGTATGTTTTGGTGAATGTGAGATGTTCAGTCGTCAATATAATTTACTTTATATGTGTAGTTTATAGTCTATCATCAATAAACTCATGCAGTAACAGGACACATTACAAATATTTGAGACCCATTGTAGTGCTTCCTTTTATATTTTAGCAATGCTAGTACAAAACACCGCCCACACATGAAGCCAGGGCAAGAAGACACACTTTTACAGACAAGACAAACTTTTATTGATAAAAACTTCATATTTTGACTGAGCGACTCCATACTCGGTGATGCACAACTTCAGTTAAAGTACTAGATTCCATTCAAGGGAATGTATTAATTCATTCTGATTGCTGAGGCCACAGTAAAAAGAGATGATTTTAAATGTAACCCAGCCCTTGTAAAATCTACCGAAGCGCAGCTACATGAAAATTGTGGTTAAATACAACAATGAAGTACTTTATTGTCACATTCAAATTGTAATCCCTTCTGTTTTGTTTTTCTTTTGAATTCTTGGATGAAATATGGTGGGCAATATAAGCTGCAGCTTCAGCCATTACCCATTTCAGATAACCTATGTTGAACTGTATAATCAGAGGAGTTATTGTTTAATTTGACCTTGTTAGATTTTTTTCTCCTTTGTTATATTATTCTATTTTCTTTTAATCTTTACTTTTAATTAATCCTAAATAAAGATTCATTCATTAATTCACATTCCACCACTGGCTTTTAGCAACAAGTGTATTTCCCAAATATGTTTTAAACTTGCTTTAATTAACCACCACCCATTTGTCTTTTGTCTAGGCAAGAGGGAAACTGTCACCCCAACTGGACCTTGCCTCACTATTTATAGAGATGCAGGCTGAAGATCTGCTGAACCAGGACCAGTACGAGGGGCCAATCCAGTTGCTTCTCAGTGAGGCAGCGTGGCTGCTGTGTGTGACCATTCCAGTTTTTTTTTACAGTGTGAATTTTACACATTCTGAATAATCTGGAATTTGCTGCTGATTGTAATAAACAATTTAGTGACTTATGTGTTTGCATCATGATTTTCTACTTTGTCTGTTAAGACACTGGTGGGAAAAGCGTAAACCGTACAAAGGATTTATCGGTGACCTTGAAAATAATGGCTCATTTTTAAGAAAAAAGTAACCAAAAGCTTATCTTCTTATCTTTTCCAATCTTTCAGTATTTAATTTATGCCACATGGTGCTAACCTTCACATATAAAAAAAGAGACCTCTGCAGAAACTTCAGAGGTTTATTGTCAGTGCAATTCCCAGTGCAATACTACATGAATGCATGTCTAGTACATTGTTGATGCAGAGAATATATATTTCTACAGTACATGTATCTAGTAAATAAAGTATTTTCCATGTAACCTTGTGACTGCATTATTTTAATTGCTTTTAATCCTAGATCAAGTTTGTTTTGGCCTAAAATGCATGATAACTGTCAAATACTGTATATCTTATTATACCTAACTCATTACTGTTTACTTTTTGAATATATATTTTGTGGCTAATATAGTTATTAACATGGCAATCAAGTTGTGTCAGCTGATCATTTTTTTCTATAACACCACCTCAGACTCGGTTCTGCAGAAGCAGGTACGTCTATGATGTCTCAACAGTCTCTCCATGATTTTCAAGCAGATCAGAGCAATTTGTTGTACAGGAAATAAACGTTTCTACAGACATTCTTAAGCTCTATAACCACTGATCGTTTGTGAAGCTGTGCTGACATCAGTGACAGGCTGATGACATCCGTGACAGGCTGTGCTGAACGCCCAGACCGACTGAAGCAGTAATTTCCCCACAACAGAGCCATCTGAAACACACGCAGCATACATATTTTAGTACCTAACAGCGATAACTTGCAGACATTACAGTGTAATACGATGTACTTATAGCAAACTAGCATTAGCAACATTAGCATACCATCATATATGACCTAGTTTGTATCCTCACGCCTTTCGCTCTCCCAGAAGCTGCAGAACTATTCCAGAGTGTTTCATCTCGCTGCCTGTACCCTTGTCTGGCGGTCCTTTTTGGCATTTACGGTGAAAAAAGCCACAGACTGAGGAGTCACCTTGTACAGCTGTATGTGTTATGTTTTGATTGGGTCGCGTGTTCTACATCACGGGAGTGTGGCGCCGCCTCGCTGTTCAAGAAATCCCACCCACCGCAGGCGTGTCAGCAGTAATGTCGAAATGCAATCGAGGCCGAAACGAGTCGTTGTGAGACAAGTCGTGTTTTCAAATCGGGGCCGAGTGGGGCTAATGGAAAAGTGCCTTAATTGAATAGGCCTGGTCTATGCCAAGGTACTGGAGAGGAGTGTCCAGCCTTTGTTCAAACCTTGGATTCAGGAGGAGCAATGTGGTTTTCATCCTGGCTGTGGCACATCAGATCAACTCTTTACCCTCTCAAGAATCCTTGAGGGTTTGTGGGAGTTTGCCCAACCAGTTTACGTGTGTTTTGTGGACTTGGAGAAGGCATTCGACCATGTCCCTCGTGGTTTTTTGTGGGCGGTACTTTAGGAGTCTGGGGTATCTGGCTTGTTGTTACGAGCTATCCGGTCTCTATACGACTGTTGTGAGAGTTTAGTTTGTATCGCCAACACTCAGTCGGACTCATTCCCAGTGAGAGTTGGACTCTGCCAGGGCTGCCCTTTGTCACCAATCCTGTTCATAATTTTTATGGACAGGATTTCTAGGCGCAACCAGGGAACGGACGGTATCATGCTTGGTGACCACAGGATCTCATCTCTGTTGTTTGCAGATGATGTTGTCCTGTTGGCTTCATCCAGCAATGACTAACAGGTCTCACTGGGACAGTTTACTACTGAGTGTGAAGTGGCTGGTGTTCGAGTACCCCAAAAACCGTAATCCTAGCAATCATGGGAAGGCTGAAAGCAGCAGATCCTCTCAATCACACCGATTTGCCCCTTATGAAAAGAAAATGGGGGATCCTGCTTCAAATGCCCCGAAAATACAGAAAGCACCCCATGGAGGTCAGCAAGGGTCATGGAGCTATCAGAGAGCACACACTCCTGTGGTCAGAAGGGATGGAAACAGACACGGCTGGTGAAATGCAGAGGACTGAATGCAAAGCACAATATTGAAAGCATATGCTATGAAATGTAATATCTTGTGTAAAACAGATGTATACTCTGTACGTCTGTAAAACAGATGTATACTCATTGATTAAGAAGTTTGTAATCAACAAAAGAATAAGTGTCATCAACTTATGTGATCATATGAGCATTTTAGTGTGCACAGTGGAAGGTTATGTGGGTTCAGATTGTGAAATGTTCTGCAAGACCTGTTAACTTGAAAATGTGCAAAAAAGAGGAACTGAAACTTGTCAAGGCAGCAGAGTTGATTCATTTTGGTGATGGAAAATGATGAAGTAAGCAGAACTTGAGGGACAAAGTGCTGAGATAAATAAAACCAGACAGCCACGAGGACAAGGAGTGGGCAGCGCATGGCTGCTGGAATCACGAGGGAAAGACATATGCAGAATGAGGTAATTCTTTTATAAAAGTTAACATTAAGCCAATCACAGAAGCCAAAGACCCTTTGGGGAGATTGCTTGCCAATCACAATTGAGTGTAAAAATGTTATAAAAACTCTGTTCAAAAGCCCCGAAATGTTCATTTTCGGCAGTCTCTAGGACATCCATCATCCCATAGCAGAAGAATTGAAGAGCTGAAGGACCGCCACGAAGAAAATGATCCAGAGTCCATCTCAAACTCTTCAATTTTAAGAACTCAAATTCTTCTGCAGCAAGAAGAGAGAAAATCAACACTCAAGAGAAGAACAGAAGAAGAAAGTGGAGTCATCACAGCTGGTGGCTCTCCCCACATGCTGCATCACATCACGGGTCCCCACAGAAGACAGCAAGGGAGCCGGGGCTGCAAGATTTCTCCCCTCAAGCTGGAGGCTTGAGGCATCCACTTCAAGGGCCCCTCTCACCTTTCCCTCCCAGTCAAGGAGGGGACCTCTGGAGGGGATGACCAGCAATTAGTCTTCCTTTTTCTCTCCTGACAAGGCTTCTTTAGACATTTATTCACAAATTGATTAGATGATTTTTACCAGGTTTTATTATTCAAAGGGTTTCTGTCTTCCTTGTCATTTTAAGGTTTTTTATATTTCTGATTGATTTTGAATTTTGAATATCCTGAAGGATCATGGTGATTTTTGATTTTTTACATTTTTGAATGTTTTCAATTTTTGATGAAATGATTGATCTTACTTAAATCCCAGCTTTTTGGATCAAGGTTTTTCAAACAGTTTGGGGTTTTTGAGTTTTGGTTCCCCTTTTTCCTGATTTTGAGGTTTGTTATTTTTGATTTAACTGACCGTTTTTATCCAAGTATATCCTGTTTTGGCTGAGCTTTGCAGACCTTCAATAAATACTACAGCATATTAAAAGACAGTATGGGGGTTGTGAGTTCACTGATTCAGTGTCCATCTTTTCTGGTTTTTCAAGAAAGTATTTTTCTACAAGAGGTGTTCCATTTTTATGAGTATTTAAAGGTTACTCTTTAAAGTGTTTTTAAAACAGACCTCCTATAGATCAATTTTCCTGATCTTAAACATTTACCCAGATTTAACAAGAGCAAAGTAAGACCATGAGGGACTCTCGTTAATACCAAGGGGGTGTTTCGGTAAGCTGACTGGACAGGTCACTCAGTCATTTTCCCGGTACACAGGTAAGTGGAGGTCGCCTGGTAGAAACAGACAGTACAGCTGGGTTAACCCTCAGTCACCAAGCACAAACACACATGTGACAGAATTTCCTATGAGGAAAATTCCTCTAGGAACTGCATGCTGGTGAGACTAATTTCAATTCTGAGGTACAAGGTCAAAGGGTCTTCGACACTGGGAAGAGAATCAACATCTCCAAGTCCGAAGCCATGGTCCTCAGCCGGAAAAAGGTGGATTGTCCTCTCCGGGTTGTGGACAAGCTCCTTCCCCAAGTGGAGGAGTTTAAGTATCTCGGGGTCTTATTCACAAATTTTTTTTTTCTCACAACGAATGAGGAGAGAGTGGAGTGAGAGATTGACAAATGGATCAGAGCAACATCTGCAGTGATGTGTGGTGAAGAGGGAGCTGAGCTCTTAGGCAACACTGTCAATTTACCGGTCAGTCTACGTTCCTACCCTCACCTATGGTCATGAGCTTTGGGTAATGACCGAAAGAATGAGATCACGGATACAAGCGGCTGAAATGAGCTCTCTTCGCAGGATTGCTGGACTCACCCTGAAAGAGAGGGTGAGGAGTTCAGTCATCCGGGAGAGACTCAGAGTAGAACTGCTGCTCTTCCACATTGAAAGGAGCCAGTTAAGGCGGTATGTTCATCTGATCCGGATGCCTCCTGGACACCTCCTATTTGAGGTGTTTCCAGCACATCTCACTGGGTGGAAGACCCCATGGCAAACCCAGGACACGCTGGAGAGACTACGTCTCCCATCTGGTCTGGGAACGCCTTGGTATCCTCTCTGAAGAGCTGGAGCAGGTTGCCGGGGAGAAGGAAGTCTGGGCTTCTCTGCTTGAACCGCTGCCTCCGTGACCCGGACCTCCGAAAAAGTGGTACAAAATGGATGGATGGATGGATTTCAGCTTGTCAAAGATGAGCTAAAATTTTTTAATCACAACTTTTTTCACTCCCAATATTTTGGAGTGCCGAGTTGAAATTTAAGGGTTCTATAGCACCCCTTAAAAAGGTCTAACACTGCCCATGATAGCAGCAAATACTACAGGAAATATCAGGACATTTGTCCATGAACTGAATCTGAAAGAGAAAGTTGGTCATGCAGCAAGACAACAATCCTGAGCACACAAGTTGTTCTACCAAAGAATGGTTAAAGAAGAATGAAGTTAATGCTTTGGAATGGCTAAGTCAAAGTCCTGACCTTAATCCATTTGAGATTCAATTAATTTCAATTCAACTTTATCTATATAGTGCATTTAACAACAACAGTCATCTCATAGCACTTTCAAATGTATGTTTGTGAGAAAGTATTGATTTAAAATTAAGCTGACATTTTTAGTGCTGTTTATGTCCAGTTGGCTTTTGTTAAAGGTGAACATTAGGGATTGCAGCATCAGTGTTGACTGGTGAATTGTTTGATTCATAGGCCGAATCTCATTCTCCTCCCTTGCAGACTTGCTGACTTTATGAGCCCTTAAAAGACCCTTTCTCTAAGCAGCCCAGTCTCAGCAAAAAAACTGTTCAGTAGCACGTTTTGTCAGTCAGAGAAAACGTACAAAGGCACGTAAAAAGGATTTTTGATGTGCAGTGGGTACGTGGCGTTTACAGCTTTAAGAAACGTGTGTAACGGCTTTTTTTTCCCGCTTTTATTGTGTGTGACCATGAAGCAACTAATCTAACCTAACCCAGACTTTAATGCCTAATCCTAACCTCACAGGAACCTTTGATTAGTGGAGTGAAAAACAAAGTAAGGACCAAAAAAACATCGAAAAAGGTCAGTGACAGACGAGATTGGGCGTCATGCGTTTTTGTTGAAACGGCTGTGTAAGGAACCATCCGCCATCCCCCTCCCACCAACCGAATGAGCGTTGGGAAAGCAAAGGAAAAGATGCGTTGTTCGGCACATGCGCGGTGAGTGAACTTGTGAAAACATAGCGAGGCACATCATTTTTTGATTTAACGTTGAAATGTACGTTTTTTGAAGGGTGGGAAAACATTTATTAGATACGTTTTTTATTGAGACCGGGTTACTCTAAGTCATCATGCTATGCTGACTTAAGGTAAGGGAATTCCCAGCAGCTCAGAGCACCATGCCGGGGTTTCTCAAGGGAAAGCTCCTGATTGGTAACCTGTTCATCAGTGACTACCCTTTCACCCCTGCCCCCTCCCCCCCAAAAACTTCCTTGACAAGAATATAAAAGCTTTGCCAAAATTAAAATATATGACATAAAGACTTCAAGTTTATGCTGAAATACACATCATTTAAGCAATTTAATTGCATTTTAGCTAATTATGCAGTTTGAAAAAAAGATGATTTCCAGTTGGAATCAATTAAATCATCTTGATTTCTTCTGTTTGCTTTTCTCTGTTTTTGCACTTTTTTTTTTTTAAATATGTGACCTAATTTGCCTCATGCAATCATGTAGATGCCCTGTAATTCCCCCATTGTGGACCAATAAAGGAATCTAAATCTAAATCTAAAGGCTGGCTTCATTCAGCACACTCACCTGTCCAGGTGCTTTCAGATGAAGTTAGACATCGTTGTCTTGGTGTCTAATTGTTATCCCTCATTGTTAACAATAAGCAGTTGATTTGTAGAATCCCAGCTACTTGTAATCCTCAAAGCCACAGACTGATTAGCCAGTGTTCTGACATTTTGTCATCAGAACAGCAAACCTCGGGTTACTACTCCGTCATTTTCTTCAGTTGTTCAGAAGAATTAAGACTTCCCAAGTGAGTGAAACTTTTGAATGTTGGTGAAGTCTGGATCTCAGCGTTGTTCTCGAAAAGCCTTCGGTGCTATGGTTAGCTTTATCAGCTAGCTTGCTTGTTCCTACACGAACACTGGCTTTGCTGGTTTCCTGCCAGCTGCCTCAAGGATATAAAGGTGGTGGTTTTTCTCTTCTTCGGAGGCTTCTTTCATCGGAAAGGAAACAGGAGGTGAGTGTAGTGTTGTTTATAGAATATACTGTGGTGTAACACGGGTGGTGACATCACCCAGATTACAAGAGGGCTGTGCAGAAGAGGGGCGGTCTCTTTGACCACCTCGGTGCCTCTGTATTATTTGTGTCTATAATAAAGTCCTATCTAGTTCACCACTCAGTCTTGTCATTGGGTCACAATTTACATGCGTAACATTTGACGATGAGAGTAAAAGAAAGAAAAAACATGGACGTGGGAGTC